>CM074721.1:403165398-404365398 GCA_037306005.1 Rhinophrynus dorsalis
ATCTGTTAATAAATCTCCACATTTTTGTCACACCATCATTAAGTCCTGAGAGTGCTTCTTCCTATGATTTTCTGTTTTATATATATATATATATATATATATATATATATATATATATATATATATATATATAAATTATAATATAATTTGCTAGGATGCGAAGTTCCCTGTGTGCGTAACACGCACATGCGCAGTAGAAACTGCCCAAATGACGCAGTCACGCGCAGTAATCATGTGCAGCAGAGATGTGCTGGCCCCCAGTATGAGGCACTGCTGATCCGGAGCGGGGCGCCCCGAACTGCCCACCGCCCGTTCCCAGCCCCAGGGCAGCAGCTGAGGCCGCCGGGCAGCACCCAGGCCTGTGCACACGGACCTTCAATACAAGTATATATTTATATACAGGCTTTTGTGTTAAGGCCTACTTTAAGATGCCATATATATGTACTTAAAGAGGTTAACATTAAGAGGATTCTACTAATCAACCAATTCTGGGGCATTGCTTTATCACATTTTTAAAGAACAGGTATAGAGTACAATAGATAAGGATATGCACCATCAACTGTAAATGACAATGGAAACAGAAGGCTAAAATGGCCCTGCTCACTGTGTTTTACAATCGATAGAATTAAACTTTAATGAAAATTAAAAGTAAATTAAGGAACTGTTGATTCCACTATCACTTTTTCTATTTAAAGATGGGTAACCTCCACAAAGTAATATGGGAATAGCTTCCAGTTAACCTAGGTCAGTTGTACATTATAGCTGCTCTCAATTGGATGATGGAACTGTCATTAGAGAAATATATATATAATATCTAAGTTGCAGCCTTTGGCTCTCCAACTGTTGGAGACTACAACTCTTATCATCCGCAACTGGCCAATAGTTGAAGGTTATATCCCCAACCCCAGCAATATCTTTTTGAAAAGGATTTACAACAAGGAATTTGAAATCATGAGCAGATTGTTTTGAAGAATCTATGTTAAAATCTTGCAACAAAAATAAACCCATTGGTGTAATTTACTTGTGCTATTTTTTTAATTATTAACCCCAAATGTTCTGGGAAATGTGTTTTTTTTAGATCAGGGCTCTCCGACTCTTATCCCAGAATCTGACTATAGGGCCATGAGTCTACTGTATAAGCGCTGTCCCTCTTGACATATTCATTTCTTTTTTACATTTTGCCCACATAAGTCAGGTAAATAAAAATATAAGTAGTTGGTTCAAAAGGAATTAAAATAAAATAATCTCTTCAAAAGGATGAGACGAAGGATAAATTACACATATATCAAAATGGGTAACTTTCATGACAAAGGGCATGAGTTATTCAAAAGGGAGAAACATTAATCAACGTTTTCTCCCCAATTTTTTCTTAATGTGGGTGGAACCCTCCCCTTTACCCCAATGTCCCCACTTCATGTCATTATAACTTGGAGACCAAAGTACACCTTCACATTTCCCTATAAAGTGTTGTATTCTGGAGTCTATATACTCCTATATATATGTAAAACCTTTATTAGGCAGTTTGAATTTAATCCGAACCAGAGAGATTATGAAAATCTTGTATCATGTTCATGTTCAGAGCTATAATATTTTATTCCACTAATATTTTATTTTTCTTAAATTGTAACCCCAAACCATATTTTGGTCTCCATATCCATATCCATAACTTTTTAAGGGTCATAGGAGTGTGTACAGAATTGCTTTACAATGCAATGCACACCCCTTTTGTTCTTAAAGGGTTAATAATGTATTTGGAAGTCGACTTTGTTTTTTATACTGCATTTCAGTATAGGTCTTCATCACATCTCAGTCCTCATTAAGTAATTATTTGAAAATAATACATTTGTCATTTTCTTTAATCTTACTCGGATTTGGCTGTTATAATCTATTTTCACATAATGTAACCCTTTGAGTGCCGAGGGTACACAAAAGCATTTCAAAGCAATGCGATGTGTACCCCTCCGCGACTCAAAGGGTTAATGTTGCTTCCCCCCATAAAATGTATTTTTGTTTCTGTTGAAAAAAAAAGGAAATTGCATAATTTGATTTTAGAAACACATCTCTAATGTCTCAAGATTTTCCATAACTTTCAAGTCTGACATCTTTGCAAATGACTAATCGGTGGCTTTGCCAAGCTTTTATCACTCTGAAATTACAGCCCAATTAATATGGCTTGAAAGTAAACGAAATGGCTTTGGGATATGAACCCAAAGAAAAAAAAGGAATCCTTCTAAAGATGTTATTAAAACATTAATCATTACCATTCACTATAGTTAATAAAAATCATGGCATTAAAACAGTGTAAACATATGATCCAAACTGCAACAAATATGGTTTGACTTGCCAGTCACTTGTCAAGCACATGTGTCTCAGAGGTTAGTTTTACTATTGTCCGCTGTGCTGTCTTCAAGATGTTTGCACTAAACACTGTAATAACAATAGCTGGATGTGTTTGTGGACATGTATTTGAGGCTGGAAGATTCGTAAGTAAGTGGATCATGTTTCACTGGTTATACAATATTGTCCATAGAATATACACTATCTGGAAGGGGTCCTGTTATAGGGCTACAATTTTGATTGGCTGATATACTGAGGCTGATGTACTAAGTAAAAGTGGTGCAATTCTGGGGCAAATGAACTGGGCCATCCATCACTGACCAAGCTTGGGTTAAAACTCTGCTATCACCAGTGGCAGCTATCCCTTCCTCAGATCAGGGGGTTCTCCATTCCTGCAAACTTTAACCAACTTTTAAACAGGTTGAACCTGTCTTTAAGGGTCATGCTCAGGTTACTGGGGTATCCTCTAAGGAGGATTTAGAATCAGAGGATGATGAATATATGGATTATTCTTTCTCCTATGGAGATTCCTATGATGCTGACCCAGTCCCTGCTGTTGAGGGTTTCTTCAAAGAGGCCAATGATGGAGGTGTCTACCTCTCTGGATATTTTCCAGTGGTACAGGAAAAAAATCTCTTGTCTTCCTTGCCAATAACTTTCTTGATCAGATCCTTATGGAAGAATGGAAAACTCCAGATAAGAGCATTTTCCTTAATACACACCTTATCAGTCTGTTGTTTCAGGAACCAGTCCGTCTGCCATCCAGACTGGAACTGATGCTTCAGGGACCCTTGTGGTACAAGGATGTGAAGAGACTGTTCTTGATGGCATGGTTCTTGAGGCAACCAATCTGGGATGAAAGGGCTTCTCTTCTAGGAAGCCAGTCTCCTCTAAGGCGTACCATAGGGTCTGGTCCAATTTTCACCGGTGTTGTGTTGACAACAATGTGTCTGTGCATGTCTTTGCTCTCTCTATGATATTGTCTTTCCATGCGAATCAAAAAGGTTCTCAGCTTGAGTTCCTTCAAGGTATATATCTCAGATCTCTGTTCTCTGTCAGAGATGCATTGGCTTTATGTTGGACCTGAAGACCTTTCTATAGGGGATGACTCATGCATTTCCCACTTTTTGAAATCCCACACCTCAGGCTGCATCCAAGGTTACCATTTCCTCTTGGATTAAGCCTACCATACTCAAGCAATATGTGATCAAGGAGAAGCCTGTTCCCTTAAAGATCACAGCATGCTCCACCAGATTGGTGGGTGCTACTTGGACCTAAAAGAACCAGATCTCAGCTGAACATCTGTGCAAGGATGTGACATAGTCCTTCTTGCACACATTCACCAAACACTATTGTGTCAATGTCCTGGCCTCAGCTGAGGCCAGCTTTGGCTGGAAGTTTCTTTAGTTGGCATTGCCTGTCGGAGGTGCCTCTTTTTTTCCTTTTCATCTACTGTTCAGTTTGTTGATCAGTAGTTTGAGCTCCTTTGACTCTTGTTTGGTTTTCTGTGCTAATTTGTAAGCTATGGTTACACAGATCCAGTTTAGTCCTAGGGAACACTGGTATCATTGGTGAATAGTGACTGTTTCTCCTTCTCCTTCCCCGAAATCTTTGGCATGTTTTGGCATATCACAATGGTTCCTGTGTTCCATAATGGACATAAGAGAATACAGGATCTTCTATATCACATCTCTGTTAATTCCTTTTTTCTTTAGCCCATGTGGGACACAGGACACAAACCCAGAGAAATACAAACACTGAGTTTAATTTCCTGGGCAGAGGAGTCCACTTAGGGTCTTAATCTACAAAGTTTCCTTAGGTTCTATTTTCTATTGTCGCACATGAATATGGAAGTAGGCACAGGATTGAGCTGATGGAAGAGGAGGGAGTCTCTGCCCTCCTGGAGAAGGGACTCAACCCCATTGCTCCTGTGTTCCATATGGATTAAACAGAAAAGGATTTAGCAGGAAAGTAACACTAAAATCTTATTTTAATAAAAGAAAATGTTATTTGTCTCCTATTGTTAAGTTGTTTTCTCCAGAATTGTTCCACTTTACTTTGTGCACATGGCTCAAAATGTGTCTGGAGATTTAGTGGGGTGTTTGCCGGAGAATAAGGTGGGCAATCTTAATGTAATGTGTTAGCTTGTAGTATCTGTATAAACTGATCAGACTCAATGAGGCTGAAGTATTATGAAGAATTGGAAGTTCTGGAGAATCCAACTGAATCATGCAGAGCAAATGGAAATTCACAGCAGACGGTGGTCTGTTTCAGTTGGTGTCTCCAGTAAGCCTCCTGAAAGTAAGATGAGGCTGGGGGTTGTCTACTTTATCTGAATAGGCTTAAAACAACTTGGGGTGAGCAACCTGTGGCCCCTAAATTATTGTTGGTCTGCAACTCCCAGCTGCTGATTGAAGATGATGGGAGTTATAGTCCAACATCAGCTGGAGTGCTTCATGTTGCTACCCCCTGATGTATTGGCAAAACACACAGATACACACTGCACCTTAAGCACAATAGAAAGAGGAACAGTTTTGGGCAAACCAGAGCACCCCTGAGGACAAATAAAAAGTCTTCTAATTGCCCTTGATTTAAAAGGGTATTTAACTAATTGAATGCTAGAGGTCTCCAGCACAGGGCTTCACAATGAGGAAAGACTTGCAGCAATACAATGTGTTGGGCTAGGTGCAGTTTGCAGCAGGAACTCTTTTGCAATTCTATTTAATTAGAAAGACTCTGTGTCAGTCACCCACTTGAGAGGACCAGAGGGTGGAGCAGTTCATTGTTTTGCAATGTATTACACATCCCTGTTGTCATCAAAGTGTTAATTTATTATATCATACATTGTCAATATTATTACATTTACAGATTTTGGCAAAATCAAGAGGACTAGACTGGAAAAATCTTATGAAACTAGGAGATCTGCAAACCAAACTTGGGATTAACTTGGAACATATTCTGACTGTTGTTGAGGAAGTTCTTCACCCCGAGCCATACACAAGAGAAGAAATTTGTGAATCTTTGGGGATAAGCTTAGAAGAGCTCCGTGCATCAATTCTGAGCCCAAATACACAGGATGGTAAGTCTCAGGATCAAACTGTTCATAGCAATAAATAATATATTTCTAGTCAACTACTGAGATACACCAGTGGTATCATTGCTGTAATAGTGAACATTAATCTTTCTATTAAAGAATTTGATGATGGACACTTTTCATAGAGGCTGTAACTCAGATAGCATCTCATTCAAATGACGTTTGTATCATTAAAAAAAATGGGGCTTATGATAAAGAGGTGATAAAGCGGAAATGACTTCTCCAGTGATCATTTCTCAGTTTCTATGTTATTCTGTAGACCCTATGCAGTAAGATCTCCAAATTAAGAAAATTTAGTGCATTGGCTCCATAGAATAGTATAGGAACAGGAGAAGTGATATCACTGGAGGAGTCATCTCCACTCTATCACTTTAGTGCATAACCCTATATTTTCTGCTCACGACTCAGGCTTATAAGAATCAGCTTTAAAAGTTATCTGTTCTGCATTTTTTTATTTGGCTGGCATTGTTACGTATTTGTAATTATTTACCCTGTTCTCCTTCACTTATTCCTACTTACAAAACATGCTGTGCTTCTGCCCTTCCCTGGAGGTCCAGACAACAAGTACTATGCTCCCTGTAGAGAAAATAACTCTATGTCTCAGCACAGTGTGTCCATGCCGCTGGAAGACTTCAGTAAACCCATGAATGCTAGAAAAGTCTTCAACGCAATGGAGAGCAATGCATTAGAAATCTGTCTAGCGTCGAAAGGCATTAAATTGTGTGTAATTGCTATGGAGAGAGAGGAGTATAATAGCAGGAAAACAATACTGAAGAGAGTCTTGCAAAAGAAAGAGGACAAACAAAGCTCAGTGATGAAATAGGAAGATTATGGCTCCCTCTTAACATAAGTATGATAGTTATTTTATCTTTAAAATGAATGTAGTCAGTTAGTTAGTTGTTTCCAGTGATTTTGCTGAAGTTTGGGTGGTTTTCCGCAAGGTGATAATTTCCCTTTAAGTATATATATATATATATATATATATATATATATATATATATATATATATTTTTTTTTTTTTTTTTTTTTTTTTTTTTTAGGGGGTACTGTTTTTACTTACATTACTATGTTTTTCCTCAAAATCATCCAGTTATTTTATTTTTTTGCACACTGCCCACACTGGTGGTTGCCTAGTCTAAACATTGGTCATGAGAATATTTAGAACAAGTATAGGCATGGGCTCAACAAAAAAAGAATTCTACAGATCATGACACTGCCTTTTCTTGCTGACTGGCCAAGTTAGCCTTACTCTTTGACCATCTTGTATCCTCAATAGAAATGTCCCTGTATAGACAGAAATTGGAGAGTTCCAAGAGATTGGGAACATTTATTTTCTCACAACTTACAGGTTTAAACACTTGTTTATACTTTTCTATTGGATCCATCCTCCGTATTGTGTATGCTTGCAGTAGTCAATTTACTGCTCTATTCTACATGATGTGTGCATGTATTATTATTAGTTTTCACTGTTCTTCATTTTCTTATAATGGTTACTTTCCATTCATTACCAGTTTGCTTCCCCCCACACATACACAATTATAAGAGCACTCTGGAAGAGTGAAGCTTGAAACCTGAGTGAGTTGTACAAGATAAAGGGTGAGATGTACGAAGGTATGATAAAGAGTGATAAAGTAGATATAACATCTCCAGTGATATCACTAATCCATTGATGTTACTATTTGGAGCCAATGCACTAAGATTGGCTCCATAGAATAATACAGGAACTGGAGAAGTGATATCTCTGGAGAAAGCATCTCCACTTTATCACACCTTAGTTCATAACCCCTCCCCCCCCAAAGAGTTTGAAAGCAGTAAGACTTGACGATAATGTTTTGGTGTCAATTGTATTTTTCTAATGTTTTGTTTGGTTCAGTACCATGGATGTTTGGTAGTTTTTTTTTTCTTTGAAGCCTTCTGGAAGTATGGACATTGTTCAATATGTCTGCAATTTGCTAACTTGTGAGATGAAAAGGATAAACTGAAGACTAAGATTAAGAGGTTGTCTGTGTTTTATCTGTGTACAGGCAGGAGAAGGGTAGGCTATTTTAACTCTTGATTTAGTAGCTGGTATAAAGAGAGAGAATTTGGACTTATTGGTCAAGTCAGCCATTAGTTTAAAAGAGACTGTTTACATCCTTCTAGTAGGGAAGTAGAGACATTATGTCAGGAATTTAGAAGCTTTATTATTGGTTATTTTGAATTAGATAAGAAGGATGGTCATGTGTATGATATTGACAGCTGCCCCCTATATGGTGACAAAGATTATTTAGAGTGCTTGTTTGGTGATATGGACAAGGATATTTCTGTTAGTTTTAAATTTAAATGCAGATATAGGGTATATAAAACAAAGAACATAATGTAAAACAATAGAAAGTATCTCAACAGTGTGTGTGTAGAAATGCCCATAGTTTATATGTGATGGCTGTAACCGACTCTTGGAAAACATAAGCTCATGATTGAGATGTAGCGGGATCCAATATTTACAGAAAAGAGAAACCGGGAAGAAGGGAAGATGAGTTGTTATTTATGTAAAGAATAACATAATGTCTACAGTAATATAGGGTACTG
Source organism: Rhinophrynus dorsalis (assembly GCA_037306005.1). NCBI lineage: Eukaryota > Metazoa > Chordata > Amphibia > Anura > Rhinophrynidae > Rhinophrynus > Rhinophrynus dorsalis. Next base: position 403,173,398 of record CM074721.1, read on the forward strand.
AGGAGAAATTAGAAAGTGTTTGTATAACTAATGAAACCCTTTATAAAGTTGATCTTCAGGAGTAGATAAAGCATTAATAGCAAAATAACCAAGATGTCAGTGCGGTTATGTGAGAATTATTGAAGTGCCAAATGTGGACTAGCAAGTTCCTGTGTCATCAAGAAGTTGGGACTTCCTAGATTCCTTGCTAGGGTCATCCTTTATACAGTTGTTCAAGGAGTCAACTCTCAAGGGAGCAATACTTGATTTGATTCTCTTAAATACTGATAAAGTGTCAGATATATCTGGGAGACAGCCAGAGGATCAGTGATCACTGGCATGTGTGAATTAATTTACTGGTAATGATAGTAAGTGAGTGCTAAAACAAAGGCCTTAGATTTTGGAAGGAAATTTGTTTATCTTATGGGGAGAATGGGAACAGCTAAAATATTTAATTGTATCTTTGACTGAATTCTGAATTAGGTATGTGTACAAAGGTTAAAGAAAAAGAAACCCAATCTGGTTCTCTAGAGAGGTGGTAGGTATTGTAAATGATACAAAAACGTGCATACAGGAAATACAGGTAGAATCAGTCAAAGGAAGATTGAAACATTTACAAGTTTTAACAGAGGGAAGCTAAGAGCATTACAAGATGCGCTAAATTACAAGTAGAAGAAAAAAATAGCAAAGTATGTAAAAAAAAGAATTTTGGAGGGATATACCTGATTGAATAAATAATTATTTCTGTTCAGTCTAACAAAGGTTATGAAGAAGTGGATCCCCCATTAAGAAGGATAAATTTTAAACCAGTGGACACTGGTGAATTTACAGATGGTGATACTGATGTTCTAAGAATTGAAAGTGGATAACTCAGTTGGTCCAGATGATTCATCCAAGAGTATTAAAGGAGCTTAGGGCTATTCTTGCAGCAACTTTATTTGAGCTTTTTAACCAAGCTCTGTTGACTGGAGTGGTATTGAATGACTGGGAAATTGGCAAAATGGTGCCACTATCCAAATATGGCAGTATGGAGAACTCTGGCAATTACAGTCCCATGAGACTGACAGCAGTAGTTGGGACATTTAAATTAAGAGTTGTTAAATATCTGAAGTCTAATGACAAGCAAGATCCATGCCAGCATTGATTTACAACAGGGAGATCTTGCCAAACAAATCTGGTTGATTTTTTTTATTATGGTACTCAAGTAATAGACATGAGTAAAGCAGCAGATATAACATATTCAGATTTTAGGAAAGCTTTTGATACTGTACCATATATGAAGCTGATTCATAAGATGTATAGTTTGGTGGCTGAATAATTGCCTGGAGGACAGGAAACAGCATGCCATAATCAATGGTATTTATTCAAAGGAAGGATAGGTTACTAGCAAAGTTAAACAGGGTCAGTGCTAGAGCCTGTTCTCTTCCACATCTTCATTAGTGGCATTTACTGGTGGTATTCAAAGTAAGGTGTGCCCTTTTGAGATGATAGAGAAATCTGCATCAGGGTTAACTCTCCAGGAGGAATAAACCAGATACAGAAAACTGGAAGAATAGACAAAGGTATGGGATCTAAAATTTTATGCTAAACCAAAGCACAAAATGCTGCATAAAGGACATGGAAATCCACAGGTGGAATACAGATCTAATAGTATTGCTCTGACAAAAACATCTGAGGAAAGGGACTTGGGTGTTATTATTTCAGAGTAACTTGAAAGTAGGCAAGCAATGCAATAAAGCAGTGGGAAAAGTAAACCAGGTTCTGTCAACTCCTAGACTGGTTCCACCACATACACTGTCTAAGCCCATCCTTGTTTCACTGGTAGTCAGAGAACACGACATACACAGTCTGACCCCGCCAGCTTGGTTTAACTGGTAGTCACAGAGCCCCACATACACTGTGATAACCCCAGCCTGGTTTCACTGGTAATCATAGAGCCCCACATACACTTTCAATCCCCAGACTGGTTCTACTGCCCCCTGGTAGCCACTGATCCCCATATGCACTGTCTCCACCCTCCCCCCCCCAGCCTGGTTCCTCTGGTAATTACAGAGTCACTGATTACTCTGTCTGACACTCCAGCTCTGTTCCATTGCTAGCCAAAGAATCACACACAAACTCTGTCTGCTTTAATAACTTTGTTCACTGGTAGCCATACTCCTGGCACCCACTATGGTATGTCAACCCTTCTTAGGCTAGCACTAGGTACTGCATACACTAGGACATTTCATGGTGTTTCATTGAAGTTTAAAAATGCAAGTGTTTTTTTTCCTGTCGCGCCACATTCGGGAAATAATTGCTCACCCTAGCCTAGGGGTGAGAAGACAATTATTCCTCATCTGAATGTCTACTTTCCAAATCGGTATACCTTGCTTACCTTTTTTCATATATCTAATGGTTTTGTCCATTTTAGTTCAAGCAGGTAATTTCAATAAAGAATAGTGGTAGGTGTAGGTTAGTTCTCCTGCCACCTTATAGAGTATATAAACCCATTCAAATGGCAGGTAGCAGTTATTGAATCCTGAAGGAATTTCTGTTCTTTTCAAAGGCTGTATTACCTTTGAAGTGGTAGAAATGTAAAAAAAAAAATGTTTCATATAGAGGCACCTTATGGAAATATTTGTACACACCAGCTTAGAAGACAAGCAACCATGTGATGCTTGTGAATGTCTATTTTCCAAAATAGTTTAACTTGCATGCCTTTTTTCCATATCTCTAGTAGTTATTTTAGTGCAGGCAGCCAATTTAAAATAAGAAAACAGGTATGTGACATTTTGTGCTTCTGGCACCCACTACAGTTTTTCAAGCCATACCAATGGAACATTATCTTGGAGGTGAAGTAGCTAATGAATGCAGTATGAAATTCCATAGTTTTCAAAGATTTTAGTACATTGGAAGGGGTGTAATTGTTAAAAAAAAAAGTAGATTATTTTTCCTTTAATGCCACCTTCTGGAAACATTTGTGTCCATCAGGCTAAGGGTAGAAAGGCAAGTGACCACTCATATTATGCAGTGGTTTGCCTTCTTTCCAAAATGGTATGGATTGTCTATCTTTTCTTTGTTTCTGCATTTTTTACAACCATTTACCGCAAGTACGGGCAAGTTATATATATATAAAAAAAAGGAAGAAAAATGAGAGATTGTAGATGCTAGTGTAGTTTTGTAATTTTGGCACCCCCTGCAGTAATTGAACTCTTACCAATGGGGTGCCATTTTTCTCAGAAGAGAATACATCAGTAAATGCCACAGTTTTCAATGATTTCAATACCTTTGAAGGGGTGGAAATGCAAAATAATGCATATTCGTCCCTTTAGTTCCACCTTCTCAAAATATTTGTGCACATAAGAAAGGCAAGTAACCTCTAATTTGATGTGCTGTGTTGTCTTATGTCCAAAATGTTATGGTTTGTTTACCTTTTCTTTATTTATGTAGTTACAATAATTTTAGTACAGGCAAGTCATATTTGAAAAAAGGAAGACAAATGAGAGATTGCAGGTGGTGTAGTTTTATACTTCTAGCACACCTACTGCAGTTCAGTAACCAGTGGGAAGCCATTTTTCTCAGAAGAGCAGCTGCTAATGATTCCATACTTTTCAGTTATTTTTGTACCTTTGACTGGGTGTAAATGTAAACTAATGCCTATTTTTTCCTTTAGCACCACCTTCTGAAAACATTTGTGCACATCAGCTAGGGGCAGAAAGGCAAGTAATTCCTCATTTGATGCAGTTGGAAATCTATTTTCAGGATGTGTATGCTTTTAGGGGGTTGTTTTGATATTATGGGTTAATTATGACTTCAGACTATATATATCTATAGTACACGGGCCACAGTGCCACCCAGCAACGGCCGCGGTGCGCTCATGCACAGTAGATACTGCCCTCGCTGCGGCTGATATGGAATGGGGCGATCCAAATTCAGACCGAAGGTGCGCAGAGAGGACTATGGCCTGAATTCTGAGCCCCACTCTGTTATCAGCCGCAACGCGGGCAGTCTGTAGTGCCCATGACTGCAGCGCACACAGCCGTCTATACTGTGCATGAATAATGGGCACTCCTATTTAACAAATTAGAACATGTCACTACTGCCTCAGTGCTACTTATAAGAATAATTATATCAAAAGAAATGGTAGTAAGCCATGACATAAGTGCACACAAAGGACTTCAAAAAAGTGCCGTTTTATTAGTCATTAGTTATTAGACTAATAAACCAGCACTTTTTTGAAGTCCTTTATGTGCACTTATGTCATGGCTTACTACCATTTATTTTGATATATATATATATATATATATATATATATATATATATATATATATCAATCATCATCCTATATAATAATTCACTAGAAAGTTTGTAATGACGCAGTCATGTGCAGTAGAGACTGCTGCGCGTGCTGCAGTCATGCACAGCAGAGACTGCCAGTGATGAGGCTGATACAGAACGGGGCGCACCGAGCCACAACGCAGTCTCTACTGAACATGACTGCACCACGACCGGCTGCCACTGTATCAGCCGCGGCATGGTTATCTGCAGAAAATGTCAGTACAAATCCTTTTATGCACTGTTACCAGTTTGGGGCCCAGTTGAAGGACATACATTTGTACACCCACACATATTGATTATCAATGTACTCAGGAGATATGTGGTATTTATATTTCATACTTTTTGCTTTGTTACTCTAAGCTTTCTTGAAATTTTGTACAGTAATTTGTGTAAATTTCTGAAAATTTCCTGAAAAACCCTATTTTTAACAAAATGTCCTTACTTCATCATTTCATGTAGGAAGAAACTTCAGCCATTTTGCAATTCATATGTTAGTATACTTCCAGGAAATATATACTATTTTATAGTTATTGAGCTGTTTAGGGTAGTTTTACCTTGTAACCAATGAAATATACATTGTTAGTTCATACAGTTGAAAACACCCTTTTGCACTCCTGTTAATTAGAGGTCTGTGCAGGCCATGAATGTAGGTAAAACTATACGTTTGGTATTTGTATAATTAGAGGGTTCAGGGTTTTTAAAAATCAATGTAATTGTTTTTTATATATAGTGTATGATATAAGCGAAATGTTTGTTTTTTAATTTTTTGGTACTTATGACATCATAGCTTATCATAAAATACTAATTTACTTAATGTGAAACACCATGAAAAATATTTTTTTTCTGGAAAAAAAAAATGATATATAGTTTTCCATATATGACTAGAAACTTTCCTCTGGGAATCGTATCTAAACAGACAAATAGCAAAATGTTGAAAAAGTGCCTGGCCTCCTTGTAGGACAAAATTCTCCAGACCTCCGCCACTCAGAAGGTTAAAGGTTTACTATGCCTGCTACTCCTTGCTTGAGCACAGGTGTGCCAGTCAAAATGAATGGTGCTGCATTCCATACCCTTCTGGCAATTAAAGGGTTAAAGAAACACTAGCAACTAAAAATGAACTGGTGTTATAGACCCTTAAATCCCCTGCACTTCATTCTAGCATCAGTACACATTCTCTGTTTTCTGAGGCCTAAAGCCTAGTCTTACATATGTGCTGAAGGAGGAGACATTCCTGACTGCTCCAGGATCCCATTGATTGTCCAGGATTATCTGCGAATGGGTTGAAATAAGATAACAGTACAGGAACAGTGGACAATCAACTGACATTAGTCTCTCTCTATAAATACTAAGAGCACAAACAGGATTAATTAAATACAACCTGACCAGTTCAATTTACGGTACACATATATTAACCCTTTTAGTGTCATAGTGGTACGCAAAGCATTGCTTTGCAATGCGTTGCGTACCACTCGGGCACTCAAAGGGTTAAACAGCATGCTTAGGATTATATCGTATACATGTGAGAAGAATAACTAAAATGTACTTATGCTAGCTCTGAGGACATGATAATGAGTTATATCAGCCTACACGTTTTGGTGTTTGGTTGCCCTCGAGCCCCCTGTCCTATCTCTAACCAACTGCACCATAGGGAAGAAATAAACATTTCCCAATTTTCATCGGTTTTAAATGGGGTTTTTGAGTCCTTGAATACATTGCCACAAAGCGTGGAGAGCTCTCTAGCATTCAGTGAGTTAAAATGCCTGATTTAAAACCTATGGGGATTTTTATTTCTCCTCTTTGGTGCAGCTGGTTTTTGTCAGAATTCCTCAAGATCTTCTTAACCCTCTGAGTGCCAGACATACCTGGGAACTCTCCAGATTTGCTCCGGAGACTCCGGTTTGACAGTGCATTACTGGGTCTCCGTTGACAGTGGCTGATTCTCTGGATGTGGGGAATTTCCTCTGAAACTCTGCCCACTTCTGCTTCTTCCCACCCTGTTCCTCCCACTTCTCCTTCCTACCCTGTTCCTCCCACTTCTGCTCCTTCCCATCCTGTTACTCCCACTTCTCCTTCTTCCGCACCCAGTTCCTCTCACTTCCTGTCCACTTTTATGATGCACCCAGTAAGCCCCACCACCAATCATGTGTAAGCCCCACCCTTTTTTGCCTGGATTCACGACAATTATACTCTCTGGGGACTCCAGAAGAGAAAGTTACCAGGTATGGTGTTAGAGGTGTACACAATGACTTATACATAAGTTCCATAAAGGTTTTTGGAACTTGTACATGTGTTTCTGTGAATGGTCCAATACATTATTTCATATAATAGTGTTGTATTTTAGCACTAGTATTCCTTAAAATCTAAACTACAAAGGGATTTCTCATTGTCCCTTATACACCCCACTCCTTTGCTTAAAGTGACAGTCTACCTTCTTTTCAGTCTTCACATTCTGATAGGGATTAATATGTATAAAACTGCCTATACTTTTCCCCTTCTTCACCTATTTTTTTTTTTTTTTTTGCAATTTTACGTCCCTGACATTGAACTCTCTGAAGCACCATTTACAGAGACTGTGAATTCAGTACTAGTGCAACAATGTAACACTATTCCTTAGTGCTGGGTGCTTTGTATGTTGTAGTGGCAGGCTTTTCTATATTATACTATGGGTTTTTTTTTTACATCACATCATCGTCCCTTCCTGCTTTCGCAGTCGTTGAGTAGAAACTTTCTGGAAACAGATACAGAGAAATGCTCTTGCAAAAGACATAGTCAAAAAAGGAGGCCTGCCACTTTATGGTTAGAATTTGAATATTTTTATGTGCTGTTTCATCAAGAATAAGAATTACCAGCTTTAAACCAAGTTGTAATTTTGAGATGTTATATCGTTTTTCTTTTAATCAAGGCCAGCCAATCAGAGCCGGATTTACATCTCAGGTGCCCCTAGGCACAACACCCTCCGGCGCCCCTAGTCCCTCCTTTGCCCCAACCATAACCAACCCCCTCCATTAACCACACCCCTTCATTAGCCACACCCTCTTATGGTCACACCCATTTTTAGATTTTTTTTAAGTAATAACAAGCTATTTTCTCCATGCTTTGGTAATCTCTACTATTAGACCATCTGGGGTATTTTCAGGAGTGCAATTTCCCCTTTCTTGGGGATAAGTGTTTTGTGTTTTGGTACACTATTGTTTAAGCCAAAAAATATTTCTCACTCAAAGAAAAAGAAAAAAAAAATCACATTTGGATTAAATGACATTAAGAAAATTTATGTCAGCACCTGACAATACATGCTTCCGCTCTGCCCGCCAGTAACTTATGACCTGCTGTCTCTCTGTATTGCATCTCCGCTGAAGCATACTCCCACCTCCTATGTTCAGCCAAATCTAAAGGCTTAGGCTGGTTCCTGTAGGTTTTATGCAGCCGAGCAAGTTACACCAAAGTGCACGGCTGCATTTGATTATATGCGTCCTGACATGATGATGTCACAGGAGGTCCCATCCGGCCGGGCAGTGAGCACGTAGGCGCAGCAGTGGGTCACATGGGGCGGCCCAGGCAGAGCAGGTACAAGCTGACCGGAAGGAACAAAAAACCCCTTGCTGTCACACGGCGAGGGCGAGTGAGCAAAGATTTATATGCTATCACATTTAAAGTGGGCATGACAGGGCCATTGCCAGGCGCCCCTGAAAATCGGGCGCCCTAGGCAAGTGCCTTGTCTGCCTATTGACAAATCCGGGCCTGCAGCCAATTGCATTTAACATAGCATGCCAGAGGGGTACACAGCATATTACTTTGCAGAGGGTTTCATATCCCTCTGGCTTTCAAAGGATTAACCCTTTGAGTGCCAGAAGGGTACGCAACACATTGCAATGCGTTGCATACCCCTCTGGGACTCAGAGGGTTAAAGGCAAGTTTGGATATCTTCAGTCTGCTGCTTTTTAAAGATTACAATAGAGTTTTTGATCTTCTGGTTGCTGTTAAAGGACCATTGCATTTGCCAATACATAACGTGCCGAACTGAGAGAACCATAAAGTATTTTAAGGTAATCGAGCCAGCACAGAATTGTTTTACCAAAGGGTGGTCTAGGAATCCGTCACAGTCATTGGCAGAGCTTTCACAATGAAATTGAAAACAGACGTGTTTTTACTTCATTGTCCGGGTTACTACTGTTCAATGGTGATTTACAAGAGTGTGTGAGCTATGGAAACCTCTCACGCAAGTCCGCATACGTCCTAAATGGATGCACATTTTCAAATCTGCTGGGCATTTTTTTTTTATTTCATATAATATGTAGAAAATATTTAAGCAGAACAGATTCCTACATTAAAGCCTCTCAATTGCGTTATCTCCCAAACTTCTTGGAATGTTTGAAGGTACAGGCAGTAAATATTGTACTTTAGAATACTTATGACTAAATGCAGAATCCTGTGGATTTATGTCTGTGGATTGCCCTTTGAGTATCAGAGGGTTATCCAGTGCACAGCAAAAGCAATGCCTTGCACATCTCTTTGCTATTCAAAGCAGAGACAGTTTTCCCATAAGGTGTAGTAAGCAACTGTAAAAAGAGCCAACTTTTGAGGAGTGCCTCAATTGTGCTGACCACATCCACCTACTCACTTCTGCCTCAGATACCTCCTCCTGTTTTCTGATAGCTGCTTTATTTACCAGTTTACATACCAAATAACTGGCCATTACTAAACCCTGTTAGTTGCTAGAAAGATCTCCAATGCATTGTGAAGCAGCCAGTAGGGCAAGTGCTTTCTTATTATGTACATATGTTACAGGCTAAGTGTATTTTCTGTACTAGGGAACAGTGGCTAGGGCTGGGGTGGAGTCAAATGCTAAGTTGGGGGGGTGTCAGTGGGTGGGGTTAAGAATGCATTGCCTTTGAGCACCTGAGTTTTAAATCCAGTCCTGAATCAAAGGGTTTCAAAATTAATAAAATGAATGGTTATTTCAGACAGGTAACCTAAGATAATTATAATGGTGTCCTTAGGAGACTTGAAAGTTAATTGGATATATTTCCAGCCCATCAATAGGATTTTTACACATTTATCTAGAGTAGGCTAGACTGAATTTACCTTTTGGGTGCCAAAGTGTGTGTATGTGATGCATTGCTCAGCAGATCTGTTAGACAACTGTAGCTTTACTGGTTAGAGGCAATACATTTGTTAACATAAGCAGGCGTCCTTCATACAATAGTCCATTATGTATATACCATCTTTGCATTATACTTGCAATTGGATGTAATTACAAATCTTTATTTCAAGCCTGTATTTAGTTCATATATTAGACAATAGACATCTCCTATTTGAATGAAACCCATTGACAAAAGTCCCTCCTACATTCTTCATCAGATAATGAAATGCCCTAGTTCCGCTATAGTTTGTAACAGTTCCAGTACAAAAATAAAAAACTTGACTACTGTATGAAGGTTCCGTATCTGGCTAAATCTGTCTATGAAATACACTGATCCACTTATTTCTGTTCAGCTACTACTGTATTAAGAGTTGAGGAAAGGGCAATAAGTATATGGAATTATTTGCTCAGGAAATTTTGTATATACACTTTCAAAAAGTATTGGATACCATTTTAGCTCGGAACAATATAATAATGATTACAGTTTGTTTCAGTGTAGGTATCATGTTGATCCGGGGTAGAATTTATGTTAATAATTTTTGGTATAAATGGAAAAGGCTTCAATGTTTTTTTGTTTTTTTTTTGCCTTCATTTGGATGAAGATGTAATTTTTTTCAACTGTTACTTTAGGCATAGTGTGCATTGAAAATGATGGTACATGAGTGGGGGAATTCTTAAAGGGATAGCAATGTTTCATAATAAAAGCAGCTCTAATTAATCATCATAGTATTTGGACTTTGAAGAGTGTTATTTCAATTCTGTCAGAGTTGTAGTTCAAGAGTAATTCAATGATAAAGTATTCCCCTCCTGCCCCTTTTACTGATGTAACACTGCTCAGCTAGATCAGAAGGGAGGTGCCCAGGTAGACTGCAGAGGGGGACAATCTTCAATTAAGATAAGGTAAAAACATGAAAAACTTGTCAAGGGGGGCAGGGCCTTCATTGTTCTCATAGGAAGAAGATTGTCCCCTTCTGTTATCTGTCCGTCTTACAACAAGATTCCACATTTGAGAAGAGATGGCTCACACTAGGTAAAAGGGGCGGGAGGGGAAACTTTGTTTGTGAATATCTCTCCAACCATAAAGGTTTGAGAGATAAGACTTATATCGTCGTTCATGTTTTTTTAATGGCTACAAAATAAAATAAAGATAAAATGAAGTATTACTATCCCTTTAAGCCAAACATCTGTACCATATGTAAAAAAACCAAAACTTTATTGATTGCAGTGTTACCTTGTCTGAGGTTATTGCTTTGACTCCGCATTTCTCCCTTTCTTTTGATATGTGAGCCTGATAAAGCTCCATTCTGGAAATATATTTTAGTTAAAATATGAAACTGCTAATATCATCTTTTTTTCTCTTTATATTATGAGAATAAATGACTGTATTCTAGGATGCACATCTTACTTCTCCCCACGCTGTTAATAGACTTCAACTTCCATCACCCATTCATGATTCCAGATTTATCACAGCAACATCTGGAGAGATGTAAGTTGTCCAACCCAATAAAGTTTTACTGGCAATATGAACCCCTTGAGTGTCAGATGGGTACACAACGCAACCCCTCTGACACTCAAAGGGTTAATATTAAAATGGTAAAGGCAGTTGATTTGCTTTATTCATGTATTTATTTTTTGGGCCTCGTGATTTATGCCAGGGAATAACTGGTAGACATGCTGGACTGAAATACATCAATTTTAACTTAAATAAGAATAATTGAAAAGTACTTTGCTATGGAAGCCCGGTGCATAGTATGGGAGGATCAGCAGTTGAAATAAGCAGAAACACATGTTTTTTTTTGCATTTTCAACTTTCAGACTGTAATTTTTGTTAAAAACAGTTCATCACAATTAATTATTGCAGCTGTTTCCCAAGACTTTTTCTTCTTTACAACATGAATCTGGCCTCCTTGCTGTCCATTTGGAATAGAAGTACTGCCATCACCTGACTGGTGCATTATGGGTCCTCTTGTCACAGGAGGGGGAGAGGGGCTTGCACTAAGGTGTGATAAAGAGGTGATAATGTGGAGATGACTTTTCCAGTGATATCACTTCTCCAATTCCTGTGCTATTCTATGGAGCCAATGCACTAAGATCTTGAAAGTTGCAGAAATCTTAGTGCATTTGTTCCTTAGAATAAAACAGGACTTGGACAGGTTAGAACACTGGAGAGGTCATTTACACTTTACCTGTTTTCCCTCTTTATCACACCTTAGTGCATCTCCCAAATCTCCTTCACTGGTTATATTTTTCTCCCTACAAGCAAAGAAAAATGCTGATTTGTCTTGTACTGTTGTTATAAAATGGCAAATTAATTTTAATATAAAATAAATGAGGTGTTAACATTTTATGTTCAATCACATAATTACCTCTGCAGCTCAAGGAGTTAAGAGATCATTGGAGAGATGCAATAACAGGTGATAAATAGGTGATAAAGCGGAGATGACTTCTCCAGTGATATCACTTCTCCAATGCCTTGTTATTCTACAGCGCCAGTTCTCTAAGATTTCTCCAACTTTGGAGATCTTAGTGCATAGGCTTTATAGAATAACATAGGAACTGGAGAAGTGATATCACTTGAGAAGTCACCTCTATTTTATCACATCTTTATCACGCCTTTATCACGCCTTGGTGCATAACACCCCCCCCCAGTCTGTATAATTGTTGCAGTTTTTTTGAGCCACTAAAATCTATGAACGTGGGATCAGTGGCTCATAGTGAAGGCGTATGTATGAAAAGTAAAGAAGTTAGAACAGGGGGTGAGCAACTTGAGGTGCTCCAGCTATTGATAGTTCCCATAATCCTCCATCAGCCAGCAGAGATTATGGCAGATGTAGTCCTCAGCAGCTGGAAGGCTTCAGGTTGCCTACTCCAAGTTAGGAGATTTTGTTTAAAATATTCTCTGGGCATTCAGATCAGTGCATCATTCATGGCAATCACTACAAAGAAAAAAGCAACAGGGGGTACCACTCTCACAAATTTATATTAGAACTTCATAAAATAGCATGAAACATTCATTATGGAAAAAAAAGTAAGATTTTTATTGCTGAGTAAAACAAGTGTATTCCTGCTGCTGAGAGGTGCTCTGTTCCAAAATTATTACATTTTAAACCTTGTTGTTGTTGTTATTAGTAAGTGTTTTGCAACATGAAACCTAGAACAGTATTTTAGGGTGTCAAACATACAGCCCTTGGTCCAGATCCGGTCCCCAAATCCAATCCTCAAGCCCATTTTCAGGCAACACTGAAAATTACTCTGTGTAAACAGTTTACCCCCCCCCATCCAGTCAGAGGCACAGGGCATGCTGGTAGTAAAACCAATTTAGGTAAATAGTGCTTCCCTTATGTATGTGTCTGTGTATACATGTATCAGTGTGTGAAAGCATGTCTGTACGATGTGTGTGTGTGTGTGTGACTTCAGAAATTCCCTTTTTTCTATGAAAACATACATCAAATACACTGCAAAATGAATAGGAAATACAGTCAAGACGTTGACAAGGTTATAAATAATTTTTAATTTAAATAATAATTGTGTCCTTCAAACTTTGCTTTCATCGAAGAATCCTCCATTTCCAGCACATTTAGATATTCCATTATAAATCGGCTACAATAGTTATTTACAACATTAACAATGTCTATGTAGTATTGCTAGACGTCATTTTATAGGACCAACTGTGTCCTGCATTCCAAAACCATTCCTCTGACTGACTGAGATTGGACTTGGACTACTTGCTTTTAATTTATTTTACTTTTATTTAGAAAATGTTTTACCAGGAAGAATACATTGAGATTTCTCTCGTTTTCAAGTATATTATGGAAGTGTTCTATGGTTAAAGGGATAGTAATGTTTCAAAATAAAAGCAGCTACAATTAATCTTCACAGTATTTGGGCAATGGAGAGTGTTATTTCAATACTGTCAGAGCTGTAGTTCAAGAGTAATTGAATGATAAAGTATCCCCCCGTCCCTTTTACTGATATAACACTGCTCACCTCAGAATAGAAGGGTGGTGTCCAGATGCCTTGCAGATGGACAATATTCAGTTAGCATACAGGAAAAACCTGAAACACCTGTCAAGGGGGGCAGGGTTTTCCTTATGTTCACAGTAAGAAGACTATCCCTTGCTGTGAGCTGTCTGGTCTTAAGACCAGATTCCACATCTGAAGGGAGGTGGTTTACACTAGGTAAAAGGGGCAGGAGGGGGATACTTTATCATACTTTATTGGCACCCTGTGATAAATGCTGTAAAGTAAGAATGCTTTCAAAAATAGACATGTTAATAGTTTATATTTATCAATTAAGAAAATGATAGTGAGTGAACATTAGAAAAATGAAATCAATATTTGGTGTGATTACCATTTGCCTTCAAAACAGCATCAGTTCTTCTAGGTACACTTGCACAAAGTCAGAGATTTTGGTTAGGTGTATGATTAAACAATTGTAGCAAACAGGTGCTAATGATCATCAGTTTAATATTTTGGTTGAAACACAATAATTAACTGAAACAGAAACAGCTGTATAGGAGGAATAAACCTGGATGAAGAATAGTCAAACTCAGCTAACAAGGTGAGGTTGCTGAATACCGTTTAATGTCAAAAGTCATGCACCATGGCAATACTGAGCAAAGCAACAAGACACAAGGTAGTTATACTGCATCAGCTAGGTCTCTCCCAGGCAGAAATGTCAAGACAGACAGGGATTTCCAGATGTACTGTCCAAGCTCTTTTGAAGAAGCACAAAGAAACAGGCAACGTTGAGGACGGTAGACGCAGTGGTTGGCCAAGGAAACTTAGTGCATCAGATGAAAGGCACATCATGCTTACTTCCCTTCACAGCAGCAGGTGCTCTGGCCTGATGAGTCAAAATCTGAGGTATTTAACTGTAGCAGAAGGCAGGTATAAGAATGACTGTCTGCAGGCAACAGTGAAGAATGGTGGAGGTTCCTTGCAAGTTTGGGGATGCATTTTTGCAAATGGCTTTGGGGATTTGGTCAGAATGAAGTCTTGTCAGTGCAGTGAAGTACAGACAGATGCTTATCCATCATGCAATACCATCAGGGAGGCATCTGATTGGCCTCAAATTTATTCTTCAGCATGATAACGACTACAGCCTAACGCATTACAAACTCTCTTCAGCGAAAAGATGAAGGAGTCCTGGAAGTCTTATTGTTTCACAAGTTAGTCCTTGCATATGATTCCCAAATAATGTTATGACCTAAACCTTTTATCTTCATTCATGCTTTTCTTGTGTAAGAAATTAAATAATTTCTATTAGCCCTTACAGTAAACTGATGGCCCTTGTTTAAGGAATTTTTAGAGTTTCTTCTTTCCAAAAAGCAGCTTGTCAAGTCGTTTGCCATCCTTTATAGTCTTTAAAACTGGAAACAATTGTTTTTGAGAATGAATATACAGATGGACAAATAAACTTTCTTACTAACAGGTAAACATTCATGCTGATTCAGGAAAATATTAACTGCATTCACCCCTTTTGATGTGAGGTACATCTACAGAGTGATGTGACATCACTGGAGAACCAGCTAAAACTGCCATGCCAGCTGATTTCCTCTATCACAGTGATTCTCAACCAGGGTGCCGTGGCACTTTGGTGTGTCATGGACATCAGCTTAGGGTGCCCTGTGTTTGCTATGAAGACTAACAAAAATGGACTTTTAAATAAAGATATATAGAAATTGTTATGCACAATATATTTAGTTTTGTTATTATGATTATAAAACATAATAATAATGTTATATTTATGTATTGTACCCATCTTATGTCCTTGATAAAGTACATTAAATATGTTAGGGGTGCCCCGAATGTTCTAGATTACGTGTTAGGGGTGCCCCGAACAAAAAAAGATTGAGAACCACTAACTCTATCAGATTGATAAAATGCCCAGTATGCCTGGTTGAAGAGTGATCCACATACACAGACAGATTACACATACGTCTGTTACTGTCCAGTAGAATTGGTTATGCTGGAGGGTTGTCCAAATGTTTATGTTCTTTCTGAAGATTATAAAATGTGGCTATTCTAGATATAGGATCCTGTTTAGGGTGGGTTAAAACACATTTAATTGGGCATTGCAGTGGTGGAGGGTTCATATTTTCAAACTTAATAAGTTTTCTTATCATCCAGAAGTCGTTCCACTTAAGCCACAAAAACTGCTATGTCCTGTAAGACAATACTTCCTCCTTTGTCTTCAGATCTTATCATTAATTGCCCATCTTTCATCAAAGACTACTAATACTAATACTATACTTTCAGCTGTAGAAGGATTATCCTGATCTGTAATACTTCCATCTCAAATCACTTCTAAATCTTTTACCAATTTGTGAACATGTTTGATATATTCCCCTTTGGATATAATGGAATCAAAGTTAGACTTTGGTTAGTGGGCATTACCTGTAAAGTTGTGACAGAAAAATATAATTTGCAAGTTGATGTCACATTCGCTTATGGAGATTATTGTATATGCAAAATGTAATTCTTCTGTAATGTTCATTGTCCATACAACAAAGTACTTTTGTCAAGAATCATTCACAAATCTCTTTAAAGGGATAGTAACACTTAATATATATATATATTGTAGGGTCTAGGGTCTATTCTTCCAAGTAAACAAGGGTATTCAGTCTGCTGAGAGGTGTTTTCATCAAACATTATTGCAGCTCTGACTTGAATTTTTTAGGTGAAGTATCTCAGTGGCCTGAAATTCTACAGTGGCGCTGTTGCTACAACATTATATGGAGGTTTGTGGCCAACTGACCAGAGCTGTCCATAGGATGGTGTAGCAACAGCACTGCCATAAAATATCAGGCCATTGTGATATTGAACCTAAAAAAGTAAAGACTGTACTGCAATAACTTTTGATTAAAACACCTCTTAGCAGTGGAAGCATCCTTGTTTTACTCAGAAAGATAAACCTTACAATATATATTGTTTTACATATGAAATATTACTATCCCTTTAATTCTGTCCCTAGTTATGTTACTGTTAATAAATATTGCATTATTTAAAAGATAATTAAATACCTTTTTCAGTGAGTGAGCACAGTATTTAAGTTTATTGTTATTTCATCATCAAGGTCCCCTATTTTTATCATTAAACGGCAATTATCATGTTTTACTAAGTCTGCTAACATGGGAGCAGACTTAGTAGAAAATCTTGGGGCAGTTCTGTGCAGACTCAAAACTGCTCCTGTCAGTGATTCAGGAAGTCAGGAAACAGATCTCCTCAGCTGGCAGTGAGCTGAAGCCCAACCCCTTTTGTGGCTTGCCCTCATCCGCTTCTCAGTGGAGCAAGTGTTGCCCTGATCTGCCTCTCTACTTGTGTCCTTTGAAGCTAGGTTTGCCACCTTTTCTTACAAAAAATACCGGCCATGGCATTCTCTCCATAGACTTATCTTTGGACAGAAGCCAATTTTTTTACTGGCCTGCCGGTAAAATACCGTCTGGGTGGTAATCCTATATGAAGCCATGTTCTCCTAACACAACCCAGTGATTGAGCTCTGTGTTGATGTCACACTCAGGCACCTGGAATATCAGCTGAACAGGGCTGCTCATGGTATACAGAGAAAGTGGGGCACTACTTGCTCCACTGACACAATTTGTAAACACAACATTGATTTAGATGTGCAAAGATCATGTTAACCCATTCAGTGCTAGAAATGTGTCCAATTCCAGGCAATGCATTGGACACTCCTGGCACTCAAAATGTTATTTTCAAGCTGTTATGTGATGTTTTTTGGCTACCAATTGACAGTAGAACAAAGATGGAGTGTCAGGCTATGTATGAGTGGTTTTCTGGATACCAGAGGATAATGGAATCTCTCTCTTCCCCCTCCTCCTTCTTATATGGGCAACTCTGTTCTTCTATTTGTAGTTTGTATAAACCCTTTGAGTGCCAGAGAGTTGCAATGCGTTGGATACCTCTCTGGTACACAAAGGGTTAACAGGCTGTGACTTGCTGAGGCTGATGCACTAAGTCAATTTGGAGCAATCGTGGGTTAAACCAGCTGCACCAAATAGGACAAGTAAATCTTCCCATTAATTGAAATGGAGTTATATACCCATTGAATGCTAGTGAGGTCTCCTATGATCTTGCAATGCAGTGGAAACCTCTCTAGAATTCAAGGGATGTAAAATAAACATTACCAAAAGTCCTTATTACTTAAATGGAGTCTCCAACACTTTGCAATGAGGAATGAGTTGGAGACATCACAAGCATTCAATAGCTTAAAGGTCCAAATTAAATAATTGAAAATGTTAATTTCTCCCCAGTGATGCAGTTGGTTTACTCCAGAGTTGGCCATGGCTAGCCATAGAGTTGTACCTTTCCTACAACTTCCACAATCATTCCTGTCTTTATTCTGCCATTTCTGTCTCCATTGAGCCTCACTTTATTTCTTCCATCCCTCTTTCTCCTAAGTCTTCTTAGTCTATCCCCCCCCCTCTCTGTCCCTATAAGTTTCCCCTATTCTAGTCCTCCCTCTGTCTTTCCTGTCTGTCTTTCTTTTCCTGTGGTTTTGTCCATGAATCACATAATGGGAAATTCACTAGTGCCAGTGTCTACTTTCACAACACGGTGAACCATGGGTCTAAGCATTCCATTATAATGTGATGAAGACATCTCTTGCATATAAGGTAGGGTTCTGCAACCTGAGGACATCCAGCAGTTGTGGACTGTTGTGGAAATTGTTCACAAATGCTGGAAGGCCTCAGGTTGATAGAATGGTGTTATGCAGGGGTGGTCAGGCTGTGGCTCTCCAGCTGTTTTTAGACCATAGTTCCTATCACCCTCAGTCAGCCGTGGGTTGCCTAGCCCTGATCTAGAACACAGATTATGACACCAAGGTTTGTAGTTTACTACATTAATTCTGCTGTTTGTTAAAAGAACTGTTACCTTCCTTTCTAGTTACCACCTTCAAGTTGTACCAGCGAGCTAAGCACGTGTACAGTGAGGCTGCACGAGTCCTTGCCTTCAAGAAGGTCTGTGATGAGGCACCTGCCAATGCAGTCCAGCTGCTGGGAGACCTCATGAACCAGAGCCATGAGAGTTGCCGAGACCTGTACGAGTGCAGCTGCCTTCAACTGGATCAGCTGGTGGACATCTGCCTGTAAGTTTTGACAGCTTAACTCTTTAAGGACCAGAGGGGTGTGCAGTGCATTGCATATCTGTCTGGTCTCTAAGGGGTTAAAGGAAATGATAACACTATGGGCTTTCCATTTGATAAAATGTGAAATAGTGGTGACGCCTTCTTTGTCCGTGGGGCTTTCTACCAAGAACGATTTATAAGGCATGCAAGATTGCTCTTGAAACATATGTTCATCCTTTAACCCCTTTATAACTTCATTCCAGTACATGTTTTTCCCATTAATTTTGATTGTGTTTTTTTGTAATATGAAGTAACCCTTTGATAGGGGTTTGTAACTCTGTGCCGAGCAATTTATTACAAACCCTGTCTGGCACTGAAAGGGGACATGCTATAATAAGCATCAGAAACCAAAATGTGGTGTTAATTAGTGTACAATAGATTCCTAGCTATAATGTTTTTAAAGGGGAATTGTACCCTCTGAATTAGTGGTTTTTAATTTGTTTAACATAAAGACTTATGTAGATGTCTTTCAAACCGCATTCAGTTATAGCTATATAATACTTTTACTTGCTTTTGAACAGTCTTGTAGTCAACTGCTGATTGTTTCCATTCACAATCAGTAAATGAAAAGTGTCCCTTTCAAGGTATTTCCTTTGAGCAGGGGTGACCTAGAGGTGGACTTCAGAAGATTTTGTATAAAAAAGGAATAATAATAATATACATTTCTCTTTTGTCCAGTATGGAATACAGGTACCATGGGGACTGATCTTCTTTTGGAAGGGGACATATCAGAAGACAAAGTCTTAAGGGTGGAACCTTCCCTCCCCTTCTGCATGCCAACCTAACCCCACCTCCAGTTTTTGAAATGTTCCTGACTGAACTGGACATGGCTTGGAATGTTGCTGCTTAGTTTTAGCTTATTTTTTATTTTTCTTTAGATTAGATATGGGTCTGTCACAATTTCCCCATTAGGTAGGTTACCATTACTGGCTCCCCCTGGAGGATTGGCCATTGTGCAGGTGCTGTGTGGACCCTTTGCAGCCCTGTGGAGAGAATCTTGCAAACCTAGTTTTCACTTCCAGCATGGCCTCTCTGAGACTCTTCACAATGGTAACCTGAAGACAGAAGATGAAGATTGGTGAGTAACCCTTTGAATGCCTTGTTCCACTTTGTCCCTACTTGTGCCCCTCCATATAGGGGTTGTCTTTAAGCCTTTGGGCTCTTGCACTCATGTTGGTTATTCTATTTCTGTTTTCTCCCTGGGTTATGGAGTATGAATGGCTGCTTTAGAACTTCCCTGCTGGTTATTACCCCCCATCATGTTCCCTGGGGACTTTTGGTGTTTTGGGTCACTTTTAAATATATCTATTTTTGGATATATTGCACCTTTAACACATGCTTCCCTGCCGCATCCATCTTTGCCCCATTGACTTATATGGGAAAACTTCTCTGGGACATATCTCTGCAATCGTTTGTCATATGGTGTTCAGAGTTGGCTCATTCTTCTTGTCTCCTCATGTCCTTTCATCCAGTTCATGTCCTGAGTTTCTTGGGGTCCCGCAATCAGAGTTGTAGGCATTGCTAGGCAACAGCAACAGAGAAGACTACATTACCCAGAACGCCCGCTTTGCAGGCTTTCTTATGATTGGATGCCTGTTTTGCAGTCACCATTTTCCCCCTTGCTTACCCTGTGCAAAGGCTTGCCTCTCCATGCTCTCCTTCTCCAAATTAACCCTTCACCTGCCAGATAACAGAAAGCAGAAAACAGGAAGAGCACAAACCACTGGTATATATCTGTATTGGATCCTCAAATTAATTTTATAGTCAATACTCACAATTCATATAATTGTGTGCTGGTTGTGAGTACAACCAGCATATTCCAACAAGGCAGCGCAAATCGCCCCATTTCAGTTACTTCTCCCAGGACAAAAGTTGGAATTGACAAGTTAAAAATTATATGTTTATATAAAAATATATATTGCCAAAATAGTATAACAAAACGTCAATACGTATACCCAATATTATACCCAGTATGATGCGTTTCAGAAAATGTACTCCTTTATCAAATACTAGAAAGGCATATATGGTATTAAAAGCAAGTTAATAATATGATTTGGCAAAAAAGAGAGTCCTCATTCACCCCCAGCCTGTTGAATCCTCTTATACCCATGGGGTCTAACATTCCATCCAGATCACAAACAAACACCACAAAATCAGGTTGTCACATGACTAAGCAAACATGTCCATTTCGCAGGGTTCCTGGAGTTTTTCCTCATAACTCCTGCACTCATGTTGGGTATTTCTATATTGTTTGTTCTGAGTCTCTGGAGCATTTTGGCTGTTTTGTAGTATTTAACCTCTTCCATGCCTTCTTTTACTTGGTTGGGACCTTTTTCCACACTTTCCCTTTGGGTTTATGTGTTCCCTATGCTTTATTTGGGTTCTAAAGATGTTTTTAGCACTTTTTGGAATTTTCGTTTTTTTAAGCATTTATTTGTAATGGCGTGCTTTACCGCATAGCCACAATGCTCCATTGATCTCTATGGGACAGACTGTTTGGGACATATCTCTACAACCGCTCTATGTAACGATTTGAGAGACAGCTCATTCTTGTCTCCCCTTGACTAACATTCCTGTGGACATTACTAGTGTCTTGGGGGTGTTTGGTTTTGTCTTTGGTACTCTGTATTGGGAAAACTACATTTCCCATAAACACCTGTTTCGTGGGCTGTTCGCTGATTGGCTCCCTATTCGGTCACCATTTTCTTTTTCCTTTTACAAGAGTATCATAAGGCAGGGCTTGGACTCCTCTACTCTCTTCGTCAGGTTAACTCTTTGCTTGCCAGATAAGTATATTTTAGACTATCTGGGGTGAATTATTTAATCTGGGTGACAGTATTTGATTTTTTCCTCTACTGTAAGACACTTTTCTCCTGCAAGGATGTCAGAACCAATAGGACATGGGGTTAGGCCTAAGTCCAAGGAGTCAGGTGCTCTTTGACCCCCAACCTTACTAACTGTTCCTCATGCCAAACGGGGCTTCCCAGAGAGTATTCAGGTCACTTATACCTCTCATGTACTATGGCCCCTGCTTCACCACCAGGGCCCTCCAGCCATGAACAAGAGCCATTTTGGGTCAAGGACTTAAAGTCTTATATGGAGCAGTTTCCTCTTTCTCTTCAGGGGGTTCTTCAGTCCTGGAAGCCCTCCCACTTCGTTCAGGCATGTGGCTCTTAAGGCCCCTGGAATTCCTGATTTATCTGATTCCTCTGTGGAGGTTTCAGATGTAGAGTCGGAGGATGGTGTGTGTTCAGAAGGGGCTTGTTCCCAATTTTATGGCGACCCCTTTGAAGCTGACCCTGAACCCTCTGCTGAGGGTCTCATCAAGACGGTTTTTAAATACTTTAAACATTCTCTCTACTCCTCTAGAGCCTCAGTCTACTTCTGACGTCTTTCAAAGATGCAAAAAGTCCTGTACTGTCTTTCCGCCTAATCCCACTCTGGGTCAGATCATTTGGATGAGTGGAATACTCCAGACAAGCTTCTTAATCTTTCAAAAAGATTATCTAAGCTGTATTCCTTTTCTGACGCAGCCTTGGCTCAGTGGGCTACACCTCCTCAGATTGATTCCCCTATTTCCAGGTGTTCTAAATCCACTGCCTTGCCTATTGCAGACGCTTCAGCACTTAAGGTTTTAACATGCAGAAATCTTGAGGCCATCTTGAAAGCTACTTTCACTGCCATTGGTGCGTCCCTAAGGCCCACCTTGGCTTCTGCTTGGGTCAGTAGGGCTATTGCTGTTTGGACTGAACAGCTAACTGACGTGGTTCATAAGGGGGGCCCTTAGGCTGAGATCCTGTTCCTTCTGGCCAGTATTTCTGAGACACAGCACTATGTTACTGATGCTCTCTTTGATGCTATTAGGCTAGAAGCTAAGGCTTATGCCTTCTCGGTGTCTGCCAGGCTTATGCTGTGACTTAAGATCTAGTCAGCTGACTTGATTTCTAAGAAATCACTGATTTCTCTTCCTTTTCAGGGTGCCTCTATTTTTGGCCCAGAACTGAAGAACCTCATCAGTGAAGCCACTGGAGGCAAGAGCACCTTGTTGCCTCAGGTTCCTAAGAGCAATCCTCAGGCCAAGAGGCATTGACTTTTTCGTCCCCACCAAAGCAAAGTGCATAGGGCGAACCTGGTGGCGCCTCAGGCCCTGTGCTCTACCCCCAAGCTAAAAACCGCAATGGAGGTCTAAACACACCTCCACCCAGCCCAAACCCTCCAATCCTTCTTCAGCATGACTCGCCGAACCCTGGCCCGCACACCCCTGTGGGGGGTCGACTGCATCACTTTTTAAGTACTTGGACAGGCACTGTTGCGGATCAATGGGTATTAAAGGTGGTTTCCAAAGTTTACAGGATTCCCTTTCAATCCATGCCTCGCTTCAAGTTCTTCCTTTCTCGCTCCCATCAGGGACAGGAAAAGCTCAGACTTTTCAATGGGGTGTTTCAGGCTCTCTTGGACAAGGGAGTTCTGGCTCCAGTTCCCCAACCAGAAATAGGTTCTGGCTTTTATTCCAACCTCTCTGTGATTCCCAAGAAGAATGGTGGCTGCTGTCCTATCCTGGACCTGAAGGATCTCAATTTGATTGTGGTCAAAACTCGCTACAAAATGGAGTACGTGCACTCTATCATCACAGTGATGTGTCCAGGGGAATTTCTGGCTTCTCTGGATCTACAGGATCCTTATCTGCACATCCCAATTCACCCAGACAGTCTGAAGTACCTCAGGTTCTGTTGCGGCCTAGGGCACTTCCAGTTTATAACTCTGCCCTTTGGGATCACCACAGCTCCTCAGGTGTTCGCAGGGTGTTGGGGGCACTGATTGCCTTCCTGCACACCAAAGGGATTCAGGTAACTCCATACATGGACGACCTTCTCCTGAAGGATCCCTCCCAGGATCTTCTGGAACACCAGAAGAGAAAAGTGCTCAGATCCTCCTTCAACATGTTTTGGTCCTGAATATGGACAAGTCTGCACCAGTACCTTCTTAGAACTTGATCTTCCTCAGACTTTGGTTCGACACTCTGCGGAGTACAGTCTGTCTGACACAGGATTTGATTCAGCAGCTCACCTCAAAGTTGTCTTCAACTCTGACAGGACGTCAGCCCCAGCAAGGAAGTTCTCTCCTCTAGTGGGGAAGGCCATATGCGATGTCTCACACCAGAGACCTTCAGAGGCTTGTGATCCGAGTTTGCAGGGGGGATCCGGAACTTCTGTATCATCCTGTCTGTCTCCCTGCGGATGTGAGACTGGGTCTCCACTGGTAGTTGGACCTCCCAAACCTGGAAAGAGGGAGGCCATTAGTGATTCCATACTGGACCATAGTGACGATGGACACCAGCCTGTTTGGGTGGGGTGCAGCCCTGGGTCACATGAGTGTTCAGGGACATTGGTCATCAGAGGAGACTTTTCTTCCCTTCAACATCTTGGAGCTCAGAGCGATTTTTCATGCTCTGAGGTATTGGTCCTCTCATCTCACGGGATGCCTGGTCCGGGTCCAGTCCGACAATGCTACGGCCATAGCTTACATCAAAAAGCAAGTTGGCACCAGAAGCTCTGCTGCTTGGTTAGAGGTCAAGGCTATTTTGGCCTGGGCAGAGGACTATGTACCTGCCATCTCCATTGTGCACATCCCAAGCATAGAAAATGTCCTAGCAGACTTCATCAGTTACCACACAGTGGACCCAGGGGAATGGGAACTACACCCCAAAGTTTTTTAACTCCTAGTGCATCAGTGGAGTCTTCCTTGCATAGACCTGATGGCAACCAATGACAACTGGAAAGGTCAGTTCTTTTTCTTGTGCTCGAGGGAACCCTAGGCATTTGGATGCCCTGTCGATTCCCTGCCAATTTCATCTGGCTTACATCTTTCCTCCACTCCCTCTCCGGCCCAGGGTCCTGAGGAAGATTTGATGGACTGTCTGTCATCCTGATATCCCCTTATTGGACCAGGCAACCTTGGTTCCCAGAACTGTTGGCACTGTCTGCTCAAGAACCATTTCCTCTGCCACGCAGACTGGATCATCTCCTTCAGGGATCTGTCCTTTCAGGAGTTTGATCTCCCGACTGTCTTTCCTTTTTGCAGGATGGCGTGAACAAGCTTCTTAGCCTTAGCTATTTGCAGACCTCAGCTCTGTCTTTTTTCAGAGATGCATTGCCACCTTGCCGGATGTCAAGGTCTTCTTTCAGGGGTTTGCCCATTCTTTCCCTGCCTATAAGGTTCCCATACCTCGGTGGGACTTTAATTTTGGTTTTGTGAGTTTTATAATAGCTTCCCTTTCGATTCCTTTACGTCTTTTGACGTGGAAAATGGCTTTTCTTTTGGCTGTGGTCTCTGTCTGCAGAGTTGCTGAGCTGCAGGCTCTGTCCTGCAAGCCACCTTTTTGGTGTTTCACAAGGATAAGGCTTTTCTCTGTACCTCTCAGGAATTTCTTTCTAAGGTAGTCTGAGTTCCACATCAATCAGGAGATTATTATTCCTTCCTTTTGTCTTGACCCTAAAACTGACAAGGAGAGGGATCGCCAACTGTTGGATGTAGTGCGCTGCCTTAAGTTTTGTGTGTACCGCACTGAGTCTGTTCATCAGACTGTTGTTTTGTTTGTCATCTCTGAGGGTCCCTGGGCTGGTAAAGAGGCATCCAAGGTGACTATTGCATCTTGGTTTAAACCTACCATCTGCAAAGCTTATGAGCTCAGAGGGAAACCTGTTCCCTTCTGCATCACTGCACATTCTACAAAGTCTGTTGGGGCCTCCTGGGCCTACAATAATCAGGCCTCTGCTGATCAGCTGTGTGAGGCAGCCATGTGGTCTTATGTGCACACCTTTGCCAAACACTATCGTGTGGATGTGCTGGCTTCGGCTGAAGCCAGCTTTAGCAGGTAAGTCCTGGAGGCAGCTTTGCCTGTGTAGGACTTTATATTTCCTTTGCCTTATAGTTCTTTAACTTTTAAGCCCTGTTGGCTCTTGTTCCTGTGTGTTGTGTATCGTTTATCAGTGCCCATTGACACTTTGTTAGTTTGGACTGTTCCGTGTCTTGAATAGTCCACGGGAACTCTGGTATCATGGGGACCAGCGCTTGGTCCTTCCATTCTCTTCCCACCCATGGGAGCTCAATTTTGGTACATCCCCATGGTACCTGTAAGCTATATTGGACGATAGACAAAAGAGTATTTTAGTCTTACCTGTTAAATCCTTTTTTTCTTGGTCCATATAGCTTACAGGTCTCCCACCCGGTGAAAGGAACCATGCTGGGTCTTCAGTAGCTGGACGTGGGAGTCCTTTTGGATCATGCTGACAGGAGTTTCCTCGCTATCTAGTTCAGTAAGTTTAGTGTCACAAATCTATCTGGAGGGGAGTGGCTAGGTAGGCTGCTATGAAGGAGGGGGATGCTCCACCCTGCACTTCTTGAAGAATTGTTCCAGCCTACTGGGGGGAGCTGTCTCCTCCCTATGGTATCTGTAAGCTATATGGACTAAGAGAAAAAGATTTAACAGGTAAGACTAAAATCCTCTTTTTTTGGTCTTGCATGTCCTTTTAGGGTCTTTCTCACAGGAGCTTACTACTTTTTCTCTCACTGTCCTATACTGGTGAGTTTG
This sequence comes from Rhinophrynus dorsalis, assembly GCA_037306005.1. Lineage (NCBI taxonomy): Eukaryota > Metazoa > Chordata > Amphibia > Anura > Rhinophrynidae > Rhinophrynus > Rhinophrynus dorsalis. The sequence goes on from CM074721.1 coordinate 403,199,576, forward strand.
TCTCATATCAAAAACTGAAGGCAGGGCTAGTTTGGCCTGCAGAAGGGGGGGGGAGGCTCCATCTTCAAGACCTTGCCTTCAGATAGGGTCCTCCTTCCAAAGTAAAATCAGTCCCCATGTTACCTTATTCCATATGGACTAAGAGAAAAGGATTTAACAAGGTAAGACTAAAATCATATTATATATGTATAGGACCCTCCTGCTTTTAAACAGGGATCACTTCAAATGAGTGGATGAGGACCTCAAGAACTGAGCATTTCCACCAGTCCATTTATACAGAAGTGTGTTCCACCTATTACTATAATCTGCTTGAAGCCTGTAAAATACACCTCTCCAATATATATTGAGTGTTTAATTTTCATTTATTGGTATAATATATGCTCTACACAGGTTTTACATTTAATTTGTAAGAAGCTGCACAGGATTGTTTTTTGTCTTTGGACTTTAGAAGATAACCAATTACTATATGAAGGAAACCTACCTATGTATATCAATCTATTATGCAAATTAAAAGCAAGGTATTCCTAGGGTATATTTCCCCTTTAAATAATGAACCAATGTTCCACATTTTTACAAGAACCATAATGTTTCCTTTGATTTTATTTATTCTGGGTTGGTGCCGAACTGCTTTATAGCAGACATTTGTCCAGACTGGGCGGTGGGTAACCTAATGCCCTCAGGCTGTTGAAGACTATAACTCCCATCATCTCCTGACAGCCAATGGCTGATGTGAAATTATGGGAATTGTAGTGCTCTGCAGCTGGAGGACCTCAGGTTTACCACCCCTTGTCTCAACCAGTAGCATATCTGAATTGTATATTTCTTACATTTATTAAGTTGTATACGATAAAAATTCTCCTCTTTACACTGCTAGCACCAAAGGAAGGGGATTGTGATATCACATGGGCAATTCAGGGAGGTCTCTGCCTTGTTTTTTTTAACCTTCACTAAAAACAATACAGAAGAAATCATTTACTGTAACCCTTTTAGAACCAGAGGGGGGTGCATTGCATTGCCTTGCAGTGCTTTGCACCTTTTCTGGCCCTTAAAAGGTTGAAATCTTAAAGGAGAATTATCACCCCAAATAAAGTCCACCCCCCAGTTAGGCATCTAGCAAAAAGCTTACCAATTAAACTGTTATGCAGAATAAAGACAACCTTTGTAAAAAAAAATCCTACCTCAGCCAACACTGACGGCCAGGCAACAGCGAAGACATCCTTGCTTACAGACATATGTGTGCTTGTGCTGTCAGTCCCAGTCTCCTCTAGGAGGCGTTGTATGGTAACTTTGCTTACCAGAAAGGACTGACGTTGCAGGCGTGCAGATGCCTCTAGAGCGATGTTGCCTGGCCATCAGTTTCGGCTGAGGTAGGATTTTTTACTAAAATGGTCTTTATTCTGCATAACATATTCATTGGTGAGCTTATCACTAGAAGCCTAATTAGGGAAGGTGCACTTTATTTGGGGTGATAGTTCCCCTTAACAGTAGTGACATATGTTATGCAGAGTGCAATGAAACAACAAAGACCTAGTTCATCTCGCTAGCATCATAACGTCCATACAATGTGCCCCTGTAGAACCTAAAATATCTCTCAGTTTAGGCTAGTCACATGGTCAAGTCTTGTCTGCACACTAGCAAGCATCTTGCGGCAACTTCCTGCAATCAATGCAGGAAAGTTGCAATAGTCAAGATCTGACCATTCATACTGTGACAGGCATTATAGTATTCATCTCAAATGCCACTGAATGGCTGGCACACATGGATGTCAGCCAACCATGTATGGATGTCAGCCAACCATGTATGGATGACAGCCAACCATGTATGGATGACATCAAACTGGGCCCACCAACCTATATACTATATATTGTGCAACTGGATATCACATGTAAAAGTACACAGGTAAAGGTAAATAACATTGGTTGCATGAAAATAGACATGTGAGCTATCCTAATATCACACAAAACAGAAAGAAACACAGCATCTATATGGCTATTTTCACATTCAATCAACCAAATATCTTCCCTAGGTATGGCTCTTGGGGTCCACTTAAGATCCAGTGACAGACGATGGGAGGTCAATGTGTGCGTGACTCTCTACTGGAACCCCAGTTATTACAATACTGTAATACAAATGCTTTTATAAAGATTGAAAATATGGGTTCATTCATAATCAATTTAATCAAATGGCTTTGGTTCATCACCCTCCAAAATCAAATCCACTGTAATTTACAGGGTGTCGGTTCAAAGTACAACTGCTCTTCATTCTAGCAAGTTATCTCCAATGTGATTGATGGTACTTAATAGAAATGCTAAGGTCAAGTCTTTTAAAATATGTACAGTTGTAAAACAGTTGGGAGCAATAACTGAATACAGATGGGTGATAAGCAACCAACACAAGTCCAGCTGCACTGTTTAGTCCTCTTAAATGATGAAACAATTTTAAGAACTGAATGCACAAACTGAGAAAGTTTGTAGTGGTAGTGTTAGCACTCTCTGTAAAACTTAATGTGCATGCCTGGGTGCTGCATCAAGAAACCAAATCATACATACAAATTGCTGGAGGATAGACAGCACTCACAGGATCTCTTAGAAAACAAGAAGATGTTTTATTTATTATTTATTTAAATAAAAGCTGAAACGTCGATTTAAATAAAACATCATCTTGCTTTTCTAACAGATCCTGTGAGTGCTGTCTATCCTCCAGCAATTTGTAAATGTTTATATTGTGATAAACCATAGACGGGCTACCCCTGGACGGGCAGAAAGCATGATCCTCTAGGGCAGTGGTTCTCAACTCCTGTCCTCAGGACCCACTAACAGGCCAGGATGTGATGATTTCCTTGTTAGAGAACAGGTGAGTTAATCAGTGTGAATGAGCCTCTGATCACCACACCTGTGCTCTAGTAGGTAAATCCCTAAGTCCTGGTCTGTTAGTGGGCCCTGAGGACAGGAGTTGAGAACCACTGCTCTAGGGTATCATAGAAAGTCCTTAGTTATTTAAAAAATGTTAAGGTTTATTTTGACATCGCACAAATAACAATAAGCAGGCAGTATTTCTCAAGACAGAAAGGAAAACAAAAACCTAGCTCAATCTGAGCACTAACGTAACTTGTTACAAATTCCCTTTTATACTTCAAGGTACTCTGCTCTGCACTTCTTTCTCCCAGCAAGTCAAACTCTATTCTGCCTACAATCTCTTCAGCCTGGGATTTAGAGGTTGCTGAACCTGCTAATTGGGACCAGGTGGATGAGTAGAGGCTATGGAGGATTCTAGATACCTTCCCTCTACAATCCTATATATATATAGCTAATGCTGTGGCCCTACCCAGGTAAACAAAAAGGAGGAGTTATGTACATTTCTCTTTTGTGCACCCAGTGGGTTGGCTGAGGGTGGGAAGTATACACACTACTGTGTCAAACGCTCTCTGCTGATTCTCTTAATTTTCCCCAGAGCATTTTTTGAGGGTGTAGGGGGGCATAGCCCTCCAGCACCTTCACTTTTATGACCATATCACACAACACCTGCAGGAGTGCACATGAGCACCTCACACTGCATCACCTTACCATGCTCATTAACTGTGAGGATGACTCTGGGGTGAGCACCTTGCACAAAACTGCCCTCACCATGCTGTGCCTTCATCACTAATACTGGTGCTTCACAATACCTCAGGAGTTCACCGGGGTACACTTGACTGTGTCAAACGGTCTCTGCTGATTCTCTTAATTTTCCCCAGTGCATTTTCTGAGGGTGCAGGGGGGCATATCCCTCCAGCACCTTCACTCTTATGACCATCACACACAACTCCTGCAGGAAGACACATGAGTACCTCACACTTCATCACCTTAACCATGCTCATCAACTGTGAGGATGATGCTGGGGGTAAGCACATCACACAAAACTGCCCTCACCATGCTGTGCCTTCATCACTAATACTGGTGCTTCACAATACCTCAAGAGTTTACTGGGCCATCAATCACCCTTAGGACCAAGTCACACAACACAACCAGAATGACCTTGATGATTGCACATCACTCTACAAGCCACCCTATCTTTCGCTGCATCACAGTTCTGTCCATCTGTCTTTTATCAAGTCACTTTACACTAACCAAAATGTCCTCCTCATCACAGTCAAATACGAAAACTGCACACGCTCTCCTGTTTTGTCGGGTGCTCCAAACTTGTATGAAAGTTAGATATATCAGAAAGATAAGTTAGGCACTCCAATATAAAATTGTTTAATACTTTATTTCAAATCATTTAAAATGCCGGTGTCTAGTCCAACGTTTCAGTCCCCCACGGGACTTTCTTCAGGGACAACTCACTAGTTCATGCAGGGTGAGATTCTCATGTTTCCCTTTTCATCATGGCGACATGCTTAATGTGCTATTTACTTCCAAGCTGTTTTGTCTGTGACATTTTTAAAGTGAACCCTTACTAAGACCAGAGATTACAAATATGTTTGAAGTCCTGTGGTCCTATTTGTAACTGTCATGTCTGCGTCCACAGACCTGGACATGACATCCAGCACTGATTGAAGCTGTTATCTCTTGAACCAATGAGGCATTTGTTTTTTTTGGCAGTAGTAGGATAAATAGGTATTATTATTAAGAGGTGTTAGTTCTCCTTTAAATGACTGGAGTGAAGGTTGCTGTGAGTAGTATGAAAGACATCTGGCTGGGGGGTCAAGGAATGCAGTAGGTGTGATAAAAATTTGATAATGTGGAGATTGGATGCATAGAATATCTCTAAAGCTGGAGAAATCTTAGTGCATTGGCTCCATAGAATAGCATAGGACTCGGAGTGTTTAGAACACTGGAGAAGTCATCCATTTTATCACACCTTTGAGCATCTCCTTCTTGATTTCACTGTGATGTAAACATATTTATCCCCTTTCTGCTCAAGAAAGAAAGAAAGAAATGTAAGATACTTTCTGCAGAAACGAACATTGCAAACAACATTATTCTTTTTTTTGGACAAAGCAAACTTGTAATTTCTCCTGTTAAAACTGAATGACGTTAACAAACCTAAATGATCTTGATTCATGCACAATAACGAGGGGGAAAATATGACGCCTGCACAAATTACATCTTATTTCTAAATAACAAGAAGGTAGCACGCAGAATCTAACCAGAGTACCTAGGATTACTGGAAGCTAGACAAGTGTAAACAATGTAGCTTCAGATGACAGCACCCTCTGTCAACCCTCTGCATGCCGGAGGTTGGGGAGTGGGAAGCAATGCATTCCATACCCCTGTAGCATGCAAAGGGTTAAGTTACACATTTAACCCTTTGAGTGCCAGAGTGGTGGGCAGCACATTGCTTTGTCCCTCAGGCACTCAAAAGTTTGAAATAAATGCATGGTCATTTTTCTGAAACAGGGAAAAAAAGCCCTGTCCTGGAATGTTTGCTTATCAACAAATAATGAGATAACTGTAATAATATACAACAAATGTTTCTGCTCAAATTCATCAGCCTAATTTGTTGTTCAGCGCTCCATAGTGTGACTTACGGAAACTTACATTAACTTTCAGAAAACAATAAATACACATGCAGTGCTGAGATTTTGTACATATCTGAGGGACAGTTTTATTCAGTGTGTAACCCTGTCTTAATCTTAAATAGAGATTAAGGAGTTTTTTTTAAAAAACTCTCAAATATTAATTCATATTAAAGGGAATGTTGGAGCGCTTTACTGTCATTTAACATACATAGTAACATAACATAATAACATAGTTGACGAGGCTGAAAAAAGACATACGTCCATCAAGTCCAGCCTATGCCAAAAACACCACTGTTGATCCAGAGGAAGGCAAAGAAAAAAGTGGGTAAAAAATTCTTTCCTGACTCCAAATGGCAGTCAGATAGTTCTCTGGATCAACATCCTTCTGCATTGAAGCCATCTGTCGTAATTTTCAATACTGTTCTGTGCTAGATAGTCATTCATTACTTTTTTGAAAGCAGTTACAGCATCTGCCACTACAACATCTAGAGCAAAGACTTCCATAGCTTTACCACCCTTACTGTAAAAAATTGCTGCCTTTGTTTTAGTTGAAAGCACCTTTCCTCTAGTCTTAATGGATTACCTCTTGTTCTTAGCACAGCTCTTTGCGTAAATAATTAATTGGATAGTTCTTTGTATTGACCTTTAAGGTATTTGTAAATGGTATCATATCACCCCTTAGATGTCTCTTCTCTAATGTAAACAAACCCAGTTTGGCTAGTCTCTCTTTATAACTCTTTTTTAACCCCTTAAGGACCCATGACGGTCCAGGACTGTCATGGCTTGTTTTCAGTTAAGGACCGATGACGGTCCTGGACTGTCATGGAATTCCAGGCTCCCTGCACAGCTGCACTCCGTTCGGGGAGTCCGGAATCGGATAGTGAAAAAAAAATTGTCCCTGGTCCTTAAGTGACTGCACCGTGTGTGCACGGCCAGTCCTTAAGGGGTTAAGAACTGGTGCCCGAAATCGTACTCTATATTCTAGATGAGGTCTAACCAAGGATTTGTATAGAGGAAGACTAATATTAGCATCCCTTGCTTCTACACCTCTTTTTATGCAGGTTAGTACACTATTTGCTCTTTCAGCAGCTGAGTGACTCTGCACAATGCTGTGAAGTCTATCATCTATCAGTACTGCTAAATCTTTCTCTAACGAGTATTCCCCAAGTTGTTTCCCATTTAGCGTATATTTAGCATGTTTGTTTCTACAGCCCAAATTCATAACCTTACATTTATCTACATTAAATGTCATCTGCCACTTTTCTGCCCATTCACTCAGTTTATCTAAATCCTTCTGCAGAGAAAAAACATCCAGCTCTGTATGTATTTCCTTACATAGCTTAGTGTCATCAGCAAAGATTGAGAAGTTACTTCCAGTTCCCACTCAATTCGCAATTACACCACCTCAATAAATACATGGATAGGTATGTGGAGATGGATTGAATTAACCCTTTGAGTACCAGATATGCATCCAACACATTGTGAAGTAATGAGCTGGGTACCCCTCTGGTACTCAAAGGCTTAAAGATTTTCTCCTTATATCTTCTGCTTATTGTTACAATGAAGAGTAGATGAACCTTTATTACGAAATTGGGGAGGATGTGCCAAAAACACAGTTAGTCTATAGCCAGCACCTTGTTGCAGAGCAGGAACACATCTGCACTCCCCACTCCTTGGATGTAGAGTTCACAGAAGAGCAGATGTCACCTTTTGTTGCATGCAGTGTTTTTCTACCTGGAGCAAAGTGGGAGCAGGCTCGCATGTATAGCCTATCCTATGTAACATTTTGGCTAATTGTTTCTGCAGAGCTAATGCTGTTACTCTATTGAGATTAGTACACACTGCTCTTCAATTCAGAAACACTGATGCTTTATCTCAGGCCCACTTACAATCAATACACACTATCACTTCTGAGATACTTATCAAGATAGCTATGGTAATAGGAGACTTGAAGCCCTGGAAAATAGAATGAGATATTAGATTTTAATCTCAGAAAGCAAATAGAGAAAATTTACAGAAACTAGCATGAGGTATATAGTAAGATGGTTGATGGTGTTGAAAATAAAACATGCTTACATCAAGTTCAACCTTTGACATATCTCACTTCGTTTTATCTTTATTTTATTTTGTAGGCATTAAAAAAACATGAAGAATGATATAAGTCTTATTTCTCAAACCTTTATGGTTTAAGAGATATTCACAAGCAAAATATTCCCCCCCCCCGTACAGCCAGATCAGAAGGGAGATGCCCAGGTAGACTGCAGAGAGGGACAATCTTCAATTAAGATAAGGGAAAAAGCTGAAAAACTTGTCAAGGGGGGAAGGGCTTTCATTGTTTTCATACAAAGAAGAATGTCCCCTTCTGTTATCTGTCTAGTCTTACAACTAGATTCACATCTGAGAAGAGATGGCTTACACTAGGAAAAAGGGGCGGGGAGGGGAAACTTTGCTTGTGAATATCTCTTAAACCATAAAGGTTTGAGACATAAGACTTATATCGTTCTTCATGTTTTTTTAATGCCTACAAAATAAAATAAAGTTAAAACGAAGTATTACTATCCCTTTAAGGACCTTATGCACAAAAGAAAAGAAGTGCAGAGCTAGAGTAATTCTGTGCCATAGGGGAAAACTAAAAATTTCCATTGGTTTAAATCAGACCTTAAGTTTAATCTTTTGCATGCAATAGTGGTCTCCAATGCATCATTTTGCAACATACTGTGGATTTGCTTCTCAGGGCATCAGAGACCTCTCTTGCATCCATGCACGTAAAACCCCATTAAATTATTGGGAGTTAGTAAAATGTTTACTGCATGACCGGTTTGCTACAGAATTGCTCCTCTTTCATTTTGTACTTAATGTCCTTAATGTATCAGTGCTTTTGTGTCCTAATGCACAGAAAGGTAAGCTCTGGCACTCCAGATGATGATGATGATGATGATGATGATGATGATGGGAGTTGTAGTGTCCAAGGCTGGAGAGCCAAAGTTTGCATATCTCTGTCCTACTGTCTCAGTGTACAAGGTGTGTGCATTATACATGGGTAAAGTGTATTGTTCTTTGTAAGATAAAAAGGTTATACAGCTGTCCATGTACATAACTTACAAAGCTGACATTATGGATCAATAGCAATACTGCAGAACTAAAACTTAATACCTGTTACCATATGACTTGTCCCTCAAGGAATCAAATCAGGTTAATGGTATCTGTTAGAATGTTTTCAATGAGGAAAAACATCCTATTAAGATCAGTTCCCACTTTTCTAATAATGTTGCCTGTAAAGGATCTTTTAGTTGAAGATAATGTAACCAACAATGTCTGGGGGTTAGAAATAATACTCTTATTGTCTTTTGTCACAGTTTGTGCTTTGTGTAAATTGTCCCTTGGGAAAGTTAGCTTTCTGTAGTTATTTTAACTTGTCTCTTTACAATTAGAGCACATGTGAAGCTTATAAATGCATGTTAACCTGCGGCATTCAAGACACCCACTAGTCATATTTTCCTAGTTTACTAAGACAAAAGAAAAAGACACACCTGCAAAAGTTCACACAGTCATCTGTCCTGGATGAACCAATTCAATACATGCTACAACATAAAATACCCATATTTTAACTAAGTTACATCCTGCAAACCAAAGTTTGACCAGGCTTACTTCTACCTTTATAGACTTCCACTGATCAGTGAAGGGTTCAATGCTTGAGTCTCTGTATCTAAAAGTGGTACAGATAAATGTATAATGTGGCAAAATGTTATCAGCTGGCGCTTGATATAGTTTGAAGTGCATTAATGTGGCATGTTGACATATTCATGTTTTGGTCAAAATATGCAACAATGTTAAGTTATAGAATTAAGTTAAAGAGGAACTCTCCACCTTGGTAGGCATTTCTCCACCTAAAGTATATTAATGAATGGTATGCTTGGAGGTTTCACTATCATTTGGAGTGTTTCTGACTTGTATCAGGCCCTCTTCTTTAGTCCCTTGCTGTTTTTCATGGCCACCTATACAGGCTGGCTGTGGATGTTGGGGGGATGGGGAAGGCATAGGTTGACCAATCCTAAACATATATTTTTTATTATTAAATATTTAAAAATTAAAATGCTTCTGTTTCTCAAAAATGTATGTTATTTCATACTTTTTCTTCAGACTGTCTAAAACATTTGGTTTGGTTTGTTTGATGATACTGCACAGAGAGAATAAGCTTAAAGGGGAACTATCACCCCCCACAAAAAAGTCCTCCCCAATAACTAGTCATATACCGATAAGATTACAAATAGTACTATTATCCAGCATAATTACCGCATTAATCAGAAATTCTACTTCTTCTGAGACTGACAGCCAAGCTTCTTGCTTTAGAGGCATCTGAGAGCCTACACCATCAGTCCCTTCCATTACCGTAAGCTACCATGCAAAACCTCCTGGCACGCAGATTTCTGTAAACCAAGATGTCTGTGCTGCTGCCTGGCCATCAGTTTCAGCAAAAGTAGGATTTCTGAATAACGCAGTAATTATGTTGAATAATAGTACTATTTGTAAGCTTATCGCTATACGACTAATTATTGGGGAGGACTTTTTTCGGGGTTATAGTTCCACTGTAAATAAAGTACTTTGTGATCTATGCCTGTTGTTAGATTCCTATGAAATGTATTAAATGCCCATTGCCATAAAGAAAGATTGCTAATAGTACAAATGTTTGCCTTTTTAGGAAATCAGGGGCCATTGGATCCCGGCTGACAGGGGCTGGATGGGGAGGATGCACTGTTTCCATGGTCCCTGTTAACAAGCTGAATGACTTCCTTTCCAGTGTGAGAGATTCTTACTACAAAACTGATGATCATAGGTCAGCACAAGTGGAAAGAAGTCTCTTTGCCACAAAGCCAGGAAGCGGGGCAATGGTTCTTTTCGAGGCTGACAAAATTTGATTAAGTCTACTGTTGCCTCAGTAAATGTATTCACTGCTTTGTAGTGTATAGAAGATATCCAATAAACATCAGAACACTTCATTTATGTATTTTTGTTTTTAATCTTGGCTTTCAGCAATATCTTTACTTACCTCCAGCTCTATATCTGGCCAAAGAGAGCCCCTATGATAAGATACAGCCAGATCTTAAAGGAGACACTGCTGTTTTGTCCTGGTTCTGTCTGTGCTCCTGCTTTGCTTATACAGGTTGTCGAGAAATAATGCAGGAGGAATGTAAGACATGCATGTGATATGACTGGAAATGGTGGCACATATGTTGTGCAATCCTGGAAAAAAAGCTACTTCCTATGAAACAAATAAAAATTCAAATTTGTTTGAAGAGGGTATTTATTTTAGAAATGTGGTGTAGCTATTTTTCCTTTGAATTGCACCACTTTTGTCTTTATAAATATGCCCCTCAATCTTTTTCATGGTGTCCTTATTGAATAAATATTTCATTTTATCTATGGGATACATGTTGAATGGATGTGTCTAATATGTATGAGTGTGCAACAGTCTAGATTTACTAATCTGTATGTTTGTTTTCAAACTTGCATTTCAAACTACTCCAAGGAACTCACCCCAAACAGATCATGGCGCTTTTCAAACTACTGGTGCATTTCAAACTACTCCAAGGCACTTACTCCAAACAAAGCATGTCATTATTATATGTCAAACAAAGGGGGCATGGTAATGGTCTTAGGGTCACCATGTAACTTTGGCCTTGTGGTTGAATCTATTTCAATGGCTTTAAAGAGAACTATACACTAAGAAAAAGATAATTTATCAGAAATCCTTACCTAGGTATGTGTCCTTCAAACAGCAGTCCGTTATTTCTATTTAGGGTTTTTGTTTGACTTTGATGTCTTTTTTAGTATCCTGCTAATTGTTTCAGCTGCAATCTGATAACAGCTAGGGTCCCTTACAAGTCATTCAGTTCTATTGAGGTCTATTATTTGTTTTACAAGGTTGTGACCTAGATGCAGACTTCACTGGGGATTACTTTTTATATTAAACTGCAGATATAATGCAACAATTAAAAAGATATACCTGACTTCTATATGAAAGATACCTATCTAGGTAGCATTCCCTTTTACATAGCCAACCTCCCCTGCCAAATATATGTAAAGCAAACATATTAGTCTAAGAGGAGACAATTTAAACTTAAGGTATCTTGATTCATATATGTGTCACACAAGGAAGGAGATGCACTAAAGGTTAATAAAGGGTTGATTAAGTGGAGATGACTTCTCCAGTGATATCACTTCTCCAATTCCTATGTTGTTCTATGGAGCCTATGCAAGTGGAAGAGATATCACTGGAGAAGATATCTCCACTTTATCACCTCTTTATTATATCTTAGAGCATAACCCCCAAGGTGATATATTTAATAAAGGCCTAATCTGCAGTTTGTTCATTTATCAACCACGGAGCACAATGACACACCATTCAAGATCTCCAATACTGCTATGGCAGGTACTGTTTTTATATATAAAGTATTAGCTTAGGACTTTTCATGTGCAGATTTTTTCTAACTTTGATTTTTCTAGTGTAGTAAATGTATACTGTTCCAGGAAAGAAACTCGCTCATTAATAAATAAAGAAAAGATCTGACAATTAACAAGTCAAGCAGCAACAGTGTATCTGGCATTTGCTGAATGATACACGTCACTCTGGGAGCAGTGCACACTCAGTTCTCCTTGTATAAATCTCTAATTTTAATGTTGGCCATTAAACAGAAAACAACAAATCATAAAACCAATATATTACACTTTTTTCTCCATCATATTTCATATTATCAAAAGCCTTAACTATATAAAATATTAATGGTCTGGAGTCTTAATTTTATGTTTTATGTGTTTCCTCTTTTCATAGCCAAAATTTCTGATTTCATTTTATGCAAGAAGAACTAAGTAATTAATCGCAATACTACCACTTCCAGATTGTGGTGTACCATTCTAAAAAAGTGTTTCTATAACAGGGGTGATTCATCTCCACTGGTTGCAGCATGAAATAGATGAGGACTTACCTTTGTTTTTGGTAATTTGTGAGATAATTATTGTATATTTAATAAAAACAACTATAAACTTTGTATACTGTTAATGTGCCTTTGTAGGAGAAACACTGAGTAACCTTATCAAGATATTTTGTAGGTAGGGACGAAATATAGATTATATAAATGTTTACCTGTTTTCATCTTGGAAAAGTCGTGCAAGTGCGGCCTTTCTTCATGACTCTGTATAAATAAATGTTTCTGATAACTAATGTAATTTAGTCAATTCACAGCCTTGTATTGTGTGTGTATATTATCACTTGATAACTGAACTCAGAGAGAATATGAAATAGACTACAATGGCAGCAGTAAGCAAAATGGATCCTGGGTTTATGTCATGTGACCCAGAGTCTAGTGGACTGGATCAGGAAGTAAACAACTGCATAACATATGAATGCTAGGGGATGTATATACTAACATACAAAATATTTAACTACTTATGTGAATAAAGTGAATGTTACAATTATTTATCTCTTTCTTTCTCTCTCTCTCTCTATATATATATATATATATATGTATGTATAGATATAGCTATACAGGGCTCAAAATTTCAAGTCCTGAGCTACTAGCCAGGCCTGAAAATGTACTCTCCACCAGTTTCCACGCCTAGCCTCACCCATATCCCCGCCTTTAGCCCCCCCATCTCAAGTTCTCTTTGATGAAATTACACTGTTGTTCTAGGTTTTTATTCAGCATATGGCATAGGGGACAAAAACTGTGCAAAATTCCAACTTTTTAACCACCTTCACTCACTCACTTATCCTTATTCCCTGTGATATCTATTGGTGCTCATTATGCTAAGACGTGCTCAGGCATGCATAAATTCATGGTCAGGCTCACTCACTCATGATAAAATTCTCTCACACTCTGTCACTCAGGCATACTCATGCTAACTTATTTCAATACTCATCTTTTGCTTGTATTTAAGGCTCATGCTTGCTTATGCTTGGTTTTTGCTCAGTTTTGCTTATTCACAATTTAGTATGTATCATACTCAGACTAATTCTTGCCAAACTCTCACTCTTACTTTTGCACAGACTCTCACATGCTAAGTTACACATTCACTGTTGCTCAAGCTCTCAGAACATAACCATACATTCACACAAACAGACACACTCCCATCCACATAAACACATTTTGCTACAAGGACTTAAAGTATTTAAAACTTCAAAAAAACAAACATAATACACTTTGTTAACAATCTAAGCATCATATGGCTGACCAAAGCATTGTTCTACAATGCACTGGTCACCTCTCCAATATTCACATAGGTTAGCAAGTGTAGGGAACCACAGAGGACAAAAAGGATAAGAATCATGCATAATTTTATCTGTGTGTCTAGAGGTATCGGTATGCTGCCACTGTTCTGACCAAATCACTGCCCCAGTATGTTAGCAGGGATGCAGGTACCAGTCAGGTAATAGTCTTTACACTGATATATAGATAGATTTACATACACATGCACATATAGGGCTGGAATAAAACATATGACTCTGACTAGTCAAGAGGAGGTACTGGTTCACTTGACATACATTTCTGAATTCACACATGCTTGTCACACATGTGAGAATAACCTGTGAGTTCCAGATTGTCTTTGTGCTCCAACCCGGCTCATCTGACTTTGGCTCCAGTTCTGCCCTCAGGTTCTGCATCTGATCTCAGTTCCAGCGTACTAACATGGCTCGTCTGATCTTGGTTCCTGCTTTCCCCATGTACTTTAACCTACTGTGTATCGATCTTGACTTGACTTTTGACTCACACCTTGGCTCATTTTCCTGTGCTTTGACTCCAGCCTGATCTTTGACTCTAACTCATTCCTGATACTTGAGTAGCCGCTTAGTAAATTAGGCATCTCGCCGCAACACGGCTCACATAAATGTGGTGCAGGCATACTTAGGAAGCGGGGAAGAGGGCAGAAAAGCAGGACATTGAGGCAGTATGTCTATGCAATCTTCTGAGTTTCTACTCACCCTCACTCAACTTCTCCTCGCCAAATGCGAGGAGGCGAGTGGAAATTTTGAGCCCTGTATGTATATTATATAATATATATATATACACAGTACTGTGCAAAAATCTTAGACAGGTGTGGCAAATGCTGTAATGTAAGAATGCTTTCAAAAATAGATATGTTATTAGTTTATTTTTAACATTTAACAAAATGCATAGTGAGTGAACAGAAAAATCTAAATCAAATCAACAACTGGTGTGACCACCCTTTGCCTTCAAAACAGCATCAATTCATCTTGGAGAACTAACCACAGTTGTTCTGTGGATTTAGGCAGCTCTCGTCATGTAATCCCAGACAGACTCAATCATGTTGAGATCAGGACTCTGAGGGGGCCATACCATCACTTCCAGGACTCCTTGTTTTTCTTTACGCTGAAGACAGTTCTTAATGACTTTGGGTGTATATTTGGGGTTGTTGTCATGCTGTAGAATAAATCTGGGGCCAATCAGATGCCTCAATGATGGTATTGCATGATGGATAAGTATCTGCCTGTACTCAGCACTGAGGAGCATGTTAATTCTGACCAAATCCCCAACTTCATTTGCAGAAATTCAGCCCCAGACTTCCAAGGAACCTCCACCATGCTTCACTGTTGCCTGCAGACACTCCTTGTACCGCTCTCCAGCCCTTCGGTGAACAAACTGCCTTCTGCTACAGCCAAATATTTCAGATTTTTGCTCATCAGTCCAGAGCACCTGCTGTCATTTTTCTGTACCCCAGTCCTGGTGTTTTCGTGCATAATTGAGTCGCTTAGCCTTTTTTACACGTCGGAGGGATGGCTTTTTGGCCACAAGTCTTCCATGAAGACCACTTCTGAGCAGACTTCTCCAGACAGTAGATGGGTTTACAGGGTCCCACTGTTTTCTGCCAAATCTGAGCTGATGGCACTGCTGGACATCTGATTACGAAGGAAAGTGAGCATGTCATCTGCTGCAATAAGTTTCCTTGGCTAACCACTGCGTCTATGGTCCTCAACGTTGCCCGTTTCTTTGTGCTTCTTCAAAAGAGCTTGGATAGCACATCTGGAAACCCCTGTCTGCCTTGACATTTCTGCCTGGGAGAGACCTAGCTGATGCAGTATAACTACCGTGTGTCTTATTGCTGTTCCCAATCTTGCCATGGTGTATGACTTTTGACATTAAACTGTCTTCAGCAACCTCACCTTGTTAGCCGAGTTTGGATGTTCCTCACCCAGTTTTATTCCTCCTACACAACTGTTTATGTTTCAGTTAATGATTGTGTTTCAACCTACATATTAAATTGATGATCATTAGCACCTGTTTGGTATAATTGTTTAATCATACACCTGACTATATGCCTACAAAATCCCTGACTTTGTGCAAGTGTATCTAGAAGAATTGATGCTGTTTTGAAGGTAAAGGGTGGTCACACCAAATATTGATTTGATTTAAATTTTAATTCTGTTCACTCACTATGCATTTTGTTAATTGATAAAAAGAAACTATTAACAGATCTACTTTTGAAAGCATTCTTACTTTACAGCATTTTTCGTACCAGCCTAATACTTTTGCACAGTACTGTATAGATATAATATATATATGAATGATAATATGCATCAAATGTTACATTAAAAAACAAAATAAAAATAAGCATTTTTATTGTTTTAGAAATTCCAAAATATATTAAATTGACTTGCACATAACAAATACAGTTTGTTAAATTATGCTGGATCCATCCCTGCATCTGGAAATTCTTGGATTGCCAAACTCTCCTTCGTGAATAGTTTACTGGAAAATGGCGTCTGTTGCTATGAAAATGAGAAACAAAACAATGGAAACAATTTAGTAGCTTTAGTTCATACCCTACACACAGATATAGAGGTTGGTATACTAAAAAGAACTAGACTAATTTGGGGGCAAACCAACTGCACCATAGGGGACAATTAAAAATTCCCATTAATAAATGGGCTTGTAGCCCCTTGAGTCTTAGAGGGGTACACAATGCACTGCAAAGCAATGTTTTGAGAGCTCTCCAGCATTCAGGGCAGAGGACTAGAACAACAAGGATTAGGGAGGCTTAGTTTCTCCAACATAAAAACCCACATCTAGAGATTTTATGGTGGATGCCTTCCAATATACAAATATTATCATTTCTCTAGCATCATTGAGGGATAGAGGAATCATGGGGGTTTAGCAGTGTGTCTATAGGAGGCAGAGCACTCTAAACCAAAAAAAACTCCTCCCATCTTGTAGCTGCTAACCCCTCCCCCCGCTCAATTGCCTTCAGTTTTTATTTAGAATGTTTCTCCTCAGAGAATTCATTTAGTTAGATTTTGCATTATTTTACCTTTCTCCCTTAAAGTTTCTGAGAGCCCTTACTTTGTTAGGAGAGTCCTTTTATTTACTTCTGTTATTACTAGCTTCCTTCCATTGGAATAGCTTACTATGTGAATTATACAGGCCCAAGCTCAGCCTTTGGCTGAGAGGGAGAGCAGCTTTAATAGTTAGTTGGTGAATGCTTTGTGGGGCATACACAGGTTTTGTTTAATGTGTACTGGCTTAATTTAATTATTTATTCAATTATTTATTAATGTATTTATTTTAGTTAAAAAAAATTATTTTATTCCTTTTTACTTTATTGTCTTCCACACAGAGCACTATACAGTTCTTCCTTGCCTGCTGGTTTCCTTATCCTCAGTCATTTCCATTTTTATCTCTTCACAAAGCAGCAGCCATTCCTCAATACCTCAGCTATGGCTCACCTCCAGGCAGCAGCATTTCTTCATTATACCGGTCCAGGTTTCACTTGTCCATAGGAACAGGACACAGTAAATTTTAATTGAAGGTTTATTTTGGGGCCACATTTACTGTGCTGACTCCTTTGGATTAGTTTTATTCAGTTATTCTATATAACTTCTATACAATTAACCCTTTCATTACTAGCTCCTTTGGAGCAGAGGGGTCACATTTATTACAGTGTATTCTTTTGGGACATTACAGTATACTGTTTATCTAGTTGTTGAACTACAGTTGCCAAATTTTATTGCTAGTCTCTTTGGGACATTTCAATACCTTATTTACTGGTGTTTCGAAGAAAGGTGAATTTGAAAATCCATCTAACTCTAAAGAGAAAGCACTTCATACTTTAGATGTAGTGAAGCTGTTTAAGACAATCTGTCCAAGTTATGCAATCTTTTTGGACATCAGACACCTTGTTTGTGATGCCTGAAGGCCCTAAGAAGGGCAGACCAGCATCCAAAATAACTATTGCCTCATGGCTCAAACAGGTTTTCAGACAAACATACAGACTAAAGTCTGTTCCAGTACATTTGGGAATCACAACTCACTGTACTAGATCCATTAGTATTTCATGGGCCTTGAAGAACCAAGCTACTGTTTATCAGTTGTGCAAAGCGGCTACATGGTCATCTGTTCACACATTCACAAAGTTTTAAAATGGAGAAACAAAGAAAGAGGGTGCTTCTTGTGCAATATCCTCTTAACTATTTAAATTCACCTCACCAACACTATTATACAGCTACTCACTAGATGTAGATGCTGGAAATGCATTATGTACAGACCAGATATAGAGCCCACAGAATTAGAGCTGTTCCCTTAAACAGCATTGGTGACAAATCTCTTCCAGTCTTCTGGCTGCTCACCCCAATGGACTCCACCCACAGAGTCAAGTACCTGCTGAGAAAAGAAAAAGAACAGGAGGCGCCAACAGCCCTATCACACTATATATATATAGAATAGAGTGGAAATTACAATTACACATTTGGGAATGGCTGTGTAACAAACATATCATATTCACAACTAAACCAGCATACAGAGTAATTTGTACCGCCTCTGTTCAGTTTGATATGGATGCAGCCACTTTTCAATCCAGGAACAAAAATCTCCAAAAATAGCAAGCTTGATCTTCATCCAAGATATTTTAATGAAGAAGTAAAAACAAAATATCCCACTGAGTACTCGCACATGTCTACACAGCTACACACTGCTTCCTCAGGCTTCTGGTAGCATATTACCACAAGATGCGTAATGCATAGCAGTACTCAGTGGTATATTTTAATTCTTTTTAATTTATTATTAAAATATCTTGTATGAAGATCAAGCATGCAATTTTTGGAGATTTTTATTCCTGGATTGAAAAGTGACTGCATCTATACAAAACCGACCAGAGACTGTAGGAATTTCTCTGTATGCTGGTTTAGCTGTGTATATGCGAATGTTTATTACGCAGCCATTCCCAAATGTGAGTGTAGCTGTAATTTCAACTCTATTCTACATATAGTGTGATAGGGCACTACTGGAGCCCCCTGTTCTTTTTCTTTTCTCTACAAAGTTTTACAAAGTTAACATTTTTGCATATCTCTAGTTTTGGCCGAAAACTTTTTGGAGGTCATTGTTCATTAGTTTTCTTCCCTCCCTCTAATTTGGGATGACTCTGGTACAGTGGTTCTCAATCTTTTCTTGCACAAGGCACCCCTGACATGAAATCTGGAACTTTCAGGGCACCCCTTACACATTTAATGTAATTTATCAAGGTCATTATGAAGGGTACAGTACATAAATATACAGTTATTATTAGGTCTTACAACCCTAATAACAAAAATAAACACATTGTGCATAACAATTTCCATAAATCTACGTTTAAAAGGCAACATAAACATTTTGTCAAAGTCTTCATAGAAATCATGGGGCACCCTATGCTGATGGCTGTGGCACACCAAAGTGCCATGGCACCCTGGTTGAAAATCACTGCTCTGGTACTTCCCCGTGGTCCTTGCATCCTTCAGTGACACTAGAGAAAATGGTATTTTTTACTTGCTGATAAATACTTTTCTCTTAGTCCATTGAGGGATGTAGGGCTTCCCACCCACAGAAAACTTGTTGGGTGAGAATGAACTGCCTTTTCTGGTGGATCTGTTTACTGCTATTCCCTTCCTGTCTCTGCAAAAAGAAAACTGAATGCAGTTGGGCAGGGGTAGGGGTTAGCAGCTAGGAGTTGATAGGAGTTTTTTGTTTAGAGTGCCCTGCCTCCTGTAGACACACTGCTTAACCCAATGGTCCCAGCATCCCTCAATGGACTAAGAGAAAAGGATTTATCAATAAGGAAAAAATCCCATTTATTATTATTATCCTCTCCATCCACTAAAGTCACTATACTCCTGTGACTCAAGGGGGTTAAACGCCTCGTTTAACCCTTTGAGTGCCAGAGAGTTATCCAGTGCATTAGTACCTCTCTGGCACTCAAATGGTTAAATTGATTGGGATTTGAGAATTTTTAATGTGTCCCCAATGGTGCAGTTGGATTGTTCCTGAATTACTCCAGTTCTACTTAGTACATCAGCCGCAAACAGTCTTAGCTATAAAGAAGTGTAGCAAATATTCTTTTGATGGTTTCAGAGCAAATCAGATTTATATAGCCTTACATTAATTCTTTATACTGAAGATAATACAATAATCTGCTCTTAGAGTACCATATGTGAGTTCCACTATCACTAATCAAACCCTATTAGTGCAGCCCAAGAGGATGTGAAATCTTGTTACAGATTCATGTTTACGTTGCTTACTGCTAATACCCAGGATGAGGCTCATTATAAATGACACCATTAGTTAACTAAACTCTAATGGTGAAGAGCAATGGTTTAAAGGGATAGGACTTCTTCATAATAAAAGCAGCTCTAATTAATCATCATAGTATTTGGACTTTGGAGAGTGTTATTTCAATTCTGTCAGAGTTGTAGTTCAAGAGTAATTCAATGACAAATTACCCCCCTCCCGCCCCTTTTACTGATGTAACACTGCTCAGCCAGAGCAGAAGGGAGGTGCCCAGGTAGATTGCAGAGAGGGATAATCTTCAATTAAGATAAGGGAAAAACCTGAAAAGCTTGTCAAGGGGGGGCAGGGCTTTCATTGTTTTCATAGGAAGAAGAATGTCCCCTTCTGTTATCTGTCTGGTCTACGGTCTGTATTCCACATCTGAGAAGAGATGGCTTACATTAGGTAAAAGGGGTGGGAGGGGGAAACTTTGCTTGTGAATATCTCTTAAACCATAAAGGTTTGAGAGATAAGAGTTATATCGTTCTTCATGTTTTTTTAATGCCTACAAAATAAAATAAAGTTAAAACGAAGTATTACTATCCCTTTAAAGCAGAAGTAATCTTTTTATGAAAAAATATATATTGTGTGGCTTTTCCTGTAAAATAAGGGTACTCCCACTGCTGAAAGATATTTTCAGAGTTATTGAAGTTTAAACCCATGATTTCTTTTACATTAGCAGTGCCCTCTAGGCGTCCAATTCTAATTCATTTTTCTGTTATATTCTAATGGAGAGGAAATTCAGTGACTTTCAGTTCTCTATAGAATGTGATAGACACTGCTGAGTCATGCTCTCAGAACTTCCAGGAAGTAAACATAGTAAATTCACTTCCTGAATCCTGATTGATTGAACTGATACATTTTGAATAATATAAAAGGCCAGATGTTTGTCCGATGCAGTCATGCTCAGTAGAGACTGCCCGAACACACACAATGCTGGGAGGTGTAGTTCCACGGTGGTACGCCAGTGTACACAGGATTTTACACTAGTTTTGAATAAAACAACTGACAGCAGTGGGAGTGATCTTGTTTTAATCAGCTCTATAACATATAGGTTTTCATTAAAAAAGTTTACTTCTCCTTTAAATAAGGAGTATGCAACTGTAGCCCTCCAGCTGTTGTTGGACTGTGGCCAGCTGAGAATGAAGGGAGTTGGAGGGCCACATGTTGCCCACCCTTGGTTTAGGTTCATAGTAATTAGCTTTATGAGATGACTGCAAAGCACATGCCTATCTAATATTGTCAACGTGTGGTAGCCCCCCAGTTTCTGTACTTCCCAAATTAGTGGGTATGTGATATGTGTAGTGAGCGTGCACGAATATACAAAAGAAAAACAAGGCAGAGAGCAAACCAGTGGGAGAGATAAAGAGAAGAAGTTGGTCAAGCCAGTGCCGGATTACAGGCAAGGCGTACAAGGCGCCTGCCTAGGGCCCGGTCAAATGAGGGGGCCCAGAGAAAACCTCATCCCTGCAGTGCTTGCTATGATGAATCATGCGTGCCGCACTCTCAGTGTCCTCCTAATCCAAATAGTTATGTGGCTGTGGCTCAGTCTATGCTAAACATCACCATCATTGTGCTGTATGTGCATGTGTCAGGACTTCCTGTTCTCCTGGCACATGCGCATAGAGTTGGGAAAAGCAATTTGGTCACGCGGCGACGGGCTATAAAATAGAAGAGCGCCCACTCGCTGCGCTTTTTTGGTAGGCGACTTCTGGGAGGTACGCACTGCCATCAAGGATTAGGGGCAGCCGGCCCCACACGGTAAGGGTCAGGCATGCTGGCCCATAATGAATATGGTCACACCTACAGATGCTGCCACAAGAGGTATACTGATTGTTTTAATACATTTAAAGTAACTATGGCTAGCATTGCACTGTAATCTCTTATCTGTCAAATGGGCAGTCAGTCTAATACTTA
Organism: Rhinophrynus dorsalis; assembly: GCA_037306005.1. Classification (NCBI taxonomy): domain Eukaryota; kingdom Metazoa; phylum Chordata; class Amphibia; order Anura; family Rhinophrynidae; genus Rhinophrynus; species Rhinophrynus dorsalis. Next base: position 403,221,578 of record CM074721.1, read on the forward strand.
ACCTGTCCTTTTTATTAAACTAGAATAATACTCAAATCACTTTATCTCATACAATATCAAATAACAAAGCAATTTTGGTTTTATTCTAGTTTAATAAAAAGGACAGGTTAAGTATTAGTCTGACTGCCCATTTGACAGATAAGAGATTACAATGCTAACCTTATTATTAACTTTGAATGTTATATTACAATCAGTATATCTCTTAATCTAAACATACATACTGTTTACATACCCACAACTTTAACTATAAGTTGTGGGTACATAAACAATATGTATGTTTAGTGCAAGCAGCAAGCCTATTACAAAAAATACAGTAAACCAACCAGCGATATACTGATTGTAATATAACATTCAAAGTTACTAATAAGGTTAGCACTGTAATCTCTTATCTGTCAAATGGGCAGTCAGTCTAATACTTAACCTTTTTATTAAAGGGGAACTTTCACCCCGCAATAACTTAACGTTCGCTTGTTGCTCACCTGGCGACTAGCTGCTTAGTAGCGCTAGTCGCCAGCAATATTACCCGGTTCTTCAGATATCGGCTTTTTGCCGATGGTGACAGGAGCAGGAAGCACGGACGTCTCTTCACAGTGATGTCCGTGCGCCTGCGCTGTCAGTCCCTTTTGCACCACACGGTGCAAAAGGGACTGACAGCGCAGGCGCACGGACGTCACTGTGAAGAGACATCCGTGCTTCCTGCTCCTGTCACCATCGGCAAAAAGCCGATATCTGAAGAACCGGGTAATATTGCTGGCGACTAGCGCTACTAAGCAGCTAGTCGCCAGGTGAGCAACAAGCGAACGTTAAGTTATTGCGGGGTGAAAGTTCCCCTTTAAACTAGAACAAAGCCAAAATCATTTTGTTATCTCATATTATATTTCATACCTCTCAATTGCATTCAAAGAGTTAATTTGGGGTTTAGGCAGTTAGGCACAGTTATATATTTTACAGGCATCTCCAGACCAGGGGCAGACTGGCCCAGGGGGCAGAGAGAGGACAAAAATAACTTAGGTAATGTGTCCTGGGTTTCCTCCCTAACCATGACTACCTACACAGTGTTTAGTTTACACTACAGTTTTGTGGGCACAGGCACTCAAAGGGTTATCCAATCATTGGATAATCCTTTGAGTGCCAGTGCCCACAACGCTGTAGTATAACCCTTTGAGTGCCTGTGCCCACAAAATTGTAGTGTAAACTAAAAATGTGTAAGTAGCCAGGGTTAGAGAGGTATGGGGGGCACTATTATTTGGGGGGAGGGGGCCCAAATTGGCACCTTGTCTAGGGCCCCATGGAGTGTTAATCCGGCTCTGGGTCAAGCAAGCTACAGTGGATATAAAAAGTTTTTTATTTTTCCCCCTCAACGATTTCAATTTGTTGTGCAATTGAATTGTTCATGTTATAGGTCACATTAAAGGTGGAAAAAGTTCTGACATGATTTATCTTTGTCTCATTCTTTAACATCACAAGAACCTGACATTTTAACAGGGGTGTGTAGACTTTTTATATCCACTGTATATACCAGATATATACAAGCTATATTAGATCAGCATTGCAGTAAGCCATTATATAAGATTGGAAGAGCTTTATATGAGACCAGCAGAACAATACAATATTATTTGAGAACATCAGAATATTATGAGCTCATCGAGACAATTCATTTTACATTCAATCAGAAATGGATTACATGAGATCAGTAGTGTATTGCAACATTATACAAGACGATTAGGGCAATAAACAATGACAAGACCAGCAGGGCAGTACAACCTCCATTATTGTAATGGTGTATTCTGTGTTGTAGTGAGGCCAGGGCATAGTACTTTTTTCCAGACAGGACATTTCCATGGTTTACAGTATTTTTAGACTGGCTAATTAACTACCCTAACTTTGCCTATACCTAAAAGCCTCTCCCTGCCTCTCTGCAGAGAGGGCTTTACATGAAGTTTTGCTTCCCTTTTTCCCTTATAATGGTGCAATGATCACACTTTAGCCTGATATTCTTATCCCTGTATTATTTTTGTATTATATTATTTCTGTTTCTTTAAAGAGTTGTGTACGTGTATGCCGTTAAATAAATACCTACATCTTGTGCCTGGTTTAAATTACAGAAAACTTTTTAGTCACCCTGTGGAGGGGGTAGGGTAGGGGTAGGTTTATGGACAGTTACAGGACTATAGCATTTAAACAGGAGAAATCCCTGCCACTTTTTTATTTGGGACAGCATCACTGGGTGCATTGTCCTGTTGGTGGCATGCAGTGCAATGCAATATTGCCCTACTGGTCACATGTAAGTTCATCGACCTGCTATGACCTGTATGAAAATCAACCATGAATATCTGCTTGTAGATAATTTATCTGTATACTATAGATGTTGTAGAAAAACTGTTGCATACTTTTACTATCTCTTGCTTGAGACAATGTCATGCAGGCATAATTTCATAGGTCTCATAAATAACGAACTTGTTTAAAAAGTTCACCACTAGTCTGAATATGAATCTTCACTTTATTGTATTACACACATGCCTGTATAAGTAGTTGAAGCCACTCACATGCACACCCACAGTGCAATGCATTTACACACTGATGAGATGTTGATAGGCATTGTCACTTTTACCGCCGATTCACATGGGGTTTTACTGAAAAATTATTTCTCCTTATGCTTACACCCCTTTTCTTATTTACATGCTACATATGGAGCAGCTGGAAAGGGTTTGTCAGTGCAACACAACTCAACAAACAATTAAAAAGGCCAGTTGCACCAATCATTTGCCTTGTACTGCATCGATAATTATTCTCACAGAATGGAATCTGGGTCACCAGACATGTTACTCAAGATCTTTGCATTTTTCTACTATTTATAGTGGTCGTGTCTCAATATTTTTATCCCTTAGGGAACCCATTAGTACGGCTGATTTAACTTTGATTATTTTTCTATAAATATATTTACATAAGAAACAAACTTCTTTTATGTTCATCGTTTTCCATTTTCTCCTGAACTGCGGCTTTATGAAGTTGTAAGAGTTGAATGACGTTATAAACCAAACGTTATAATTTTCATAATATAGCCAAGTAATTCAATAGAACCACTTTGTCACGCTGCTCCACACCCACCTAATCACAACACAATAAACATACGTGTAATCAATGGGTTCACCCTCCCATTAAATCCCACATGTGCAGATATAGAGTCTGATACCTAAATTCTAGTGCATACTTAAGCTTTTTTCTCTTGCTTTGTAAAACATGTATTTATTTTTGTAATTCCAACATTTTCTTTCCTTACAAAAGGCCTTCTGTCATCAGTATTACTTGTCTGTTGCACATAAAACATTCAATTAATGTGCAAATGAACTGCCTGGTCTGCTGGGCTCCTTGCAAAACTGTGCTTGATTTTTAAAGATCTTGGACACTGTTGACATGTAGCATAACGTTATGTGTGCCATGTGATTCATTCATCTTTGAACTTTTTTATTTTTATTTCATATATTCACAAATATATTCTGCTTCGTCATCTTCTTTTTGTTATCATCTTAACTCTCTGCACTCTTCTGTAAGCTTTTATTTCATCTTTCTTTAGGATAGGATGACCAGTCAATTGTTCTCTATCTGTTGTAAGACTACAACTACCCCTCTGGCACTCAAAGGGTTCATTTAACCCTTTGAGAGGTGACAAAGTGGAGATAACTTCTCCAGTGATACCACTTCTCCAGTTCCAATGTTATTCTATGGAGCCTTTGCACTAAGATCTCCAAAGTTGGAGAGATCTTAGTGCACTGGCTCCATAAAATAACATAGGAATTGGAGAAGTGGTATCGCTGGAGAAGTCATCTCTGCTTTATTACCTCTTTATCACACCTTAGTGCATCTCCCCTATTGAATGCTAGATAGGTTTCCAAAACATTGCTTTTCAATGGACTGGAGACCTCTCTAGCATTCATGGGGTTAGAACTTCATTTAAATGAACCCTTTGAGTGCCAGAGGGGTATCCAATGCACTGCAAACCTCTCTGGCACTCAAAGGGTTAACGGCCATTTTGGGAGTTTTGATCAGGGCCCATACTTTGCAAAAGATTTGCTCCAAAATCGCCCCAGTTCTTTTTCATACATCATCATCAGTGTGATGTTCTTTATTATAATGAGGGTAGGTTCACAGAGTACTGGCTCAATGTTTCCACATCTGAAAAGTGCCACGATTGATCTTACTATTCATTTCACACTCCTAGAACATCCATTGTAAACCAACATAGCAGCACTCCGTAACAGCAGCCGGTAAACCATAACAAGCACTGCTTACTGGCATCCACAAACACAGGATGCTTACTTTACACATGGCTGAACTAATAAAATATTCAGATTTAATCCTTTGAGTGCGAGAGGGGTACGCAACGCATTGCCTCAAAGGGTTTAACAGTTTTCAGTTCCCTTCAAATTATCAACCCTCCACTCCAAACCCAGTATCTGCAAATCTAAAGAGGTTTCTATTTATTTCTTAAATAAATGTACTTTTCATTTTATTAATTTATGCTGAGGTTGCTATTATACATTTTTATATATTATTAAGCTGCAGAGCATTTTGCAGCACTGCATGTAAATACAAATATTGCGACATTGTCAGAGGCAAGGGGTACTAAGAGCCTTGATTCTTAGATGTAATAATCTACAGCAGAATTTCTTAACTGGAATTCTCTAATACTTCTAACAATTCAGGTTTTCTGGATTTCTCTGCCTGAGCACAGGGGACCTAATCAAACTGAAATACCTAATAATTTCACACCTGTGTTCAGAAAACCTGCACTGTTAGGGGTACTTGAGAACCATGGTTGAGAACTCTGGTCTACAGAGTTTGTTTTTGCAGAGAATTAACATTTGCCTGTAAGGTATACTAATAGATACAAAGGAACAAAGTGACACTAATCTGTTCATGCATCTGTAACAATGTATGAATGTACAAATTCACCACTACATGGTGCCAAACCTTAGGCTTCTCCAAGGACCTATCAATACACTTCAACAACAGACTGGCCACACACACACACACTTTTGGAGAAATAATAAAAGGAGTAGAAAATTATCCTTTATTATAATTAAGCACAGACACCAAGCACATAAAGTCTAACTCATTTCACATAAACAATGCTTAATCATAGACTATGCTTAAGCACCGTTTGTGCGAAATGCATTAGACGTGCTTGGTGTCTATTTTTGCTTCTTTATAATAAAGGATTGGTTTTACTCCTTTTATTATTTATATGAAAGTGTATGGTATACTAGTCGTTTTTCTCTAAAATAAATATTTTTGAGAAACTAAACTTTATATTTTGTTGGCACAATGTGGCACTTTATTCTTATTCCTTGCACAGTATGCTAATTAGTTAGGTTGAATACAAAACTTATCTCTCTCTGTTCCCAGTGTGTAGGCTTTGGCTAGATTAATTCATGGTGCATAAACACAAGTGGCTAGAACAATATATAGACTTTTTAAATTCTTTTGGAAATTATCTAAACATATCTTAGGGTGACATGCATATTTTCAGTATAACATATATAAAATATTTAACTGTACATATTTTTAGACCAGGTTTGTATAGTTGTAATGGGAACCAGACAACCCATATGGTCCCTGGACATCATTGCTGGGTTTTTCCTCTCTATGACATGGCTACAAAGAGGTAGCCGGGTCGGTCCAAACCATCCCCAATCCAGGGAATAGGAGTCAGAGGGGACTCTTTAGACCATTCAGGCAATGAACCATGCCAGTCAGGTGTTTCAGCAAGACACACACTTTATTTGGGAATATGGAATATATACAGGGAAAGAATTCCAAATGTAGTTCTGCACCGATCTCCAGCCAATGGGCTTCAGAGTGACAAAGAATGAACAAGTGGTGACCAATCAGAAGGCTGCCAACATTTTGACCTGGGGAGCGGGAGGTTTGGAGGGAACACAATCTTGTTGTGCTGATCTCCAGTCAATGGGGATGAGAGTGACAAAGAATGAACAGGTGGCGACCAATCAGAAGGCTGGCTACATTTTGACCTGGGGACCGGTAGGTTTGGACGGAAGACAATCATGTCTGTCCGATCTCCAGCTGTTAGGGATCAGATGGACAAAGAATGATCAGGCAGCGACCAATCAGAATGTCATCTACATTTTAAACTGGGGACCGGGAGTTTCTGACTGCCTTGGCTTGGATACTTTAATGTGGCCAGGCAGCCAGGGAAGGTATGGGGGCCACCAACCCTAGAGGGATGGGGAATCTGGTAACCACAGATGATATGTGCAAATACAATAAAAACATATACATGTGAACGTACAATGAGCATAACACTGTGTTTAACATACATACATGTGAACGTACAGTAAACATAACACTTGTGGATAACACATAAGTCCGTAATGGACCAAAGGTCCATTACATCTATATATTTCAATATGCTGACCCCTCTCTGTCTGTCTCTCTGTCCTTTCTCTGTCTCTCACTCAGTCTCTTCCGCTCTCTCTCTCAATTGTTATTATTCAGTGATATAAAGGGCACTCGGAGCAATTCTGGGGCACGCCAACTGCACCAAAGCATATAAACATTCCCACTGAATTAAAGGGGAACTACCACCCCGCAATAACTTAACCTGCATTCATTCTTCATCTGGCGACTAGCTGCTTAGTAGCGCTAGTCGCCAGAAATATTACCTAGTTCAGAAGATTTTGCCGTTTTACCGATGCTCACAGGAGCAGGAAGCACAGACATCTCGTCACAGTGAAGTCCGTGCGCCTGCGCTGACAGTCCCCTTTAAAGCCAAGTGGCTCCAAAAGGGACTGACAGTGCAGGCGCACGGACGTCACTGTGACGAGATGTCTGTGCTTCCTGCTCCTGTGAGCATCTGTAAAACGGCAAAATCTTCGAAACCAGGTAATATTTCTGGCGACTAGCGCTACTAAGCAGCTAGCTGCCAGATGAAGAATTAATGCAGATTAAGTTATTGCGGGGTGGTAGTTCCCCTTTAAACTTTACTTTTAACCCCTTGAATGCTAAATATATCTCCAATGTATTATGAAATGTGTCTTAGACGTCTATAGCAAGCAAAAGGGTTAAAAGACCTATAAAAATCAATGGAAATGTGTTTTTGTTCCCTATGGTGCAGTTAGATCCCCCCAGAATTACTCTTCCCGCCATAGTGCTGTTTTTGTGCTCTGTAGTAATTTACATTTGCATGTCAAATGGTATCATGTCTTGATCACGTCTACCCATACTAATAAATGTTTGTTTATTGTATTAAATGCTTCGTTTTCAGCGGTTTGTAACTTTGTGGAAACATGATGTAATCGAATCACTAAAAACTTTCAAATGTGGCCAACAGATCAACACCACCCTTGAAGGCAATGCAATTAGGTATGTGAATTATTCAAGCAATCATAAACTACAGATTAGCCTGATTGCTAGTTCTACATTATTTCTAAGATGCTGTCTTCAGGGAGGTGTTTATACAGGGTGCTAACCTCTTCTTATTTTTAACCCTATTAACCCTTGGAGTGCTAGAGAGTTATGAAACACATTGCTCTGCAATGCATTGCTTAGCCCTCTGGCACTCAGAGGGTTAGGAACCAGATGGGTGTGCAGTGCATTGCAAAGCAATCTGTTGAGCACCAATCTGGTCCTTAACCCTTTGAGTGCCAGGGGGTATGGAATGCATTGCAAAGCAATGCATCCCGTAACCCTCTGGCACTCAAAGGGTTAAAGGATTACAAAGAGGTTTCTTGAAGAGACTTGAGTTACAGTATATGGACTGATCCTTGAAGAAACCCTTCATTAATGTCTTCTTAAAAGTATCTACAGGTATCACTTTGAATCATGATGCAAAAATGATTATTTAATTGATAGGCCTAGCTTATGCTGCAGGTGATATCTATTTCAGCTGGTTTTATTATACAGATTCCAAGGGCGGGATTCTTTTGCAGGTACTAAATGTTAACACCCGTTTTACCAAACATTTTACTATTGAAGTCTATGGGGAAAACTGGAGATAAAAGCAGTGGTAAAATTAGCACCTGCAATAGAATCCATCCCCAAACTTGTTAATGTTATCAACTGCTATGGAATGCAGTTTTTAAATTGATTTTGCAGCAAACCTATAGGGCTCGATAGTATTAGCCCTGTTAGTTTTCAAAACAAGCTGTAGTGGTTTTGACAGCACAGTTTGCAGTTCTATAAACTGTGCAGTCAACAACCACCTCCGTGAAAAAATGTCCAACGGGCGCAAAATATGCACCCATTGGACATCACATAAAAAAAGCAGACTTTGCTATCCTATTGCATGTGGTGGCTTTGCCACATGTTAAGGACCACGCTTTTCATGGTGAAAAACCTGCACCATGAAAAGGAGGTGCAGAGTCCCTAACACGTGGTGAAAAACACTGGTATGTGTTGGAAAACTGGTTTCCAAAACATACTTGTGGTTGAAAAATAGAAAATGATTAACCCTATGAGTGTCAGTGGGGTATGCAATGCATTATACAGTGTTGCATACCCCACTGGCACTAAAAGGGTTATTCTATAAACAGCACTAATAGGGTTAATCTACAAACAGTTCACACATGTCCCAACAAATATAAACTTACCAGTAATCCTGATGTCCAGCGAGGTCGCGGTCATCTTCTTCTTCTGTCTTCTCTTCTTCCTCTCTTCTTTCTGCTAGTCTTTTTGCCTGTGTTGTTTAAAAAAGTTTTTTTTTTTTAAACCAAATCACTCCCCAAAGATGCGAAAGTTAACCCTTTGAGTGCCTGATGGGTAGCCCTCCAGTGCTAAAAGGGTTAAATATAGGTAGCATCTTCTTCTCTGATTAAAAAAAAATGTTGCTGAATTGTCATCCAAAAATATCTTGAATTGACCCCCAAAATATGCTGTCACTGTATATGCCTGCCACTGCCGCCAGTGGCGGTAGAGAAGGCAAGGGGGAAAATTGGATATATTTTGGGGAACAATTTGCGATATTTTGCATCTTTGGGGGACTTCATTTGGTTTTAAAAAAAAATGAAAGGATTTTTTTAAGCAACACAGGAAAGAAGAAAGAAGAGAGGGAGAAGACAGAATAAAGAAGAGAAGATTAAAGAAGAAGACAGACAGTGGATGACAGGGAAGTATTACATTTCTAACTATTTTGTGCTCACTCTCATTGTTTGACACTCAAACAAAGAGAGTTGGCTTTTTTATTCCTTTGATGTTCCCACAATTCACAATATTTAGCGCGAGTTGTGGGAACAAAAACAGCATTTGGCTGAAACCTGAGTTTTGGCCTCCAACGATCGTTCCATGTACCTCGCCAGCTACATATGTACAGTTACATATGTTAGTTTATCGCTCAGTGTACCAGGAGTTATTCTGGAGGTGATCTGTGTTGATTAAAGTCAAAAAACAACTGCAAAATCTGAAGGTATTTTACTCTTTGTCCCCTGATTACATTAGTGCTGTGAACATATAAGGCATCTTGCAGTGCAATGAATGTTTTGCTTTTCTCCATCGGGAAAACTTTTGGAGGCTCAGAAGTTGTCCAGTTTGTCAGCAATTTTCTGTTTTACAGCAGGAGATTGATCATTTGAAGGCTGAAATCTACAAGATGTCTCTGAGCTCCACACAGATACAAAAGAAACAAGTGCCACACTCACAGAGACTTCTAAGAAATGGCAGATGGACTACAGTTGGTTCTGGAAGGGTAAGAGTTGTGGACAAGAGTCAAGTCCCACAGTCTGTGCCTCTTCACAATTATTCTGCTGTACTTTCAGAACACTGCCTTAATATTGGAACAACTCCGGAAGCAGAGACTACTGGTTCACCAGCCTGTAATCCACAGATAAGTCAGACTGCAACCACTGACAAACTGACAAAGTGAAAACTACTTTGAGAGGAAGCAAATATTATTGGGAGATTCTATATTAAGAGGCGTGACTCTGGAGGATAGTCATGGTGGTGACAAAGATGTCAAATGTCTTCCTGGTGCTACAGCTCACACAGATAGAAGACGAATTTTAAAAATTGTTAAGGAAGTAAGACTGGAGAGTTGGATGTCAGTTCATTTAGGGACAAATTATTTGGCTTGTAAAGAGGTGAGTGTGGTAAAAGATGTTTTTAAGAAGCTATGTAAGTATCTGCAGCAAGTTGCTTTCGCTGTATCTGTTTCAGAGGTTCTGCCAGTATATAAGGAAGATGATGGTAGGATGCAGCGAATTAGAGACTTTAATTCATGGATTTGGATTTGTTTCTCACACCAACCCTATTTGATATAATAAGGAATCGTACAAAAATGATGGCTTGCATCTTTCTAATAATGTAACAGAGGTTCTCTGCAAGCAACTCAGAAGTTTTGTTAACAGGTATTTACATTAGTAGAGGGGGGCAATGAAATGATACAGGATAAAACCAATTGCCCCCCACAGCATTGCACATATGAATTTGATCAAGGCATGTCTGTGGCACATAGGTCGAAAACCAGTAGACTTCGAGCCATGTGTACAGATGCTCGCAGTTTAGGGAATAAGATCCCTGAACTCATTGAAATAATAACTAGTGAAGATGTGGACTTAGTGGGGATTACCAAGACCTGGCACAATGAAAAAATTACTGGGATTTAGAAATGCCAGGATACTCTCTATTTAGAAATGATAGGAAAGGCAGAAAAGGAGGAGGGTTGCCATTTATGTCAAAAATAGCTTAAAGGTTAATCTTATACAGGGTATGGAGGAGAACACAGAGACTGTTTGGATAACTTTAGAATATGGGAATAAGATGGTCACTCATATAGGTGTAATATATAGACCCCCAAGACAAGCAGAGGAGTTGGACCAACTGCTGGTCAAGGAAGTAACTAAGATGACTGTGAAAGGTGAGATTTTAATTATGGGGGACTTTAGTCTTTCTGATGTGGACTGGAAAAACCAAGCAGCAGGTTCAGCCAGGAGTAGAGATATCCTAAATTCTTTTACAAGGATTAGCTCTTAGTCAATTAGTAGAAGAGCCGACTAGGAAGGAAGCCACACTAGATTTATTTACTAAAAGAGACTTGGTATCAGATATAGCTGTAGGAGAGTGTTTGGGCTCCAGTGATCATCAATCTGTGTGGTTTAATATAAAGACAGAGGCGGAGTTGTGCCACACAAAAACAAAGGTTGTAGAATTTAGAAAGGCTGCTTTTTCTTAACCCTTTGAGTGCCAGAGGGGTACGGAACGCATTGCTTTGCAATGCGTTCCGTACCCCTTTGGCACTCAAAGGGTTAAATGGAAACATTTTATGTCAATCTTTGAGATCTTTAGATGGAGTCCAAGAGAAATGGGATTATCTGAAATGTGTTTTACTAAATGCAGCAGAGCATTGCATGAGACATGTCAGCAAGGGTAAAAGAAAAAGAAAACTACTGTGGTACTCCACAGAAGTGATAAATATAGTAAAGGAGAAAAAAAAGCATTTAAGAAATATAAGCAGATGCAGAATGAAGAAGATAAGTATTAGTACAAGACTAGGCTGAAGGAGGCCAAATGCATTATTAGATGTGCCAAAGCACACACAGAGGAAAAAATTGCCCATTCAATAAGAAAAGGGATAAAGTGTTTTTTAGATATATAAGTAAAGGAATAGTTAGACTGACAACAAAAAATGGAAACTATGTAAATGAGAATAAAGGGCTAGATAACTGTCTCAATGAATATTTCTGTTCAGTTTTTGCAGAGGAAAATGAAGGGAAGGGACCTCTGTTAGAAAAAAGAAATGGCAAGACATTGGAAACATGCAAGTTTACAGAGGAAGAAGTTCTCCTTCAACTTTCAAAGGTAAAAACAGATACATCAATAGGGCCAGATGAGATACACCTAAGGTTATTAAAAGAATCTGTGTGTTTTGGCAAAACATTTAACAGAATTATTAAATCAGTCACTATCAACAGGAGTAGTTCCAGAAGATTGGAAGTTAGCAAATGTAGTACCACTTCACAAAAAAGGTAGCAGGGAAGAGTCTGGTAACTACAGACCAGTAAGTCTTACATCAGTAGTGGGAAAATTAATGGAGACTGATAACGGAAAGAATTGTTGAATATCTGAATTTTAATGGCTTGCAAGATACCAAACAACATGGGTTTACAGCAGAGAGTTTGTCAACTAACCTCATACATTATAAGCATCTAGAAAAAAAGCGCAAAGAGCACCATCTTTTTTCTAGGTGCTTATGTTGTGATGCGCTGTATGGTGGAAGACTGTATATAAGGCTGCATAGGAATCAACGTCTAAAGTGAAATACTGTGGATTTGCCTATCCTTTTTCATCCCATTTCATCCATTCTAAACCATTCATCATTATTTCCATCTCCTGAATAATATCTAGGATTGTATGTGAATGGGAATTGAGTAAAGTGGGGGGGATTTTTTAATTTGATAAATTTGTATCCCATATTGAAAGTATGTTGTATGTGAAGATCTGTGCCTGATTGTTTGATTACTTATATATAGTTGTGAGCGCGACCTACAGTAGTGTGTTAGGTTTTTAGTTTCTTAACCTCATACATTATTTTGACTGGGTAACTAAAATAATAGCCCAAGGGGGAGCAGTAGATATAGCTTATCTAGATTTCAGTAAAGCATTTGACACTCTGCCTCATAGAACACGCAATAATAAATCGCAGTGACTGGGTCTGGATGTAAAAATAGTTAAATGGATAAGGCAATGGCTGAGTGACAGGAGACAGAGAGTGGAAGTCAATGGAGAATATTCGGACAAATGGAGTGTTACTAGTGGGTTACCTCAGGGATCTGTACTGATATTGCAAAAGGTCTTCAAGGTAAGGTATACCTTTTTGCAGATGATATGAAGATCTGCAATAGGGTAGACATTCCAGGGGGAATAAGCCAAATGACAAATGATTACAGTAAATTAGAAGAATGGACAAGAGTATGGCAGCTGCATTTTAATGTTGATAAATGTAAAATAATGCACTTGGGACATAGAAATCCAAAGGAAAAATATACTATTAAGGGTATTTTGCTGTCAGAGACAACAAAGGAAAGGGATTTGGGATTAATTATTTCTAATTACTTAAAGTTAGGAAGGCAATGGAATAAAGTGGTGGGGAATGCAAGCAGGGTGCTGGGTTGTATAGCTAGGGGCATTAGTAGCAGCAAAAGGGAAGTGGTCATGCCACTCTACAGATCTCTAGTTAGACCTTACCTAGAGTATTGTGTACAGTACTGGAGATCCCATTTCCAGAAGGATATAGATACTCTAGAGAAAATTCAGAGAAGGGCTACTAAAATGGTGACTGATTTACAGGAAAAGAAAGCATAGACTAAAGGATCTGGACATTTATAGCTTGGAGGAGAGAAGAGAGAGAGACAGAAACTGCTCTATTGCAATTACATTTCTGCTAGTGAGCCTCCGCTCTGTGGCATCCGCTCTGTATTACTCCGGTACTATAGCTACACAAACCGTTGTCTGACATGCCTGTCTGGAGGTTGTCCGGGTGTGCTCCTTTTCTGATTCCTGGCATTCCAGGTTCCTATCTGTTGGTTAGAGCCAAGTCAGGTTCTTTACCCTTTATATCTACTGTACCAATTTCAGTTCAGTGTCAGCTCTTGGGAAGTGGACTAGAGACTGTCCTTACGCCTGTCTCCCCACAGTTGAGGAAGTGTAAGCTCCTAGCATTTTTATTATTATTATTATTATTATTATTATTATTTGCTTCAATAAATTCACTTGTACTGTGTTGTGTGTTTATTTGCCTAAGTGACCGTGACAGTACTAAAAGGCCATGAGTACTGAAAGCACAAGTGAACCAGTTCAGAGCATTCTAGCCAGAATTGACTCACAGGATCAGCTGATCAATCAGTTATAGAAAAATATTGTGTGGATACACTCTACAAACACTGTTTGACAATAGAATAACACCATGAATGGACACTGACACAGTCCGGTGCACAGAGAGATTCCCTCTCTCCAAACACGGGCAAATATCGCAAGGTAGCAAAATCAAAGATTCACTGGCACTCAGATAAGATATAAATACGCGAGGCATCCATGTCTTAAAATCCACTGACCTTTATTCCAAGATTCGTAACACATCAAACATGTAGATGCCACACGTAACAATAGATGGATAGGGAGGAAACATGAAGCAGAACTTCTATGTAGGAGGCTCACAGACCCGACATGTTTCGTGCTATCTAGCGCTTATTCATGGATAACTGCTGTTAGCAATCAACCTACTTAAATAACCTCCAAGGTCTAATGATAGGTTAAAATTAAAACGCAAGAGGAATCCCCAATAAGGGGATTTCCCATATTGAACACCTCCCACATATATTAACCCTTGCCATATCAAAATGATCTGGAAAAAGAGGCATGTCCAGATATAATCTAAAATACATAAAACCAAAAAATAACCAAAGATGTAATGAAGAATACAGCAATGAGGAGAGAAAAAAAAAAACACCCACCATAGCTAAAATAAAAGCACTACATAAGGAAGGAGACTGCTGGATGAGGCTCTCTTGTTCGCTAGGTCCCAAGATAGAACTGATTTGATCAGGGACAAACCACGGGTTGCCTCTCATTTTACTAGATGTGATGTGAGATTTATGTGAGGGCCTAGAGTACTGGAAGGTCGGTGGATTTTAAGACATGGATGCCTCGCATATTTATATCTTATCTGAGTGACAGTGGATCAATCAGTTATCCTTTGCTATGCAAACCCTATTAAACCTTACCGCACACCTTGTGCAAAAGCCTCATCAACAGCTGGCCTCCCCAGATTTGGCACTGGCAGTACCTCTAAACACAGCATGCAGTACCAGTCGAGGGTTGTCAGGTACCGATCCCCTTCCTCAGCGATACAAGGGGGAGTCCACTCTATGCAGAGGGTTTTTGAACCAGGTAGACATTTTTCGGGAAATGGTACCACATGCCTTTCCGAGTGACCGAAGCAAGGTCGAGTTGGTGATCTCCCTGTTGTTTGGCAAGGCTCTAGCCTGGGCTAATCCATTATGGGAGACAAGGAAGCCTATTGTGGATAACTTCTTGGAATTGGTGGAGGAATTCCGCAGAGTTTTTGACGTTCCGGCCAGAGCAGTATCTGCAGCAAAACAGCTAATGACCATACGTCAGGGCACACACAAGATGGCCGATTTTGCTATTGAATTGTCTCATCTTGGCTGCAGAGGTGGGCTGGAACAATGAGGCATTAGTAGCAGCATTTACGCAGGGTCTGTGCAACACTAATAAAGATGAGACAGCAGTCTGTGAGCTGCCGGGAGACCTGAGCAAACTAATTTTCTTTGCAATTCTAATTGACACCAGGCTCAGAGAGAGGCCTGCGTTCAGAAGCTAGGGGCAGAAACTCACAAATCGACTGGTACCCAGCTTTTCGATCCCACCCTGTGCTCCCTCGCCTCCCATACCTCCTGGTTCCTTGGCTGGCGGGTTGAACCTATGCAATTGGGCTTTACGCGCCTCTCAGGGGAGGAGAGGGTGTTTTGAAGGAGAGAGGGCCTTTGTCTTTAATGTGGAAAGGCAGAACACCTGCTACAGATTCCCAGCCTGGTAAACCTATTCTTGAAGTAGTAGTGTCCTGGTCCACATCCTCTATCACGGCCCGGCCTTGGTGGATTCGGGAGCTGCTGGATTCTTCATGGATGCTGGCTTTGCGGCCCAGCACAATGTTCCTTTGTTGCCTCGCTCTTCTCCACTGGCTATTTAAGCAATTGACAGTAGATCTTTACAGTCGTCACATGTCACTCACGAGACGGTTCCGGTCTCCCTAAGGGTAGGGGCTCTCCACGTGGAGACCCTACAATTTCAGATCATAAAGTCGCCAAACTATGCGGTCATCCTGGGGTTCCCCTGGCTTCAAAGCACAATCCTAGGATAGACTGGCAGACGTGTGACATTGTGTCATGGTCTCCCCATTGTGCTGAGGCGTGTCTGCAACACCCTACCAGAATACTATGTACCTCTCCCTCGTTTCCTGCAGTGTACCAATCGTTCAAGGAAGTATTTAACAAGATAGAGGCTAATACATTGCCGGCACACAGAACGTATGTGTTACGGTTTTCTGACACTCAGACAAAGGTTAAAAGCAAAAACACAGTTTTATTGAAATAAAATTAAAGAACAGCCCCCCTGGGGGCCAGGACAGGTATAAACGGGTAATTACAGAAATACAGGCCCATATATGTAGGAGCAAACAGTAATAATCAGAATAAATATAGGAACAAGGGTTAATGCTTAGAGCAACTGCTCAGTCTCTGTGATGGTAATTAGCCAACGCCCAGCAGGTATTATCAGTCTCTAGATAGTGCAAAGGAAGGTGCAGTAGGCAACTGAACTGAATCACTCTCAGATAGCTGTACAATAGGACGCCCAATGATACAGCAAAGACTGACCAGAGCTGAGCCAATACCCCCTTAGGGTGATATAACGGAGGAAAGCCACTGCTGGAGCTAATGGGACCAGAACCTGGAACGCCCTTAGTTCTCTCAATGGAAGAAACCCTGCGTGTGCAAACGGGTCTAGAGCCAAGAACACCCCTTGGGTGCCACAACGGAGAAACACTGCACAAGCGATCTGAGAGCCAACGCACTGGTAGTGTGATAGATAGCATAACACATTGAGCATTTGGAGACCAGAGCCAAGACACCCTTCCGGTGCCGTCACGGAGCAACACACTGCAAGAGCTAACAGAATGCCCACTAGCACCAGGAGGTGCAACCACGGAGCTGTACGAGCACCGGAATGGAAACTGATCTGCTAGTGTTTAACGGATAGGCTCGGTCAATAAGGCAAAGGCTCTGTAAGTGTTAAATGGCTCGGATGGAACACAACAGGCTTGGCAAGTGTACAAATACAGGCTCAATATCGGAGGCAACCAGCACAGCAAGGGTATCTTACAGGTTCGGTAACGGAGGCAACAGCTCAGCAAGGCTATGCAGACTGGCTCGGTAACGGAGGCAACAGCTCAGCAAGACCCAAGCAGACGGCTTAGGAATGGAGGCAACAGCTCAGCTAGCAGAGAAGTGATTAGTCAGAGCGATACTATCAGCACAGTTCAGAATGTCGCCGGTAGGCGACCGAGATCTCACGGGAACACAGGAAACAATCACGGAGCAGGAGCGTCAGCTGGAACCGGGTCAATCACGAAGCAGGAACGTCAGCCAGAGCCGGGTCAATCACGGAGCAGGAACAACAGACAGAACCGGGTCAAATCACGGAGCAGGAACGTCAGCCAGAGCCGGGTCAATCACGAGCAGAAACGTCAGCCAGAGCCGGGTCAATCATGAAGCAGGAACGTCAGCCAGAGCCGGGTCAATCACGGAGCAGGAACGTCAGCCAGAACCAGGTCAATCACGAACAGGAACAGCAGAATGGTCAGACGAGCCGAGTCGGTACACAGGAACGCAGGAACACAGCAACAAATGAGCAGGATCAGGAACATCACGAAAGGGCATCTGACAGGTGCCATAGACCCAGTATATAAAGGAACATCCTGGGCGGGCCAATCAGCCTCCTCCAATGCACAGGTATCATCACAGAGATTGAGAGGGAATCACAGGGACCGTGTGTAACGGTTTGTTTTGACACTCAGACCAGTAGGTAAAATAAAACAATCTTTTATTAAAAGAAAATAAATACAAATGATCGCCCTCTACAGTTGATAGCAACAATTGCAAGCTATTACACAGTACACATACCTTTAATAATATGGATAGAAGGCACCCAACATAGGAACAGAGAATAGGGAACTGGCCCCTAAAGGGTGAATGAGAGCAATTTGTCAGTCTCAGCTGTGGGGTTTGGCACGCCCGTGTGGTGTAGTGATCAAGTGAGCAAATGTGCACAGCACAGAGTTCATATAAAGATGGGTAGTAGATGTTCAGTGACCAATGTGAGTTATAGCAACACAGTAACCCAAAATAGCCCCCACGGGCGTTGGTCAATAGACCACTGAGCCTGCAAGTGCGAGAGTATGTAGCCCCCACGGGCGTGATCGAGACTAGCCTGAGATGCAAAGCTGGCGTTTTAGCCCCCACGGGCGTATAACCGGAGACCAATGTGAGCACAACACGAGCCAATAGCCCCCACGGGCGTTTACCTACGGATCTAGCAAGAGCTTGGAGCCTAACCTTGCCACCAATAGCCGCACCGGACACCTCCGTTATTAACTGTGAGACCAAGAGCCAAAGATGCCCAACCGGCCTAACAGGATAGACTACTCTGCAAACGTAACAGGGAGTCGCCGTCCAAGTAGCGGCCAACTCAGCAGCAGTAGACTGCTGAGACAAGGTAGACAAGGTAGACAAGGTAACGGTTCTGTACTTAGAAAGGAGGTCCGGTCAGAGAGCAGCGGCAGTGCAAGGGTTAAAAGGTACGTTTGAATCTCCCAGGCTCAGTATGGTAGCTTAGCTCTGCAGCGTATAGAGGCTCGGTACAAGAGGCACAGCTTATGCAAGTCAGCAAGGGACTCTGCACTGATGGATAGGTTACCCAGGAGGGTAATGGTCACACTCGATCGGCACAGCAATGCAGGATTCAGAATGTCGCGGCGGCGACAACAAACCAAGCAGGCCGCGATTATCAGGAAGTCGGCCAGCCGGGTCGTAGCACGTAGAGGGTTCTCAGACAAGCCGGGTCATAGCACGTAGAAGATTCTCAGACAGGCCGGGTCGTAGCACGTAGAAGATTCTCAGACAGGCCGGGTCGTAGCACGTAGAGGATTCTCAGACAAGCTGGATCATACACAATCAGGAACACTGGAGAGTAGTCAGGACAGGCCAAAGTCGGTACACAGGAATCCGGATACAGGAACACAGCAACAGCAAGTCTGGCTCAGAAACACCACGAAAGGGCATCTGACAGATGTAAGAGTCAGGTATAAAAAGGTCACCAAGGGGCGGGCCAAACCAAGTGAACAAATCACAGTCTGCCACAGATGAGAGTGACAGAATAATCACAGGCACTGTGATACCGTGATAGTATGACTGTACTATTGATTTATTCCCAGGAGCCATACCTCCTAGAGGACGTGTTTACCCTCTGTCTGTGGAGGAGAATCGTACTATGGAGGAATATGTGTCTGATGCCCTGGCTAGAGGGATCATTCGTAAGTCCTCCTCATCTGCTGGAAGAGGGAATTGAGACCATGTATTGACTAAAGAGGTCAAAACAAATTGATGGTGAAAAAAGCATACCACATGCCATTGATCACCGAACTGTTCGATCGAATTAAGGGCTCAAAAGTGTTCACCAAACTTGATCTAAGGGCAGCCTATAATCTTGTGAGAATAAAGGAGGGGCATGAGTGGAAATCCGCATTTAACACTTGCAGTGGACATTATGAATATCTGGTAATGCCTTTTGGGTTGTGTAATGCTCCGGCAGTATTCCAAGAATGTATCAATGATGTTTTAAGAGATCTACAGCAGAGGTGTGTAGTAGTATACCTGGATGACATTCTTATCCACTCATCTACCATAGAAGCACATCAGGCGGATGTGGCACAGGTCTTGCAACTCTTCCGAGAGAACAAATTATTCTGTAAGCTGGAAAAGTGCGAGTTCCACAAGTCTGAGGTCACATTTCTAGGGTACGTGATTTCCTCTGCAGGGTTGGCCATGGATCCACTTAAGTTGTCCGCACTTCTGCAGTGGCCCCGTCTGGTAGGACTGAAAGCCATACAGAGTTTTCTGGGTTTCACAGACTATTATAGGAAATTCATTAAGAATTTTTCCTCAGTGGTGAAGCCATTCACTGATATGTGTCACGCTCTGCTAAAATAGGAGGGCCTGGAGTACTGGAAGAGAAGAAGGTTAGGCTCCTCCAACAAGGGATAGCAGAGCAAGTTGCTAGGGAGGAAGGCTGGGCTACGGAGCTCAGGTGCAAGGGTTGTCTAGGAGAGGGTTGTGCTGCGGCTTTGGCTGACTAAAGGTGCTAGCCATGAAGCTAGTTGTAGTGGCCCCCAACAGAGGAGCTGAAGGGAGGCCCAGGATAACCCCCACTCAGGCAAACTATACAAAACTATCCCCAGGGAGAAAAACAAACACTCCAATCAGGAAAACAGTAAGTACTCACAGTGTCCAAAGGACAGGGAGTCCCACAGACAGAACGGCAGAGCAGGAACAGGAAGAGGCTGGAGATCCAGAAAACAGCACCAGAGTCGACGGCAAAGGGTGGTCCGGAGGTCCAGGTCATACACAGATCACAGTACTTGATTCAGCAGGCTAAAGAGTGGTCAGGAGGTCCGGATCATACACAGGATCACAGTACTTGAAATGGCAGGCAAAGGGTGGTCCAGAGGTCCAGGTCACACACAGATCACAGTACTTGATTCAGCAGGCTAAAGAGTGGTCAGGAGGTCCAGATCATACACAGGATCACAGTACTTGAAACGGCAGGCAAAAGGTGGTAAGGAGGTCCAGGTCATACATAGATCACAGTACTTGATTCAGCAGGCTAGAGAGTGGTCAGGAGGTCCTGGTCATATACAGGATCACAGTACTAGAAACGGCAGGCAAAGGGTGGACAGGAGGCCCAGGTCGTACACAGATCACAGTACTTAATTCAGTAGGCTAAAGAGTGGTCAGGAGGTCTGGGTCATACACAGGATCACAGTACTTGAAACGGCAGGCAAAAGGTGGTCAGGAGTTCCGGGTCATACACAGGATCAAAGTATATAAAGCTGGCTGCAAGACAGGACTACGAGACTAAGCTCAGGAGATGCTATAATAACACGTCATACTGAGCACAGAGAGGAACTTAAGTAGCACCAACCCGTAAGCAGCACTCAGAACGAGGCGTGGATGCCGGCGAGAAGTGCACCACTCAAAGGAACGTGATAAGCACTGGCCGGAAACAGATAATGAAAAACAAATGCAAGACACCAGAGGGGCGGATGGAGGAGCGGCATGACACCATAAGAAAAACAAAGGCAAGACACAGGAGGGGCGGATGGAGCAGCGGCATGACAATATGACACATAAGGGGGCAGATACATCCAACTGATCTCCTACGGCTATCCAAGCTTTTGATGATCTAA
Source organism: Rhinophrynus dorsalis (assembly GCA_037306005.1). Classification (NCBI taxonomy): domain Eukaryota; kingdom Metazoa; phylum Chordata; class Amphibia; order Anura; family Rhinophrynidae; genus Rhinophrynus; species Rhinophrynus dorsalis. The sequence goes on from CM074721.1 coordinate 403,242,627, forward strand.
AGCGCTTGGCTCCTGGCAAGACCCTACTTCCTTGTGGGTATTTTTCTAAGAAGCTGTCTAGGGCACAAAGTCTTTACGATATCGGGGATCGAGAATTGCTGGCTATTATTCTCGCACTTAAGGAGTGGCGCTACCTGCTGGAAGGGACAAGTTCCCCAATACTAATTCTTACTGACAACAAAAACCTGACATATCTTTCGGAGGCCAAGAGATTGTCTCCTAGACAGGCCAAATGGGCATTGTTCCTTTCCAGGTTTAATTACGTGGTTTCGTACCTTCTTTGTACCAAGAATGTCAGAGCCAATGCTCTCTCCAGGCAATTTGGATCGGATCTTGAGGTAGATAGCACTCTGGTGCCTATCATTCCCACCAATCATATTCTAGCTACCATTTGTACTAGCATTACCTTTCCCTTGGGGGAGGAGATTTTGGCATCCCAAGCTACCACTCCTGCAGACAAACCAAGTAGTAGATGTTTAATTCCTGAATCTCTCAGTACTTGATTACTGAAGACCTATCATTCCTCGAAGGCCACAGGGCAAGTCGGTCGTGACCAACTGATTTGGTTCATATCTCTGCTTTTCTGGTGGCCTAGCTTAAGAAATGACTGCTCTGCCTTCGTAGCAGCCTGTGCCACATGTGCTCATAGCAAGTCTCCCAGACTACTTCTGGAAGGGCTACTGCAGCCAGTCCCTAATGGTGAATGTCCTTGGTCTCACCTGTCCATTGATTTCATGGTTGAGTTGCCTGTATCCAAAGGGCACACGGTCATTCTAATAATTGTTGACAGGTTCTCCAAGATGGCCCACTTTCTACTACTGAAGGGTCTTCCCTCCTGTAAGGAGCTGGCCGAGATATTTGCCAGGGATGTATTCAGGTTCCATGGGGTACCCAAGGTACTGGTCTCAGATCGAGGGAGCCAGTTTGTGTCCCGGTTCTGTAGAGCTTTCTGTGGGCAAATGGACATTCAGTTGTCATTCTCCTCGGCCTACTATCCCCAGTTGAACGAAGCTGCTGAGAGAGCCAACCAAGGCCTAGAACAGTTCCTACGATGTTTCATTTCACACCATCACAATGACTGGACGAACTTGTTACCGTGGGCGAAGTTTGCCAGGAATTGTGCCATCAGCTCTTCTTCACAGAAGTCTCCATCCCTGATTAATTATGGCTTCCAGCCTTCTTTGCTACCCAATTCATTCAAGGCACAAAAAATTCTGGGTCTGGACGAGCATCTTAGGCATCTCCGCTCCACATGGGTTCAAGTTCAGAGATCCCTTCGGAGATCCACTCAGCGCTACAAGAAACATGCAGACTGTCGGCGAGGGCCAACTTCAGTGTTCCAGGTGGGGGAGAGGGTATGGCTGTGCTCCCGTAATCTTAACATCCAGGTGCCATGCAGGAAATTGGCTCCTCATTTCGTAGGTCCTTACCGGGTGCTGTGTAGGATTAACCCTGTCTCATACGCCCTAGACCTGCCAGCTGGCATGCATATTCACAAAATCTTTTGTGTGTCCCTGCTCAAACCTTTGGTCTGCAACCACTACACTTCAGTACCTGTTCTGTCTGGGCCTGTTCAAGTCAATGGCCAGAAGGAGTATGAAGTGCAGACCATTTTCGACTCTCGCAGAGTCAGAGGACACCTTCAATACTTGGTACACTGGAAGGGGTACGGCCCTGAAGAGCATTCCTGGGTACCCAGTGGCCATATTCTCGCTCCTGTCTTGCTTCGCAGATTCCAAGCTCGTTTTCCCCTCAAGCCTGGCCCACCTCTGCCGGGAGGGGGTCATTACAGGGTGGGTACTATCAGGGTGCCTGTGATTTACTTGCCTGCATTCCTATCCAGTGGTTTGGGAGTGGAGCTGCATCCTCTGGTCTGCCTCTATCTGCGGGCACGCGTCTCTGACGTTGTGCTTGCTATTTTGTAGCTTCCTGTCTGTTGGTCGATTGTGCTCTGTCTTCCGACTGAGGCCTTATAATATGCCTGCGAACTGGGCTTAATCGCCCTTTCGTGGTGTTTCTGTGCCTATTCCAGTGTTGCTCATTTGACCCTTGTTTGGCTTCCGATATCTCTTAATGCTCGATCCTTGGCTTGTCTGACTATCTGCTCCGGTTTTGACCAGTGGCTCTGTCTGACTGTCTGATCCGTTTATGACTCTGGCTTGTCCGACTACCCGCTGTGTGCTGACCTAGGCTGTGGCTGACTACCCGATCCGGTTCCTGACTGTGGCTTGTTTGACTTATGCTCCGTGCTCGCACTCTACCTATCCGGTGTACAGCTACCTTGCTGGTAGCGTTGCAAGTTGCCTTCGCACTGCTCTATTGCAACTACATGTCTGGTAGTCTGCTAGTGAGCCTCCACTCTGTGGCCTCTGCTCTGTATGACTCCGGTAGTACAGCTACCCAAACCGTTGTCTGACATCCCTCTCTGGAGGTTGTCTGGGTACACTCCTTCGCGGATTCCTGGAGTTCCAGGTTCCTATCTGTTGGTTAGAGCCGAGTCTGGTCCTTTACCCTTTATATCTAGTCTATCGATTTCAGTTCAGTGTCAGCTCTTGGGAAGTGGACTAGACACTGTCCTTACGCCTGCCTCCCAATGGTTGAGGAAGTGTTCGCTCCTAGCATTTTTATTATTATTAATATTATTTTCATTTGCTTCAATAAACTGGTTAAATTCACTTGTACTGTGTCGTGTGTTTATTTGCCTAAGTGACCGTGACAGCTGTGAAGTGGTAATGATCCCAGACAAACGCAAATAGCGTTGGCTGTCTGGGTGGATAGAGATATGTAGGTATGCAACCTGAAGGTCCAGAGATGCCAGATACCTCCCCTCAGCACATTGCTGCTATGACAGAACTCAAAGATTCCATCTTGGAAGATTGGTCTGCAGACCAGATATTAAGCCACAGAGTGCGTTGCACAGCAATAGAGAAGGCTGAGGACTGCCTCAAAAAGAGCCTCAGACACAGAATTGTTAACCTCCTTAACGTTGACCAAATGAACCAACAAATCGTACTTGGAAACCTCGGCATGGACAGCCTCCATCTGCTGTTCACCCCACAAGGCAACAACCCTATTAACACAGGCAGAGGCAAAAATAGGTCTAAGTGCTACTCCAGTTGCCCCTGAGGATAGACCCCAGCATTTTGTCAGCTGGATCCTTAAGCCCTGCTGCATCTGCCAAAGGCAGGACAGTGGTCTTAGCCAACCTGGAAACATGGGGGTCCACAGTTGGAGGAAAGGTCCACTGCACCAAAGCTGCCTGCAAAAAATGGTAATGCTTAGAGAAGCTCTTGGTGATAGCGGTTTGTCTGGGGTTTTCCACTCTTCTAGAAGGATCTGGTGAAGAGTGGCATTAGAGGGAAAAAAGGGGAGAAGATTTCTTGTGCTTTTGAAAGACATCAAATATGACCCCTCATCAGAGGTTTCAGAGACCTGAAGGGTCTCCAAGACAGCTCTAATGTGTCCCTCAGCCAAGGGAAGTGGGGCAGTCTTATAAGAGTTCCCATAGGAGTAGCAAGAATCCATATCCTCATATTCTCCCTCCTCCTCTTCCCGTTCAGACAAATCCGTCTCTGAGGAAGCCCCTTCGATCTGAGGAATACTCTGAGATACATGGGCCACATGGTGGTGGCTTCCATGACAAGCTAGCTCTTGGTCAGCGCTGAAGAGCCCCACTGGAGTAGTAAGGGCCACAGTTCAAGAGGGGCAGAGAAATTATGAATACCCCATAGGGAGCCCTGTTTGGCATGAGGAAGGGGGTAAGGGACACCCCTGATCCTTAGCCTTAAGATTTAACCCGATGCCCTTTAGAGTCCGACATCCTGACAGTAAAAAGTGTCCCAAACTAGTACAAACCATAATAAACTATTCCCAGAATGACAAATCCCCCTTGAAATCCCAGAAAATACACTTATCTGACAAGCAAAGGGTTAATCTGGAGAAGGCGAGCAAGGAGAGTACGTCTCTGCATAGGAAAAGCAAGAGAGAGGTAAAATGGCGGCTGCAAAACAGGCAGCCAATTGGAAGGCATTCTGGGAAACATAGTCTTCTCTGTTGCTCTTGCCTAGCAATGCATACAACTCGTTCGTGGAATTGCCACAAGATCCCTGGACACTCAGGACATGAACCAGATGAAAGAGCATGAGAAGACAAGAAGAGTCTTCTCTGACATTTGTATGACAAATGGTTGCAGAGATATGTCCCAGTAAAAATTCATATAGAAGTGCCGGATGGGCTTCTGTTTTTAATGGGCCCGCAACAATGAACTCTGTCAAATTTTCTAAGGTGACCCAGATACCTAAAAACCCCAAGGGACATCCAAGGAGGACTATAAAATAGGATACAAGTGAAGGGAAAGGACAAACAAGTCCCACAAAGCCCCAGACACACCAAAGTAGAGAAAACAGCATAGAAAAGGTTAATCCCTATCCAAACTGCAGCCATCCTTACTCCAAAGCCCTTTGAAAGGAATATTACAGATTGAGAAAATACCCAAATGAGTGCAAGAGCCTGCAAAGGCTCAGAACACCTTTCTATGGAGAGATACCGGAGACAAATGTGGACCAAGGCACTCAAAGGGTTACTTGCCAGTCTTCTGTATTCAGGTTACTATTGTAGCTGAAAGCAAATAGAGTCCCAAGAGACTCTGCTGGGAGGGAAAACTTGACCTCAAAGATTCCCTCCACCGGGCTACAAGGGTCGACACAGCAACTGCACACTGGTCAATACACTCCAGGGAAAGCCCAGTAATGGTAACCCGCCGTATGGGGGAATTGTGACAGACCCATATCTATCAGAAAAAGAATACATGAAAAAAATAACTAACAGAATGTTCCCTGCCATCCGAACTCTTCGCAGGACACTGGTTACTTGAAGGGCGGGGGAAAGGTTGAGATGGAGGAGGAGTAAGGAGTCTCCACCCGCAAGACTCTGTGTTTGAGATGTATTCTGCCCTCCTAATGAGGGACCTCAACCCATGGTACCTGACCAATATAGGACGTAAGATAAATAAATATTTAAGGTGACTTTGGCATTTGAGTTAACAAAGAGTAACCCCTCCATTACTGGCCTGGATGGAATATAATAATACAGGGGGTTAATGGTGGGCCCAGGTAGACTACTGGGGGATGTTGGGGTACTACTCATTTATTTTTGGTCAAAAAACCACTCTGATGCCAGACTGTTTACAATATATTTCACAGGAATGCACTGCAAGATGTCTAGAATGGGAGGATTTAAGGGTGACTAATGTGAGGGTGGGGAGGATGTTTATATGCAGATGGGGACACTGGGTGGCTGTGGTGGTCACAGCCTCTGGAGGCTGAATAGTCCTTTTTCCTAACATCAGCAGCTGTGAGTTGCCAAGTCTGGAAAAGACTTGTCCAGCTACAAAAGAGAGCCTTGCAAAGGTAATTTTGTACCAAATAATTATAAAATATATAGAGCTGGAGTACTGAGTCATCTCAGCTGCTTATTAGTGAGTTTTTTTTATCCATAATAACTATATACAAGATAGCTAAAATAATGCAAAATATTGTGTCTATTGATGCCAATAATGACTAAGTGTAAATAACAATAGTATCTTTTATGTCTCAGTGAAAGTATTAAAAGCTAACATATTAACCCTTTGAGTGCCAGAGGGGTACGCATGATGTCAAACCAATTATGTTTAAGGTATCCAAGGGGTTAAAACAAGAGAACCAATCAGACTGGATATCTTCACATAAATAGATAAATGACAATATTAAATAATTTGAGAACTTTACACTATATTAGGTATTGACACACTACTTCACAGTAAAGAATTGATTAAAATAATCAATCCCGCATATTTGTGCAAAAATATATATAATTTATTTAAGTAAAATATACTATACTTAAAGTGTAAACAACAATGATATAAATGAGTGACCAGCAATTACAATAGATATACAGTAACTCAAACCACAATTATCACCATTTTACCAGCAATTAAAGGGTTAACCACACACACAGGTATATTCAGAGATATTAAATAACAATAATTGAACTCAGCAACATAGAAAATGATAATTGATCTTATAATTAATTAAAATACAGTTGGCAGCAGCATATATGAATACCTCTGCCCCAGAAACTGTATAAACTATGCTAATTGAGGTTTAAGGTATATTGTCAGGTGAGTAAGCTTAATATTAAGCCAGGTCCTCTGACAATTCCCTTATACCATATATAATAATCAAATTTAGAGACTAACTGGAATAAAATCCCAGATATAGATCACTATAATTTAATTATGTACTGATTTCAAAAATTGCATACCTTCTGAATAAAACATTTAAATTGCAATTAATATAGTCAATAATAGATTATACCAAGAATATACTTAAAATCAATCCAATAATATATGTCTAGACAGTATATTAAACTTCATACAACATATATCATACACATGACCATAGCAATCCTGAAACCTGTATGGTACTTTAAGGGTTAAATCACTAGTGAAATATAGGATGCCACACCAAAGATGGCTACTTCTTTTGTTTAGTGAGATGTTTAAAAACTTTTCACTGTATAAAAGTTTAGATCCAAAACCAGCAGAAAGAAAGAAATCCAAAGAAACACCACAAATTAAATAGACAAATAGCAGTTAAAGGGTTAATAAATGAATTTAACGAATTCCCCAGATCAAATATTAGTTATTATAACCTTTCCAGAAACACAATATATTATTCTAGGAATACCAAGAATTATATTAACTAATATATAACAAGGATCTATATATCTCACTGCTATAACCTATTTTACTCTTATCTGGCAAAATATTACAATTTACCAATAATAAATTACTTCTGCTTAATTTCAGAATTTTATAGCTAATGTAGCTTATTATAATTGAATCCAAATGGTTGGCTAGTCCAATTAAGACAAATTATAAGAAAATTATGTTTCTTCAAATATAGAAGAAATATGTATATGATTCTGAAATTTTGCTAAATTTAAGTAAGAAAATATATAGTTACCAGTCCAAGTGTTTCTTAGGATCTCCTTATCAGTCATCCAGGTATATAGCAGGAATTGAAGAGCCAGGACCCCCTTTTCTCTCTAAACTTGCATATTTATAATGTGAATTTACTCTTATCAAAATCTACTCTGATTGGTTAAAGAGCCATCTCATTATGCAGTGACATCATGCATTATCATAATTTTTGGAAATTCGTCAAAACACTGGTAATAATGCTATGTACTCTAAAGAGGTCTCTATTACTCCATACTAAAATTCACCTTAATAATTCCTATCAATGGACAATAAGGTGTTCTGGTTACTGTCATTAGATAAAAAACTGTCAAACGTTATTCCATTGGATATCAATCTGTCACCCTATCAGACTTTCCCACATGGGAGAATATCTTTGTCTTAGACTTTTTGTCTCCAACTGGATATCAATAATCATAAAAGTCACCTAGATATTATTGATTCCCATCTAGGTAAATAGAGGCCTCTTTTGTCCAGAAGAATGAGCTAAATTAAACACAGATTTTTAGAGAATTTGGTTTTTAAAAAAATTAACCATTTCCTCCCCATCATGGCAATGTGTCTGACAATTCGCAACACATTGTAAAGCGATGCGTGCGTGCGTACCCCTCTGGCACCCAAAGGGTTAATATACATAAAAAACACAGATAAAAATGATGTATGTCATCCCCATAAAATGTATATATATTAATAATTAGGTCAAAATTAAGATCATGGCAAAAATACACCAATAGATGAACATAAGGTACTGGTCCTCAAACCTATGCTCTTGATTACTCATTACTATAAGGTGGTTTCTCATTTAAATCTTGCCCTAACTGGCATAGGTTTGAGGACCAGTACCTTATGGTCCATCCATTCCTTGATGTATTTTATGTATTTTTACCCTTATTATTATTATATATACATTTTCTGGGGATGATAGATATATCATTTTTTATCTGTGTTTTTTATGTGTATTAATACGTTAGATTTTAATACTTACAAGATACTATCTCATTTACAGTTAGCCGTGCCCTCAATAATATCTACTATATTGTGCATTTTTTCGCAGATGTAGTTTTGCTAGTATATAATAGCAGAATAACCATTTTCAATGCTTTTTGGGCCATTTTTATGTATGCCGAATTGGAAAATTCAGCATGTATACCAGCTGGAATGAATTAGTGGAATTTCCATTCTGATGGAATGGAATCTTGGCCATAGTTATATATACTAGAACAAATGTTATACAGAATGTACACCAGTGATAATTCAGCTAGAAGTTGTATGTGGATTGACAATGGCTGCAAATTTATCTTTATCTTTTATCTTTATAAATGTCTGCATGAGGAAGTACCAAACATCTGCTGTGCAACACAGAAACTTAATAATGGTTGGCAGGAAATTTTCATTTGCTCAGACCAGTCAGATGGTCACCAGAAAGTATACTTTTCCTGCAAAGAACATTCCCCTCCTCCTTATGATGCATTCTGCTGTTCTATGCCCCTTCTTGGACCTGCTGGCACCTATACACACATACTTTAAGGTAGAATCCTATCGCCAAACATGCACACTAATGCCTAACTATCGGCACTTTCTGCACCCCCAACCATCCTATCTAATCCAGCATATCTCTCTTACTCCCCAGTGGGTATCCCTGCTTTCCACTTCCCCTTTTCTCTCCATTGACTGTTTACTTCCCCAATGGCTTTATCTGCTGTCCATAAACTCTGTCTCTCCGTTTCTTCCTGCTTCCTCATTGATTCTATCTGTTCTCTTTAGCGTCTATCTTCTCTGTTTCCCCTGGTCTCACTCTTCCTCTGTTATATTCTTATTTCTCTGCTACCCACTTCTGTCCCGGCTCCTCTAGCATTAAACAGCATCAGATTGTGTGCTCTGGTATGCACTAGAAAGCAGACAGGCTCAGGAGTTAGAGACGTATACCACCATATTTTTGTCTATATACCCCATGAACTTTAACATACCACTAGACTTTTTTTGTTCCTACACCCTAGCACATACACCTGAGAACCATGAACAATATTGTGATAGCAGATCAGGATACGTTTAAAGAAGAGGGTGAATGTTTAAAGTGATATGAAACTCTGATTCTAATGTGTGACATATAAATAACTTACTGCTCTTCAAGGGCTCGATTCTATTACCCGCGCTAAAACTGGCGTTACAAGAAAAACAAGTAGCATGAATTTTGCAAACGTGTTACGTAGGTATTCTATTGCAGAACCACAGTAAAGCAAAACTGGCGTAGACAGCACTTTTCAGAGTAGTAACAAAACTGGCGCTGTCTGCTTTTTTTCGACTACCGCCTACAAAAAAAACGTGCAAAATGTCAAAGTCCAAGGAAATAGGCGTACATTTGATGACAGAAAGATGAAGTTCAGTGTTAGATGTGTTCCCCACATAACAAAATCCGACAGAGTGCCCCCTTTCGACATATTAACACCCCTTTTAAAAGTCGACTTGCAGTGCTTTCTTTCACCACTTTAATTAGACTAACATTGTTCACATTAAACATTTTAACCCCTCCCCCTTGAAAATTTGACTACAGTGCTCCCATGACTTTCTTTCACCATTTTTATCCGACATTTTTCTTCTCCTTTTTTTTTCAACATGCCCTCGTATTTTGTATTGCAAGATTAACCCTATGAGTACCAGAGAGGTAACAACACATTGCAATGTGTTTACTACCCCTCTGGCACTCATAGGGTTATGCAAGAAAGAAAGAGCAGAAATGTGTATTGAAGGTGCATACTTGTTAAAATGAAACTTTATTAATTATAATATAAAACTGTGTTAAAACACAGGGTGTTAAGTGTAGCTCAAAGCTGAGTCCTATTACTTGGGCAGAAACGTGATCCTCTTTCCACTGCTCATTTTTTAGTTTATGGCATTAACCATTTGAGTGCCAGGGATGAGCAATGTATTGCTTTGTAATGCATTGCTTACCCCCTCTGCCACTCAGAGGCTTAAACATGAGGCAGAAGAATGGAATGTCAAAATGCCCATACAGTCCCATACTACCCTCCCCTTGGTGCAAGTGGCATTAAGCGGATGATTTTTTTAGTTCAATTATGTTCGTAAATAGCCGATCAGCAGGCATAGGATTAGTAAAAAGACTCCAGCTTCTGTTTTAGTGGGTGGAGGGGAGAGAGGCATTGGAGGAAGCGGGGTGGCAACCTTTTATTTGCCGCCCGCTTCCTCCGATACCTCTCTCTCTCTCTCTCTCTCTCCTCCTCACTCGTCGACATTGAGTCGCACACTGAACGTCTTTGTCTTTCCTCACTCATATGCCTATACATACAAGTGAGGAGGGACGAAGACTTCAGTGTGCGAAGTCTGAGACGCAGAATTTCTAACTTAAATGTAACCACAAGACAGGCGGTAATACTGAGCGTGGGTAATAGGATACTAATTGCACATTGTTTTTAGTTGTTTCCTATGGGCTTTTTTAAGACTGGCGGTAAGTATAATTACCACTGGTTTTGTTTTCACAAGTTGGGTAATAGGATAGCAAAAACTGACTTAAAAAAACTCCTGTTTTCTTTTTAGCGCTGGTAATAGAATCGAGCTCCAAATCAGTTATAATTAGCTGCTAAGGAGGGTAATGCCATGAGGGTAAATCAAGGGCAGATGCTTTCTATGATGACAACAAATGTCTCATTAATTTCCCTTTGAGCATTAAAACATGACATGTAGGAGGCTCAGACATGCATGCCAAGCATTTTGATATTTGGATGGAGCCCCCCAAGTAGTTTATAGTACAGGATAATAATCTGTTTTCATGTCTGCAAGCTGATATCTGTTCATGGCTCCTTGGAAAAAAAGAAACCAATAATTTAATGTTTTATTTTGCTGCCATAGATATATTCGTGAATTGAATAAAGAAGTTTGCAGTCTAAGTGAATGGAATTTGGCTCAAACAACCTTGAGCTGAGCATAATTTATATTCTTAGAATTTCCAGGTGAGACTGGGTGGTAAATCTAAAAGGGACTAATTAACCTAAATGAGTATTAATGCTGAAACACAAGTTACTCTAATAAGAGAGCAACATTCACAAACATACATAACAGTTTCAATACCTTAAAGACACAGTAAAGTTTTATGAAAAACTTTATATGCATACATACACACACACACACACTCTGAGGGAGAAGAACAATCTTGAGGAGAGGTTTGCTGCTCACTGAGCAGAAAGAAGCTGTTGTAGGAAGTTATGGGGGTAGAGACTGCACAAAGAAAGAGCAGGTAGCTAGATAGGTTACAATTAGATGTAGCAAGGGTCTACAGAGGAATGTGGAGGACACTCCTGCAATTACTAACTGTAACAGATTTGCAAATTGAGTGATGATGTTGGGGATGTTGGCAAAGGAATGCCTTTGCTAGAGAGGACTATTCTCTCTAACAGCCAGTAGACCAGCCCCTCTAGCACTGATGGGATCTGGGACCTAGGTGACCTAGACAGGTGGTGGTGGCAGGGGATTCCATTATTAGGAAGGCAGATGGGTAATCTGTCGCCAGGATCACTACAATAGAACAGTTAGCTGTCTCCCGGGTGGCAAATCAGGTTGATAGATTGTTGGGAGGGACTGGGCATGATCCAGCTGTCATGGTACTTTTTGGTACCAATGACAAAGTCAGTGGAAAATGGAGATCCATTAAGAATGATTTCAGGGATTTAGGTTATAATCTTAATGACAGGACCTCTGAAATACTAATTCAACCCTGGTGGCTATGTTTTGGCTTGCAGTGGCGAGTAACTTTTCAGATCTGGCTAGTAGCAAAGGACTTCAGATTTTAAGCCCTGACCTATGCCATATGCTACATCAGAAAGACAACGAGAGATTAAGTGAAATGTGCGAGTTAAGACTTGGTATAAGCAGGAGTGGTATGGGTTCCTAGAGCACTGGTTGGTCTTTTCTCTTGGGAGCAATCTTTATAGTTGAGATGGATTGCACCTTAGTGGAAAGGAAGCCACATGCTAGGAGTTAGGATGGTTAGAGGATTGGAGGAAATTTTAAACTAAAAAAGGGGGAGAGGGAGATGCAGCACAGGATGGGGAAGTTAGTATAATTGAGGACATGGAATTAGAGAAGGGACATGGGGTGTACAGGGGGAATGGGATAGCCTGATAAAAGGCAAATACATTTTACAAAGAATGTAATTTTTCACAATGGCAATAAGATAAAATGTATGCATGTAAAGTCTGGTGAGATGGGGGAAATAGAAATGATTGCAATATATGAGTAATATGATCTAATTTGTGTATCTGAAACCTGGTTAGATGATAAATATGGCTTGACATTCAATCTAAGGGGTTATTCACTTTTTAGGAGGGATAGGGTTAAAGAAGGGGACATAGCTATATGTAAAGCATGTCTTAAAACCTAGTATAAGGGAAAATATAAATGAAGGTTCAAGTGAGACTGTAGAAGTCCTGTGGGTTGAAATACACATTGGGGGCACACATAATAAAAAAGATGTTAATGGGGATTTGCTATAAGCCTCCTAATATTGGAGAATTTAAGGAAGCCCAACTGTTACTGCAAACGGAAAAGCTTCTCGGCCAGAAAATGTAATCATAATAGGAAATTTCAACTACCCTGAAATTGACTGGAGAAATATGTCTTCCAGCACAACAAAGGGAAATTATTTTTTAAGTATGATTAATGACAGTTTTATGCCCCAACTAGTAGAGGAGCCAACTAGAAAAGAGGCCTTGCTTGACCTAGTGCTCTCCAAACACAATAAACAGTATAAAGGTAAAGGAACATTTAAACAGTAGTGGCCACAATATGATATCCTTTGAAATGTGTTATTAGAAACCCATTAGCAAGGGTTGGTCTAAATCTGTAAGTGAGGTGCCACAGGGTTCAGTCCTGGGCCCAATTATTTTTAATTTTTTTAATAATGATCTAGAAGTGGGAATTGAAAGTAGTGCCTCAATCTTTGCTGATGACACTAAACTGTATAAGGAAATACATACAGCGATGGATGTTTTTTCTCTGCAGAAGGATTTAGATAAACTGAGCAAATGGACGGAAAAGTGGAAGATGGCATTAAATGTAGGTAAGTGTAAGGTTATGCATTTGTGCTGTAGAAACAAACATGATACATATACGCTAAATGGGAAGCAACTTGGGGAATCCTCATTAGAGAAAGATTTAGGAGTAGTGATAGACGATAGACTTCACAGCATTGTGCAGTCACTCAGCTGCTGCAAGAGCAAACAGGGTACTTTCCTTAAATGGATATGGATTCAATCCAGCTAATTTTTTACGTTTTTGATAAGGGAAGGATAATTGTATTTGTAGATATCTACCAAATGTGAAGTCAGTTTTATACTTAGAATTGAGCCCCAGAATGGTTAGAATATCTATTACCAGCGCTAAAAATAAAACAGGCGTTTTTTTTTAAAGTCAGTTTTTGCTATCCAATTACCCGACTTGTGAAAGCAAAATCAGCGGTAATCATACTTACCGCCAGTCTGAAAAAAGCCCATAGGAAACAACTAAAAACAACTTGCAATTAGTATCCTATTACCCGCGCTCAGTATTACCGCCTGTTTTGTGGTTACATTTAAGTCAGAAATTTTGTGCCTCAGAGGTTGAGGCATAGAAGCCATAACAACAGATTCAAAACCATCGTTGTTTGCACAAAAGCAGTACAGAATACAGTATACAGCATAGAAATCCGACATAGAGTGCCCCCTCAACATATTAACCCCCCCTTCTAAAGGTCGACTTACAGTGCTTTCTTCCACCACATTAATCCGACAAATATTATTCATAGTCGACAATTAACCCTTCCCTTTCCAAAGTCGACTTACAGTGTTTTCTTTCACCATATTCGACGAATATTGTACATCCGACATTTTAAACCCCCCTCCCCCTTGAAAAGTCGACTACAGTGCTCCCATGATTTTCTTTCACCATTTTCATCGACACGCCCTCGTAGTTTGTATTGCAAGATTAACCCTATGAGTACCAGAGATGTATTGTAATGTGTTTGCTACCCCTCTGGTACTCATAGGGTTAATAGGCAACCTGTATATGTATAAAAAAAGGTGTTTGTTTTTATAATAGATGTAATTTGTGTGAAAATGTAATTAAATATTTTATTTATGTGTAACAATTATTTTCTTTTACTAAATTATATATGTAATTTTTTTTACAAAAGTACTTCAGACCTCAAGAGGGGTATCATGACCCCTCATGACACCCCCCTAGCATGGGGGTGACAACTGCCCCCTTTATTAATTAAAGAGCATATAACCTATGTGAAACATAGGTTATATGCTCTTTAACCTTTTGAGTGCCAGAGGGGTACAGAATGCATTGCTTTGCAATGCGTTGCGTACCCCTCTGGCACTTGAGGGTTAACCCTGTCAGAGTCAAATGAGTAACCATTTGAGTGACAGAGAAGCATCCAACGCACTGCATTGTAATGCTGTGGATACCTCTCTGGAACTCAAAGGGTTAATAGTAACATAGTAGATAAGGCTGAAAAAAGACATGCGTCCATGAAGTCCAGCCCATGCCAATAACACCCCTGGAGCAATTTCCAATGTAGGTTTGAAGGTGTGTGGGACAATTAGTTCCCCCGATCAATATCCTATTTGCTTTGAAGCAATCTGTCATAACTGTTAATATTGTTCTGTGCTAGATAGGCATCCATTGCTTTTTTGAATGCAGTTACATTATCTGCAAGCACAACATCCCGAGGCAAAGAATTCCATAGCCTTACTGCCCTTACTGTAAAGAATCCCTGCCTGTGTTTTAGTCGAAAGCGCCTTTCCTCAAGTCTTAATGGATGACCTCTTGTTCTTAGCTCAGCTCTTTGCATAAATAATTCATTGGATAGTTCTTTGTATTGACCTTGAATGTATTTGTAAATGGTAATCATATCACCCCTTAGACGTCTCTTTTCTAATGTAAACAAACCCAGTTTGGCTAGTCTCTCTTTGTAACTCAGATCCTCCAATCCCTTTATCAGTTTTGTTGCACGTCTCTGCACCTTTTCCAGTTCAGTAATGTCTTTTTTTAGAAAAGGCGCCCAAAATTGTACTCCATATTCTAGATGAGGCCTAACCAAGGATTTATACAGAGGTAGGATAATATTGGCATCCCTTGCTTCTACACCTCTTTTTATGCAGGCTAGTACTCTATTTGCTCTTGCAGCAGCTGAGTGACTCTGCACACTGCTGTGAAGTCTATTGTCTATCAGTACGCCTACATTTTTCTCTAATGAGGATTTCCCAAGTTGTTTCCCATTTAGAGTGTATGTAGCAAGTTTGTTTCTACAACCCAAATGCATAACCTTACATTTATCTACATTAAATGACATCTGCCACTTTTCTGCCCATTCACTTAGTTTATCTAAATCCTTCTGTAGGGAAAAAACATCCAGCTCTGTATGTATTTCCTTACATAGCTTAGTGTCATCAGCAAAGATTGAGATGCTACTTTCAATTCCCACTTCTAGATCATTAATAAACAAATTAAAAAGCATTGGGCCCAGGACTGAACCCTGCGGCACCCCACTTATAACCCTAGACCAATCAGAAAAAGTTCCATTTACAACAACTCTCTGCCATCTATCTTTTAACCAGTTCTCAATCCATGTACAGATAACACCACCCAAACCGAAGCCTTTTAATTTATGCAGTAACCTGTTGTGAGGCACTGTGTCAAAGGCTTTTGCAAAATCCAAGTATACTACATCAACAGCAATTCCCCTGTCCAAATTACTACTCACTCTTTCATAAAATGCAAGTAAATTAGTCTGACATGATCTGTTCTTCATGAAACCATGCTGATTCCTACTAATGATATTGTTTGTCTTCACATAGTTCTGAATACTGTCAGTTAATAACCCTTCTAGTATCTTACCCACTATGGAAGTCAAGCTGACAGGTCTATAATTTCCTGGTTTGGATCTTGCTCCCTTTTTAAACAATGGAACTACATCAGCTTTCCTCCAATCACAGGGCACTATGCCTGATGAAAGTGAATCAATAAATATTAAGTATAATGGTTTTGCTATTACTGAACTAAGTTCTTTAAGTACCCTTGGGTGTATACCGTCCGGTCCAGGCGCTTTATTCACTATAACCCTTTCCAGTCTCTTTTGGACCTTGTCCTCAGTAAGCCATGTAGATGTTGGAGGAAATTCCATGGTTTTGTCTGTTTGCCCACAGCTTATCATTGCTGCTTCCTTTGTATATACTGAAGCAAAGAACGTATTAAGGGTGTCAGCCATAGCTTTATCCTCGCTAATCAATTCACCTGTTTCAGTCCTAAGAGGACCAATATCAACCTTAACTTTTTTGTTGTTAATATACTTGTAGAATTGTTTAGGGTTTTTCTTGCTTTCATCTGCAATGTTTCGCTCATTTTCTATTTTAGCTAGCTTAATTGCTTGTTTGCAGATTTTATTACATTCTTTATATTTTTTAAATGATGCACCTGACCCGTTTGACTTAAACACCTTAAAAGCCTGCTTTTTATTTCTCATTTCCCTGCTAACCACATTATTAATCCACATTGGTTTTGCTTTACTTCTCTTGTGCTTATTCCCCAATGGTATATATTGACGTGTATATTTGCCCAAGAGCATTTTAAATACATTCCATGATTCTTGTGCATTTTTATCTTTGAAAATAACATCCCACTGGATATCCTTTAAAGCTTCTTTTAACTTTGTAAAATTAGCCTTTTTGAAATTGAATGTTTTGGTTAAAGTCTTGCTATTGGGTTTCTCATAACAAACTTCAAAGGATACAATATTGTGGTCACTGCTGCCCAAATGTTCCCTTACCTGCACATTGTTTACAATGTCAGAATCGTTTGAGAGCACTAGGTCAAGCAAGGCCTCTTTTCTAGTTGGCTCCTCTACTAGTTGGGACATAAAATTATCATTTATCATACTTAGAAAAATATTTCCCTTTGTTGTGCCTGAAGTCATATTGCTCCAGTCAATTTCAGGATAGTTGAAATCTCCCATTATAATTACCTTTGCTGACCTAGCAGCCTTTTCCATTTGCAGTAAAAGTTGGGCTTCCTCCAACTCCCCAACATTAGGTGGCTTGTAGCAAATCCCCACCAATATCTTTTTATTATGTGTGCCCCCAGTGTGTATTTCAACCCACAAGGCCTCTACCTTTTCATTGGACCCTTCATTTATATCTTCCCTTAAACTAGGTTTTAAGGCCTGCTTTACATATAGGCATACCCCTCCTCCCCTTTTATATCTCTAGTGGAGAGGCATTGGAGGAAGAGGGTGGAGGGGAGAGAGGCATTGGAGGAAGTGGGTGGAGATGAGAAAAGCATTGGAGGAAGTGGATGGAGGGGAGAGAGGCATTTGAGGAAGTGGGGTGGTAAGCTTGTATTTGCCGCCCGCTTCATCTCTATCTCCCCTCTTCACTCGTTGACATTGAGTCGCACACTGAACGTCTTTGTCCCTCCTCACGCATATGCCTATACAGGTTACACTTTGTAGACCATTCCAATGAAGTAATTAGTTTTAAATAACTGCTGAAGAGCCTCCTCATGTTGGCCAACACGGATCTCCTGCTGCCAGCTTTACAACTGACAGCAGGAAACGTCAAACTTTCACAGTGAATATCTCTCAAACCATAGCAGTTTCAGAGATAGGGCTTTTTGTATTTAGTTCAACTTATTAAGCACTACAGTATTTATTCTGGGACATTACTAACACTTTAAGTTATGGTTGCACAGTCGGGTACTCTGCTAAGTATGGCAATTTGTTTTGTTCAAGGCCAAACTTATCGCTTGTTGTGCTATTAGAAATGTTTCCAGAGTGTGGACGCTAGTGAGATTCATTCATAGCACGTTTGTCAGTGTTGGCCCAGAAAATCATTAGCATAAATTGCCACACTGTGTTACCAGCAAATAAAGCTTAATTTCCCAAATCCTATTTATTTACAGAAACCAATAACTAGAGAAAATTTTAAAAATGAGTGCAACTTATCTAAGGTGATAGGTTCAATTTAAAATGCTAAAATCTGTGCCTTAATTTTGGTTGATGAATCCCAGAAGGTACGAATATAAAAACGGATTTCCTAAACAGCCCAGAAAGCCTGTTACACATCTTACTGCTCTTGTTATTTTTAAGCTTTATTTAAAGATGTTTTGAGTTCTAGTAAATGAC
Source organism: Rhinophrynus dorsalis (assembly GCA_037306005.1). NCBI lineage: Eukaryota > Metazoa > Chordata > Amphibia > Anura > Rhinophrynidae > Rhinophrynus > Rhinophrynus dorsalis. Next base: position 403,260,818 of record CM074721.1, read on the forward strand.
TACAGTAAAGGGAATTAAGCGATAAATGTATCTAAAAGTTAAGTTTTTCATTCAAAACAAAAATAATGATGATTAAATATTTTCCTAAATTGTTAAAAATGCTTTAGAAGTAATTTAATGATCTGTAAATCTTTGGTATATATGCAAGTTTTGGATTACTAATGTCGTTTTTTTCCCTTTCATCTTTATTCTTGTTTTGTATTTTTCATTCTGTTATACATACATACAGCTGAAACATTTCCAAGCGGTAGAGTTATTTTCCAAGAAACTTTTCCTTGGAGTAAATTGCACACATATATATATATATATATATATATATATATATATATATATATATATATATATATATATATATATATATATATACACATACATACATACATACATACATACAATAAAATTAGTTTTTTTTCATAAAGTTCATACAGCTCTCTGGTGATTAGAGAGGTTTTGAAAAATAAAGATCAATTTATCATTTAAAAATCCCAAATTAATTAGAATTCTCACTTACTAGCAGATTATAAGGCACTTAGATCCAGTGTCACATATCTTGTTTATTTTGCCACTATAGAAGAGATAGTAAAATTAGCAGGCTAGGGGCCTTATGCTAAGCACAAAATGAACAATTCTGGAGAATTCCAACTGCATCATCCTATATAATAATTCGCTAGGATGTTTGTCAGAAGCTGTCATGCGCAGTAGAGACTGCCCGAACGCACAGAATGCTGGTAGTTCTGTGCTGGGAGCATTCTGTGCTTTTGGGCAGTCTCTACAGTGCTTGACTGCGTCGATGGCAGGACGCAGAGCAGAACCCGCCGCTTAACATCACCCGGACCTTGGCCGGTGTACACAGGCTTTTATACTAGTAGGACATAAATGAAAATCCCCAACTCCCCAATGATTTAAATGGGGCCTTTAACCTTTTCAATTGTAGAAGGCAAACTGCTGTACCATTCAATGGATTGAAAGCAGTTTAAATCAATGGTAATTTGTATACCTCCATATGGTGCATTTGGTTGTTCCAGAACTGCCTCCCTTCTCATGTGCCTGCACACCACGGTATGTGCCAGGGCATAGAAACACTTCAGTGCACAGAGTTGCCCACGCTTCCCCAATGTTAAGACTTTAATGTAAGCAACCCCCCCCCCCCCCCCCGAGCATATGCAGGAGAATTGCTGCACGGTATTGTTTCATAATATTAACTATTTGAGTGCCTCTGGTAATCAAAAGGTTAAATTAAGCCAAAAGGATAGGAACACCCAACATCGCTTACACAATTCTCTACTGTTTTTCCCTTGGTGCCAGCAGCATACAGAGGACCATTCTCAGCTAAAGTAAATTGTCCTTAGGCAATGGTAGCACCAAGAAGTCAGTTCCAGAACCTAGCTTAGCACTGAATCATATTAGTATAGCCCCTCTCCTTTTATGTCCCGTTTGTTTACATTATAGGAGACATTCATTGCACATATCAATTTTTAGACGCTTGCAGTATGCAAACAGCCATGAATAGCTACCCACATTTCCAGTATGTTTATTATATGAATATAGGGTTCACGCACATAAATTATTTTTATATATGGTGTCTTGGAGTACATGATAAGTATATGGATATGAACCTTTTCACTTTGAAAGTGAAACAAACCTGGAGGAATATGTGGCTCTTAACCCCTTAACGACCCTTGACGGTCATAGTACGTCATGGGTCGATCTAAGTTAACGACCCATGACGTACTATGACCGTCATGGAATTCCGGGCTCCCCCAGCGGCTGCACGCCATTCGGGGAGTCCGGAACAGGAATTAAAAAAAAAAAAAGAAAAAAAATGCTCTGTGGTCCTTAACTGACCACGCCGCGCCGATCAGCCGGTCGGTAAGGAGTTAATGTACATAAAAGAATTCCTTATCTAGGTAAGTGTCCTTCATACAGCAGTCACATATATTTATTTCTATATTTTTGCACAGTACCTGCAGTTGTCTTTATTTGCTGCGTACCATTTTAGGTGCGTATTTGGTTTTCACCTCAAAACAATAATATAAACAATAGTTTGAATGAGGTTAGCCATAGAGAGGAAGCCCCACCCATAATTCTAATGGGCCATAAAAACCTTCACAAGGTAGTAATATGGTCCTGTTCAGTAACAGTCTACCACAGGAAAAAAATAAATATATCATATATAATTCATATATGAAGGTCAAATTCCTGCAAAAGTACTACAGCCACTTATTCCATGTATATACTTAACCCCTTCACGACTTGTGCCGTACTATGACCGTCACGGTCCTTGAAATTCTCAAGGACCGATGACGGTCATAGTACGTCACGTACTTTTTACTTACAGCTCTCTACCGGGAGCGCTGTAAGTAAAAATAGGGCCTGAAATTGACCGCTCCAAGATCGGAGCGATCTCTATCAGGCCCCATAGTGACGCGCCGATACACGCAACAGGTCACGTGTACCGGCGCGTCCACGTGGTTCAATTCGGTCCTTATGGGACGGACGTTAAGGGGTTAAATAGAAAATCATATATTGTCACAGCAGAAAAGGACCATCTGGCCCATCCAGTCTGCCCATTTCCCTATCTAATAAAATACACAGTCTTACATACTTCTCAGACTAGACTTATGTCTATTCCAGGCATTTTTGGATTACTAACAGTATTAGTCTCTAACACCTCTGCTGGGAGGCTGTTCTGTGAGTCTATCACCCTTTCTGTAAAGTAGTATTTACATAAATTACTTCTGAATTTCCCCCCTCTAACTTTAGATCATGACCTCTTGTTCTAGTATTCTTCTTTTCAAAAATGCTTCTCTCATCAACCATATTAAAATATATTTATATCACCCTGTCCCTCCTTTCTTCCAAGCTATATATATGTTAAAGGGATAGTAATACTTAAATATTACTAATCCCATATTGTAGCTATGGTAAAAAGATTTGATTTGGCCCCATGTTCATCTCTCAAACCTTTATGGTTTGAGAGATAACTGAACGCAAAGGTCCCCTCTCCCTCCCCCTTCCCTGAAGTCAGCATTGTACTGACTGCAGGGATATCCGGTCTGATTTTCATCAGATGGCTCTGAGACTGAGCCGAGATCGCGTTAGTAAGAAAGAATTATTTCACTGAAACAGTCTTCTACGTGTGCTTGCAAACCACGAACATGTAGAAGACCGTTTCAGTGAAATAATTCTTTTTTACTAACAAGATCTCGGCTCAGACTTCCCCTGCAGTCAGTACAACACTGACTTCAGGGAAGGGGGAGGGGGAGGGAGGGGGGGAACTTTGCGTTCAGTTATCTCTCAAACCATAAAGGTTTGAGATATGAACTTGGGGACAAATCAAATCTTTTTACCAAAGCTACAATATGGGGATTAGGAATATTTAAGTAGTATTATCCCTTTAAGTTCTTTTAGTGCATTTTGTTACCCTGTGTTATGACGACTCTGAGCCCTTTTTGTGGCTCCAAATTAAATAATGTCTTCCTGAAGATATGGTGTTCAGAACTGTACACAGTTCTCCTGGTGAGGTCTTACCAGTGATCTATACAGTGACATTGGTACCTCTCTTTCTGCTGCTAATGCCTCCTCCTATACAACAAAGAACACCGTTTGTTTTTCCCACTGCTTTAGTGCAGTGCTTGCCTACCTGCAAGTCATCTGAAATAATACCTATCTCTTTCCTCTAATGTGTATTCAACCTCTGGTTTTGTGTGTCCTAAATGCATCAACTTGCATGTTTCTGAATATCACTTTAGATCCCAATCCTTTGTTCATTCCTCCAGTTTTCTTAAATCCTCATGCATTTGGTTTATCTCTCCTGGAGATTTTTTGTATCTTCTGCAAAAAAAAAGGCACACCTTAACCTGACCCCACTGTGGCACTCCTAGATTCAATATATAGGACAGGTGTGTGCAGCATATGATACCCCAGCGGTTGTTAACCCCTTGGATGCTAGAAACATTTCCAGTGTATTGCAAAGTTATGTGCTGGAGACATCTGTAGATTGAAAGGAGTTAAATTAAACTTCATTCATCTTCACTTGGTCCACCAGCCAGGGAGCCATAGGTTTCCACCCTGACTGAGAAGCAATACAAAAGGAATGCTCATCTTGCTCTATGTTTTTAGAATGAAATGTGATACAGCCACCTCTCTGGGAGAAACCTCAAATTCAAATAGATATTTCCCAGTCCCCCTTTGCTATGTATTGAATTTCTGGGCAGTAGCAAATCTGACACATTTTGAACATCTGCAAATTGTTTAGTGGATCATATTGCCTGAGTCAGATTCTCAGTTGTATTTATTTTATAGCATAACTAGTGGTTTGTCCAAGACTGGTGTTATTGTGGCCATGGTTAACAAGCTTTGTTTATGCTTTAAAGCTCATTCAGAAAAGTACAATTCTTAAATTAACTCACAATGTCACAGAAAAATACAGATGTTTCTTCTTGTATTAAGTCAGGGATGTTCTGTGTAAAGACAATCCATGCTGCGTACTTTGCTGAAAAAATTTGATGGACCTGCCACGCGGCTGTAGCGAGGTCCCATTGAAACCTAATTTGGGAAGTTATATTATAAATGAACTCATAACTTCAAAATGAAACACAGCTGCTGTAGCCTTTTTCAGTTAGCCAGTTTTCCATGACTGCTGAAAAATGGTGGGGAGCCACAAAACTGTGGGGGGTCTCACTTTTCAGTATTTGTTCCTTATAAACAAAACAAATCAGTGTAATCAGGCCCTACAAGGAAATTCCTCTGTGGGTTGTGGTCTGTAAGCCTTTAGCTCCTGTGTGAGAGAGGTGAGCACTGAGATAGATAGAACAGGGCCAGGCTTGTGTAAAATGAGATGGAACGGTTGTGAGATTAGGGCCTCATGTTCAAAAGAAACCTGGAGTAATTCTGGGGCAAACCAAATGCATTGTAAGGGATAAATGCTAAATTCCCATTGATTTAAATGGGGCTTTTAATCCCTTGAATGTATGACAGATCTACAAAACATTGCATAGCAATATACTGGAGCACTCAAAGGATTAAAACCCCTATTTAAATCAATATTTTTTTAATTCTCCCTTTTGATGTAGTTGGTTTGCCCCAGAGTGACTCCATTTTTCTTTTCCACATAAAAGCTCTAGAAGTATAAACTGATGAGGAAAAGGCAAATAACGTTCCTTACTCTGTAACAATTTACAATTTTCTGCGGACTGTTTTATTCTGATTATAAGATTTTCATGTCTCTATGAAAACCTGTAAAATAGTTTGTGATTTTTATAATACAAAATGGAACAATTCTAGGGCACAACAAATGCATCATAAATCTAATTGCTTTCAATATGGTTTTACTCTGGGCTAAACATGGTGCTGTTGGTTTGCTCCTTCATTGATAAATATGCCCTGGATTATGTATAATGAATACATTTGGTATTTGCAAAAGTTACCTTTTAACCAAGGCTAGGACGTAATGTTATCCCCTTGAGGAGAAGTGATGTGCAGTGCATCACTTTTCAGTGATTTGAATACACACTGGTTCACAAGGGGTTAATCTGGTCTAAGATATGTGGATATGCTATCTTGCACTTTATGTCTAGGACAACAAAGAACAATGCATTGGATACCTCTCTGGCACTCAAAGGGTTAAGGAGCATTGAGGCTCCTCAGCAGAATTGTGAGTGTAGGGCCCCATATGTGGGTTAGAAGTTAGGATATAAATTATCTGGGCTTCCTATTCCTTCTTTCCTATAAATTAACATGAATTAATTAATGGGGACATCATATTGGCTTATTCACTGACCAGGGTAGTAAAAAGAAAAAAGATTGAATGGGGTTTGGAGTACCATATCAATCTTAAAAAAAATGCCCCAGGAAGGGGTCCGGCAACCATCCTCTGTCCTCCATAAAAAGGACCTACAAAAATGTATTTTATTCTATTTATGGAGGCCCATAGGAAAGGGTCTAGGACTCTGCCCTCCCTCAGGCAACAGAGGTGTTAAGCACAGGTTGCGGGGATGTGGGTGAAAGTGCTCAGGGACATGGGGGAATCAAGCAGGGGACTGGGTAGGCTCTTGGCCCCATGGTTTCCACTGCCTGATCCAGTTTCGCTTTGGGGTGATTTTGGAACATTTTCAGCTCTTTAAAATGATTCCAAAGGGGACTTTGTTTGTAAAAACAAAAGCAATTTGGCAATCCAGTTGTAACCCTCAGTCAGAATGCGTCTGAGGAATTGAGTATGTAGAATTATCTGCTGAAGCCAAAAAAAGTTATTCGGCAAATATTTCCTGTTCTAATGGAATCCAGCCTGAAGCTAGAGCTACATTGTAAGCACCTGTGAATGAAGGGAAGAGTAGAACAGGGGTCTGAAAAGTGCACCCACATTGCTCCAGTGGGAAATGACGGAACTGTGAAACTGAAGTTTTGCAGTTCCATATCCTTTCCTGCTCAATACACGTCCAAATAGACCCAGCAGTCTATGGAGACTGTGCACACAACCTAGGAGTTTGTGGCAGAGAGACATATAATGCCAAGTTGCAGTCCAGCTGAGGCTTTAGTTTTGCAACTCCCTCAAGCGGCTAATAGGACCTGTTTTTGCGGATGTACAATGCAACAATGGTCTTTTTAGGAGCAGACTTAATAAAACATAATAATTGCCCTTTAACACCTACTGTATTTCATATGTTCTAGTATAAACTTACATTTTATGCCTTTTAATAGTAAACTAGTTGAACAGCCCATGTACACGGGCCACAGTGCCAGGCAGCAACAGCCGCGGTGCGCAGAGAGGACTACGGTCTGAATTCGGAGTGCTCCTCTCCGTTATCAGCCGCGGTACGGGCAGTCTGTACTGCGCATGACTGCAGCGCACGCAGACGTCTGTACTGCGCATGACAGCTTCTGACAAACATACAGTAGCGAATTATTATAAAGGATATTGTCTGGTCTTATGACAGAGAAAGCAAGAAAAATAAAATGACAGTGAAATAAATTAGAATTTTGTCTCTGACTGCAAGATGGTATTTACATGTTAAACTTATTCCACTATTCAACTCCTTGGATGTCAGAACCACCTCTAATGCATTACTTCACAATGCATTGGAGAAAACTTTTACTTTCAAGGGGTTAAAATAGACCTGTCATAGTAACAGAAAATATGTGATTTTGAAAGGTCTTTCAATTCCACCAATATGCTGTTAGCTATTTTCTGTTTATTAAAATCGTTTTTGTGATATTTACATTTTTATGTTGTGTGAGTCACTGACACTACGGAAACCTCCTGCACAAATCACCTCCCGTAATTTCCCTGAATCACCCCCTGTGTTTTCCTCTCCACATGTCGCATTTGCACAGTGTGTGTTTATACATGTCACTGACGAGTGTCAGAGACATGCTCTGGTACTCAAACAGTTAAAGATAGGTAGAGATAGAAATCATAAAAGTATGATAAATGGGTTAAGTTAAATTATCTCACTAAATACTTTGAATGACATCTCACTAAATACTTTGAATGACCCTAATGAATAGGCACGTTCAATATATGTTGTATGATATGTTTGATTAGTTAATTCCTTGACCCATAGAGTGCCAAAGGGGTATGCAACACATTACAAAGCAATGTATTGTGCATACCTATGGCCCTCAAAGATTTAAGGAACGGGGGTTTGCACACCCATCTAGTCTTTAACCTTATGAGTGCCAGAGAGGTGTCCAATGTATTGCAGTTCAATATGTTGGGTACCTAGCTGAAGCTCAAAGGGTTAAGGGGTTAAAATATAACTTCTGATCACCAATTAAACTCTTGGACTATTGATTTAAAGTCTATACATTGACATTTAAAACTGTCCTAGGAGATTGCCCTGCCTAACTACACTTGCAAAACATTAATTGATAATGGGGATTGAAGTAATTTGCGTTTATTGATCCTTTAACCCTTTGTTTGCTTTGCAATGCATTGTGTGTCCCTCTGGCACTCAAAGGGTTAAAGAGTTACTTCACCTTTCAATAAAAAATCACTGAATATTTTTGCAGAGAAACTTCAGTTATTTTATGCTTCCTCTAAATGATTTTATGTACTAATTCTGACACTGCAATGTTTTTCTCTCTGGTGCCTCAAATTCAATTCAGTGAGCACTCATATAGATAGCATAAAAATGTAGAGCAGGGATGGGAAATATAAGGCCCACAGGATGTACCCGGCAGGAGCGCCAGTTTAGGCCAAGATTCCGTTGCACCTGGAAATATTTCCCAAATGCCGGTTATTAGATTTGGTTGTTTTTTCCAGCTGCTGAATTCTACAGTTAGATTCTGACCGAAGGTCAGGACTGGATTGCCAAATTGTGTTTTTAATCTGAATGCCTCATTGGAATTCTTTTGCAGCAGGTAAACCAATTTACATTGCAGAAGAGTTCTAGAGGTGGAGGAAGTGGTTAGTGAATGTAAGAACGCCACCCACTGCCCCAATATCGTAGCTGCCACCAGAGTGGTGGTTCCTAGTTATTCAGGTGGGTTCGAGGATGGGATGGGGGGCAAACGTAGAGGAGAAAGTGGGAGGTGAATACAAGAATGCCACTCGCTGCCCCAGTGTCATAGCTGCTTCCAGATGGGGAGTCCTGATTATGCAGGTAGGTACACTGAGGGAAATGCGGGCAAGCATGTAATGGTATTGAGGTGGGGGAGGGTGGAAAGGGGAAAAGCGATTGTGGGGGACATTGATTTTTTTTTTGAGGGGTAGAGGGAGGGACAGGGGTATGTATTATACACATGAACTAAATATATTACCAAAAATCTTGGGTATAATTTACAGCTGCGTAATATACCTAAGATGTTATGGTCGATAGAGAAGGGGGTTAATAGTGGGCCCAGTTAGGATAGTGTGAGGTGTGGCAGTTTATGTTATTTTTGCACAATTAGCAGCTGGTAACTCTCCGGATCTTCCCCGTAGGCTCTGGTTATTATAGCCGATTACAGGGTCTCTGGAGACAGTGGCAGATTCTCTGGGCAGTGGGTATGAAACTCTGCCCACTTCTGCTCCTTCCCAGCCTTTCCTCCCACTTCTCCTCCTTCCCCACCCAGTTCCTCCTACTTCCTGTCCACTTTGTGTCACTCCTGCTAAGCCCCACCCAACCCACAAGTAAGTCTTGCCCCTTTTCTATGCAAATCACATAATATTTTATCCCACAATGGCACCACAGGAGTCCAGAACACAAAGTTCTCCGCTATGACATTTTAACTCCTCCAATGCTAGATATACACATTTGGGGAGATTCACTGAGGCATGATAAAGCGGTGATAAAGCAGAGATGAATACATATCAGAATGGAATACACCATAATATCCTCGGTAAAATTCTCTGTTTGATTTTTGAGGCATAAAATCTAGTCTGACAAATGCTCTCTGTGAATTCCTATTTCTGCTTCCTCCAGGGCTCCCATTAACTCTCTGAGTGCAAGAGAGATATCCAACCCATTGCTTTTGCAATGGGTTGGGTGCACCTGTGAGACTCAAATGGTTAAAACAGCAAGCTTGATAAGTGGTTCAGAAGTGAAAGTGTTTTATTGACTCTTAATGGGCCTGAGACAAGTTATCACCTTTGTGAATAGAAGAGGAGTGGTAGTAAAATCAATATATGAACAGGATTAACTGTGCACAGTTAAGTATATGGTGTCTATAAAGTATAGTCTACAAATGCAATAAGGGTTACATTTTAGGGCTCTAACATAAATGAACAACATTTTACATATGCTAGCTGGAAGAATGTGATATTTAAAAGTATATAACCCAGTTTCATTTGTTAACCCTTTGAGTACCAGAGGGTTAATGTTTGTGTTCTTTTAACCCTCTGTCATTTCACTCACATCTCTAATGGAGCAGGAGGCATCACAGGTTGTATACATATGTTTATTTAAATTGATTGTGAGGATCTCAGACAACTGCACTGGATGTTTGTGAAGACAAAATGCCAAATGGTGTCTGTATGAATGAAAAAAATAATTGCATTGGAAATGGTGCAAAGGAAGTGACACAGTAATGGTATTTGAATGCAATAGGCATACAGTAAAGGTTAAGTAATGGCCGGTAGTAAGTGGTGTTCAAATGTGTGGAAGGAGATGCACACAGTTTGCATTACTAAGGTGCTGTGATTTGTATAAGGGTATGGTAGAATTGTGAAGGTTGCAACATGGGAGTGATGCCCAGTGCTTTGCATATAATGTGGTGTTGTGAATGATCCTTGGCATTGTGAACTGTGTGTTTGTGTTACGGTGACCACATTTACTTTCTGCCATTCAGGGACACAAATTTCATGAAGTCGTGGCAAAATCAGGCCCCATACTAGGGGGTTTACAGATATAATTCCTTTATAAAATAAGAGATACTCATAGGGTTAACCCTGAGTGCCCTGCATTGCATGTCCTTCTGGCACAGGGGACCCTGGCAAACAAAGGGTTATCTCTAGAGCCTGGCTTTGAGACAGGAGATATTTATCTGACCTAAAGTGGCCCAAAAGTGTGTGCTTTTAATATCAGTGTATTTCTATACTTAGTAGTATTGAGTAATAAATATGACATGATGTGTAATTGAAGAAGGAGGAAGGTTGTGAAGCATGACAAGGAGAGGAGATTGAGAGATGAACTGCCAGTCAAAGGGGAGGAAAGTGAAAGATGAAATCCCAGTTAAAGGGGAAGAGATTGAAAGATGAACTGCCAGCCGAAGGGGAGGAGATTCAAAGATGACCTGCCAGTCAAAAGTGGAGGAGCTACAAAGATGAACTGTCAGTCGAAAGGGAAGAGGTAGACAATGAAGTTGGAGGATGAATTTGTGTATGACTCGAATAGGAGGGAGGGTGTATGGTGAGGAGGTGTGTACTGTGGAGAAGGGTGAAGTCCTTGCAGAGATTTTCACAAGAGTGCACTACATCCCCTGCCGATTCCTGTGAAAATCATGCCACAAGGCTTACACCAATGTGAAAGCAGTACAGAGGAGATATGCATAACTCTCCTTATTTCCACCAGTGGGCTGATTTGGCTTCAGACAAAGCTTGTCGGTAACATGATGTTTCCTCTTTGTGAAATATATCATATATATATATATATATATATATATATATATATATATATATATATATATATAAATATATATATATATATATATATATATATATATATATATATACACACACACACACACACACACTAGAAGGCAATGTCAGTGAGGCTCTCTGCCTTTTAAAAAAGGGATTTGTCCTTCAGGTTAAAATAATTACATATCTCTGACATAGAGGGCCACCCAGACTCAATATTGCGGTCATCATTGATCTAGTCAGTGTGTTTCTCAGACCAGGTATCTTAATGCTCTACTCAACAGCCACATTTAGAGCGACCAGTGAAATTATATGTGATTACTTTTTACACTTCGCTATATTATGGGAGTAATTTTGATCTACATTATCACTTCATTTGACAAATACTGCAGCTAATGCAATTGTTGTTCTTTGTGGGGAATGCTGTCCTCATCAGCCAATCTGGACCTGTCTATTGTAATTTCTACCTGCAGATTCCATATAGTTTAGTTTTGATTTTGCTTTGTTGACTTCTTTCAAGTATAGCTTTTCTATTGATTAATAACATGAGCTGATCATTTAATTTGCTACTATGCAATTCTTTATCCATGACTATTGCTAAAATAGTGTAAACTTTCATTTATAGATGTAGTTATAATGGTTGAATTTATTGTACACAAATTCAATTACCATTAAAATAACCACATATTTCTAAAGTATACAATTAGGAAAAACACATTATTTGTTTTAATTGTTAATTTATTTACACCTCGTATAGCATACTTATTGAATTAGTCATTATAATTATCATCCCTTATTTGTAGCCAAAAAATTATATTTTTCTAATGTACATTTATTTTCAGTTTATGTTTTTCTGTTTTTTGCTTAGCTTGGGTATTGAACATATTCATGCTGTACCATATAGTCAGGTTATATGCTATTATAAAGGAAAATAAGTGAAGGTCACATTTAGGCCTTTCACATCTTGTGTCTCCATGATAAAATCAATTTTGACAAGGTCCCCTTTTCTCTATGGTTATGGTATTTTTTCAATTCCTTTGTAATGGAGAACCTTTGTATTTTGCTTTTGGTTCTCATTTACATTTCTGTCTGTGGTGGTGTCCATTTTCTTCCTCACGTTACCAGTGTTCTCTAGAACTGTTTTTCTTAGTTCCTTTTGGGGGTTGTCTGCATATTGTAAAATATACTCATATGTCATCAGATTATCTCTGTGGTTCTACAGCTGATAACATTTCTTTGTCCTACATATTTAGTTATTTCAGTGCCATCACAAAGAAAATAAATTACTGCAGAGGTAACATCCTTTTATACTGGATATTAACCAGTGTAATACTACAGCAAATTATGGATCAAATGCTAGTTTTGATCAGTGTTTACAAAGCTTCTGAATTTGCTGTGATGTGAGTTCTAGGTCCATATTAATCTGATTGCCATCTCCTTATCTCATACTCATGCTCAGTAATCCCCATTGGTGAGCTCATTTGAGACATTTGCTACTGTAACCTCACTGCTTAAATCTAGTTCTCAAAGTTTGTGCTTGAATTTTAAGCTGTTCAGTAGTACTACACAATCTTATGTGTAGATACTGACTAATTGTTAGGCTTTTTGTAATTTTGTTGGGTGTTCATGTCTAACTAATTTTCATCACAGATGGAAATTTTCATATTGAGAAGTTAGAATTTAGAGTTTATATTAAAGTGGATTGTATAACCCCCCCAACTACAAATTAGCTAACAGTTTGGCCATGTGTCCCTGACTAACATTCACCTGGTCAGGTAACAGGTTTACTAAAAATATATGTATAAAGTCCTTAGAATACTACTTTTTGCAAGTTGCAGTTTGTTTAAGCTCCTTATCCCTGTGTATCAAGAGATGCTGTTGGTCTCTTGCTGACAATCTAGATTGCAGAGAAACCACAAGGGAGGCTTCCAGAGAAGAGAGGTTAGTGCATGCTTTGCACAACAGAGTGGTCACTCTAGGGTCACTCTGGGTGAGTGTTTGTGCGTGTTAAGCCATTAGGTGTGGGTGATTGTATGTGAGGTGTCACTGTAGTTGAATGTATCTGTGTGAATATGTGGGTGTCCACTGTGGTTAGGTGACAATATGAGAGTGACTTGACTGAGTGTGCATGTTGGTTTTCTTTGGGTGTCTGTGCAGTGCCATTCAGGGTGAGTGTGTAAGAACACTGTAGGAGTGAATGCTGGAGGCAAATGCATGCAATGTAGGGTGACCACATGTCCCGGACTGCCCGGGACAGTCCCGGATTTTAAATATTTGTCCCTTGTCCCGGGCAGCCCCCCTCTGGGACAGTACAATGTCTCTTAATGAAGATTCCTGAACTCAGAGGTCTAAACACTATAAGAAGAATGGCCCAAAGACTATTGTCACAAAGTGATGTCTCTGCTGGGCTATAGAAAAATGGGTTCCGGACATAGCTCTAAACACTAGAGATAGAGCTGAGCCTCAATACTGACATCAATCAGGATATGCAGTGTCATTTTGTTGTAGTGTAATGCTTTGGGCTTGATGTGGGCTTGTAGACCACCAAAGGCACAGCGTTTTGTCATACCAGTCAATATGCAGTTCTCCCTCTAGTGTTTAGAACTCTGTGGTTTGCTCCTCTCTCTGCAGTGTCCCTGATCAGCCAAACTGAAATGTGTTCACCCTAATGCAATGTGATGTATGTATAGCAAAAGCAGCTACACTCAAGAAATATTGCATTAAAGGGATAGTACAAAATAAATATAACCCTATGCACACTATAAACCCATTTACTTGAACATAACGGTGAGAAGAAGGTGCTCACAGGGTTAACTAATTAACCAAAAAAAGGGGGAGAAGAAAGAGCCCTGCAATTCTAAGCACACTATCTAATTTTAACCTCTTCTATAATGCTATTGGTGAAAAGAAAATATCTTAAAACTTAACATTTACTATCTAAATATTAAAATAATCCTGTATCAGGATGAATTTGGAAACAAAAATAATAAATGTTATAGCACTGAAATGCTAGATGTAGATCCTATATTAAAGAGCAATAAAAATTATATCTATGACTCATTTCTATAACGCCAGTCTTCTGTTACCGCCAATAGGATCAGTATACTTTAGCGAACAGAGCGATGTAGATTAAACTAGTAAACCACTCAACAGTTGTCGATGTTCTAAGCATTAGAACTATAAGTACGTGTGTATTCATCTGTACCCTGATTATCATGTTAACCGGGCATAGGTATTAAAAAAAAGTATATCTATTAGTCATAACAAAGCCTTGCATTTTATTAAATATATACTATATCCTTAAACAGATGTGACTAAAGCGAGCATATTTCTAACCATATTACTAAAGTTGAAGCATGACTTATGCTATTATTGGCAATCAAAAGCCACGATCCTAATGAAACTAACGCGCGTTTCGCTAAGCCACTTGATCACAATTTCATTGTGTCTGATATAATACCTATATCCGTTACTTATCAAATATCTAAGACTCATTACTAGTATGATTGGATTTATGTGGTCTCATTTCTAGAGATGACAGATCGTTCATAACACGTTAGACAGACTATCTGGCAATCCGGATCATGCCCCGGTAACACGCTAACCAGGGTACAGACACATCAACATATATTTGTCTTTATACATTTGGACTTTAATATTTTGACATACCATAACATACAGTGTTTTAGATAGTCACTATGGCAATCCGGATTATGCCCCGGTAACATGATAATCAGGGTACAGATGAATACACACGTACTTATAGTTTTAATGCTTAGAACATCGACAACTGTTGAGTGGTTTACTACTTTAATCTACATCGCTCTGTTCGCTAAAGTATACTGATCCTATTGGCGGTAAAAGAAAACTAGCGTTATAGAAATGAGTCACACAGAGCCTGAACACACCGCGGCTGATATGGAGTGTCCCAGGAAGGTGTGCAGAGAGGACTACTGTTCTAATTCGGAACGCTCCACTCCGGATCAGCTGCGCTGTGTTCGGGCACTCTGTACTGCGCATGACTGCAGAGCGGGAAGTGAGCAGAGAGGCTCTGAGCACCAGCCGAAGCTGATGGGTGGCACTGTGGCCCGTGTACATGGGCTTTTAAACTAGTATGATATCCTATATAATAATTTGCTAAATCGTGTGTAACGCCCAACATGCACAGTAGACACTGCTGCGCATGCGGCAGTCATGCGCAGTAGAGACTGCCCGCGCCGCGGCTGATACAGAGCTGGGCACTCCAAAGGAGCGTCCTGCTCTGTACTAGCTGCGGCGCGGGCAGTCTCTACTGCGCGTGACTTCCCCGCGACCGGCTGCCAGAGGCACTGTGGCCCATGTAACGGGCTGTTCAACTAGTATGATATATTTAGTTAATTTTAATAATAATTAGATTTTTTTTATTTTTTAATAGTTCGATAATAATATAAAAAGTGGGGAAAAATGGAAAAAAAACCCCACAAGATTATTAAGTTTACTCAGAAATGAGTCATAGATATATTTTTATTGATCTTTAATATAGGATCTACATCTAGCATTTCAGTGCTATAATATTTATTATTTTTGTTTCCAAATTCATCCTGATCAGGATTATTTTAATATTTAGATAGTAAATGTTAAGTTTTAAGATTTTTTTCTTTTCACCAATAGCATTATATATGAACAGAAGAAGTGAAAATTAGATAGTGTGCTTAGAATTGCAGGGCTCTTTCTTCTCCCCCTTTTTTCATTAAAGGGATAGTAATACTAAAAAATGTAAAAAAATATGTTTTAGGGTTTACCCCCCTGAGTAAGACAAGGGTACTCCCACTACTGAAAGGTGTTTTATTCAAAAGTTATTACAGATCAAAGTTGATTTTTTTAGGTACAATATCACAGTGTCCTGAAATTGTACAGTGGCGCTATTGTTACACCATCCTATGGACAGCTCTGGTCCCAGGCCCATAAATCTCCATAGAATGGTGTAGCAACAGCACCACTGTACAATTTCAGTCCACAGTGATATTGTACCTAAAAAAAAATCAAGTTTGAGCTGTAATAACTTTTGAATAAAACACCTTTCAGCAGTGGGAGTACCCTTGTTTTACTCAGGGGATAAACCCTACAACATTTTTTTTTACATTTTACGTATTACTATCCCTTTAAGGATCTTTGTAGCATTAAAGAGGTAAAAAGCCCTGCTGGTTTTATTTGTTCATTTAGTTTGCCTCAGAATTGCTCCACTTTTGTCTTTAAACAAGTATTCACTGATGGAAAAAGCATTTAATCCTACCAGCTTGTCCAGAAGTAAAGAATTGTTCAGCTTCAGGCCATTCGAAAGCTCCTGCTTCATTCTGTTAAAAGAAAATCCACAAGTTTGTGAAACATATTGAAAAAATCTTAATCAATGTAATGCACAGCTAAACTTTATACAAAACAAGGGTCAACACTAAAACCACAAAAGATAAACTGACACGGAGCGCAGACATGGAATTCTTCACTGAGGGATTTAATTAGCAAGCTAAAGAGATACAAACCTGTGGTAAACACACTGCATCATAACAATGAAATGAAAACCCCATAGATTCCTATATCATAACAGGGAAATGAAAACCCCATAGATTCCTATATCATAACAGAGAAATTAAAACACCATAGATTCCTATTAATCTAAAATGGACTTTCAACCTTCTGAACACAAGAGAGGTCTTCAATGCCTTGAGAAGAAGTGTGTTGGAGATGCCTCAGGCAATCAAGGGGTTAAAAGGCTTGTTTAACCTTTTTAGTGCCAGAGATGTATCCAATCAATGGGGATTTGCACTTCCCCACTGTAGCACAGTTGGATTACTCCAGATCTGCACCTCTTTAGCTGAGGAATACAGCTCTTCACTCTCTGAGTGCCAAGGCAGAGCAATGGGTGGGACACACCTATGGCATTCAAAGGGTTATCTCATTTTGTTATTGTGGGATTTGCATTATAATCTGGGAAACTTTACACCAAACCAGGCAGCCACCACAAGGAATCATTCGCTGAAATTAGATACACAGGCCCATATTCACTTATCTAAAAAGATGCTATTCTGGAGCCAACCAAGTACACCGTAGGGGACACATAAATACCCCTCAATAGTGCTTCTAGCCCCTTGACTGCTGAAGAGGTCTCCAGCACATTAGGAATTATAATTTGCCCCCCTAGTTCAGTTGACTTGCTCCAAGATAACTCAACTATAGCTTGCTACATATAAGGCCCATAGTCTGTAATGAAGATAAAGATGTTCAGTTCTAGAGAACACCAACTGCAAGAGGGGACAAAGAAAGGTTTCCACAGAATCCCCATTAGATTACATGGAGATTTGTAACACCATAATGCTAGGGATGTTTCCAATGCATTTCCTCACAAGGTTTTGGAGATCTTTCTAGCATTTGAGGGAGTAAATACCCATTTAAACCAATGGGAAATTTAATTTGTCCCCTAGTGCAGTTGCTGTGCATCAGAATTGTACCACGGTAATCTCCTGAATATGACTTACAATGACAGAAAACCTAGACAGGAATTGTTTATTACATCCTCCCTTCAAAAAAGAGCAAAAAAACAACAACCCATAACTAAGGAGTTATGATGTTATGAGTGCCATGATCTGGTCTTGACAATATACCTTGGTCCCAGGAGGGTGCGCAGAGAGGACTATGGTTAGAATTCGGAGCGCCCCACTCTGTATCAGCCGCAGCATGTTCGGGCACTCTGTACTGAGCATAAATGCAGCGTGGGCAGTGAGCAGAGAGGCACCGGGCACCAGCCGAGGCTGCTGGGTGGCACTGTGGCCAGTGTACATGGGCTTTTAAACTAGTATATAATAATTAGCTAGGATGTTTGTCAGAAGCCGTCATGTGCAGTAGAGACTGCGTGCACTGCAGTCATGTGCAGTAGAGACTATGCGCGCTGCAGTCAAGCGCAGTGCACAGAGCCCGAACACACCGCGGCTGATATGGAGTGTCCCAGGAAGTTGCGCAGAGAGGACTACTGTTCGAATTCGGAACGCCCCACTCCGTATCAGCTGCTCTGTGTTCGGGCACTCTGTACTGCGCATGACTGCAGAGCGGGAAGTGAGCAGAGAGGCTCTAAGCACCAGCCGAAGCTGATGGGTGGCACTGTGGCTCGTGTACATGGGCTTTTAAAGTAGTATGATATCCTATATAATAATTCGCTAAATCATGTGTAACGCCTGACATGCGCAGTAGACACTGCTGTGCGTGCAGCAGTCATGCGCAGTAGAGACTGCCCGCGCCGCGGCTGACACAGAGCTTCTATCCATCCTCCCTCCGATGACGGAGGCTGTCTGTCTCTAAGATGGAGTGATCTCATTGGCAGAGATCGATTTCTGGCCAATGAGAGCGCTCCAACTTACAGACAGACAGCCTCCATCATTGGAGGGAGGATGGGTAGAAGCTCAGACTACGGTACAGATCCGGTCAACTCTGTCTGCCGGAAGTAGGTACAGAGCTACATTTAATCTTTTAATTTCTCCAAACGAGCTGATTTTTTTTTTTTTAAAAAGGATACACTTTCCATTATTTATCATTTATACGGAAACAATTTAGGCAAAGTTGTGAAGGGGATAAACATTCCCTTTAAAATATTTAGGACAAATACATTCAAAGTCCCAAAGCCATAGGAACCCTATTGCTTTCACTTACTTGCTGAGTGATAATTTTCCACATTGGAGGGCCAGAATCTGATTGCAAAAGTGGAAGTTTAAAGAAAAAAAATGTGGCTGCTCTGGAATCCTTTTGTATGGTTCAGAATGATTTCAAATCTAGCCCAAGGGATGCGGCTGGACATTGGCTTTTTCTCTTGGGCTGGATCAGACAAGTGAAATTTGGGGACAATAGTCCAGCCGTTTTCCTGTTTTATCCCCCATTTCCACTCACATCCCCCTCCTCCACATCCCTGTCATCTGTATTTAACCCCTCCATTGCCAAACTGAAACAATCTCACTGCAATTGCAGCTGAGGGGATAATCACCATGTTTGAAAATATAATAAACCCTCACACCAACCCCCCCCAACCATCAAATTCAAACAAATAATTACCTGATTTTACAATGCAGCTAGAATTAGCCAACTGGCAACAGCGGGTTTAATCCTTTGAGTGTCAGGGGTATCCAACACATTACAAAGCAATAAATAAATACATTAAGTAAGTAAAATAATAAGGGTCAAAATGGCCTTTGGAGAAATTCCTCCCATTTTAACATGAATAATATGCTAAAATAAATTAATGTGGGGTCTGGAGCCTATACAATTAATTAAAAAAAACAAAACAGGGTTCCTGGAACTGCTTCCATCAATAATGGAACTGTGTGTGTGTGTGTCTGCCAAAATAAATATTTACCTGGATTTGTCCTTGATGCCCTAGTCCTCATATTAGTGCTAAGGACCACTTCCTTGGGTTTTTTAAAAATGAGTAGAAGAATAGGAGAAAGTGTCCCGGAACCCTTCCTGTGGCAAAATTTAGATTACTTTGGGGAGTCCAGATGCCATACTAATAATGCATTAGTTTGGTTAAAGCCCAAAGCAACTCCCCAGGTAAAAAAACAAAAATACATATTCCAAAGAATAATCATTGTCTGGAGTGAGGAATTCATGTTGAAAGTCAGTATTATGCTCGTAAAGAAACCCATCAGGGAAAAGATTACCTCGGTGGAAATAAACTGTCTCACAGGAGACTAATAAATATTCCCAAATCCCACTGATCTAAATGTGCTTTCAACCCAGTGAATGCTAGTGAGATCTGCAATGCATTTTTTCGCAATATTAGACACCTTTCTAGCATACAAGGATTTTTATTCCCCCTATGTGGCACAGGAATAACTGCAGTTTTCTTTTGGGAAAAAAATGTCCCAAGACCATGACATGGTACTAATATCTTCAGAAAATTCCAGTCTAAAATCGGTCATGCTAAAACTAACTGACTAGATATCACCTTGTAATAATGTAGGTAAATAACACAAAGCAGGGTTTTCAGACCTAGTTTATCACTTACTTCTCTATATGCAATTTAGCTCTCAGTTTTTGTCGCTCTATTTCAGCCAGTTCATTTTGGGTCTTGGCTTCTAACCTGCAGACATAGGAATGGACATTTTAAATACATTTAACACTGCAAAAGGTATAATGTTATAAAGGGTGCAAAACGAAACACATATAACAAGTAAGAGGTAACAGATGTGCACTTACTCTGCATAGTCCTGATGTAAGGCCTTCCTAAGCTTTTGTGTTTCTTTTATAATATCTTGATAGGTTGGACCAGCTGGCGTGATATAATTACAGTCAAGGCGAAGAATATTTGTTTGACAGATAATTTTAGATTTTCATAGTAATCTGAAATGAAAGGATAAATAAAACCTCCTAATGATAACCCTCCACTTACTGAACGATGCCCATAAAATCTCAATGGTCCCTATGAATTTTTGTCTTGTGATTTTGTTCAGTCAGTCCTGACTGTCATGGTCATTGTCTCAGAGGTGTCAGTTTTTTTTAAACTGAAGCATGCAGAGTAACCCTTTAAGTGCCAGAGGACATGTGGTTACCTCTCTGGCACTCAGAGGGTGAAGGACCAAAGGCGTGAGCAATGCTTTGCATACCTCTCTGGATTTTAAAAGGTTAAAGTGATTAAATTCCCCCTTGATGCCAAAAAAAGCAGCTCAATTACCTGTACTATGAAAAAATTCTGGAAAAACTCCCCAAACTTGGGTGATAAATTTATTGTACATTTGACCCCATAGAAACAATTCACAAAAGGTTGGAAGTTGCTATTCGATGCGTTGTAAGTGACCCCAATTAATTCTTGGTATAGCGGTAAGCAATAAAATACTGTTATAATCTTTATTAAGTGCCGGCTTAGGCACACAGATGTCTGTACTATCGTCTGGCGGTGAGTCTCATTAGAACTTATATTGTGAAATAATGCTGGCACTTAATAAAAATGGTAAATTCATTTTTTTTGGTTTGGCAAAATCTACTATTTTAACTTGGACAAATGTGAATTGTTTAACCCTTTGAGTGCCAGAGATGTACACAACACATTGCTTTGCAATGCGTTGCCTACCCCTCTGGCACTCAAGGGGTTAAACTACGTCCATATGTCCAAGTTATGTTTTGGTTACACATTTAATGATTATTTTTTTATTCTTTCTACAGGTATGTGATTGGAACACAGAAAACAAGAAGACAAGAGAAGACAAAAGAAGAAAAGAAGACAGAAGATGTAGTGAGAGAGGAAAAAGAAGACGGATGACAGAAGATGGACAGTGGATGACAGGTAAGTGTTACAAAGATCTGGGTGTTAGGCTAGTGTTAGGGGTGGTATTGTTGCACATAACTATTACGGGTAGTGTAGGGTTAGTGTTTGGGAGGGTGACTGTGTTTGTGCTCATGATTGGGCATTGATCATTAGCCCTTTGCTATGATGTTTCCATTACTAATGCTATTTAGCATGGGTTTTGGGTACTTAAAACACACGAGGGACTTTTGGCCATAAGTCAGTTTCTTTGGCCCAACATTGCCTGGTAGGGCAATTGAATTGCTCTGCTAGCACTTTTTTGCTAATGGGCTATTTTACTGGCTTCAGTTGAATCAAGGCCTTAAAATATAAAAAATGATATATTAGGGTTTATCCTCCTGTGTAAACCAGGGGTACTCCCACTACTAAGAGGTGTTTTATTTGACAGATATAGTAGCTAAAAGTTGACATTTTTTAGGTACAGTATCTGAATGGTCTGAAATTCAGGCACCTGCACACATAGACACCAAGGGGAGCTTGAGCACCTGCCCTTTTTGTCCAAAGTGCCCTCGTGCCCTTTTAACAAAAAAAAAAAAAAGTTGCCTCGCCGCCTGAACTAACCCCCCTCACCGCCCAGTCAGGTCTGTGCCTTCTTCAGGACAGACCTGTAGATGCTGCGCTCCCTTATCGGCTCTTTAGTATTACACAGCGCTGGGAGATTACATCATCTCCCAGCGCTCTGCATGAAGAGAAGATCGCGCGGGAGCTCCAGCAGCTACAGGTCTGTGCCACAGGAGGCACATACAGACCTCTCCTGCCGCTGGACCACCAGGGAACAGGTAGAAAACGGACACTGGGGGGCAATGTGGAAATGATGGGGCAATATGGATATGATGGGAGCAAGATGGAGATGCTGATAATGTAGAGATGATGGGGCAATGTATGTGAGGGTAAGTTGGAGCTGATGGCAATATGGAGCTGATGGGGGCAATATGGAGATGAAGGGGGCAATGTGAGGGTAAGTTTGAGCTGATGGGGGGCAATATGGAGATGATGGCAATGTAGAGCTGATGGGGGCAATGTGAGGGTAAGTTGGAACTGATGGGGCAATAAGTAGCTGATGGGGGCAATATGGAGATGATGGGGGCAATGTGAGGGTAAGTTGGAGCTGGTGAGGCAATATAGAGCTGATGGGGGCAATGTAAGAGTAAGTTGGAGCTGATGGGGGCAGTATGGAGCTGATGGGGGCAATATGGAGCTGACCAGGGACATTGTAAGGGCAATATGGAGATGAGGTCAGGCAAAGAGGAGATTAGGAGCATTGTGGAGGTGTCCAGTGGAGATGGCCAATGGGGGGGGGGCGCTTCAGATTTCTGTGCCTACAGGCTCCTGCCCAGTCCGTTTTTCAATTTTGATTACCGGGGGAAGGGGGGTTAGAGCTGCTCTCCTCACCTCTTATGTCCAGGTCCTTTTTAAGTGTAAGGTCCCTTTAACATGCCGGCCGCATCCTTTTTACATGCCGCTGGGTCTTCTCCTCTTGTGTGTCGGATCCTCTCCGCCTATGCCTTGCGCACTGCTGAGATGCTGCCGTTGGATGTGACATTTGAGCCCCACCCCAAAATGTCTGTGCACGTCCCTGCTGAAATTATACAGTGGTGTAGTTGCTACACTGTTCTATGGAAGTTTATGGTCAACTGACCAGAGCTGTCCATAGAATGGTGTAGCAAAAGTGCCACTGTAACATTTCAGGCCATTCAGCTACTGCACCTAAACAATGTCTACTTTGAGCTACTATATCTATTGAATAAAACAGCTCTCAGCTCTCAGTAGTGGGAGTGCACTTGTTTTACACAGGATAAACCCTACTCTATATATACACATATATGTATATATATCCAATCCAGGTTTTGGTAAGCACACCCAAAGAAAAAAAAAACACATTTAAAATTACTGGAGTGCAACCAATTTTGACCAAAATAGCTAAAAGCAAATTCACAAAATATTGGTGCACATCCAAATTTTCATTACCTTTAACCGTTTACTCTGCTGCACTGTGCCTGCATATCACTATATGATATATATATATATATATATATATATATATATATATATATATATATATATATATATATATATATATATATAGATGTTAAGTGTTACTATCACTTTACGTTTACCGTGTGCAGTGAGCAGTGGCAGTGTGGTCCTGCCAGCAACAGTGATATCCCCTACAATGAGTAAGACATCCTGGACCAAAGAGCAAGGGGAAATTCCATAGGGGTCAGGACATAGTAAGATAAATGATTTGTTATTATAATGAGGTGTTCTCCCTTAAGCAGAGTGTCCTTATGTGAATCATCCAAGGAAAACAATTTAAAAACTGGAAAACTGATCTAGTTAAAATTTTGTTTCTATTGGTAACACTATTTTTAACCCCTTGTATGCTAGAGATGTTTCCAGTGCTTTGCAATGCACTGGAGGGATATATCATATCCAAAGAGGTATAATATTTCAGTGACTATGGATTTGTCAGTATAAAATTCCTACAGTTAAAGGTTTATGCACGTTCTGACACCACATTTATTATTGTTATTCTTGCTTGATAGTTTAGAACATGTCAAAAATACGATTGGTAACATTCATAGAGGGCAAGGAGACAGATCCCCAGTTTTGCAGAAGTTTGAAAACATTTTTTTTTAGAATTAAACTGCAAAGAAAATATTTTGAAGCAACATTTTATGGCATGGCATCCAACATTCACCCTGTGGGACAAATGCAGCCCGCCTGAGTAATTATCTATCACATATGAACTAGTAGGCCAGTAAGGCCTAACCAGTGGCAGTACCTTACAGTTCTACAATACTTAGACATTTCTGTAACCAATTTTCTATACTAATCATGTATGTGCTTTAGTTTTGTTTTTGTGTATTTGCTTTCTGTAAAGAGCTAATGCATGGACTTGAAAGCTTAAACTCTAAAACGACTCAGCCAATAATGGTGTCACTCTGCTAGACTTGGACATGATACTGTGCATTGCGAATTGGTTTCTTCTTTAAAATGTGTTCAACATCACATAAAAACATTCATTTTCATATTCATATGTGTAATCAACAATACGTTATAATTCTCTATTATTCTTTACACTAACACACTGCACTGCCAATTCCTTGTCCCTGACACAACCGTCAAATGAAATGCAGAGGGTGCAGTTGTAACGAAGATCTCATCGACCTCATCTTTAATTTGCTAAAAAGAAAGGTACCAGGTCAGCTTATTCTCTAATGGGTTATTATCAGGGTTATTATCAAACATCAAGTAAAGGCCCCAGAGATTTGTTATTTTATTGTATACTAGCAATATTGGCACGGCTTTTGCCCTTGCAGTTAATAAAACTAATGAAAAAGAAAAAAGCTCATGAAGTTGTGTGTGTGACTAAATAAACCTAGAATGATTTATAAAGGAAGTATGTTATGAAGACAGACATTACAGAACACATCCTAAACAGGAGCAGATTTTATATACCGCGTTGCAACTCAATGTAATGTATATGAGTCTGGCACTAAAAGGGTTAAAAGTGGATTTACGTAAAGGACTATTTTCCCTTGACATCCAGTTGAATCCAGAAAGGAAGTAATATTTTTAATGACTACCTTGTTGAATTTTCAGTGCTTAACCCTTTCATCTACAAAAAGGTGTGCAACACATTGCAAAGCAATGCGTGACATAATTCTCCAGCAGTGAGTGTGTGTGTATATAGTGTGAGCGACTGTGCATGTATATATAGTGTGTGTATATTGTGTATACATATATTGTGTGTATATTGTGTGTATTGTGTGCACTGTGTTTGTGTATTTTGCGTGTAAATGGTATTTATTGCATGTATATTTATGTGTGTGTATTGTGTGTATATTGCGTGTTTATGTGCATTATGTGTGGTGTGGCAACAATCCCTGTTCTTCAAACCACTTGTAGAACAAGGATCATATCCGATCATATGCTTTGGAGGAAACCGGAGTTCGTGCCTTCATCATAGTAGTGATGACAGAAATAACCTTTTTTCCTCAGAATGCTGGTTTCAAGAGCCAAGCCATCAAAGCTACTTTTCCACTTCTGGGTCAAACAGAGGATCCTTAGTCAGGAGGTCCAGATAGCTTGAAAAGATTTAAGAACCACTCTCAGCTAGGCCAGTAAGGAGCGTTAAGGATTACAGACATCTTCTCCATCTTGTCCTTATCCCTTGGGGGATCAGATGAAAAGGTGGAAACACATATGCTGGAGGAATCTACCACGGAATACGCATGTCCACAGAGAGAGGGTCCTGGGACCTGGAACAAAACATAGGTTCAACCAAGATACCATCAGATTCACAGTCGGAAGAGCCTCACAGTTGAACTACAGTGTCAAACACTGGGATCCAGACATTGATAATTAAAAAAAAATCTCCCACAATGTTGTCTACCCCTGGAATCTGATAGGCTGAGAGAATTGGCATATGAGCTTTTACTCAATCAAGGATCAGACAAACTTCTGACGATGTGGCTGTACTCCTGATCCCTACTTGGAGGATGACATAAGCATCTGCCGTTGCATTGTTGGATTGTATCCACTCGAGCAAACCCCAGAAAAATCTGAGACCAATGCAGCAGAGAAAGGCGAATCACCTGGAGCGCCAACACCTTGATGGACAAAAGCTCTCTCGTGGGCCACAGATCCTGAGCTGCCTGAGAATGGAAGTCGGCTCCCCAGCCTGTCAGACTGGTGTTCTTCATGACTGTTGCCCAATTCAGGATGGACAATGGTCGACCTAGAGTCAAGTGTGACACCTGAAGCCATCCACAAAGATCTGACTTTGCCTGCTATACAGAGATATGACATGGGAGAGATGACCAATTCTAGAGAGTCTCCAGCTCCAAAGTGTGGAATTGGAAAAGGGAACTGTATCCAAGACAAAAACCAGATACCCCAGCACCTTTATGTACTCCCACACCATTGTTGATGGGTGGACTAGCCTTTGACACCTGCTTAAACAAAACTGAATATTGTCCTCCAGCAGGAAGACCCATCAGTTCACATGCCAAGAAAGAATAGAACCTGGGACAGAATCAGAGATGAGTTTTTGAAATTGATCATCCAGCTGTGTTTCTCCATTATAGATATTCACCTCTGAAGCTGGAGGTGGAGAACCTCCTCTCAAGGAGCCATCATTAAAATATCATCCAGATAGGTAGTAGCATAAATTCTCAGGGAACTACTTTGGGGAGCAAAGACTGCCATTACATTTGTGAAAACCAATGGAGTGGATACCAGGCCAAAAGGGAGACTGTGAACTGATAATGCTGGTCTTGAAAGGCAAAACAAAGGTAGCATTTATTATAGGCATGAATGTGAATATGCAGGTAAGTGTCCTTTAATCTCTGAACATATTATAATGATAACAGAGTGCAAAGACTACATCTTGAACCGGGGAAAATCAGAATCAGATGCTTTAAATCTAGGATAGGATGCCATAATTTTTTTTGTACTCAACACAAGTCTGTTACTGTTTATAGGGTCAGACTTCCCAATAAGCAGAGTAGGCAGCTGTCTAAAGCTCCAAATGTTGAGGTGCGCCTCATATGTGCTGGCCATACCCACAACTAAGAATGTTCACAAATGTTCCTGCAACATTTTTATTCCCCTTTGCAGACTATTATTATATCACTTGGATGCTAGAGTCTCCATGCATTGCAGAGCTTGTTTTGTTCTTGTTTGTTATATGCCAAGGATATTTTCTGTGTCACAACAACAATTCATAGGACTTGGGGCAGGGTCATGTGAAGAGTGAAGGGTGGGGCCATGAGCAGAGCTAAGAGCAACTAGAGTGCCTTGCTTAGGAGCGGTTGAGATGTAAATCCGCCATGACTGTTTACCATTAATGTGTAAAGCAATGAACTGTTGACTGCATTACTAAATACAATATTTCTTACATAGACCACTGTATATCGTTATTGTTTTTGTTTGTTTTTTTTACTTAGAGTTGATGGCTATTGAATCATGGCATATAGCATGTTCTTATTAAATTGTATCAATGTAGAAAATGTTTTCATTCTTAGCTAATATTGCAGATGTAGGACGTGGATAAAACTCACAGTGCTAAGACAGCATAAAAGCTCTGTACCGCAGTCTGTCAATCTTCTTCTGTTCCCTCCCCAAGGATGGTCATGTTCCAACCCGCTTACATAGAGAACTCTACTGTGATCGGAGGAGGTTGGAATGCAATCATGCTTGGGTAGGAACAGCAGAAGATTGACAGACTGTGGTACAGAGCGGTAACCTCAGTCTGTCCGGAAGTAAGGCACAGGCTCGTTTTTAACAATATAAATTTCTCCACGGCATTTTTTTTTTAACAAACGATTTAAGTTTACCTCTAGATAAGGATTAAAATAAGCTAAACTTGTATAGGGGTGATAGTTCCCTTTAAGTGCAGCAGTAATTTACATCAAAGTCTTTTTATGTTTCTAAATACTGTCAGTGCGATGTTCACACATACTGATCAGGTGTGCACAGAAAAGCCACTGACAGTCCTTTAAATATATATTGTTAATTTGTAGTTTTTATTATGCAGGGATATTCTACCATGTCTCATGGACTACATACATCAAAGAGGCCAAGTGTATGCCAGCAAAGGAAAGCAAGAAAGGAAAGAAATAAATCACTCAAAACACTAACTGGTCCATACTCCAATACATGAAAAGGCCGGATGATGGCCAGGGTTCATCGAAAGACTGCTCGTCAGTCGCCAATTGATGAAGCTGATTCTTCTGATGCTAGCATGCATTCTGAAGAAGAGCAAGGAGTGGAAATAGCAGAATTTGAAGTAGAAGAACAAGGAGTGGAAATGGAAGAATTTGAAGCATAAGAGCAAGGAGTGGAAATAGCAGAATTTGAAGCAGAAGAACAAGGAGTGGAAATGGAAGAATTTGAAGCAGAAGAGAGTGCTGAAAGTGATTCTAGCCATGATACTGTACAAGAGATGAGTCACGTAAAGGAGAAAGTTTTGAAAATGTTACATGTTTCTTTCTGGGAAATGCCAGTTCCAGATCATTTTCGGACTGAAATCATCAAAAGGGGAAGTGTTTCTTTCCAGAACAAAGATGGGCCTTTCAGTATTGTGGCGTGGAAAGATGCAAAAGCAAAGGGAGATGTGCACCAGCTTTCAAAAGAGTGGTTTAACAAGACGATGCCAAACAACAAAAAAATGATGTGGTCATGGATGGTTTACTCACTTGTCAGCAAGAATTTATACTGTTTTTGCTGCCAACTGTTTGCCGTTACTGCTACAGTTACGACGTCCAAATTTGTGACTGGGTTTCAGACGTGGTGGAAACTGAGCCTGAAAGTACAAAACCATGAGACATCCGAAGAGCACCTACGTTGCCTTGAAAAGTGGAAAACATTGGCAGCAGGACTTAGGCTGCACAAATCCATTGATGCTGAAAATATATCTGTGATGGAAATGGAGAAGAAAAAGTGGAGGGACATCTTGTACAGACTGCTTGATATCACATTGTATCTTGCCAAGTAGAATATAGCATTCTGTGGCCACAAGGAAGATGAATCTTCATTGAATAAAGGGAACTTTCTTGAGATGGTTGATATGCTTTCCAAATATGATGGAGTTCTAAAAGAGCACCTAATGTGATTAAAGCAGAGGTGGAGCAAATGTAAAGTAACAGTCTCTTATCTTTCACCAAAAACTCAGAATGAGTTTATAAGTCCCCTGGTTTTTCCTAAGCACGTAGGCCTGGGGAATTGTTGACTTGATCCAGGAAGCCACTGCCACCTTACATGTAGCTTGGCCCAGGAATTTTCAGAAAGACTAAATGTATTGAACATAGTACCTCAAACATCAAATTATGTCCAAACAGTGAAGCTCCTGCTCTCGTCTGTTAGATGGAGATGGACAAGGAGAAGGAAGGAAATTTCCTGGTCAATGTGAAATTCAGAAACATTACAAGAGTTTCAAAAACTGCCCTATCTGATGAACATTAGAACAGGTTAAAGGATAATTAGCTCAGCCTCATGCCAAATAGGCACAATCAGAAGCAGAAAATCATAAGAATCATAAAGAACAAAAGAGAAACAGAAGACAGAGGCTCAAAAGGGGCTAAATCTTTATCCTGATACAATAATTTTGAAGATATAGGGGGATACATGGATCCTCTGGTACTTGTTTTAGACCATTTTGGACCTAATTATACATTAATGTAGTAACATAGTTGATAAAGATAAAAAAAGAGATGCGCTCATCAAGTTCATCTTATGCCATATCACCATGTTGATCCAGAGGAAGGCAAGAAACCCCCCAAAAAACATTGAAGACATTTTAACACATCTTTTTTAAGATGAACTCATCCTTTGTTATAGGAACCACAACACATTGGAAAGCAATGCACAGCATGCCCTTTGGTAGAAGAGAGGTCCATCTTAGTCCATCTTGACTACTGTATATACATGGGGGTAGTGAGGTGGTTAGTTTATATACATTTTGGACTTGAATCCCTGGTCTTGCTGGGCTAGACACAATGCTTTGCCACCTAATCCAGTGATCAAGGGTGGTATAGTAGAATAATGTACATTTTGGTGGAATGTTTGGGGGATAGGAGATTACTTTAGTGTAAAGAAGGGCACCAAGTGAGTTCACCCCCCCCCACACACACCTCACATGTACTAGGGAAGGGCTGGCTGCACCTACCATGAACAGGTACAGCAATCCAGCAAAATAAAGTGCCTGGGCTTCCTGGTGCCTATACATCCTTGGTACATAGACATAGAAGTCAAAAGTGGGTTGTAACCAACAGAGGGAGTGTTGAGTGCCCCCTCCCCCAGTGTTTGTTTTTTTGTAACAAAAGGATAAAGATCCCCAGCCTAGTAATTAAAATACTGCATTTAATCCTGGCGTCTTTAGAAACCCTTTCCTTTCTAAGAAAGAAATAGTTCAAGAAAGTGACATAACCTTTAATATCGTTCTTGCTGCACATGTGCAGTTAAAATTATTCCTCAGCTATCCCATTCTGTTTAATTAAAGAGTGTGTTAAACAGTTGCACTATGAGGTGTCCTTAAGCAAGCATGTGGAAGCATTTTGCTATACAGCAAATCACAGATTTTATGATATTTACTTGAAAATGCTAGAGGCAAGTTAAGAGCTAATCTCTGCTGAAATAATTATTTCTGACCAAAGCAGCCTAGCTTGAAACAATTATCCAAGTAAGAAAGGAGTAATGCAATTAAGAAGACTTTAAATTCTGAAACATACTGCTTTACTGTATAAGCTACAGGCTTTGGGTGAACTCCATTTGATGCCACTGGAAATAGTGACACATTGCAGTATAAGTAGTTATTGACTCACCTGATCAACCCTTTTACAATCTACTTTTAAACCTTTGAGTGCCAGAGGGGTACATAACACATTGTGTACCCCTCTGGCACACAAAGAGTTAAATTACAAATCTAATTTGACTGTGTTCTTATTTTATGTTCAGAAATTGGACTTGTTGCCGCATAACAACTTATAAGAGCTTTCAAAAGCATTTGTATATTGTAAGCCATTTTTTCTTAGTTTCTGTGCTGTGGGGTGTTCTAATTGCACTATCTTTCCTAGTTACTATGCCATTTCCCTCTCGCATCTCTCTGTATTCCACTAATAATAATAATAATAATTAAGCGGGTAGAGCGTGGTCACATTTACTCCATTTCCCACATACCAGCTATAGCAGTGATTGTCAGTCCCCCCTTTCCCTCCTCTCTTCCAACCTATACATATCAGGGTTGTTGAGTCTTTCCTGGTAAATTTTTTAATAAATGCCTTGCCCCATTTTAGTTGCTCTTCTTTGAACTGCCTACAATATATTAATTAATGTCAGTGTGGCAGTGTATCAAGTATAAATCTTAGCACTGCAATCTGTCTGTGCTGTAGAGACCTGGTGGAAATGCACTTAAAGGTGATATGGGGTCAGGATGGTGATATTGTAGCAAGGTGGTGTCAATGGCATATCGACAGCATGCAATAAGTTCTCTTCACCATCATATCCCTGTGAATCTGCCACCAATTCACTATAAGTCTCCAACATTGCCACAAATCCACCATGTTTCAACAGGTTTATGATTTTGTTGAGTTTGCCAAGCAGCACCACTGGCTTTAATGAGTGCAGAGTCACATCCGCTCACATTACCACACTGCTCAAGGCCAGTGGTGCTGAATGGAGAAGTCACATCCATTAACATTGCCAGATAATGTAAATTTGCCAAGTGGTGCACCACTATAAAAGGATTTTAGTCTTACCTGTTAAATCCTTTTCTCTTAGTCCATATAACTCACAGGTACCATGAGGAGGCAACAGCTCCTCCCAGGGAGCTGGAACAATTCTAAAAGAAGTGCAGGGGTGGAGCCTCCCCCTCCTCTATATCAGTCTACCTAGCCACTCAATGAGAACAGAAGAATATAGTGATACCTGTGCTTAACGGTGATCCCTGGTAGAGTGTCCCCGTGTTATATAGATGCCAGAACAATAATTTCTATAATGGATAGATTTGTGTACATATATATATATATATATACACAATACCCAAAAGGAAAGGGCAGCACCAGTGGGTCTCTTTGATTAAGCAAAAAGTCTTTTTAATATGGCAACAAATCGTCAACGTTTCGGTCCACACAGGGACCTTTCTCAAGACGCTGTATCTATGTTTTACCTCGTGTTTTATCCCCTGGTCTGTATCGGTCTCGTCGCTGGCACTCGTGACGTCATCACCCGGGCTCAATCTGTGATTGGCCCATGGTGGACAAATCACGGCGAAGCAACTCAAGCCTACTTCCCATGGAGAGTAATACTGTTATGTATATACTTCAATATGGTATAACACGTATTGGGTAACAAAATTAAATCTCAATATGATCCATTTTTCTCTATCATAACGAACCACCGCACTCTCGTTGCAACCAAGTGTCGGGAGAGGCTTTGAAACGGGTGTACGCCTACTGATCACTGTAAAGCCACTACTCCACATCCTAAATGTCACCGAGACAACAGACATCAAGTGCAGCGCCGGACCTATATTAGTCCGGCGCATACACAGATCCTGTCTCCCCATCTTAACACCCGGTGTGGTGCAGGGGACCGCAGTGCAGTCAAAATCACAACATTGTACAATAATGATCACATAAGTCAAAATCATAACATCCACATATAGTCAAAAGTGTCTCTGGACTAGGGACACATAAAAGTTTATAGTGTGCGTCCGGGTCAAGTACTAACATAACAGAGCGATCATCATTCTGGAACAACCTACTGAATCACTGACTTTTTCACCATCAGCTGCTGAAGAAATCCTCTTCACAGAATCGGCAGTAGAGTATCATCAAGGTAAGGCACCCCTCGATATATTCAATAACTTAACTAAATTAAAACAACGTGAGATAGACCTTCATCTTCATGGGGTTTATCTCTCTGATTACTACAGAGCTCATCACATTCCTAGGGGCTTCCGAGTAGCTAATACACCAACCATAGGACGCACCAATCCGGAATTTTGTAGGAGGTGGTGCTGTATTTTAAATAAATGCTCCTATGACTTGATGCTATTGGTTATAGAGGAGGTCACTAGGGAATTGAGATTAGTAAAAGCTGAAATTGACAGCTTTGAGGAGATCCACTTACCTACTTTAACTGCTGATATAGAAGGTAAATGGTCTGAGAAGTTGACTGAGACTATCAATACGTACAAGACTGAATTACATCGTTTTAAATCCGCCAAAGTTTTGAAGGTTAACCAAGACTATAAAGAAAACAGAGTATATAAATGGTTAACAGGCACGCAGGAAAGGGTTAGATCTTACACAAGATTTCATAGAAGAATTAATAAACCTAATGTACGTACGGTTGACACGTCATCAGGTAACTCCTCAGATTCAGATACCCCTCCAACAACAGTGGCCCCCAAGGAAACTTTTTTGGGGGTCACCACGAGGTCTGCAGCCAACGCAAAAGACCTCACACAAGAAGGGGCAACCGGAGGCAAAAAAGTCACTCTAAAACCACCAGTGAAGAAATAACAGTGTTTAATTTGAGCTCACATTCTCTCTCAGCTACAGAAAAGAAGGTACTTTCTAAAGGTTTGTCCTTCATACCGGTCACCAAATTCAATGATTTTAATATAGCTGTGGAGTTATTTAAATTCCAACGCACTTTGAAATTAAAGGATCATTTTCAACATAAGAAAGAATCAAAGATCAATAAATTTTCCCCCACTAGTACCTTTGATCCAATCAATATTAATCCCTCTATTAAAAGCTTTATGAGAATGGTAGAGAATGAGAGCAAAATTAAACCTGCTACTCTTCCACATCACAATTTGACTAGAGATGAACAATCTGCACTGCAAGATCTTGCACATAATCCCACAATAGTGATTCGCCCGGCTGACAAAGGAGGGGCCATTGTAATATTAGATTATTCTTATTATCGCGAAGAAATTTTATCCCAGTTGGACAACAAGGGAGTATACTTGAAATTAACAATGGATCCCCTCCTACGTCATAAGCGAATAATTGATAATTCACTTAACAATGCGCTATCACATGGTTGGCTAGAGGAGGCTACCCTGAAGTTCCTGACAGTGGAACACCCTGTTTGTCCTATCTTCTACACACTACCAAAAATTCATAAAAATCCTGTTAAACCACCCGGACGCCCCATAGTGTCAGCACGGGGCTCTCTTTTACAACCAGTGGCCCAATATTTAGATTATTGGTTACAACCACTGGTTCAAAATTCATTTTCATACATTAAGGACACGGGTGACTTTATAACACAGGTTCTTAAATTAGGTCCAATTGAGGGAGACATCATTCTAGCCACCATGGATGTTAGCTCTCTTTATACGGTCATTCCTATCAGTGACGGTATTCGAGCAGTGGCAGCGGCATTATTAAAAGCAGACAAACCACCGGATCGACCTCCATTGGGTTTCCTTTTAGAGCTTTTGGAATACTGTCTTACACTGAATTACTTCAGGTTTGAACGTGACTATTACCTTCAGACATCTGGAACCTCAATGGGGTCGAACATAGCCCCCGCCTTCGCGAATATTTTTATGACACAGTTTGAATCGAAACACATCCTACCCTTGATACCCTCACAGATTATTTTCTACAAGCGATTTATCGATGACTTGTTCATCATCTGGAGAGGTACCATGGAGTCATTTCAATTGTTTGTTCAACAACTTAACTCACTGAATAGTCCCATTAAATTTACATCTAATGCGGATCCTCAGAATGTTAATTTTCTAGACCTTACGGTGTTCAGAACAGCAGAAGGTTTGGGCACCACAAATTTCAGAAAGGATACGGATAGGAACACATTGCTACATTTTGATAGCTTCCATCCGAAACATTTGAAAAGAGGGGTGCCTTATGCACAGTTTTTAAGAATTATAAGAAATAACACCAATCTACAAAACGCGACTGAACAACTCAATGATCTGTATGAGAGATTTTTACAAAGAGGATATAAAGCGGTCCTTTTGGACGAATCCTTGTCTAGAGCTAAAACACATAATCAACAAGATTTGTTACAACAGAGACCTCAGAAGGAGTCTGATAACAAGCTAACATTTGTATCAACATACACCACTAAAAGTGTTCAGATTAATAAAGCATTACGACAGCACTGGAATATTCTCTCTACTGATCGTACTTTACCTAATACTTTTAAATCTTCTCCACGTAATTGCTACAAGAGAGGGAGGAATTTGCGGGATATTTTGGTACATACTGACCCTAGACATTGCTATAGGTCACAATACTCCTCTTGGCTCCCTACAGAAAAGAAGGGATGTTTTAAATGTCTGGGATGCACGACTTGCAGATATTTGATTACGGGTGATCAATTTGCACACCCCCATACAGGAAGATCTATTAAGATTCAGCATAAATTGAGTTGCACCAGCACATTCGTGGTTTACTTTATTAAATGCCCCTGCAGTCTCTTTTATATAGGTAAGACAACAACCAGCTTTCGAGAACGGATGGCGAATCACAGGTCAAGCATCAGAGAGGCGTTGAACGGTAAGATGAGTGACAAACCAGTAGCCAGACATTTCGCGGAGGCCAAACACTCCTTGGCAGAACTCCGGTATATGATCATTGACTTCCAACAGACACTACCCCGAGGAGGAGATAGGGGTAGGAGGCTCTTACAGAAGGAAGCTTTTTGGATTCACAAACTGGATACCCTCATCCCAAGAGGCCTTAATGACGGAATTCCCTTTAACTGCTTCCTGTGACTGAATATGCGCAATATGATAGTAAACCTATCTGAGATAGAGTTGAATCTTTTGTCATATTGCTAGAAACACCTGTAACACCTCTCCAGGGTAGATGGGCATAGAACCCCCTAAAAGTGGGGGCGTTGCCACTTCAAACATCGACCCATAATAGGACTTGGTGTAACAGGAATAGGATCAGAGACAGTTCTCGTTTGCGTAGGTTGTTGTCGTCCTATTATTTAGAGAAGGGGGTGTTTATGGCCACTTTAGCCCTTATGTTGCGTTCAGTTTGTCATACTTTATGCGGTGAAGCTATATACCACATGAGAACAGGAAAACCTGCATATCCAACATAACCTGTAACAATTGATGGGTTATAACCAATTGTGACAAGAATAATAATACTGTGAACAGATTCTGTTGTACACGATGTGTTGGCTGACTACTGATGGAATTTCCATTATTTCCAAATGGGACAAGAATAACAAGACTTAGAGCAGACTCTGTTGTACATGAGGTGTTGGTGTATTATTGATGGAACTTCTAAGAGTACTAACATCGAGATTAGTAACAGGTTTCAATGACCGTTGTGAAAGAGCATGCTCAACATGTTAACTAAGATGAAAATGATGATCGCTCTGTTATGTTAGTACTTGACCCGGACGCACACTATAAACTTTTATGTGTCCCTAGTCCAGAGACACTTTTGACTATATGTGGATGTTATGATTTTGACTTATGTGATCATTATTGTACAATGTTGTGATTTTGACTGCACTGCGGTCCCCTGCACCACACCGGGTGTTAAGATGGGGAGACAGGATCTGTGTATGCGCCGGACTAATATAGGTCCGGCGCTGCACTTGATGTCTGTTGTCTCGGTGACATTTAGGATGTGGAGTAGTGGCTTTACAGTGATCAGTAGGCGTACACCCGTTTCAAAGCCTCTCCCGACACTTGGTTGCAACGAGAGTGCGGTGGTTCGTTATGATAGAGAAAAATGGATCATATTGAGATTTAATTTTGTTACCCAATACGTGTTATACCATATTGAAGTATATACATAACAGTATTACTCTCCATGGGAAGTAGGCTTGAGTTGCTTCGCCGTGATTTGTCCACCATGGGCCAATCACAGATTGAGCCCGGGTGATGACGTCACGAGTGCCAGCGACGAGACCGATACAGACCAGGGGATAAAACACGAGGTAAAACATAGATACAGCGTCTTGAGAAAGGTCCCTGTGTGGACCGAAACGTTGACGATTTGTTGCCATATTAAAAAGACTTTTTGCTTAATCAAAGAGACCCACTGGTGCTGCCCTTTCCTTTTGGGTATTGTGTGTATGAATTATGGGAATGTGCACCTGGGCAAAAGCTAGCATAGGAGAGAGTGCTTTCCAATAGTGGTTGTTTATATATATATATATATATATATATACAAAATCAGATAGTATGGCTGGTGTAATAGAGGCACCATGCCTACTGAGAGGGCTATAGTCTTCTTATTTGTTGCAGCTCTTCCACAGAAAAAACTCAGATCTGTGAGTGAATAAGCAGGAGCATGGAGGG
The DNA here is from genome assembly GCA_037306005.1 of Rhinophrynus dorsalis. Lineage (NCBI taxonomy): Eukaryota > Metazoa > Chordata > Amphibia > Anura > Rhinophrynidae > Rhinophrynus > Rhinophrynus dorsalis. The sequence continues at coordinate 403,298,015 of CM074721.1, forward strand.
TGAAGTGTTCAGTACATTTAAAAGAAAGAAGACATAAATGGCATACTAAGTGTAGTATTTCAAAGCAACAGTTTTATCACAGTGAATAAAATCAAAAAGACAATCAATATTTATAAAAAGTGAACAATAGTATACAAAAACAATAATCCTTATTTGTATCGATTGGGGGCATGCCACTGTATACATGCTAGTATCATATAATTGTAAATTAGGGAAGAGTTCACATCCCATTTGAAACAGTTCTGTATCACAATGAGCTAAACAACTATCGGAGTCTCAGTATATTTGTATAAAGTAATAATGTATCAAAGTTTGGATGAGGGAATATGCTGGTCAAGATGTACCCTTACTTTCAAACAATATGTGAATGCATGTATATCACGTGAGTCACACCAAAACAAACAACCAGGTATATGGAGAAGGTAAATGGTACAGATGTACCCTTACTTGAATGAAGATCAATTACCGCATATAGTATTCTCCAGACGTGGTTTGATCAGCTGTATGCCGGTCTTTCTGGTTCCGTGATGTTGTGTAGTAATCCCCCTAGTCCTCTGGAGTGTGATGGGGTCTCAGTGTTCATGATGTTCAGTCCGTACACTTGAAGAGGTGTCTTCTCCGGAAAAAGTTCTCAAACCATATAATAGGTGCGAGCTAGGTCTTATGAGTCCTATTGTAGTCTCTGTAATCCGCAAAGATTGTCATTAGATGTGCTCCGCGATGGGATGGAGTCTTGTAGGTTTATCTAAAAGCTGGATATAACAGCACTAGGACCAGTCCAGTATACGAATATTGGATAGTGGATGTTGTGGAGTTCCACAAACCCTTGTGGACCCCAATTCCGGCTCGATATTTGCTCTGCAATGTATAGGAGTCTTGTGGGCTTGTGGGCTTTGTTTGGACTGAATGTAACGGAGAGTAAATTCAGTGTGAAGGTTTTCCAAAGCTTTGGCGCTAAACTCCCACGCCTTTCTCAAGGATAGAAGGCAGGGTGCCTCTGAGTGAATGAGTTTAAATCTGAGAGGACCAATCAAATGTGCGGTGGGTGTGATTTGAAAGCGAATCATGTCGAAGAAGGTTTGGTGGATTTCCGTTTGGTGGATGAGTGTTTGGACATCCACTGCTGCCTGGGCTTGGGGGTTGAGCATTGGTGTTGACCTGAGACCCAGTCGGACTCAGCCTTTGCACTTCACTTTGGCGGGGACAAAAAAGACGCTGCTTTCTCGCCAGATTATGGCATTTGGGGAACGTTGGCACAGTGCTGTAGCTGCTGGAGCTCCCGCGCCGTCTCCTATTCAGGAATGCAGAGCGCTGGGAGATGATGTCATCTCCCAGAGCTCTGCATTCCTAAAAAGCGGATGAGGGAGCTCAGCACTTACAGGACTGTGCCAAAGGAGGCACAGATGACAGATCTCCTGCCAGGGAGGTAGGAAACGGACAATGGGGGGAGGTAGGAAACAGGCAATGGGGGGGCAATGTGAGGGCAACATGGAGCGGGCGCTGAGGCTAATAAAAAAAAAAAAAAATGAAAACGCGATCCCAATGACACACTGTGGGGTGTGCCTGTAGGCAGATGCCTACTCTGCCTTATCGTAAATTTGGCCCTGTCTGGAGAGAGAGACATGGGTTGCATGATTCTCTCCAGGGCTTACAAAAATAATAATATAACTAAAAAACTAAGCAGAACTGTTCTCAGCCATGCAACCAGGACTTGGAACAAATCTATCTGGTGGGGGAGTGGCTAGGTAGCCTGATATGGAGGAGGGGGGGTCTCTACCCCTGCACTTCTAGAATTGTTCCAGCCCACTGGTAGGAGCTGTCACCTCTCCATGGTACCTGTGAGTTATATTGGACGACAGAGAAAAACACATTCTCCTATAATTATGTTGGCTTATTATAGGTTGCAACCCATGCTATGATTAAATTATTTATAACTGATTTAAACATCTCTTAGTAATATATTCAGCTGCTCCCTGAATCCTCCCATTATGCAGGAGCAACAGCTGTAGAGAATGTAAAACAGCAGTATACCCTATATCTAAACTAACTTAATTTAAAGTCCATGGGGGTTATGTGCTAAGGGGTGATAAATAGGTGATGAAGATGCTATTTTATGAAGGCAATGCACAGAGATCTCTCCCAATTGAGAATCTTAGTGGATAGAATCCATAGAATAACATAGGAATGGGATAAAGTGATAACATTGGGGAGATTATCTATTTATCAGCTCTTTATCTGCATCTCCCCCCCATGGGTTTCTGGCTACTACTAATACTTACAGAGTTGATCATCTAACCTATATCAATTTCTACAGGGTCGGGTGAAGCCTTCCTCTTATTTTGGCTTGATCAGTCTGAGAAGAGACAAGATTCCTGACTTCTCAAATTCAAAATTACTACTCAAATACAAAATTACAAAATTCCTGCAGAGCGCAGGAATCAGCTCATGACTGGGTAAGAGAATGAGTTTCAGGTCATGTGGTCCTGCTAACAACTGTCATGTCTGCCTCTATGGACATGCTATCCAGAACTGATTGAATATATTATCTCTTGAACCAAGGAACAGTTCATAGTATTTTTTTGTTAAAGTAAGGTAAGTATTGGTTTTCCTTTAAGTTAGTTTAGATGTAGTATTTATTATTCATTTAAACATTTAAGTGCTAGGGAGATATCCAATGCATTGTGTTGCAATGTGTTGGATACCTCTATGGCAGCCAAAGGGTTAACTGAATCCCAGCATGCAAACAATTCACATAAAAAGGATATAGTATTTTCCGAACTTCAGTGTGTTTCAGTTTATGACTCAAGCCTCTGTCTATGCAGCCTGGAAACTTATGCATCTTCAGGTAGTTGGATATTAATGGACTATTACCTCCCAGTTTAAAAAGCACATGAGAAAATTCTTGTCTTGGACCAACACAGTGAGACTGGAAAAAGAAAATAAAAACATGTGTGATTCCAACAGCATGTAATTCTTATTGACACAACATAGGAAATGACTTAATATTTCATCTTTGGTTTTACTAAGGTAACAGTGTATGACAAGGCAAAGCAGAACTGATGGAATATCAACATTTGTGTTTTTGCTGTCTGTTTAAAACTGCTTATAAAATATATTGTCTAGTGGAACACATAAATCTTGGTATGTTAAGCCCCTATGGGAATTGGAGAAAATGTCTGGTGTAGATCAGTGGTTCTCAAATAATTTTTCCTGGTGGCCGCCAATGTGGCCACCAAAATGTTCTGGTGGCTATCACTGCGGCCACAGCCATATTGTGGTGGCCACACTAGGACATTACATGCACAAATGGTATAATGGGATTAAGATATACAAAAACTGCATATAGTTATGCATTACAACAATAAATGTACATCATATTACAATCTAAACATTCCAGAAATACTTGGGATTGAAAACTACCCCATAAAAGGATTTTAAAACTTACTAGTTACTAGAGATATATATTTCAGAGAAAGCCATTCTCTCTTCCAGTCCTAAAGGTTACTGCTTCACAGAAAAGGCAGATGAGCTGACATATAATTGGCCATGTTTTTCTATCAACAGGTAGCCTTGACTTCTGGGAGGGTTTAAAGCTGGCCATGAATGGGGAATCACATTATGATGACAGTGACTATTTGGTATGAACAAAGCTGTCCAGTCATAACATGATTGCATATTCCTGGCCAACTTCCAGCCTTAACCCAGTATTTTCTCACACGTTAACCCATTGAATACCATATGTGTGTGCAATGTGCTTTGCAAGTATGTATATATTTCTTTAACTATATGGTTTGAAGTGATTTGTTGCTCACACCTCTGGCCCTCAGCAGGTTGGCTAGTGTTTATAACTCAGTGGAAAACATGTTCTTGTAGCCCAGCACAGACATCATGTTCTGCCACAGTAATCATGGGAAACTTAGAACTCTATGGCACGATATTTATTAAAGCAAATTAGTTAGTCTGGAGTAAACCAACTGCACCAAAGGGGACACCTACATAGTAACATAGTAACATAGTAGATAAGGCTGAAAAAAGACATGCGTCCATCAAGTCCAGCCCATGCCAATAACACCCCTGTTGATCCAGAGGAAGGCAACAAAAAAGCCCTCTGGAGCAATTTCCAATGTAGGTGTGTGTGTGAGTGTGTCAAATAGTTCCCCGGCTCAATATCCTATTTGCTTTGAAGCCATCTGTCATAACTGTCAATATTGTTCTGTGCTAGATAGGCATCCATTGCTTTTTTGAATGCAGTTACATTATCTGCAAGCACAGCATCCCGAGGCAAAGAATTCCATAGCCTTAGCGCCATTACTGTAAAGAATCCTTGCCTGTGTTTTAGTCGAAAGCGCCTTTCCTCAAGTCTTAATGGATGACCTCTTGTTCTTAGCTCAGCTCTTTGCATAAATAATTCATTGGATAGTTCTTTGTATTGGCCTTGAATGTATTTGTAAATGGTAATCATATCACCCCTTAGACGTCTCTTTTCTAATGTAAACAAACCCAGTTTGGCTAGTCTCTCTTTGTAACTCAGATCCTCCAATCCCTTTATCAGTTTTGTTGCACGTCTCTGCACCTTTTCCAGTTCAGTAATGTCTTTTTTTAGAACAGGCGCCCAAAATTGTACTCCATATTCTAGATGAGGCCTAACCAAGGATTTATACAGAGGTAGGATAATATTAGCATCCCTTGCTTCTACACCTCTTTTTATGCAGGCTAGTACTCTATTTGCTCTTGCAGCAGCTGAGTGACTCTGCACACTGCTGTGAAGACTATTGTCTATCAGTACACCTAAATCTTTCTCTAATGAGGATTTCCCAAGTTGTTTCCCATTTAGAGTATATGTAGCAAGTTTGTTTCTGCAACCCAAATGCATAACCTTACATTTATCTACATTAAATGACATCTGCCACTTTTCTGCCCATTCACTTAGTTTATCTAAATCCTTCTGTAGGGAAAAAACATCGAGCTCTGTATGTATTTCCTTACATAGCTTAGTGTCATCAGCAAAGATTGAGATGCTACTTTCAATTCCCACTTCTAGATCATTAATAAACAAATTAAAAAGCATTGGGCCCAGGACTGAACCCTGCGGTACCCCACTTATAACCCTAGACCAATTTGAAAAAGTTCCATTTACAACAACTCTCTGCCATCTATCATTTAACCAGTTCTCAATCCATGTACAGATACCACCACCCAAACCGAAGCCTTTTAATTTATGCAGTAACCTGTTGTGAGGCACTGTGTCAAAGGCTTTTGCAAAATCCAAGTATACTACATCAACCGCAATTCCCCTGTCCAAATTACTACTCACTCTTTCATAAAATGCAAGTAAATTAGTCTGACATGATCTGTTCTTCATGAAACCATGCTGATTCCTACTAATGATATTGTTTGTCTTCACATAGTTCTGAATACTATCAGTTAATAACCCTTCTAGTATCTTACCCACTATGGAAGTCAAGCTCACAGGTCTATAATTTCCTGGTTTGGATCTTGCTCCCTTTTTAAACAATGGAACTACATCAGCTTTCCTCCAATCACAGGGCACTATGCCTGATGAAAGCGAATCAATAAATATTAAGTATAATGGTTTTGCTATTACTGAACTAAGTTCCTTAAGTACCCTTGGGTGTATACCGTCCGGTCCAGGCGCTTTATTCACTATAACCCTTTCCAGTCTCTTTTGGACCTTGTCCTCAGTAAGCCATGTAGATGTTGGAGGAAATTCCATGGTTTTGTCTGTTTGCCCATAGCTTGTCATTTCTGCTTCCTTTGTATATACTGAAGCAAAGAACGTATTTAGGGTCTCAGCCATAGCTTTATCCTCACTAATCAATTCACCTGTTTCAGTCCTAAGAGGACCAATATCAACCTTAACTTTTTTGTTGTTAATATACTTGTAGAATTGTTTAGGGTTTTTCTTGCTCTCGTTTGCAATGTTTCGCTCATTTTCTATTTTAGCTAGCTTAATTGCTTGTTTGCAGATTTTATTACATTCTTTATATTTTTTAAATGATGCATCTGACCCATTTGACTTAAACACCTTAAAAGCCTGCTTTTTATTTCTCATTTCCCTGCTAACCACATTATTAATCCACATTGGTTTTGCTTTACTTCTCTTGTGCTTATTCCCCAATGGTATATATTGACGTGTATATTTGCCCGAGAGCATTTTAAATACATTCCATGACTCTTGTGCATTTTTATCTTTGAAAATTACATCCCACTGGATATCCTTTAAAGCTTCTTTTAACTTTGTAAAATTAGCCTTTTTGAAATTGAATGTTTTGGTTAAACTCTTGCTATTGGGTTTCTCATAACAAACTTCAAAGGATACAATATTATGGTCACTGCTGCCCAAATGTTCCCTTACCTGCACACTGTTTACAATGTCAGAATCGTTTGAGAGCACTAGGTCAAGCAAGGCCTCTTTTCTAGTTGGCTCCTCTACTAGTTGGGACATAAAATTATCATTTATCATACTTAGAAAAATATTTCCCTTTGTTGTGCCTGAAGTCATATTGCTCCAGTCAATTTCAGGGTAGTTGAAATCTCCCATTATAATTACCTTTGCTGACCTAGCAGCCTTTTCCATTTGCAGTAAAAGTTGGGCTTCCTCCAACTCCCCAACATTAGGTGGCTTGTAGCAAACCCCCACCAATATCTTTTTATTATGTGTGCCCCCAGTGTGTATTTCAACCCACAAGGCCTCTACCTTTTCATTGGACCCTTCATTTATATCTTCCCTTAAACTAGGTTTTAAGGCCTGCTTTACATATAGGCATACCCCTCCTCCCCTTTTATTAACCCTGTCCCTCCTAAAAAGTGAATAACCCTCTAGATTGACTGCCAAGTCATACGTATCATCTAACCAGGTTTCAGACACTCCAATCAGATCATACTGCTCATGTACTGCAATCATTTCTAGTTCCCCCATCTTACCAGCCAGACTGCGAGCATTTGTATGCATACATTTGATCTTTTTGCCATTCTTTAAGATTTCGTTCTTTTTCAGATGTATTTGTCTTTTATCAGGCTGTAACAATGGCAACTCCCTATTAGCTGAACTAGCCCATTCCCCCTCTCCACCCCCATGACCCTTCTCTAATCCCATTCCCTCAATTATACTATCTTCCCCAGCCTGTGTTGCAGCTCCCTCCCCCCCCCTTTCTAGTTTAAAGTCTCCTCCAGCCTTCTAACCATCCTATCACCCAGCACCGTGGCCCCCCTTCCACTAAGGTGCAATCCATCACTACTATAAAGATTGCTCCCAAGGGAAAAGACTGACCAGTGCTCTAGGAACCCAAACCCCTCCTGCTTACACCAAGTCTTTATCCACGCATTTAACTCCCTAATCTCCCGTTGCCTTTCTAATGTAGCGCGTGGCACAGGTAGAATTTCAGAAAATACTACCTTAGAGGTCCTCTGCTTAAGCTTATATCCTAGGTCCCTGAAATCATTCTTAACGGACCTCCATTTTCCACTGACTTTGTCATTAGTACCAACATGTACCATGACAGCCGGGTCATGCCCAGCCCCTCCCAACAATCTATCAACCCGATCAGCCACATGTCGAACCCGAGCTCCCGGGAGACAGCAAACTGTACGATTGTGGCGATCTTGGTGACAGATTACCCTGTCTGTCTTCCTAATAATAGAATCCCCTACCACCACCATCTGTCTAGGTCTGCCTGAGTCCTGGATCCCATCCGTGCTAGAGGGGCTGTTCACTCGGCTGTTAGAGAGAACAGTCCTCTCCAGCAAAGACATTCCTGTGTCAGCATCCCCAACATCATTACTTAATGTAGCAAATCTGTTAGGATTAGTAAACACAGGAGTGTCCTCCCTATTTCTCTGTCCACCCCCCTTGCTATGTCTAACTGTAACCCATCTGGCTACCTGCTCTTTCTTTGTGCAGTCTCCACCCCCAGAACTACCTACCACCGCTTCCTGCTGCTCAGTCAGCAGACCCCTCTCAAGATTGTCCGTCTTTCTCAATGTTGCAACCTGCCCCTCCAGATCTCTAATACGAGCTTCCAGAGAGACCACTTGCTCACATCTGCCACAGAGGTATGCACCCTGGAACGGTTGTTCCAGGTGTGCAAACATATGGCAGTTTGTGCACTGAGTTAAATGGACAATCATGCTACCACTCATATGTGCCAGTTACCACAAGATAAAAAGGCAGGCAGGCAAAAATAGCTGCACAATAAGTTTGATAATGTGTTCCCCTGTGTAATCCCCTGTTTTAAATTCCCACACTTACCACACCTCTGCACTTACACACTGAGGCAAGATTCACACGTTCAAGTATTCACTATGTATCTGCTATATAAGCCAGGAATCCACCAATTACAAACACAGCAATTAGTCACTCCCACCACACTTCAATTATTTATCACAGCAAAGAGGGAAAACAAAACTCAAAGAGATTTGTTTTTAACCTCTTCCTTACCACACCACACAATATTCTTATGCTATTATTCCAGCAAGTATCCAATCTCAGTCTCACAGGGCACTGATGAATTTACAGAGCTCTCTCACTCCTTGCTATATAAGCCAGGAATCCACCAATTACAAACACAGCAATTAGTCACTCCTACCACACCAGACTTCAATTATTTATCACAGCAAAGAGGGAAAACAAAACTCAAAGAGATTTGTTTTTAACCTCTTCCTTACCACACCACACAATATTCTTATGCTATTATTCCAGCAAGTATCCAATCTCAGTCGCACAGGGCACTGATGAACTTACAGAGCTCTCTCACTCCTTGCTATATAAGCCAGGAATCCACCAATTACAAACACAGCAATTAGTCACTCCCACCACACCAGACTTCAATTATTTATCACAGCAAAGAGGGAAAACAAAACTCAAAGAGATTTGTTTTTAACCTCTTCCTTACCACACCACACAATATTCTTATGCTATTATTCCAGCAAGTATCCAATCTCAGTCTCACAGGGCACAGGGCACTGATGAACTTACAGAGCTCTCTCACTCCTTGCTATATAAGCCAGGAATCCACCAATTACAAACACAGCAATTAGTCACTCCCACCACACCAGACTTCAATTATTTATCACAGCAAAGAGGGAAAACAAAACTCAAAGAGATTTGTTTTTAACCTCTTCCTTACCTTAAAATCACTTGCAAATTAAATAGGGCTTTTAACCCTTTGAATGCTAGTCTGGCCATCAATATATTGCATGCTATTCAAGTACATGGGGATTTAGGAATTGTTATTTGTCCCCAGTGGTACAGTTGGTTTACTCCAGAATAACTCTAATTTACTTTTATAAATATGGGCCTATATTCTGGATCTAGAGGCTTCTGCTCACTTAGGAAAAAACACATACAGCAGGGCTGTTGAAGAACCTTAAGTCTCAAATGTTTTGTACAACTACCACCATCTGAGCTTCCTAGGATGATGGGATTTGTAGGCCAAAAATATATGGAGGGCCAGAAAGCGTGACGTTGACCACCCCCTCTCTAGGATTGTAACAGTCCCCACACAAACCTCCAATTTGTACCTTTCATACAAAGCTACTTGTAATAGAAAGAGGCTCCAGATAAATATAAAGAACAGCAGCAAGTGCTGTCACTCCACCCCTTTAGTTCTGGACACTTAGAAGATACATATCTGTATGAACATGCTGAAACACAATAAAGAGACTTGGAATGACAGGAGACCTGCAGAAGCCTCTGACTTCTTGCACGAAAAGTGGAGGTGGCCAACATGATGGCAGGTTTAGTCCAGCAATACCTGGAGCATCTCATGTTGTTCACCCCTGTACTAGAACAAGAATTGTGTCCTACTTCCTGGCGCCAAAACTGCACACTTGGTGACATTGTAGTAATGTATTGGCACTGTATTTTTATGTAGATGCCTAATCTAAGGAAACATATGGATGGACATGATAGTATCCTTGAGACTTTGCTGTAATGCTTATGCAGGGCTACAAGAACACAGGCACAAAGTCTCAAGGATACTATCATAACCATCCATATGTTCCCTTAGATTAGGCATCTACATAAAAATACAGTGCCAATACATTACTACAATGTCACCAAGTGTGCAGTTTTGGCGCCAGAAAGTAGGACACAATTCTTGTTCTAGTACAGGGGTGAACAACACGAGATGCTCCAGCTATTGCTGGACTACAAATGCCATCAGTGGAAGATGATCGATTTCTGTAATACTTATGCAGGCCTACAAGAACACAGGCACAATCAAATAGGCACTTATCCTCCAGTAAAAAAAAAAAAAAAAAAAAAAGCTGAACTACAACTAGCCTTATTTAAGTGTTGGCCACCATGTCAACCGGCTGCACGATGCATTCATTTGTAAGTGTTGTCTCGCATAGAACCACCAACCATTGAGGAGCATCCTGCCACTACTCTCTTCTCTCTTTTCTGAAATGCGCTGCCAGCCAAAGGATTGTGCGTTCAGAGTAGTGTCCAAGGCAGTGAGGCAGTCCAGGCGTGGTAAGCTGTAAGCAGGTCCAGCATTTAAATTCGGTGCTTCTGCCCCCTTACACCTGCCCTTTAGTGACGCCTCTGATTGGCTGGCTGAGGCAATGTCAAGCGGAAAGCCTCAGCCAGTCAGGATTGTATTTTTTTTTTTTAGATCAGATCACCCACTGTTACTTCCTGTAGCTCTTGCGGCTGCATGCGGCCACTATTACAACATTTTTCATGGTGGCCGCAAGTGAACATGCTGGTGGCCGCATTGGAGAACCGCTGGTGTAGATAGAATCAAAGGAGGAAGTTATCTGATCTGCTTCTTATAACAAGATTTCAGTCATTAACTGATAGTGGTAGACACCTGTAGTCTACTGATTGCACAGTGATTGTTTTAATGTATGTTGTCATTAAGAAAGAAAGGGACCTATTTGTCAAGCTACAGATGTGCAATTCTGGAATAAACCATCTGCACTATAGGGAAGATAGTAACATTCTTTAAATTCCCATTCATTTAAATGGGTTTTTAACCTGTAGTGTGCCAAGTCTGTATAATGTACGAGCTTAGCCAGCTGTGCCGAGCTCCTGCTGTCATTGCATAAGCCGGTATAACCAGCCTGCAGGGCCACATTTAAACCCCCTCCCCAAAAAACAACAGCAAAACCTTGTGGGGGCATCAGGAGCCCTCCTAATATCCCCAAGTTATTGATCTCCCTTGCAGTTATTGATTGGCTCCCCTCCTTCCGTCCTAGATGAACTTCCAAGTAGGAGTGAGCGAGACTGGAGAAAGCCTTTCATGTCATGTCACCAGTGATGTGGAAAGCTTCCCCCCAATCCCACCCGCTCCTACCCAGCACTTCTGGTAGGATGGAAGCAGGGGAGCCATGTTGCTCCCCTGAGTTACCTCTGTTGGTCTCCCAGCCAAATTGGTTGCGAAATGAATAGCTGGAGGAACATCAGGAGGGGTCCTGATGCCCACCACGAGGTCTGAATTTAACACTTTGAATGCTAGAGGGGTATACAATGCACTGGATTAAAAGACATAAAAATTGCAAACAAAATAATAAATATTATTATTATTAATAATAATAGAAAACTGTGTCAGGGGGTGTCCAACATATTGCTTTGCAAAGCGTTGTACACCCTTTTGGAACTCACACCCATCCCTCTAATCCACTGTCCACTCCCCCCCTCACATACACTATCTGACCCCTCCATGGTCACACTGCAGACCTCACATACACTGGTACCATAAGCCTGGTTCTGTTGCCCACTGGAAGCCACAGATCCCCACATACACTGTGTACCCCACCCCAACCTGGTTCCACTGCCCATTATTAGTTGCAGACACCTGCATACACACTTTGACCCCCCCCTCAGCCTTGTTCCACTGTTAGTCACAGAATCACACATATACTGCCTGCTCCTCCAGTAGCCTTGCTCCTGGCACCCACTACAGTATGTAAAGAAAAAAATAGAATTATCCCAAAGGTGGAGCACTCCAGGGGCAATATAACCTGGGCGAAAATAAAGATACAGTTCTATATATCACAATAGAGCTACAAAAAGTAGCTGCAACAATGTATATGAAAACAATATAAAAATCTATAATATTGTATAAATATAGGTGAGAAATAGGGAAACCAAAGATGATTATAAGTTGTTAATACTACAGTTAGAATGAACTAGTCAGTTTGTACCCACAGTCTGGATGGAATGAGGATGGAGGGATGGAGATGAAATGATCAGTCAATGGATAATGACAAATGGTGATTGACGCTATGATGAAAGAGATGGAAATTAGTCAATTCTCAAGTCAATGCAGCAGGAGTCAGTGTATGGTGGCCTTGTCCACCAAATGCAAGTCTGGGTCTGGGAAGGCTTCTTGCCTTATAGTACCGGGTCTCTTCCACGCCCCCTGCGAGGTTGCCTCCGCCCCTGACAGGCCCGCATACCGGCCCACTTGGCATCTTGAACGCACCTCACCACGAGGTTTTTTCATCTAAGCCGGTAGTGCATATACTGCTACTATATATCCAACATTACAACTTTATATTGGATTAACCCTGATGGGTACACCATCGTGTGGACAGATTCTTTTCTTGAAATTAAACATCTGGAAGATTATCTAAAAAAAACAGCAGAAAGCATCCGGACCAGTATACAGGATGCTAGGAGGATGCAGTTCGTTGGCTATAACGGGAGAGAGACCCGCTTGATGAGCATACAGCCCATGAAGGGCCATTGTGAGTGCAACTTATTGTTACTTTGTTTTTATCTTATATTAAAACTATTACACTTAGATTACTCTTTCTTCTTTTCTTGTCATGTGCGCTGTATTTTAAGTTTTCCCAGACCCACTACAGTATGTCAACACATACCAATGGGGTACCATTTTTCCTGGAGGAGCAGTACCTAATGAATGCAGTAAGAAATTACATAGTTTTCCAAGATTGTAGAACATTTGAAGGGGTGGAAATGTAAAAAAATGCCTTTTTTTCCTGTAGCTCCACATTCTAAAACATTTATTCATTTTTTTTAGTTAGCACAACCATTTAGGAAGTCATGTTTGGAAAAAAAAAAAAAAAAAAAAAAAAAAGAAAGCTTGTAGTTGGTGTAGTTTTGTGCTTCTGGTACTCCCTACGGTAATGCAACTCATATCAATGTGGTGCCATTTTTTCTTGTAAAAGCAGTAGCTAATGATTACAGTAGAAAATTCCATAATTCTCAAACATTTCATTACATTTGAATTGGTAAAAATGTAAAAAAATGCCACCTTCTGGGAAACTTCGGGAAATATGCTTTTACATAGTTATAGTAACCGATGGAATGTACATTTTAGTTCATAAAGTTAAAAATAGTTCATAATTAGCGGGCTGTGCAAGGCCATTCATGTAGGTAAAATTATACATATTTGGTATTTTTGTACTCGGGATGTTTAGGGCTTTTAAATATAACTGGAATTTTCACTTGCCACATAAATGGTTTTGATATATAATTTATGATAGTGATAAAAATACAATTTGCTTGTATTTATGAAATCATAGCTTGTCACACAATGCAAAATGTACTTTTTGTGAGGTGCCATGAAGAAACTGAATTCGTTCTGAAAATAAAAATATATAATTAGAACGTTACCATCATAAACCATACATAAAAAGGTAACAAAATACTGAAAATGTATCTGGCCAGCAAGGTATAAATAAATTCCCCCAGTCTCTGCCACTGAAGGGGTTAACCCACTCAAATATTACAGAGGTGTCAAATACAAAACAGAAAAATACGTTGATGCTCTATCACGTTTTGAATCTGAAGGAAGAAGCAGTGAGTTTCCCATCTCTTAAATCTGTGTCAGTTTTGCCTATATCTGCCCCAAAAGAAATAGTATATATCAATAAAAAATATTAGGAGAATATATGTTCTAAATAGTGGGGCAACTGAATGCGTTCTGGTAGCATGATTAAAATCTGTAGAATCTTATGTAAATGAACAGAAATCATGTCCAGCAGTTATTCAGTTATTTAAAAGTGTATGAAATGGTGCTGGATACAGTCCTTTTAAATCTGGGTATGGTTCCCGATTCAAAATGTGTAATAAACATAAAAAAAGTAGTGTAAAGAGGAAAGTACACCTGTAGATATTAAACAATCAAATGTAACCCTTTGAGTGCCAGAGGTGTATGCAACACATTGCAAAGCATGACCTACATCTATATAACCGTTGTTGTGGCTTCCACGCCTCAACTTTGAAGCGCAGGATTCCCGGAAGAAAATGTACCCACAAAACATGCGGTAATACTGACTGTAGTTAATAGTATGCTACTTGTGCGTTGCTTTTAGTTGTTTCTTATGGGCTTTTACCACTGGTTTTGTTTTCACAACTTGGGTAGTAGGAAAACAAAACCTGACTTAAAAAAACAGAAGTCCTGTTTTTTTGTTTGATTTTTTTTAATGGGATAACATTATCAAGCTCTACATGTTTTGTATCTATAGATACATCTACAGAAGTTGTTTTTTAATGGCTTAATTCATGACCTACATCTATATAAAGTTTTAGTTAACTTGCCTGCTTCTGAGCATATATATAGATGCAAATTGCTCTTAGGGTTAGTCACCCTAAGTGTAATGGAGGAATCCAGACCTGGACCCCTTGCTCACAAGTGCCTAGAGGGATCAGCTGCACCTCCCTGATGAGGCCCAACAAGGCCGAAACGTATGTCTGGGGTTAGCTGCTTTCCTTGTTCAGTGACACAGTCCCAGTAAGCTTTTGCATACCCCTGCAAGCTCATGAGCCTAGTTGAGCATCTCTGACTTCTTCTCTGCATATATAGAAATGTCTTAATAAATTCCTACAGTACACAACATCTAAGCATAATCAATTGTAAGACCTCCAGCTGTTGTGGATTACAACTCCCAGCATCCTGAACCATTGGAGTTGTAGTCCACAAAAGCTGGGGGTCCAGACTGAGTAGTCCTGATCTAAGTAAACAATACATCAGAGAGGATATGCACTAAGATTTGATAAAGGTGAGATAAATGACTAGTTCCTAATTTATTCTATGTAGCCTATACATAATGGTCTCTCCAGATTGAGAGATCTTATTGTATAGGCTCCATAGAAAACATAGGAATTGGAGAGTTCATCATAACAAGATAAGTAAGGGGGCATCCAACGCATTACAATGCAATGCATTGGATACCTCTCTTGTACTCAAAGGGTTAGTAAGATTTCATACCTCTTTTGCTGGTCCATCCTTACATTCTGTGCCTAATGTCCTTGGAAGACATGCCTTTCTAACCTCTTGAATTAGATCATCCAAGTTGAAATCCAATTGTGATCTTCCTTCTGTGTGAAAAATATAGAACATATATTTCATTTTCTTCCAGAACAGGATGAGTTTTAAATTAATTGTTCTACTTGGCATAACTATACTATACATGCTTCTATTGTGGATACAGAAAAGGTGCAATTGATTACAATTTACTGTCATCTTGAAAGCAGAAGTTCCTCACAGCTTGAGAACTTTCTCCATTCAATTTGAACACAGACATTGTTGATATCATACATCTTGCGCACATTCACTATTTGCTATGACGACTGTGGCTATTATTGTTAATAGTGAGTGGTAATATGGCAGTGTGAGCAGTATATAACAGGAGAAATGGGAGACAGGCCAATGGAAAACTTAAAAAGTTTACTCTGCCTGACATATCCCTAGTCCAGATATAACACACGCACACATATATATCCATATCCCCACATGGTATTGATTGTGCAGAAGTGTCTGACACTGCCAGAGCAAAGAAATCTAGAGAGAAAGTATGAAGGGAAGTTTAAATGTTAAATGCACAATGCAGACACATTTCATATACATGAAATGTAAATAAGTGTATTACTTCAAAAAACCGTGAAGACTACATGAATCTGAAATATAGAACCAAGACAATTGAATTCACTCTTGAACTATGTGATTCAGGATCTTATTTGAGCACCCCAATTATAAAGTGAGGTTCCCACCCCAAGGACTTGAATATGGCCAGGAATAACACTGCATTTCAGAGTTGGGCAACCTGAGAATGGATCATTGGCTGGGTATGATAGACATTGTAGTCCTTTACTTCCAGAGGGCCTCAAGTTGCCTAACCCTGCTGCAATTTCAAGGATGGAAAAACGTAGCCCAGAGTGAACATCAATATAATTTGGGTAAAACAATATTTTATTCAGCAAAGTAAAAGGCATATGATGCATTGAGAATCTTTCTTTCTTTCTTTCTTTCTGCTGTCTTGTGCAATTAGGTTATTTTGGACAAAAATAATGTGAATATATTGCTTGATTAAATTACACTAGACTTGAAATGATGCACCTCTGCTCGATCCATATCCATTTGTGTTCTTGTAATAAATGTACATTTTACTCCAGCACTGCACCTTTTCATATTTCTCTTTGACATATATGGATACACCACTTAGATCTGGAATGCAGGAGAGATTAGTAACACTGGCTGGCTAATATCATAAGATAAGAGTCTTATAAGATGACAATTAACTGTGTAAACTAAGAAAATGTTTTCCTCAACTACCTGGAGGTTCTTGTCATAATTGTTCTAAGCACAGCTATATATTGATGTGTTTAATTTTCCTCACAGTATCTCAGTGACTCAATGTCAATGTCAGTCAAAGGATTTATATATGTCAAAGAATTTATATATAATTATTAATATTCCTCAAATCTCTCAGTAAAGTCAATACCTAGATATCACTAAAAAGAGAGACAGATTGATAATAATTTATGATGCCTAATAATGACTAATAACTGAATGATTTATCTACTGGAAAGCATGTTGCCAATTTCTACGATTAGCAAGAAAGTATAGGGCTGTATTAGCTTAACAATCTCCAGAGTACAGCATGCATTTATATCAGTGTATAATTTTTATATTAATTTTGCCCATGAGCCTTCTTTCAGGATCTTCCCTTTTGGAAAATGAACCTTTAGTCATGTGACTTAATTTGTTTAATAGAATGGCTTGCCTTGGAGATATATATATATATATATATATATATATATATATATATATATTAAATATAGCAAAACGGAAAATATATACATGGATTTACATCCCAGGAAACTCTAGACAAGGTACTCTAGGGGGTTATGCAATAAGGTGCAATAAGAAGGTTATAACTTCTCCAGTGATATCACTTCTCAAGTTTCTATGTTATTCTGTAGAGCCTAAGCATTCAGATATCCAAAGCTGAAGTGCACAGGCTCCACAGAATAACATAGGAACTGGAGAAGTGATATCATTGGAGAAGTCATCGCCACTTTATCAACCCTTAGTGTATAACCCCCAAGGGGTCCTTATCGCCTCCCTTAACCACAACCCCACTCCTTAAATATTTTCACCCCTAGTCTCCTCCACTGCTGCCTGGCACAGTAAATACACTTGGCCTATAACAATCAATATTGAAAAAAACAAACTTTAATCTCCCTAGAGAGATCTAGAAATCTCTCTAGCTTTCAAGGGGTCATACCCTGTAAAAGGGTATGATACTGGTGCAGGGACATTAAGATTGCTTAGGTCACACACAGAATTTTGAATATCGATATGGAACAGCACAAGTTTTGAGGCACCACTCAAAATATAGAGCTATAGGCAGTTGTCTACTCCATCTCCTGGGAAATCCATCCCTACCCGTGAGTTTGACTGCTGTAGTAGGTAAGATATTAGAAGAATTACTAATCAATAATATTCGTGACTATGTGATGACCAACAACATTATTAGTAAGAGTCAGCATGGTGGGCTGCAGACATGTTGCCCTTATGGAAATGCTGCATACCCCATGGTGGAGCAAGCTTAGCAAATTGGTGAAAGCTTCCCTTTCAAAGAATGATGGATAAACTGAAGTACTGTTGTAAAACTACTTAAACCAGCATTGTTTATATGTTGAATATATAATTTTTAATAAGGTCCCTTCAAATAGGAAGCAGAGGAAATCTCAACAGATCCTTGCTACGACTGGAATACATATGGATCCTTAAGTTGTGCACTGTCACCTGCATCTAAATACACTATTCCCTATAAATAGGTTAGGTGTGGCAGTTCAGACCAGATTTACCAGATTTACACTTCCACAATGGTTTCTCTGGCCAGGACTCAGAAAAGGTGGTATCAAACTGCAATGTTGCTTCTTGGGACAGGCTGGTTACTCAATATGGGTGGCATCGTTGAGAATCAATAAGATTTCATTAAAGGTTGGTATTGAAACAAATTTATCACTTTTTAGGAATCATGACATTGATCAACTTAATAAAACATAATTAATTAGGATTTCAAGATCCCAGGGTGTTTCCATGTTCCTTTATGTAGCACTGTTACATTGATATCATTATGGACAGGCATGCTGGTGATTTGTTGGAGTACAGTTCAGCAATTATACTCTACTAGTGTAAAAGCCCGTGTACACGAGCCATGGTCCGGGTGATGTTAACCCTTTGAGTGCTAGAGGGGGTACTGGCACTCAAATGGTTAAGACGCCGGTCCTGCTCTGCTTCCTGCCGCCAATGCAGTCATGCACTGCAGACAGACTGCCCGAAATCACAGAATGCTCCCAGCACAGAACTCCCAGCATTCTGTGCATTCAGGCAGTCTGTACTGCGCATGACAGCTTCTGACAAACATCCTAGCGAATTATTATATAGAGTGGAGTATACCCTGTGGATTGACTGACTTTGTGCAAGGGTACCAAGAATATTTTATTCTTTTTTTATTTTACATTTTTAAACATTTTTATTAGAATTACAAAGGGGTACAGGAAAAGAAAAAAGAAGAAGGGGGGACATAACAATCATTGAAGACTGCGTTTACAATCAAGTAACGAGGACTACTAATCACACCCGCGATGTCACAATGAGCTAAGGGGTGGACATAGACACTACCAGTATAGATAGTGCCTAGAAGCATTTATGCTGTTTTGAAGGAAAATATTGATCTGATTTACATTTTTCTCCTGTTCACTCACAATTCATTTTGTTAGTTGATAAAAATAAACTGTCTATTTTTGAAAGCAATCTTACTTTACAGCATTTTTCACACCTGCCTAAACATTTTGCACAGCACTGTGTGTATGTATGTATATATATATATATATATATATATATATATATATATATATATATATATATATAATATCTTTAAATTCAGTTTTGTTTGTTTGCAGAATGCAGTAGTGACATTCTTAGAATATTTACATGCCTTGCTCCATGTTTTTGGGTGAAGTTTCTACGCCCCTCAGTTTAATTTAGTAGTTACCATAATATGTGCAATGTGAGAAAATAGCTGTAAAAATATGGTTGCAGAGTTTACTCAATCTTGTCTCATAAATAACACTGTTTGTTGTTCAGGGCAACAATCTGTCAGTTGCAGACCTTTACTGGAAATTGCTTGACAATGTTTTATGGCCCATTAATTTCTATAAGTAAACCAATGTTTTAATGATTAAAAAAGTACACATGTTGCTTGTTGATAACACAAGAAAGTACACATGTTGCTTTCTGAAAAACACAAACAAAAATCTACTTTTCTTCTCTTAACATCTGATATTTAGTACAGTAGAACATTTTATGTTTAGAAAATATTGTACAAATGTGAGTCATATTTATAAAGTAGTATAACACATTTTCCCCTCTAAGTGACAAATACAATGAAATCTGATGTACTCTAGTTACAACCAGGTATTACATTATGGGCCTTATGCAGAATGCAAAACATGAGCATTTCTGCTCACATACATCAGTGTTTTCTTTCTTATTTCCTCCCCATGGTACATTTGGTTTCTTCAAAATTGCCACTGTTTTTTGTTTTACATAAGGCCCTGGGTGAATGAACCCATGCACATGCAGCTAGAAATGATGTTACCACGTAACACCCCTGTGGAGAAACAGGAGGCAAGCCCCTTGTTCCTCTACTGCAAAAAATGTTGTCCATTGTGTTGTGTCCCCTCTGTTATAATTTGATGAATGTTTTGTGTCCTGTGTTATTTACCTCTGTACTGTATTTTGCTCTGTATTCTGTGTACATAGGATTCTGAAGCCTAGGAGAACTAAGACATCCTACTAATTACCCCCACATACCTTACTTTGGCCATAAAAAGTCATTGCACTAATTAATTTTGTCTTTGTGATTTTATTCAAGACAAAACATCATTAATCAGTCCTTGATGTCATGACCATGAAGGTGTACATGATAAGAATCACAGGACACAAAAGCTCATGGGCAAAATTCATATAGCATATTAAGATTTTCTTGCCATAGTAAGTTAGTGGGTGTTATTATTTGGAAGTGTTAGCTCCTTTAAGAAGCATATTTTAAAAGAATATTAAAGAGTTACAACATGTATGTATTCACGATGAATGCCATTTTGTAACACTTTACTATCACTTTAAAGCATGCTCCCGCTGGCACTCAAAGAGTTAAAAGAACAGTAAAGTTTTATTATGCAAAATATACAGTGTAGGGATTTCATTGATGAGTAAACCAACAGTCCTCTCATGCTAGAGGAGTCTTCATTCTAAAGTTATAACAGCACACACATTTTAAATCAAACTACTAGAAACAGTCCAATGGGTGTCCAAAAGGAAATATTTTAATATGCAATTTAATAGAGTAAAAGCCTGTGTGCACGGGCCATGGAGCAGTGAGGTAACGGCAGTACGCAGAGCAGGACTGGCCTCTTAACAGTACCCGGACCTGCTCTGTGTATTGCCGTTACCTCACTGCTCCACGCAATTGTGCCGCCTCACTCACGTGATGCAATCATGTGCAGTAGAGACTGGCCGAACATGGGAATCGCGGCAAACTTTCTGGCCTTTTATTATATAGGATGGGAGAGCCTTAGTCTCTCTCTTAGACAAAGACTAAGTTCAGTCCTCATGGGCCACCAACAGGCCAGGATGTAAGGATTTCCCTGATTAAGTACAGGTGGGTCAATCACATTGAATGAGCCACTGATTAACTCACCTGTGCTTACTCAGGGAAATCCTTACATCCTGGCCTGTTGGTGGCCCTTGAGTACTGAACTTGGACAGCCCTGTCTTAGACTATGATTTCCATAGTAAGGACTAGGAATTGCTCCATCTGGTGACCACCAGGACTAGGAATTGCTCCATCTGGTGACCACCAAAGAGAATTAAGTTTAACCTCAAATGAAACATGGAAGATCCATTATATTAGAAACATTTTACATTTTTATGAAACATAATTATACAATTATACCTGTGATTATTGTGAATGTGGTGTTTTAGGGTTACATTACAGGCATATTGTTTTATCCTAGGGTCTAGTAGCTTTTAATTGCTCCCTTGAACTCAGGCAAGAGCTAGCAGTTTCTGCTTCAGCTGCTGGCTAAGCTGACAGCACTATCCCATCATATCCATTTTTGGATTGCAGAGAAAAGGGGAAAAAAGGAAAATATAGGGAACAGAATACACAAAGAAATGATAAAGAACAATTCTGGAGTAAACAAATTGCACTATAGGGAAATAAACATTCTTAAAAATTCTCATTAATTTAAATGGATTTTGACCCTTTGAATGGTAGGGAAGTGAATACCCCTTTTAAATCAATAGGAAGTTATAATTGTCTCTAATGGTGCAGTTGGTTTACCAGAATTACTCCACTTTTCTTTGAACATCAGCCTCATTGCGTGTGTAACAGTGAGCTCAGTCTGTGGCGAAATCCACCCATACCTTGATATCTATCAGTATGTTGCATAGTAGAAAGGTAAGCCAGCCTCCCACCAAACTATATCTACACTTAAAAAAAACAAAACAAAAACAAAGTGAATTGTACAGTATTTAACACCTGTACGTGATCAATCCTTCTATGTACTCTATCACTTTGTGGGTCTTAGAAGATCCCTTTGTTCAAAATGTAGTGGAGCTCTGTAGCTGGGACCTCTACACTATAAAGATACACTACTGACCAAGAAAACTGAAAGTAAGCGAATAACCATGGGGGGAACCGGACATCAAGTTTGAGTGCCAAAGAGGTCAAAAGAACATCTATCGGGCTCAATATCTATTGTTATCCGGTATTTAGAACAACAAGCTAAATACTAGTGTAAAACAAGGTCCGGGTGATGTTAAGAGGCCGGTCCTGATCTGCGTCCTGCCACCGACGCAGTCATGCACTGTAGAGACTGCCTGAAAGCACAGAATGCTCCCAGCACAGAACTCCCAGCATTCTGTGCGTTCGGGCAGTCTCTACTGCGCATGACAGCTTCTGACAAACATCCTAGCGAATTATTATATAGGATATGGTCACTGGCACTCAAGTTTATACCAGCAAACCCAATTGTATACTTATACCAACATACCCACTACTTTATAGTAGGGATATATATTATATTATATTTGAGAGCACCATTTACCAGAATCAGCGAACCCACTATGAGACGCAGGGTGTTTGTATATTTGCACCAATTTGTTGCATTATTTGTTTTTTTGTTTTAATATTTCTTTCTTACATCAAGTTATTTTATTATGTTCCATTTATAGTGTTTTAGAAAAAGATCTGTTTTATCACCTTTTTTATTGGAGATCTATATTCATCATACATTGTATACATTTTTATCCTATTATTTCTCTGTGGTAATAAATATTTTTTTTTTACCATTCTAGTTTTTCCATTAATTAAGGATTTCCTTGTTACACTGATAATACTACACTTAGGTATGTTTCCATTTCTTCTATCATCTTTTCTTCTGAGCGTTTTATAGCCTACATTTTATCTACAAAGGACAACCAATCAAGAAAAAGAGAAAGATGAAGGAAAGAGTAACAAAAGTAAGAAGCGAGGAGGGAAGGGGTGAGCCATCTAGATTATTATCTCCTTGAGGCTGATAGCCAGACTGTAATTTGTCGAACGGTCTCTGCTATGAGTGTTAATGTTCCACAGAACACCTCTGCAGTTCTACTCTATACCACTTTTTGCATTGTCATTAAAACACATGGTAATATATATATTTTTTAAAAAAAAATGTGCAGTTCTAATCCATACCACTTTTTCCTTTGTCTTTGCTTTGCTTGGTGATATTCCATAGAAAAAGTTTGCAATTCTATTCCATACTACTTTTCCTTTGTCTCTGCTATCCTTGCTAATATTTCACAGAAAACCTCTGACATTCTAATCTATACCACTTTCCCATTGTCTTTGCTATGCTTGTAATTTTCCACAAAAAAACCTCTGCAAATCTATTCATCACTATTTTTATTGATGTCTGCTGGTTCTCTAATAATAATTGTCATCTCTGTTGAACTTTTGATCTCAGTTGACTAACTCCTTATGTTCTGCTGATATTATCTGTACTGGGTCTGTTTTATTTCTTAAACATTCCCACTAACTCTCCCACTGTGAAGCGTTAACAACTCCCTTGATTTTCTATACATGTGATGAACCTGTGTAATTTATTTAAGATCTATTTAGGAGTAGATATTATGTCTGGAGTGGAAGTGGGATAGTTTGCAGTGGAATAATTCGTAAGGATTAATTGGGAGTTATACAGGGTCTTCAGTATGATATGAACAGAAGTAAACCAAAGCACTGTCTCCTATGATAAATGTATTCAATTTATTTAAATTGTCTATTTAACTTCCCACACACTGCAAACATTCTCATACGCATGCCATTTAAGTGCAACCTGGTCTTGTTCCTAACGGTTTGTAGCCCTAACTAAAACTCTCCAAATTGTGCTTTTATTCTACTCACTGAGGACTAATAGCCCTCTAAGTAGCTCTCCCTGCATAGTAGTATATACTTCTGCCTATATTTTAGTTGATCTCACCACTCAAATGAAATTTCTATATACCAATTACTTCGATCCTCCCTCCAACAATATTCAGCTTACTTATGTGCTTTTTCTGTCACTGTCATATTTATTAGTGTTTCTTGATCCAGTCTACCTATTTCTCTCAGCTGTTTCTCACGTCTTTTCCTCGGGTCAACTCTTATGAACTCTTCTCCTTTATTCGTTTCCTTGTACCACCTACTTCATTCCTCAACACGTACATACACCATTAAATGCCATACTTATCTCCCCTACCAATCATTATGTTTGCTTCTAATACTGGGCCCCCTCTCATTGTTTCTTTCTCTCCATTCCACACAGTTAACACCAAGAACTACAGCAACCTAATACACATTGCCTGTCTACCTACCCTCCTGGTATCTTTAAATGTGCCCTCTGGAATACGATGTATGTAATAATAGACCAACATCCATCCATAATCTTTTTATTTGCAGCTCTCTTAACCTCTTGACACTTCATCACTACTGCTGCACTCTTGTTTGGCAGAATACAATTCAGCCACACCCAACACCTGGTGATAGACAATGGGCGGATTTCTCTTATCCAAGTTGCAGCTTCCATCCTCTTCCATCCTCTCAATCTGATTTTCATTTTTTGAAGTCCATGCAATTTGCCCCTTTTCTCTATTCTTGTTTTGGACTACTATTCTCTATGCCGCCCCCCGTTCTCCTCTTCTCTTCAATTCCTTGATCACTTCTCTGCATTACTCTCCTACTCACTGGACAAACTTTTCCACTCATGAAGATGGTAATTTTCTAGACCAAGTATTCCTATGCTTACAGTCAATCTCTGCATAATACAACAAGGCACACTGAAAGGTGTCCAACAAATATATGAAAAACTTATTAAAAATAACATAATGAGGGCATACATTTGGCACCTTCCTTTTGTGATTAACTCCTGTGATTATACCACCATGTGGGACACAGATGTATTGACAATATGCTAGGGAATTTCTAGTAGGTTACATTATCCGTGTTATGTTTTATGCAATCTGGGACCATTGTTCTACTATTGTTATGTTGTTATGTGAGATATATATATATATATATATATATATATATATATATATAATATATATATATAAAAGAATAAGCCTCATTGCATAATTTATGGTACCTCACACACAGAACATAATTTATGTCTCCTCAGAAAACAAACACACATTGAACAGAATGCCTTATTACATAATTTGTCTCATTAGGAGACACAACTCCTACTGGGTGATTCAATGGGGACTTTACTGCTCCCATTGGGTGATTCAATGGAGGCATGTTTATCATACAGGGAGTTGGCCTGCCTCCTCCAGCCCGCCCACCACTATCCAACTGACAAAAAAAAGTATAGCTGCCACTTGCTCCTGAAGTAGGGGATATCAATAACTTCTCCTGGTCCACACACACTCTCACTCAGGATCATGACCCCACAAACACACTGTGTCACTCCCACAGATAACTTTAACCCTCCATACACTCTGTGTCACCTCCCACAGATAACTGTAACCCTCCATACACTCTGTGTCACCTCCACAGATAACTGTAACCCTCCATACATTCTGTGTCACCTCCCACAGATAACTGTAACCCTCCATACACTCTGTTTCAGTACGAGGGTGTAATGTTTCCATAGAATACAAACTCAGGGATAAACTTAATAGCAACTCTTTTATTAAACTCTTTTCATCTCTTCAGTCAACATCACTAACTCACTGTCACTCCTCCACTTCCTGCTTCCTGCCCTTTCTCCTTAAAGGGACAGAGATGCTATGCTGTATGTTACAGAGGGCAAGCCTCAAACACCACTTTCTATTTGTTCCCTCAGCATATTGCTACATTGCTTCAGCTGAAGAGCCACCGTGTGTTATATTGATATGTTACCATAACTTAACCCTTTGAGTGCCAGAGGGGTATGAAATGCATTGCAAAGCAATGAGTTTCGTACCCCTCTGGCACGCAAAGGGTTAAGTAAGGAGGAGTTACTGCTCCCACTGGGTGATTTAATGGTGGAGTGATTTAAATCATGCAGGGAGTTGGCCTGCCCCCACTATCCAGCCCGCCCACCACTATCCAAGTAACTGAAAAAACAAAATGGCTGCCACTCGCTCCTACACCACAGACACAAACACATCAGCCAAAAAACACACACACTCAATCACACACACTCAATCACACACTCTCACTCACACACACTCTCACACACACTCAATCATACACAGTCACAATAATTCACACACTCACACGCTCTCACTCACACATTCACTCACACTCAATCACACACACACTCACTCACTCACACTCAAACACACTCACACTCTCTCACTCAGTCTCTCATGCACACTCTCACACACTTTCACTCTCACATACTCACTCACACACTCAATCACACAATCACACACACTCTCACTCAATCACACATACTCTCACTCATACACTCACACTCATTCACACTCTCTCACTCACTCATACACACTCTCACTCAATCACACACACTCACTAACACACTCACGCAATCACTCACATGCAGTCACTCACACGCAATCACTCAGTCTCGCACTCACAGGCCAGGGAGCCGGGCCGGCGGTTGTCTGGCAGCCTCTGAGTGTGCATGTACAGAGTCCACTTCAGAGACTGTGCACTCCATGACTCTCGCTACATACTGGGACAGCTGGTTAACCCTTTCAGTGCTAGAAGATTAAGCAACACAATGAGCAATGCCTTGCCTACCCCTCTGGCACTTACAGGACCGTAATAATATCTGTGTGTGTGTGTACGCATGTATGTACATGTGTATGTATGATCAATGTCTGTATATGTCACTGTATCTGTGTGTGTCTATGTATGTGTGCAATATGATTCTTTCTGCTTCACACAGTACACAAAAAAACATCATCAGTCAATACAGCTAAATGAAATGTACAATACAAACACAAAAAATTCTTACAAAAGACCTTCAACATGCCACCTACAACATTTCAAACAAAAAATGCTACACGACACATACTCTACTACAATGACGGGCAACGCTGTCACATATTGCTAGTATATATATATATATATATATATATATGTTATTTGGATGTTCCCCCTGTGTCTTCACTTTATTTTACGTGAATTGCATTGTTTGTTACATTTTCTTTTTCTTTTTTTTTTTGTTCTGTTATGTACTTTTAGACTTTTGAATACACATTATTACTCTTTTTGATTGTGAAGGAGATTTTTTTTCCCCTATGTACTTGTCTAGCACATTGGATTGTATATTAGGGGCTATATCATTACTACAGTCTCCTGGGCTTTGGTTATGAATTATTTGTATGTTGCCCTCTTTATGTTATTTTTAATAAAGTTTTTCATATTTTTTTTAACCCTTTTAGTGTGCCTCGTTGTATTAGGCTTCTTTCTCTAGGAGGTTCATTTTGGTCTCTTCACCCATTGGTCCTTTCCTTTGTTTAATGATTTATGATTCAATTGCCTAAGAATGCACTTAAACAATAAGCTTACATTATTTGGTTGGTGTGATCTTGTGTCTCCATCTTAGTACTGTCAGTCTCTAACTTCTCTAACAACCCTTTCCCTCTCGGTGACTACCACATGTTAACTTGTTGCCTAACCCCACCTTTGTTCCTTACACTCCACCTAAAGCCACCAGTATATGCAGAATCCTAAACTCCATTGACTTACATCAACTTTCCCCATCTCTAAAACCTGTCTTCTCTACCACATCCTCCCTGTCCTGCCTGAACTTGGCCACGTCCTGCTATCTCTCCACTCTTATGACTGCTCTTTACAGAGTAGCTCCTGCCTTCCTTTTCCACCCCTAATGATCCATATCACAGCCATGGCATACAAAAGTGGCTGACTACCTTCAAAGGTACTCCTGGACTGCCTAGTGGTTTTGGAGGAAAGACTTCCAGCACTACAAATTCACTCTGCACTCATACTGTTTTGCTCTCTCCCCTTCTAAACAAGTTTACTTCACCTCTCTCATATCTATGTCCTCTAACCCTAGAAGACTCTTCAGTACCTTCAGATCCTTCCTCTGCCCCACCTAGCATATGCCCTCCACAAATTTCACTCATAAGATCTTGTTAGTTATTTCAAAGTTAAGATTTAAACTATTAGGCCTCCTCCCACAGTCTTTCCACAGTGCTTATTCCAGCAATAAACCTCTAGGGACCACTAGAACTCTCTACCTAGCACTCTCTGACTCTCCCTAACCTCCAGACCTTTAAAAGGTCTTTCAAACCCTACCTCTTCAGAGACGATTATCAATAACATAGCCTTTATAACCTCCTCCACATCTAGCACAGCTATGCCCTTCCCTTTAACATTATCATTCCCCATTCCATAATGCTTTGTGGCTGAACGTCATTGCACCCTTAATTTACTCTGACTCTGGGAGAAGCCTCCATGATATCAGCTGAGTGTTTCGTCCCACATTTCCTTTTAGCAATTGTCAATCTCCAAACCTTACTGTGTCACAGCCTGTGGCTGGTCCACTCTCAACTGATGTTCTATAGACTATAAGCTCTGGAGAGTAAGGTCCTATTATCTTTCTGTTTACAATGAGTTTTAATGGTAATTGTAAATATCATTATATATTGTACCCCCATTGTACTCTGTTGTTGTAGAATACAGTGGAATCTGATGGAGCTTTATAAATAAATTCAATCCCACACCAGATTGAACCTCCGTGTTTGGTCAACAGACAAACAGCACAGCCATTCCATCAGATGGAACTTGTCACGTTGAATTAACAAGTGTTTTTATGTCAAATGTGGGCAAAGACAGCTTGGGTCTATTGTAAGCCTGCTCAGGCATTAATGTTGAATAGCGACAAACAGTCCAGTGATCTTCCCAGCAGTGCTGTTCAGGGATTAAGCGAGAAGTCAGAGTAAACAACTCTGTGATAATCTTCGCCACCCTGTCCCAAAGTCAATGAGCTTAAGAACCCTTGTTTTACTCATCTAGAAAAACCCTATAACACACTTTCTAATATTGTTTGTACTGTGATACTTCACTCACGTGCCTGACACTCAAAGGGTTAGAAGATTATCTTGAATTAAAGACAAAATCAATTATCAAAATTAAAAAGTATTAACTATTTGAATGGAAATATACCTTCAAATATGGGGCTTTGTGCACAAAGATAAACAATTCTGTGGCAATCCAATAAGATCATAAACATCCACAATGATTTAAAGGACACTTAACAGCTTAAATGTCATAGAGCTCTCAATGTATTGCAAAGAAATACATTCAAGATCTTGCTAATATTCAAGCAGTTAATGCACTTGAGACCTCTTTGGTATTCCAGGGATTGAAAGCCCAATTTAAATCAAATGGCATAAGGGGAATTCCCTGTGTTGCAGTTGGTTTACCCCAGCATTGCTCATCTTGCCTACATAGTCCCTGAAAACAAGTGTATTCTGAATCAGATTTGACCTCTTCTTTATCATAACTTGGTGATGCTGTGGAAGCTGCTTTGCTGGAAAGATCCATTTTGTATTGATGCTACCTCAAATCATGCTGTTATGAGTAAGCCAAGTCTATCTTTACATTGAATATCATGGACACTTGGACCAGAAAGTAAGAGTAACATAATTTTAGGCCTTTAGAGAAGGTGCACAGACATGAACCATAGTCAGTGGTACTCAAAGCTACTTCATCTGAGGTAGCTACTAGGACAAAATGGAAGGTCCCAGCCAAGGGCATTGCTAGGTACAGGCTGATATAGATAAAGCCCAGGCCATGTTGCCAGCTGAAGCCGTGTTGAGGTGCTATTAACCCTACTAGTAATAGTACAATTGGGTGTCATACTGCAATAATTATAATTAGGTAGGTTTAAGCCATGGGGGCTGGATTCTATTACAGGTGCTAATTTTATCACTGCTTTTATCTCCAAAGTTCCCCATAGACTTCAATAGAACCGGTGTTAACATTTATCACTTGCAAAAGAATCTAGCCCTGGATATTTTGGGAGCACAGCTACTCCGTTCATTCTATCACTGCAACTTCGAAAACATCGTCAATTGGTGATATCAGGGGGAACCAGTTTCTGTTTGAAAGAGAACTCTTTGCAGAGGCTCCATAATATGATAAGTAAATACACTTTTCATGATTTCATGTTACAGTACATTTTCTCTAACTGTATAACACAAAGATTATTCAACTGACAGGTTCATGGTATGGCTCTGGTTATAAAGGTTGCATAATGAGTTCAAAGTAATTTATAAAGACTAATTGGCCAAGAAATGTCCTTTGGATGGCATTTATGAAAGTCAGATATCAGATGTTTTAAAAACAACATTTTAATATAACTGATAATCTTTTCTTTTTTGTTAAAAAGTATGCTGTCTCTTTTTTGCATGTTACAGTCATACCCAATTTTTAAAATTATAATGCAAACAAAATTAAGTATTAATTAGAAAATGATTACATGTCCATTAAACTGTTTAACATAACACAGCCAAATACATAACACATTTCCAAGAAAAGGAATAAAAAAATATGCACCAAATTGCTTAAATAAAACCAGAAAATGCATGAATCTCTTACTGGAGTTTACAGAAATAATAACATTTGGCACCAATGTGCAATCAATGAACTGTAAAAGTAGTCTACTCTGATAGGAGCAAAGCTTGACCTCAGTAGTATGGGTGTGTGAATACTTTACTATTATATAATTGCAAGTGAATCCATCTTAATGAATGGGTTACGATTACCCGACAGTTAATACAAACAAATAAGGCAGGTATGTTTCACAGTTTGTACAATGCATTTTGTTTTCTCTTATAATTACATTGCCGATGTTGACACCAGTAGTGCAGGCAACAAGTCAATGATATACATTCTCTTGTCTTTGCCATGGAAACAATACAGGTGCAAGTTACTTCAGTCATGGTGCATCTTCTCTATATTACTGTACATTGTGTAACAACTAAAACTGGTATCTTCTACATCTAACACAGGCTATACATAAAGTATTAATTCATTTTAACTAGCAAATAAATGCCTGATATTTCTCCATGTTAATTGTGTTATGAAATTAAGTATCACAGACAAAGGATCACACTTTAAATCACCTCCACCTGATATAGTCAATGCTGTCTTAGATTAGTAATGTCTTATTGCATACCTCATATTGTCAATAATTTCAGAACTAGTAACCTAATTGTGTAAGATGAAGTTATACTGATGTCCTCAAAAGGTGCCACATAACTAAAATGTATGAAAAAGTAGATGACTTCTCAGCCTGCCGAGATGTAAGCACCATGGTATGTGGTTGCATATATATTTGAATATACTTGCAAAAGGAAGACTAGTATTGCTTGGCTCATTCACATAACTTCCTTTCTACAAATGAACCCAGTATCTCACCCAGTGCATCTCTGAAATTGTGAAGGGTGATTAGAAGAATATGGCGATGTTTGGGCATTTTGTGCCATTCATCTGCTCCTTGTTTTCTGCCATGTACTAAATCATTACATTTTCTTACATATGCTGTAAGTGGTATTTAGCTTGCTCATGTTAGATGCTTATGTTGATGGAGTTTTGAGTGACGCTATACATAAAAAGCATTTGTATATATGTTCAGGTGTGTGTGCAAGACTTTGAAGCTTACAAATAAGCACAACATATGGACTGCTCTGGCAGACTTGTATATTGCCCTGATTGAATCTATGAGCCTAATTCCTCAAGCCTAAATGCCACAATTCTGCAGCAGATCATCTGAACCATGGATGACAAGGAAAATTCACTATGATTCCATTCATTTAAATGGGTTTGAAACCACTTGAATGTCAGAAAAGTCTCCAGTGCACTGGAAAATCTGTTTTATTTTATCTGTACTTGTCAGTGTGTTTATTTCTCAAGTCACTCCATGACACCTTACTCTCCTTCAGACAGCCTCCCAATTTGAAACAAGTGATGGTAAAGAATGCCCTGAATAAAAATACAAAAAATGGCACATCTCCCTGCCTACAAAAGATGTGTGAAACCTGTGCACACATTTACACCACTGACAAGATACCAATTCCAAACACCCAGTTACACTATAAGATCAATGGTACCTTCACCTGCAAATCATCCAATATAATATACCTTATCATGTGTGCAAAATGCCCAACAGCT
This sequence comes from Rhinophrynus dorsalis, assembly GCA_037306005.1. Classification (NCBI taxonomy): domain Eukaryota; kingdom Metazoa; phylum Chordata; class Amphibia; order Anura; family Rhinophrynidae; genus Rhinophrynus; species Rhinophrynus dorsalis. Next base: position 403,329,983 of record CM074721.1, read on the forward strand.
CTTTATGTGGGTGATACTGGACAGCCACTATATAAAAGGTTTAATTCCCACAGATCCAGTGTTAACAACAAAAAGACAGAGACACCAGTGGGAGAACATTTTTGTCAAAATGGACACAGTGTCAGGGACATTAAGTTAACTGTATTGATGGGACTGTTCCACACTCAGAGGGACAGAAAAGTATGGGAGTATCACAGTTCCCGTGATCTTTCTCTGTCACTCTTTGCTGTGGTGCGCTCCCATTTTGTGAGCTTGTTTGGCCCGCCCAGTATGGCCTTTTTATACTCGGCCTTTGGCACCTGTCAGGTGCCCTTTCGTGGTGTTCCTGAGCCAGTGTTGCTGTCACTTTTCGGCGCTCCACTATGAACATTTTTTGTATTAGTGGTGTCAATTACCTAATGATTTTTAAGGACCTGCTATACTTTTTCATTTTGCTGGATGATCCTGTTAACTAGTAACTTTTGTTATCTGTTTGCTTGCATTAACACTTACTTTGAAATCTTGTTTCGAGTAGCAAACTGAGCTGACTAATTACTACTTCCACTCTAAGTTCTTTGTGGACAGACTATATACGATACAGCTCTGTGAGTGCTTTTTTAAGAAACTAAAGCATGTTGTGTATATTATTAGTTAATAAACTTTTTTATGTGATCACATGTTTAATACATTTCAGTGATTGTTACCTACACTCCATAACAGATTCACTACTGTATTAATAACTCCTATGATTAGTGCCTCATCCAACAGTGTTACATTTTTGACAGTCTACTATTGCTGTTTTTATGCTATGTTTTAAATTAATTATTAAAGGTTATTTTTTAAAATCTAGATTCCTACCCCCCTTGCCAATGCTTTTTAATTTAAATAATAATTGTGTCTTTCAAACTTTACTTTTGTCGAAGAATCCTCCATTTGCAGGAATTACAGCCTTGCAGACCTTTGGCATTCTAGTTGTCAATTTGTTGAGGTAATGTGAAGAGATTTCACCCTATGCTTTCTGAAGCACCTCCCACAATTTGTATTGGCTTGATGGGCACTTCTTACATACCATATAGTCAAGCTGCGCCCACAACAATGACCCCAAACTTTTGAACAGTAGTGTGTGTGTATATATGTGTGTATATATATATATATATATATATATATATATATAGCTAATGGTCTATATTAGAGATTCAAACAATCCTCTTATGTTTTCTGGTTTGCACTTGTCTTCCTCGTAACATTGTTATTAACAGATAACATGATGAGAATCAGTGGGAAGCATGTAAAATAACTACCCCATTTATTATAATACTGTCATATTTTCTTAGTTAACTCTTTAAGGACCAGGGGGGGGTGCAATGCATTGCTTTTTAAATGTGTTGCACACGCCTCTGGTTCTTAAAGGGCTAATTTAATTACGCATGGATTGTATATCTCATAGGGTATATAAATTAGGATTTTATTCTTCCTTTGAAAAAAATGTAAACAGAAAGTATTCTATATTTGAGTGTTTTCATTTTTACTTTGTATATACATGAACATTGTACCACAGGAAACAGTTAAATATTCATGCAAGTATATCCTTTATTGTGGAAACATTCTGTAATAGTTCTTAAAGGAGTTGTGGAAAATCGATAAATGATAGACAGAGATTTTAGATACTATGATCTCATTTCTAAACTGCAATATCATTTTAAAATTTCCAACTACAAGGTCACTGTTTTGTTAACAGCTGCTTTTATCGTGCTTCCAATATAACCAAACTCAAAGTTTTGTTGTAACTGAAAATTGCTGAAAATATTAACCAGTTGAGTGCCAGAGGTTTAAAAAATGCATTGCACTCAAAGGGTTAACAAGCAACCTGCTCTTACAAAATCATATCAGTTATTTTGAGTATAAAATGGTAAAAGATAGTCTATGCACAAACATGAAAATGCATTTTATAACAATTTTGTTCCAATTAAAATATTGTCTCTAGAACTTTACATTTTAACAAACTTAGGCAAATTATTGATTTGGGAGTTTTTCTGGAATAAAATATTGCTATTCTTTCAGAAGTTGCACAACCAAATAAGACTAAATTTTCTGTTGAAAAAGTCTAGTCTGAACATCTGCATAGGTATTGAGAGGGGCTAAAACGCTCAAGAACTATCCTAATACTGAATTCCTAGATGGCCTTAATTTGCAAATTGGGTAGTTTTATATAAACTTCAACCCTGCTGAGATGAATCAGTAATGTGCTGTATTCTGTAGTCATTTGTAATGAGACTTCCATACATGTACATTTATTCTAAGCATGTACTTTTGTTCCAGAAAAATGTAAAGCTCAGCTTATGATCTGTTATATCCAGGGTGACATAGGACATATATTGGCTGTGATGTAATCAAATGTCTTTCTATTTTAATTGATGTTCTGTGGGCATTTTTGGGAGCTGATCACCACCTGAAGTGTACTAATGAAAACACTATAATGCTAGAGCAAGGATAAAAAAAAACTCCTGAAAAGCATCTTTTCAGGGAATTTTCTTACAGATTTCCAGTTCAACTTTTACCTTATCCAAAGAAGCATTTTGCATGTTGGACACCTTATTTCTGAAACCCCCTAATACTGCTCCTGCAGAATGGACCCGAGGTACAACAGGATCCACATATAGCTTGTGGAAGTTGTTCCCGGGTGGAACAAGTGCGAAAGGAGAAAGAGGTGGCATTTGTTCTCTTGCTCTCTGTTTTTTTGTATTTATAAGAAAGGATATTGCTGGATATGCCATAAGACTGTGTTGACTCAAATCAGCTCTAATGTAATAGGTTCCATAATCATAGGTGATCCATGACTGTTCATTTCCCATACTTGTATGTGGATTGAATTCTAGAGCGTTCATTTAGTTGAAGTCTTTTGTATGATTTTAGTATAATTTTTAGTGCAATCAAAATGGTCTACTCTCTCTGATAAATGAACATAAAAATATAGTGAATTGGCAATGATAAGCCATATTTGGGGAAGTGATTAATAACTGTTCTGTACTAGAGGGAGTTAACCATGGACCTCTTGCTGTAACCCCTTAGTGTTTTAGCTTCCTTTTGTCATATATACTTTTTTTAGTTTTATTTGTTGAGCTATGATGTCTGTATATGCGTCAATATGTTGACCAGCACAGTAGGGATTTTTTTTGCGGATTTACGAGTCCCCTTGGAGTCGTAAAGCCCTGTGGTTAGATCTGAATGAGAGTTTTGAAGCTTTGTATATTTCTGCATACACCTGTTTGTTTTGGTATCAAAGTTGAATCCCTCATGGGAAGATACTGGAGGGTTAATTTTCGACTTGCGGTGGGACTTGGGAAGTTGCAACAATCCTTGGTTTTGGTAATTGATTAACTGGAAGCTACATAAGGGTGTTTGGCGTGGAGACAAATTTGAGGTCACGACTAAGTGTTCACATACCCAAAACGCGTTGATCTATTTGCTCACACCTGCTCATGAAGACGTCTCACGGTCTGTACAATTTTATATTCTCTTTGGATACTACTTTACCCATATGTTGCATTTGGAATTAAATAAAGACATTGCTGATTTTATTGCGATACACAGTGTCTGAAGGCTTTATGTGTGCAGCCATGCCCTTGTTTGTTTGTATGTATTCAAAAGAAGTATGAGAACTCCTAGGCTGGCACACAAAGGCAAAGGCATTAGTATCTAAGCATCCTATATAATAATCCGCTAAATTGTTTGTCAGAAGCCATCATGCGCAGCAGAGACGGCTGAGCTCGCTGCAGTCATGCACACTACAGACTGGTCGGGCTGAGGCTGATAACAATGTGGGGCTCCGAATTCAGACTGTAGTCCTCGACTACGGTCTGAATTTGGAGTGCCCCACTCAGTATCAGCCTATCACGGTGCCCGTGATTGCTGCAGTTCTCTGTCTATCACCTGCAGGGGGCTCCCATTGGCTGTCTGCAGTCAGCCTGCCTCTGGTTGCCTTTTTAAACTCAGTCTGGGCACCCTTTAGCTGCCCTTTCGTGGTGTCTCTGACAGCATTCACTTTGCCTGTCTGCTGTAGCTATTGGGCCTGTACCTGAGTTCTTGAGTTCCTGAGTTTACCTGTTCTTGTGTTCCTGCCTGCTGGTCAGTTCCAGTCCGGTTCCGGTTGCTGTCGTTCCGGTTGCCAGTCGACTTGCGGTGCTCGTCCCGGTTGAGCCTCGGCCTGCTCCTGCTGTTTCCTGTGTTCAGTTTCTGTGGCGATATTGCTCTTCTGTTGCTCCGGCGACATTCTGTCTGTTGGTCCCAGCGTGCAGATGCTGGTTTACTCCATTAGCCTTGCGGCTCACAATACTGTCTGTTGGTCCCAGCGTGCGGACGCTGGTTTACTCCATTAGCCTTGCGGCTCGCTATACTGTCTGTTGGGCCCAGCGTGCGGACGCTGGTTTACTCCATTTGCCTTACGGCTCAAGGTATAGTTGTTGGTCCCAGCGTGCGGACGCTGGTTTACTCCCTGACTTGCAGTCAGGTTTCAGGTGCTGTGCAGTCCTAGCAGCACTTGGTTTCAGGTGTGTACCGACACTAGCCTCTCCTTGGGTGAGACAGCTTGACTGTATACTCTATTTACCATCCTACTGTCATTGTCATCTGACAGTCACTGGTCTTAGTGGTGTCTCCCTTTTTGGGCTGCCCTGCCCGGTATAGGTAAGGCCGGTAGAACCTTTCACGTTGCCACCTTTAGGTTGCCCTACTCGGTATTGGCAGGGCTGGTAGAGCCTATCGTTGGGTATCCATTTTGGGCTGCCCTGCCCGGTATTGGTAAGGCCGGTAGAACCTGTTACGTTGCCACTCCACGGTTGCCTTACCAGGTATTGGCAGGGCCGGTAGAGCCTATTCCTTGTGTATTCCTCAGGCTGCCCTGCCCGGTATAGGTAAGGCCGGTAGAACCTTTCACGTTGCCACCTTTAGGTTGCCCTACTCGGTATTGGCAGGGCTGGTAGAGCCTATCGTTGGGTATCCATTTTGGGCTGCCCTGCCCGGTATTGGTAAGGCCGGTAGAACCTGTTACGTTGCCACTCCACGGTTGCCTTACCAGGTATTGGCAGGGCCGGTAGAGCCTATTCCTTGTGTATTCCTCAGGCTGCCCTGCCCGGTATTGGTAAGGCCGGTAGAACCAGTACGTTACCATCTTACGGTTGCCTTACCCGGTATTGGCAGGGCCGGTAGAGCCTACTTATCACTATTCCTTCAGTATCGCTTGGGTTGCCTTGCCGGTATTATTTGCAAGGCCGGTAGAACCTATCTCAACAGTCAATTGCTTATATATATGTGATGTTTGTATGTGTATGAAAGCCCTAGGGGATTGTCTTAACTTTTCAATAAAGTTATGTTTTTACCTAAACCTTACGTCTGAGAGTCTTAACAAACCGTGACACAGCCGCAACACGAGCAGTCTCTACTGTGCATGACTGCACCGCGGCCATTGCTGGGTGGCACTGTGGCCCGTGTACACAGGCTCTTCAACTAATTGGATGATAAAGTGTAAAGAGCATTGGAGATGGATTTTAAACTGCAATTTTAACCCCTTTGTTGCTGGAGCCGCTCCGTTCTTTGTGATTGTTTCCAATGCATTTCTTCCCATTGAATCAGTGACCTCTATGGCATTGATGGAGTTAAAAGTCCCATTTAAATCTATTAAGATTTGTTCTCCAAGGTGCAACTGGTTTACTCCAGGATCCAATTCTTCTAAATACAAAAGCTTCAAAGTGAAACTCTTGTGGGCATAGCTGGGAACTTACCGGGTCTCCGGGTGAAACCTTATATTCTCCGGGTATACCGTATGTGCACTTGCTGCTCCTGCCTGCACACATTTCATAATTTAAATAAATTCCTCCCGAGTCCCGTACTGGCATTGCAGACCTCTTATTGTGAAGAATCCCGGAATATCCGCAAATAAGTTGTGTCCTGTGTGTCACCTGATTATTATGACTGGCATTGCTCTGGCTGGAGAGGACAGGAGGAAAAACTACGTGATGATGAGAGATGATGACGCTGCGTGTGTGGTGTCAGGGCACAGGGAGCGTGAGAAGCAGTAGAGCAGAGAACCTGTACTGGGCACCTCTTTCTTGCCAGCCATTGTTGTAATGTAAGATTTTTTTTTAGTTCATGAACAATGAATACATTTTTGCCATCATCGTTAATTAAATCATGTTGGTAGAGCAGGGGGAAGTGTGGTGGCTTTCACTGGGATGGGATGGTTGGGAATGGAATCAAAAATATTACTTCCAGCATGATGTTAAACACCTCTTTAAACACGGTAGCAGAGTTTTTTATTTATTTATTTTTAAATCTCCGGGTGAGCTATTTCAGAAAGTTCCAAGCTGGGCCATTATAGATGTTTAAACCTTTGAGTACTAGAGATGTATGCAACACATTGCACTCAAAGGGTTAAGAGAAAACACACATTTTGCATAGGCACCCCTTATTACAAATGCCAGCTAAAATAATGTGCTTTAACTCTGAGTGCCAGAGAGGCATCCAACACATTGCAGTTCACTGTGTTCAGTACCTCTCTGGCACTTACAGGATTAAAACAGCAGTTTTATGAAAACCTATGTTATAGAGCTTTTCCTGCTGCATAAAACAAGATCACTCCCATTGCTGTCAGTTGTTTTATTGAAAAATTATAACAGTTCAAATTGTCAGGAAGTAAATTACAGTGTGATTACTTCCTGAAATTGCAAACTAACAGCATGACTCAGCAGTTTCTATCACATTCTATGGAGAATTGTTTGTCGGTGGCTTAACTCTCTCATAGAATGCAACAGAATAATTCACTGGAAATTGATTACTAGAGGGCACTGTTAATGTATAAAACATGAGTTTAAACTACAATAATTATGGAAGTATGTATCTGTCAGCAGTGAGAGTACCCTTGTTTTACTCAACAAGAATAAACTCTACAATATATATTTTTTCATAACAAAGGTGTACTGTAGACAGGTGTGAATGTTTTTGCCAAATCTTAAGTACATTAGGTTGTGTTATTTTATTTCAGTAGTGAGAAACCATAAAGATCACCAAATGGTTGTTGTAAGACTTGATGTATTTTAGTAAGTTAACATAAGTTAACTTCATAGTTGTAGACACAGATGAGCAGGTACCGTTTGTGTAATTTGAATCCTCACTGGATAATATATGGATAGCAGAATCTGAGGGGAGATGTTTCAATCTAACGGCAAAGTACGTCTGGTGATGTGCGGAGAGCACTTCTCCTTGGAGATGAAGACAAATTCACCATATACTCTAAGAATTAGGTATTCAAGGGGAGGGAAAGAGACATAGATTACTAGCATATGAGTAGGACTAAAGCTTCCTATGTGTTTTAATGGCAGGTCTAAATAGCAATGAATTTTAAAGTGACAGACATCCTTCTTTTTGGCTGTACATAAGATAGCTCAAAACAGCTAAGTGGTTACTCATAAGATTAAAGTCTGATTAAAATAGTCAAAAGTTCTACAGTTCCAAGCCCAAGGTAGCAGATGGAGAAGCCACAGTCATAGTTCTCATTCTGCACATTGTAATCTGGTGACCAGCTGTTAGTTGTAAAGAAAGAGCACCTAGAGCACCAGAGTGTGCCTTGTGGAGTGTTTGGAAGCCAGCTGAGCTCATTCCTTGTTTACAGCTTGCAGTTGATCGGGGGTTTGTAGTCAGTTGAGTGTAAACCCAGGCTTCTCTGTATACTACCTCACACTTAAGACTGAAAGTTTTGATCATGCTACCTTGTGAGAGGGGAGAAGAGAATGTTAAGTGGCAGGGAGCTGAGAAGATGCATTCACCCTCAGACTTCAGTACCAAGAATAGCACCAGCCCACCATAAGGGGTGGCTGATGCTGTTCTTTCTGCTGAATTTTTCCGTGTCAAAGGGTGGAGAACTGTGAGATATGGCTGACTATAATATGGGGCTGTAAAGTAAGATATAGCAATATCCCCAGTTTGCCTCAGGAATATGAAACTGGCTTATTCAAGCATATTTAAATACTACTGGTGAAGTAGACACTGAAACATCATAAACCTGGTGAAGCATGGGGAAGGCATTATAATGTAGATTTTCAGATGCACCCCACGAGATGGATCTGAGTACATTTCACCACAATATCATCAAACAGGACACTTTTTGATTGTTAGTGATCTCTTCCTAGTTGTTGTGAATGCATACCTCTACACACATGCACACAACATACTGGGTGCTTGTGAAAGCAATTTATGATAATTTCCATATACTCAGATATACATTTCTCAGGCACTCCAGTTATGATGAAAATTATGTGTTTATTTTCAGATCAACAATTTGGAATGCTGCAACATGTCTTCAGCAAGAAATTACATGTTGATCTGCAAATAAATACATTAATTTGCATCAAGACTGGAGTGCCTTCAAAATGTATATCTAAATGTACAAATTCACCAGCATGGGCAATTTTATATGTTAGGGTGGTTGGTACAAAAATGAAACAGCTCTACTTTGGGCCATGTACTAGAGCATATGTTCACTTTACTGCATACTAGTGCAAACACACTGCCAATCTTATCATTAAGAGCTTCAAGCAAGGAAACCTGAAAATACTGCATGTGCAAGAAAACTGAGCTAAAAAAATCCAGTTTTCACTGTGCCTTGTTATTACGTGACATTAGACAAAGCACAGAGTGGCATGTGCCAAAATGCCCATACACTCCCACACTGCCCTGCCCTTGGAACAATTGGCATTAATATGAGAATTTTCTCTCTATATAACTTAGTACATATGTGATAAGCAGCCACAAATACAGAAGAAGTCCTGGAAGATTCTACAGTGGTTATCATAGTCACCTGACTTGAATCCCATAGAAAATTTCTGGTGGGATTTGAAGAAGGCAGTTGCAGCATGCAAATCCAAGAATATTACTGAACTGGACGACATTGCTCATGAGGAATTGACTAAGATTCCTCATGAACACTGCCAGAAGCTGGTGTCTGGCTATGCATCTCACTTGCAGCAGGTCATAACAGCAAAAGGGTGCTCTTCTAAGTACTAAAGATGCTTGCCATGAAGGGGTTGAATAATTTTGGGTCTGGAGAAGTCATTATAAGTTGCATTTTCAATTGAATTTGGGGAAACCACTTGAAGCATTAGTTGTGTTGAGCTATTTCGATTGCTTTTGTTTGATTTGTTCATTGCAAACAGCAGAAAGTCTGTAAATTTTGACAATAAACCTCATTTGCAATGGGGGTTGAATAATTTTCATTACAACTGTATATTTAATTAACACCCTTTTATGAAGGGGAGAAATTCAGATATATTAGTAGTTTTTACCCCCTGCCGGGGTGCAATTAGGTTTATATCAGAGCTATTTCCTCTTGCTGTACATCTGTAGCTGTAACAGAATCTAGGGGCAGATTTACATCCCCGACACACCTAGTCAAGGCACATAGGTGCTTCACCTATGAACACGCTCCCATTCCTCACATGACCCTGTCCCAGACACAGTACTGTTCCTTGGCACAGAAAATACCCTTGGCCCATTACAAGAACAAGAAAAACTTTAAACCACTGGCTGCTTCTCAATGCATTGGAGATCCCACTCACAGTAAAGGGGTTAAAAGATGCCATGCAAAGTGATATAAAACTCGAGACATCGAGTTTGCGCTGGCCACACCCAGAAGTCAGAATGTGGGTGTGGCCTGCACAACTGAAGTGCCATTCAAGATCTGGAGCCCTAGGCAGTTACCTACTCTGTCTATTGCGAAATCTGGTCCTAACACAATGTAGAACTTTTAAAGCATATGTGTCACAGTGCCTTACCTCGGTGTAAGCGTTTTGCTTACCTTGGAGAACAGGCCGCTGGAATGCTCGATCAGTGGTCAGCCTCCTACTGCTTCTCCTGCTGCAGGCTCCCTGGGTCTGTTCCGTGCGACTCTTGCCGCATCGAGTCCATCTTTCTGCCAGCAGTATGCGGGCGCGCGTCACAGGGATTCCCTTAGTGACTTCGTGACCTTGCTTTTTTTAAAGATTCAGTACACTTATTGCTCCACCTCTCATAGGTGGAGCAATCAGTATTTAAACTGCCTGGACACTGCATCAGTTGCCCTTTCGTGGTGTTCCAGTGCAGTTAGTGTTGTTGAGCTCTGTATATTACCTGGTTTGTCTGACTACCCGATCTGGTGCTGACCTGTGGCTCTGTCTGACTATCCGCTCTGTGTATGACCCTAGGCTTGTCCAGCAACCAATTTGGTGCAGACCTGCAGCTCTAGCTGACTAAACACTCTGTGGAGGACCAGACTTGTCTGACTACCCGATCTGGTGCTGACCTGTGGCTCTGTCTGAGTGTCTGTTCCGTGTATGACCCTTGACTTGTCTGACAACCCATCTGGTGCAGACCTGCGGCTCTGGCTGACTAAACGCTCCGTGTATGACCAGACTTGTCTGACTACCTGATCTGGGGCTGACCTGTGGCTCTGTCTGACTGTCCATTCCATGTATGACCCTAGGCTTGTCTGACAATCAGTATAGTGCAGACCTGGAGCTCTGGCTGAATAACCACTCCGTGTATGACCAGGTGTGTCTGACCATCCTATCTGGTGCTATCCCGTGGCTCTGTCCGGCTTGTCGCCTGTTTTGCCTCTTTTCTGCGGACATCCATCTGGCACAGACCTGGGGCTCTGGTAGACTACCATCTATGCTGACTGCAGGCGTGAGTCCGGTATCCGATTCCAGCCGTACTGACTGCAGGCATGAGCCAGAAATCAGCTTCTGGCTTTGTGACTGCAGGCATGAGTCAGCTATCCTTTCCAGCTAGACTGACTGCAGGCGTGAGTCAGTATCTCCTTGTTTATTCCTTGTCGGAGTTATCCTGTTCCAGTTCCAGTTCCAGCAGAAGACTATCAGGGGCTGATCCTGTTCCTGTTCCAGTCAAAGTTCCAGCAGAGACTACCAGTGGCTTCGGCCTAGTCTCTAGCAGTGAGGTCTATCCTAGGTGGCCTACTATTCCTGATAGTAGTGCTAGCTTATCTGTTGACCTACTGCCAGTTCCCGTTGTCTGTTGTCTCACCTTAATCTGTGTCTTGAATAAAGGTGGTTTTACTTATACGTTCTGACTCCTGAGTTATCTGGTAACCATGACACTCAACCTCCGCCATTTGGCCGGGAGCAGGGTTCTGGACTGATGCTCTGGCGTCACTAGCCGCGTCCATCTTTGCATGCCTCCTGCTCGCATCTGATTCCTTGTTACTGGCATCATGACTCAGGCACTTGCCTGGACGCCTGTTATAGGCCCAGCCTGGGGGACCTAATTGGTCCCACCTTCTCCTACTCCTTTATGGGCCTGTGTATCATTACCCTTACGTTGTTGTTCAGTGCAGCTCTAGTTTCATTTGTTCCTGTATCCTGTGTATGAACCTGCTTGTCTGACTATCCATTCTGGTGCTGACCTGTGGCTCTGTCTGACCATTCTCTCTGTGTGCTCCATTTGTCTTAGATATCCAATCTCTGCAGACCTGTGGCTCTGGCTGACTACCCGCTCCGTGTATGACTCTGGCATGTCTGACTATCCATTCAGGTGCTGACCTGGGGCTCTGTCCAAGTATCCTTCCAGCATTACTTACTCCTAGTGGACATCTGATGCAGACCTGTGGCTCTGGCTGACTACCCGCTCTGTGTATGAACCTGGCTTGTCTGACTATCCTAGCTGGTGCTGACCTGTGGCTCTGTCTGTTCACTCCACTGTGAGGCTCCGTTCCCCACAGACATCCATCCTGTTGCAGACCTGGGGCTCTGGCAGACTCTGGCCTTACTGACTGCAGGCGTGAGTCGGTATCATGCAGCTGCACTTCAGGGTATATACCGCCCTCTAAATAGAAGAATACAGCAATGCAGCTTCTCCAAGGTGGAAGTGAATAAAAAAAATCAAGTTTATTGACCGATCCAAAAACTTGTGTAGAGGAGCACACAATGTTACATACAGCACACAAACAAAACACCTGACGCGTTTCGGACAGGAAGGTCCTTAGTCATAGGCAATGTTACTGGTGTGTGATCAAGTCTGTATACTAGTCTCCTCCTACCACACACCTGCAACCCATTAACATTTAAAATAATATTAAAATGTGTATATTTAAATCAAAAATAAGAATGTGTACACTGCAACATATAAAGTATATAGAAATACCATACAGATATCTCCAAGGAACCAAAACTTACCGGAAAACCCTGAATTGTTAGAAAATCAGATATAGCAGACCATCAGAATTTATTAAAGGCATATAACCTACAGTAAAAATCAGCAGATAACTATTAACCCATGGTGCAGACAAGTCAGAGCATATACAAAGATACTAATATAGAGAGACAATATTAGCAAATCACCCAAAAGTAGGCCATTCAGTGACACATATTGGGGCCTAGTAATAAAAATTAAGACCCCACTCTGAATTTAAGCCATCCGGTAACCTGGTCTTTAACTGGTGAATCCAATACATTTCCTTATGTTCCAGGGTCTGGAAAACATCCAATCCCCTGATGGGCCTGGTCACCACTTTTAATACATTGAAACCTATAAAGGCTTAGATTAGAGCTATGTGCCATGAAATTCTTGCTACTGGTTATTTACTGTCCCTCTTTTCAATAACATTAAGATGTTCCCTTATCCTTTCCTTAAGGGGTCGTGTCATCCTGCAGACATAGTAACATAGAAAAATTAGGTTGAAAAAAGACACAAGTCCATCAAGTTCAACCTTCGCCTCATACCTCAGTAACTGAGAATTTTATAGCTTTCCTGCTACCAATTAAATTAGTCTTTATCAGACCTTCCTGATCAGCCTACTGATAAACAGTATAACTCTGTATGTTCCCTTTTGAAAGAAATGTATCTAATCTCCCCTTAAATGTATCCATTGTATCTGCCATAACTACCTCCCTGGGCAATGAATTCCACAATTTGACAGACCTTACCGTAAAAAAACCCTTCCTCTGCTGAAGTTTAAACCTCCTTTCCTCGAATCTCAAGGGGTGTCCCCTGGTCACCTGATCAGGCCTTGGAATAAATAGCTCACCGCAGAGATCCTTGTATTGACCTCTCATATACTTGTACAATGTGATAAGGTCTCCTCTTAGTCGTCTTTTCTCTAGAGTAAATAAACCAAGTTTGTTTAGTCGTTCCTCATATGTCAAGTCCTCCATTCCCTTAATTAATTTTGTTGCTCTCCGCTCTACCCTCTCTAGTTCTAGTATATCCTTTTTCAGAACCGGTGCCCAAAATTGCACTGCATACTCAAGGTGAGGTCTTACCAATGATTTGTATAATGGCAAAATAATGTTATCCACTCTTGCTTCAATACCTCTTTTTATGCAAGACAGGACTTTGTTTGCCTTTGCTACTGCTGTTTGACACTGGTCACTGTTTCCAAGTTTTAGTTGACAAGGATACCCAGGTCTTTTTCTAGCAACGAGTCACCTAAAGTTATTCCATTAAGTTTATAAGTAGCCTTGGGATTGTTTCCTCCCAAATGCATGACTTTACACTTCCCCACATTAAACTTCATATTCCACATGTTTGCCCAATCTGACATTGTATGTAAGTCCCTCTGTAGAGAGAAAATATCCTGTTCTGAATTAATGACTTTGCATAATTTAGTATCATCTGCAAATATTGATATTTTGCTTTCTATATCTATTTCCAGGTCATTTATAAACATGTTAAAAAGCAGCGGACCCAATACTGAACCCTGAGGTACTCCACTCTCCACTTTAACTGTACTGGAGAATTTTCCATTTACAACCACACACTGTTCCCTATCCTTCAGCCAGTTTTGTATCCAATTGCAAAGGTTATCTCCTAGCCCCAATTTCCTTATTTTATACACCAGCCTTCTGTGTGGTACTGTATCAAATGCCTTTGCAAAGTCTAGATATACTACGTCTACTGCCTTGCCATTGTCAAAGTTGCTGCTTACCTCCTCATAGAAGCTGAAAAGATTAGTTTGGCATGATCTATTCTTCATAAAACCATGTTGATTCGTGCTAATGATCTTATTTTTTGTGTTGTAATCCTGAATATAGTCCCTTATTATCCCTTCTAATAGTTTTCCCACTACAGAGGTCAAACTCACTGGTCTATAATTCCCAGGTTCTGTTTTAGTTCCCTTCTTAAATAGAGGCACTATGTTAGCTCTTCGCCAATCCTGTGGCACTGAGCCTGTGGTAATAGAATCTTTACATATTGTAGCTTACAATCCTGGCATGTTACTAAATACACAGTGTAAGTAGTGGTACAATTGATATAGGTTCAAATAAGATATGATTGGATGGTACAAATTTACCAGCACAGCTGTGTTTCTGCTCATATACGTTGGAATAAAAACCATGCAGCTGCACGTCAGGGTATATACTGCCCTCTCCTTGGTACAACAGGCATAAGAAGGAGAATTTTCTGTATAGACCGCATAGTAAATAAGGGTCAGGCAGGTACAGAGCATAAAAATCAGTTCTAGTAACTATTTTAGCCTAGAATTAGTACATCCCCACTAATATATCTTTAGACATGTTTATGAAACAAATGCACAGAAAAGATGTCCAGGAAGGATACTCAATTGTTGGACCTCCAGCTGCTGATGACTACAACTCCAGTCATCTCCAACTAGCCATTGGTTCGTTGGGGATAATGAGAATTATAGTCCTCAACAGCTGGAGGTCCAACAATTGATTGTCTTTATTCTACTGTGTAAGGAGCTGAAGACTGAGAAAATTAAAGGAGAAGTAAGACCAGCTAATAATAAAAACAACTTACCTTGCTATGGGCAAAAAACCCTATGAATGTTGCTCTTGTGCCTTTGTTCAACAGATAACTTCTTCAATCAGTCAAAGTTTTCATTTCCATGGAAGCGGACATGACAGTTGCTGAAAGATTTTTTTAAAGGGTTAAGACTACCATTTACAGGAGGTAGAGTTCGTGCCCTGTGGTCTCGCTGTCAACTGCCTTGTCCTCCTTCATGGAAAGTGGAGATTTATTATTAGTAGGTGTTACTTTTTTAATGTGACCAACTGAAAAGCAGAGATACGGAAGAACTGAAGGTTAAATAAACCATGATTATCTTCCTTGAAAGCTCATTTACTGTATAAAAGTTTGTTTTTCTTTCAGCTTTAATTTACATTGCACATATTTATCAAGAAAGTGTTAATCACTGAAAGAATATAAACAAGTTTAAATAAATAACCCTTGAAGATGTTTTAAGCTTAGCCACCTCTATTGGTACTGATCTGACCAAAAGATTTAACGCTTTCAGGGAAATGTAAGAATGTGAAGTTAAAACATCATGAACTGATTTTTTTTTAGTGCTGTATCTGCCTTATGCCTATTTCTCCACTTGGTTTTGTAGAAAATTATCAATTTTTTTTTGTAATGCACTCTGTGGGAAACTTGAGTCACTGACTATGGCTCTCCATACTAAGGCATAGGAACAGCACCACCTGATGACCACGCTGCCATTTAGAGTAAAAAAAAAATAACATATCTGAACTGTAATAATTATGAACTACATCTCTCGTGACCCACAGCAGTGTAAGTACCCTTGTTTTACTCAGTAAGAAAAGCCCTATAAAACATTTTTTCATATCATATTTTTTTACATTTCTTTTTTAAAACCTTTTGAGTGCACGAAGGGCGTGCAACACATTTCTTTGCAATGCGTTGTGTACCTCACTGGCGTTCTAAGGATTAAGGTCTGGGGGAGTGTTGATATGCTGGTATTCACTAAAGCATTCATACATACCCATAGGTATAGGCCATGAATTTTTTGGCAATATATAGCTCAGATAAAAAGCTGGGCTGGGATACTAGTACATTTCCTCCTCTGAGTGACAGTGGGTTTGTGTTGCACTCTTCTGGAAAATTGTAACCGCTTGCTTTCTAGAAAGTTCTTCATTTTATTTTTCTGCAATGCTATTGATACATCTGGACCTGTATAAGCTATTTGTAAACAGATGTTGGCCAAACACTGATGTGCTAAGAATAATTAAAGCTATACTGGAACACACCAATCAACTATACCCTAGCATGCAAATAAAATCCACATTCACTTACCTGTGGCTTCTGAGACCTTCAATTCTAGAGAGGCCTTCTCAATACATTGGAGACCCCTCAGTAGCACTGAAGGGATTGAAAGCCCCAACTAACTCAGTGCCAATTTGCATTCATTTCCTATAGTGCATTTGGGTTGCCTCCAGACCTGCTCCAATTCTGCTAGGTGCATCAGCTTCCATTTGTTATTAAAGGGAATCAGATAAAACAGGCTGGATTTTATTTTCATATAGTAAATCACTTTAAAGAGTAAACTTTTATGAATTCTGTATTCTTCAGCTATGCATTGCCCATATCCTAATGCTGCAATCATTATACGTAAAAGGCCAGGAAAAAAAGGCTCTGTCGGCATGCTGATTTCCTGGAACTCTTTACATGTATGAAGCAGCTGCTCTGTGATGAAAAGTTCATATTTTTAAAGATTCTCTCATCCTTACATCTCTTGCCAGTGTCTCACATGCCCTTCTAGTTATTTCTAGTTAACTTTATCATATGTTTTTAGAAGTGACTAGTTGAGGCAGACACATGGATCGTTTGGGAACTGATTTGATGAAATATTATAAACATATGTAATTAGTTGAGAAGATTAGAGATTATTGTATGGCAGTCTCATGACTTTCTGAGAGAGTTGAGGTTTAACTGAACAGCATTGGTACATTTTTTGTCTTTTATATCAAAATTGGCCCAAAGAACGATAAAATTAATCAGTGCTTTAGAAATTATGCGTGCTTTACTCAAAAGCAGATTGAATCCCAGTCCTAACCTTTTGTTTCATAACTGAGCTAGTTAGTAACAAAATTATCATTTCTAAATGCAGTATTCTTGTTTATTGTTCTTGTCTTTCCCACTGGTCTAAATAACTGTGTAAAGATCTTGTCTTAAAATATTGATGCTAACAGTGATTGATCCTTGCCCTAAGAGATCCATTGACCAGAAGGCACAGTGATGTTCTGTAACAGGGCTAGTCAATTGTTGCACTTTCAACTGTTGTGGACTAAATTCCCGTCATCCCCAACCAGGCGTTTGCTGGTTTGAGATGATGGGAATTGTCGATCTCAACAAATGAAGGTCCATCGGCTACTCCTGCTCTACAGAAAAAGCAATTCAGTTCACATGGTTATACTAAATATGGTCTTCCAAAGAAGCATAATAGATAATATAGGCAAGGCAGTCCAAGTTCAGTTCTCAAGGTCCATCAATAGGCCAGGATGTAAGGATTTCTCTGATTGAGTACAAGTGAGTTAATCAGTGACTCATTTGTTTTAACGGACTCACCTTTGCTTAATTAAGGAAATCCGTATATCCTGCTCTGTTGGTGGTCCTTGTGAACTGAACTTGGACAGACCTGCTATAGGTCATATGCACAAAACAAAAGTAGAGCATATTTGGAGCAAATCAACTGCACCATTGATTTAAACAGGGATTTTACCTCCTAGAATGGTATAGAGCAGGGCTATCCAAGTTCAGTCCTCCAGGGCCACCAACAGGCCAGGATGTAAGGATTTCCCTGATTAAGCACAGGTGGGTCAGTCACAATGAATGATCCACTGGTTAACTCCCCTGTGCTTAATCAGGGAAATCCTTACATCCTGGCCTATTGGTGGACCTGGAAGACTGAACTTGGATATCCCTGATGTACATCCCTGATGTCCTGTACATGGTTTCTTTAGCATGCAATAAGGTAATGCTTTGGAGAATACTCAGCAATTGAAAATGTTAAACAAACTGAATTTTTATTTATCCACTAAGAAGCAGTTGGTTTTCCTCAGAATTGCTCCCTATTTGGCATTGAACATATGGCCATATAAACTACAAAATGTTTTCATAACATTATCCTACTGTACTGAGTGCTGCTTAAAGTAACAGTAACACAGTATTTTTGCTTTGCCTATTTAGCAAGTACATAATATGTACAGTCAAACTGCCTAAACTTTGTATTTTCTTTTTCATCTCCACCTATTTGTTTTTTACACATTTATGCCCCGGACAGTGATCTACCTGGATGTCGGTTTACAGACAGTTTTCTGGCCCATAGACCATAACATACAGTGTTACACTCCCTGCAGCACTGAATGCTCTACGTGCTTCTGTTTTTACACTGTATCACTAGACCTGTATTCATGTTCCTTAACAGAAAGTGGTGTGCAGACAGATCCAGGGTAGTCAGAAATGTTTAAAAACAATAGGTGAAAATGAAAAAAATGCGGTTGTACATATTGTATACTTGTGGAATATGATAATTTAAGTAAAAATTAAAGGTTACTATTCAAATAAGTTTTAGCTTAAATGAATTTTGAATAAAATAAGTCTCAACAGTGGGAGTACCCTTGTTTTAATTAGAATAAACACTAGAATATATATATATAATTATTTAGATAGTGTTATTATCCCTTTAACCCCTTAAGGACCAGCGGTCCCGGGGTGTGTGGTCCTTTAAGGAGCAGATAGGGAAGTTCGACATGCCGCCCCACGTGACTGATCACGTGTGCCGGCACACCGAACAAGGGACTGAAAGAGATTGCTCCGATCTTGGAGCGATCAACTTCAGTCCCCGGTATTACTCACAGCGCTCCTGCAGGAGCACGGTGAGTAACAGTACGTGACGTACCAGGACAGTCACTGGTCCTTAAGTGCTGGACTAGCGTGAAGGTCCAGGTATGTCAATCGTCCTTAAGGGGTTAAGAATTTGTAGTTGTCACAAGTGTTGAAGTTGGTTTACTTCAGAATATCTCCAGTTTGCCTTAGGTTAGGGTGACCAGACTTCACCTTTAACCGGGGACACACATGAAAAATGCATTCTGCAAGGCTGCTTTGATTTCAGTGCAGTCCGGAAATATGCCGATTTCCTATGTGTCCCCGGTTAAAGGTGAGGTCTGGTCACCCTACCATAGGTCCTGATCCATCATAATAAATAGGTGCAATTATAGAGCAAACCAAAAGCACCACTGGGGAAATGAAAATTTCCATTGATATAAATGGGGCTTTTAATCCTTTAACCCCTTAAGGACCGGCCACGCACACACGCATGCGGACGGCACTTAAGGACCATGGACTTTTTTTTTTTTAAACCGATTCAGGGCTCCCCGAACGGCCTGCAGCCGCGCGGGGAGCCCTGAATTCCATGACGTACATGTACATCCTTGGTCCTTTAGGGACATCTACCTCATGAAATACATGTACGCCATTTGCTGTAGAAAAAAGAAAAAAGGGAGAAAAAACAAAGGGCGCCCCCTGTGTGTATCAAACTAAGTCAGTAAATGACCACCAACGCACCCTACTGTGCGCACTCACAAATAGTGTCGGTGACGGCTTACACCAACTCCGACAGAAAGAACCCCTGGAGTAATTCAAACTGCCTCCAGATACAGTATTCTCCTTTAAAATAAACGGCTGCACCCTCATATATCTCGCTCTCCCACAGCGGCAAATCAAGAGTATAACATAAAAACAAAAAACAAAGAGGGACGCCAATGGTGAAGTATGTTATCACAAAGTGGATATAAAAGGATGAAATTTCACTCACATTCAGATGTTGTCAGGACTCTATAATCTGGGTCATCTGACTATATAGGCATACGGAGAATAAAACCGTCTCCATTCGGGTCTTTTTCTTCTTTCAAGTAGATTCAATAATCCCAAAGAATATAGAGCAGGCGGACACTCACATAAATGATACAATTTAATAATAATATAAAACAATAAAAACAATTAATAGGGTATAGACGCTAACGCTTTTCACGGCTGAGAAGCCACTTTTTCAAAGCAACAAACAAGCCTGTGTAAAATAGAAATGTATACAGAGTACCGCCTGAACAAACATTAGATTAAATACCTTTTGGATTCATCACCACAATCAACTGTTGTCCGTTGGATCTGAATAGCCAATCACCATTCCTAATTGTGAATCACCTGATTGGTGCAACATAGAGGATCACGGGAACTGTGTCCTCAAAAATG
The DNA here is from genome assembly GCA_037306005.1 of Rhinophrynus dorsalis. Lineage (NCBI taxonomy): Eukaryota > Metazoa > Chordata > Amphibia > Anura > Rhinophrynidae > Rhinophrynus > Rhinophrynus dorsalis. Next base: position 403,350,008 of record CM074721.1, read on the forward strand.
TACATGATTGGTCCGTATCCATGACACAACTATCGGTTGTGGAGTTTGAATTGACAAACCCCCCTCCCCAGCTACAAGCCACCTGATCAAAACAATAACGAGGATCAGGGTAAATGTGTACCTCTAAAAAGTATAGCTGATCTATAGAGAAATCATAATAAATAAGTAATAAAGAAAAAATAATAAGAAGAATCCTTAATAAAACCTCCAAGACTACCAATCTCCCAAAAAAATACCCACACCTAGGATCACGGTATCCCCAAAAGTGCCGGAGGGGCTCATAAAACTTAGCAAAAAGACCTCATGTGCACACCCCCGGCAGTCATTTACCGTGGTCCTCAGAACCGCCCTGACCAAGCGGCCCGCAGCAAAGGGAGAAGCCCGCGAACCCGAACTCCGCAACTGTGTCCCCAAAAAACACACATGATAGATGAACACCCATGACACAACCATCGGTTATCGAGCCCGAACCCACAAACCCCCCCCCCCCCGACCATGGACCACCCGACCAAAACAACAACGAGGACCACGGCAAATGTGTGTCTTTAAAAAGTATAGTAAATCTATAATGTACCCACAAGGGGAAATATAAAAATGAAAATAAATAAATAAATACTCTTCACTATAATATAATTAATGAAATAAATTAAATTAAAACAAAGTAAAATAAATGAAATGAAATGTGTGAGATAATAAATAGATAATGTTGGGAAATATGTGTGTGATGGTGATACGAATTGTGAAACATTAGAATGATGTGAGGTGAATAACATTAAATGAAGATGACTATGGAAATATTGAATACAACTAAAGGTAATAATATATGTTGATGTGAAAACATGATATGTCAATATAATACTGTGATAATAGGTGTATGTGAGAATAAGAGGGTGAGTGGTGTTACTTGAATGAATTGAATGTTTGACAGTTAAAAAAGTGAATGTGTGAATAGGAGAAAGGAAAAAAAAACAAAACAAAACTATATTTTGGGAGTCTCTAAGGTTTCATTGAGACCTAAAGGAACTAATGTAGACAGTCTAAAAATCCAATAGGCCTCCCTATTGTTTAAATGCTGTTCCCTATCATGACCATTAGAAAAATGTATAGATTCTATAGGTAAAACACTCAGGTCTGAAATATTTTTATTATGATGGTAGAAAAAATGTTTTGAAACACTATGTTGTAAATAACCTCCCAAAATATTGGGTCTGTGTTGTCCTATCCTGGTCCTAAATTTTTGTGTAGTCCTACCCACATACTGTAGACCACATGTACATGTGAGTAAATAAATGACAAAACTACTCTCACAATTCATAAAACTCTTGATCTGGAATACCTCAGATGAAACTGTAGACTGAAAGGTCTTATTTTTATCTGGCATGAGAGAGCATGTTTGACAACGGGGTTTAAGGCATCTATAAGATCCCTTAACAAATATATTTCCTTGATTATCCTGTGAGCTATTTCCATGTACGTCATTTGTTGTCAAGGGGTCCAATGCCAACAACATCTCCAGTGCATTGCTTTGCAATGCACTGAAGACCTCTCCAGGATTCAAAGGGTTAAAAGCCCCATTTAAATCAATGGGAATATAGGGACTTTATTTTCTTCCCTCCAGGACTAAACCTCTCTAGCGTGAATAATAAGAGCCATGATTTTTTTCAGGATAGTTTCCCATCATGATAAAAAGATATTTACAGTTACGAGCCAGTACAGACATCTAAATAGCCAAGATACTAAAAAAGACAGGGTAATGTTTTGTTTCATAACATGGTATTTTAATGCAGTATTGAAATTTAGATGACAGGTTTTGATGTGTTCATTGGGAACATCTGCCTTTATTCGTTGGCAGGAGATTACTGTATAGTAGTAGGGCCATACGCAGAAAGTAAAGAGGGGACAATTCTGGGGCAAACCAGTTGCACCATAGGCAGAAGTAAAATCCCCCACTTACTGAACGGATTAGTAAAGTGTTATTAAGTTAAATACAACAGACATATACTATAGGGCTCTTACTGTGGAATAATACAAGGGTACTTACACTGCTGGTAGCTGCAAACTGTCACAAAATGGAGTAACTGTTACTTTTATATTCTAGGGAGATTTTTATCCAGTGGCTCACCTCTGTCATTGAAATCAATAGAAAATATGCTTCAAGTGAATTGCCTGGGCCTCAGGGGGCACTGTTGCTACAATTTAACCCTTTGGGTGCCAGAGCAGTATCCAGTGTATTGCTTTGCAATGTGTTGGCTACCTCTCTGAAACTTAATCCTTTGAATGCCAGAGGGCTACACAACTCATTGCTTTGCAAAGCTTGTGTATCCATCTAGCACTCAAAGGGTTAAAGGGATTAGGAAATAAATCAGTTTGCATTGTAATAACTTTTGAAAGAATCAGCTCCCAGCAGTAGGAGTAACATAGTTCTACTTCAAAGGGGAATCCCTGCCATAAAGCTTTTCATAATTGAAGTTCTCTACACCATGGCACTTGTACCTGCCTGAATAATAGAGAAGTCTCTAAAATACGTTGCAAAGCAAGGAGATGGAGGCCTCTCTAGCATTTGTGTTTAAAAGCCACATTTAAGTCCATGCACATTTTATTACTCCCCTACAATGCAGCTGGTTTGCCCCAGAATCTAGATATTCTAGAAATTAGCAGACAATGAATAACTGCCATCCTACCGCACATAGTGACACATTGTATCCCAGTATACTGAGAAAATACATATTTATCAGGCTAAAGAGGTGCATTTCTGGAGCAAGCCACCTTCCCCATAGGGTTGAAATGAAGATTCCATACATTCTTGTTAATTTTAACCGACTGAATGATTGATAGGTCTCCAACACATTACTAGCAATTTGTTGAAGATGTCTCTGTCATATAAGGGTTAAAAATAGTGTTTGAATTAACAGGCATTTTATTTATCCTCTCTCATAACAGGAAATATAAGGCCCATAGCCCTGAAATGTTCCTTTTAAAGCCATCTCGCTCCCCCCCACACACTTCTTCCTCTCACTCCTCTCTCCCTCCCCCTTTCTCTTCCTCCCTCCCTCTCGCTCGCTCTCTCTTCCTCTCGCTTCCTTCCTCCCTCCCTCATTCTCTCCATCTCTATCTCCCTTCACCCTCTCTTCCTTTCTCCCTCTCTCTCTTCCTCTCTCTCTCTTCCTCTCTCTCGCTTTCCCTCTCTCGCTCGCTCATCCTCTCTCTCTCTCCCTCTCTCATCCTCTCTCTCCCTCTCTCATCCTCTCTCTCTCTCCCTCTCTCATCCTCTCTCTCTCTCCCTCTCTCATCCTCTCTCTCTTACTCTTTAGCTCTCTCTCCCTCTGTCTTTTTATTTCTCTGTCTCTCTCTCTCTCTCCATAGCATGGTATTACAGTACTTAAAGGTCTTCTACTCCTGTGAAAAAAGAAACAGCTTTTCCTGCCCATTCATGTACTGACGAACAAAGAGATAACCACCCAAATGATCTTTGAAGACAGATACCTCAAAAGATGTGAAACTCTTGAAGTGGTTGGAATATGTCTTTTAATTTTGGAAACAATGTGAAAATATTTCAATAATGTGAAGATCTTTAACAACAAACTTCCTCAGAGCTCTAAAAAAACCTTTGAAGAACGAAACTCAACAGGATAATAATCTTCAAAGAGGCTCTTCCTCTCCTCCCTTTTTACCGCCACCTACAACCCAGAAGTTCATTAAGAACTAAATTATACTATAGAATATAAACTTTCAAAGGAGGTAACTTAGTCTTTAAAGATCTCCCATACTAGTGATATAAGCTTTATTAAGTCACGCAAAGCAGACATTTAAAACTACAGAAACAGGGAACAAAAGAGAAACACAGACATGAATGCAAAGCCTTGAATTTATGTCTGCTACATGAAATACATAAAGAAACATAGAAAAAAAAGCAGCTCATGCAGCCAGGAGCTCTGACTTTTACTCCACCATAAATAGGGAAAATGATTTCTATGTCAGTGCATAGTCCTAGTAAAAGCTGGAAGGATCTTTGGTTACTAGAGGAGTTGTTGACACAGGTTCAGCTTCCACTGCTGATAACTCCTTGTGACCTTAGGAAAGTAACTTTACCTCCCTGTGCCTCAGGCACCATTGTAAGCTCTACAGGGCACAGTCTGACTGTGCCTGAAAAACTCTGTGTACAGAGCTGCAGATTGGTATCACTACACATGAATGAAGATATTATTAACAGAGAAGTTATTATAAACTAATTCATAGCCAAATAAAACTTTAACAATATCAGCTATGCAAGTAATTTTAGCAATTTATACAGACTAAGGGCTAATGTTGGAGTTAAAACCAACGTGAAGAAAAAACTACCTTTGCGACTTAAACAAGACTGGGTAACGTGAGATGCAAATGTTCCTTACCCAGAAGAGTTAACGCGCAACGGCCTACAAAACACATGAAAACTACAAAACTGTAGTCGCCTAAAATCTGACCTCATCGTCGACGCAAAACACACGTTAAACGCGAGAAACATCCCAATAAAAAAAAAAAACACGTTACCTAGTGCCCCAGCCAATCACAGCACCCCAAAGTATTAAGTTCAGTCAAATAAACTATATATAGACCCAAAATAACAGACGCACCTTTTGCTGTGTATCACATTCATTAGATCTAGAGCACAGGACCCAGGAGCGGAGGCTAGTGAAAGAGACAGGTAGTAGAGAGGCACACATACACATAGCTAGAGGAATTGGAGAGGACTGATATACAACGCATCCATACACAAACACACACATACACACACACATAGCCTACATTTTTTTTTTGTAGTAAAACACATATACTTTACCTTTTTTTTTTTGACAGTGTGAATCTGTGAGTGCAAGTGAGTGACAGAGTGAGTGTGTGAGGGCCTGAGTGAGTGCCTGGGTGTGAGTGGGTGAGAGGAATGGAGAAGAGAGGAGGTCAGGAGAGAGGGGTGGGGAGAGTAGGAGTAGATGAGGAAGAGGAGCAGGTGGGTATCCCTGGTCAGGGTAGGGGACGGAGATCCCTGGGGCGGAGGGGCAGCCACGCCAGAGAAGGCACATCAAGTGCAGGGGCAGTGGAGAGAGTGGGACGAGGGGTGCACCAAGCACAGCCAGGGCCAGTGCAGGCAGGGCTGGAGAGCCACAGTCAGGGCTCTCATCAAACCTCTGGGGGTGAGGAGGAGGAGAGGGCAAGAGAGCTCAGATTCAGCGAGGAGGAGAAACTTACCCTGGTGGAGGTGGTCATCTCCAGGGATCGGCTCCTGTTCCCCAAAGGGATGGTCACCGGCATGGGGGCCAAAAGCAAAGCTGCATGGTGGGAGGTCCTTAATGCCGTCAATGCAGTGTCCAGCTGCTGCCGCTCCCAGGAAGCAGTCAAGAAGAGGTGGGCCGACTGCAAGGCCAGGGTGAAGAACAAGATGGGCCAGGAGGCCATGCATGCTGCCAGCACAGGGGGTGGTCCACCCCTGCGCATCCACTACACAGAGTGGGAAGAGGCAGTGAGGAGAACCCTGTCCAGGACAGCAGTGCAGGGAATCCCAGGGTGGAGTGACACCAGAGACGAAAGGAGCCTCCAGTCCACCGGTAAGTGCCTCAAGGCCTACACACACACACACACATCACACAAATCTTGACACCTACCAGACAGAGGCCAACACAGTGACACCTGAACACATGGACAGCATTCCACACCACAATTCAGCAACACAGCTTGGAGGGACTTCAAACAAGGACAGAATACTTGACAATCCCAGCATAAATAGGAATGGTCAAGTCCCTGCTGAACCCCCTTCATGATGTCCACAACAACATCATGCACTGCACAAAAACAATGCACACCGTCATGTGTCAGTCAAAGATATAACTATCATGTGTATCACAATGTCAGACATAGAGTGACAAAGAGGTCAGCACACAACCCCTTGAGTGCCACATGGATAAGTAATGCATTGTTTGACAATACATTAGCCAGTTCCCTGGCACCCAAAGGGTTACCAGAGAATAGCAAGGAGGGGAATTGGTGTGTTTCCTATTGTATTGTTACTGCATGTCAGGGCTAGGTGTTGTACATGTAGGTAGTTAGTCCAAGTGGAATAGCCAAGGTTCAGCTTTCTGCATCATATGTAGCCTGAAGAGTGTGGATGGCCAGGGGGCATTCACCGCCATCACCACTCTGCAGGACATATGTGATTCACAAGGTTCAATCACGATGATCACACCTGCAATCCCTGTGTTATTCTGTGAAGCCAATGCACTGAGATCTAAAAAACACGTGACATATCAGTGTTTACTCTCCATAGCATAACATAGGAAAACGTAGAAGTAACCTCCAATAGTACAGAATAACCATGCATATGTTTGGTGTGTGTTTGGATTTCAGCTATCCTGGGGTGTGTTCGTGTGTCCTCCAGCTGATTTTGTTGCTGGGTTCCACAGATCATGTTGGTTGGTGTGCTTGTTGTGTCTGTTACTGTTGCTGACATCATTGGTTGGACTCATCACTGGTCATCACTGGTGCATTGCTGTGTTTAGAGGTCCTAGTGTGTTTGGTGTTTAAGCCTAGTTGTAGGACATGCAGTGGGCTGGTGTCACTCATGGTGTGATGGTTCAGTTTTGCACACCAGGCATCATGAGCAGAGGACTCTGGAGGCACCTCCTCTGAGGAGGCCCCCATGACCAGGGTGCTCCCACCACAACCACGATTGCAGCAGTGGCCCCACCATGTCCCCCAGGGTCCACCTCACCATCAGCAGCCACAGCAGCAGTTGCTGGCCTACCAGGCCCCACCGCAGCAGCAGCTGGGCTACCAGGCCCCACCGCAGCAGCTGGCTTTCCAGGCCCCACCACAGCAGCAGCAGCAGCTGGCCTACCAGGCCCCACCACCACCAACGGGTAGGCATCTGATGCCAGAGATGGTGCCTATGCCGCAGCAGTCCAGGTTCGGGCCAACCCCTAGGCCATGGGGACACGTGGCAGGAGGACACCCAGGGGTCAACATTTGTATGGTCCATGGGGTATGAGTACATGGGGCTCCTGGGGGAGCCACAACGCCCCCAGGCAAGGGAGGTGTTCACCCCACCACCACCGCCATCACCCCCACCAACACAAGTCAGCCACTTAGAGGCCAGGGAATACGAGGAGAGTGAGGGGTCCAGGGATCAGAACCTGTTCTCCCCACAAAGCACCCAAGCTGGTGAAGGTCTTCCTGAGGCACGCCATGGGAGACCACTCCCCCACACTACACCACCGCCTCCGCAAGCCTCCATTGCCTCCACGCCTGTAACACCCACGGGCACAGCGGCCCTTGATGCGATTTGTGTGGACATCCAGGGTGAGCAGCTCACAGTCATTAGGAGGTGTGCCCGAGCACTGAGACGAGTGGCGCTGACCCTGGGGTGGATCATGGGGTGCCTCAGGGCCATTGAGGCACAGCAGGTGGTGGCAAACACGCAGCAGCTCCAGTTCAACACTGGGATGATGGAGGTCCTCAGCCACATGCTGGTCGAGATTCGGGAGTCCAAACACAGGCAAAATAAGTGGCAGGACATGGGCCAGCCATCATGGGAGGGGTCCAGTGATGCATCATCGGCCAGCATTGATCTATGACCCCCAGCCACCAGACCCCCTCGGGTAACCCGCCAGAGTCGGAGGGAATCCACCTCTACAGCCCCCCCCAGACCCTCCAAAAAAAAAAAAAGTAAGGCCAACCTTCTCCAGGCCCTTTCAATAAATATTTGCACTTCTTCATAACATCTGTGTCCATGCATGTTTCATATTCAAGATGTTGTTTGTTTGGCAGAGTTGTCTCCAATCCACTGCAAAGCTATGCAGTGAACACAACTCATGCTCATCTAACATGGGTGTTATGTAATTAGTTGTCTTCAATGCATTGCAAAGCTATGCAGTGAACACAACTCATGCACGATGAATGGCGTCACAAGCTTTTACAGCAGGGGTGAACACACACATCACATACAGAAATGTTTGTCCAAGTTCAACTCACAGACATATGAAAGCCAAACAACATCAGGGTGTTGTTCCATTATGTGACTTGAACAACATGAACACATTAGATATATCAACAGATCAACAACATGATCACAATTAAGGGGATAGTAATGCTTAGAATGTTTGAACAAATATGTTTTACGGTTCATCCCCCTGATTAGAACAAGAGAACTCCCACTGATGAAGGGTGTTTCATTCACAGGTTATTTCAGCTCACACTTGTTTTTTAAATAGGAAAATCACAGTGGCCTGAAATTGTCGAGTGGAGCTTTTGCTAAACCATCCTATGGAGATTCATGGTGCTGGGACCAGAGCTGTCCATGGGATGGTGTAGCAACAGTGCCACCATACAATTTCAGGATACTGTGAGATTTGATCTATGACATTCAACTTTGAGCTGAAATAACTTTGGAATGCAAAGCAGGGAGAATTCCCTTGTTTTACTCAGAGGGATGAATCCTACTAGATAGGTTTATGAAACATATTCACTATTACTATACCTTTCAACCCTGACAGGGGAGGGGTGAGCAATGACACAAGATAGTCATATGTGATCAGATTTGTGATTGACATGAACACCAGCAGGTGCTTCTCATGGACATGGATTCAATGTGTCACCGGAACAAACTTCTGGACCATGAGGGGTCATGCCATGGATGCCTGCAGAGGGTAAAGACAAGACTGGAAGGTGCACTACGAACACAACAGTCATGCTATTGCTGACCCATCATCATACCCTTGAGTGCCAGAGGTGTACAAAACCATTGGTCTGCAATGCTTTGGAGACCTTACTGGCACTCCATGGGTACAGCTTGGTTATTTGATACGGAGTGAACAATCCATTGCTTGTCAGAGTGTTGCATAGCCATCATGACCTTATGGGGTTTGTATCACGGTATGGCAAGCAGACATATGTATATGTGAGTGGGAACACACATCAGTGTGTAAGCCAAGACCCATGAAACAGAGGAGCTATTTCATGGATCTCAATCTACATACTGATGAGATGTGTGCTCAGGGTCTACACAAGCAGACACATACATATGTCTGCTTGCCATCCCCTTGATGGACACCTCCCATGGTGTTGCCTAGACAAGACATTGACAAGCAATGGAGGGGCATATTCACTCACACACACAAACATGTCAGCATGGCAGGCCTTCACCCAGAGCATGAACAGTTGCAGCAGGTGACAGCTGTTGGACAGGGGTGCTTGGAGGAGGAGGGGGATGAGCCCTAGCCCTCTCACACGTTCGCCTGCACTGTCATCTTAGGTACAAGCATGTGTACATACTGGTGTTGGTCTGTCTCTCTGTCAGTGTCTCTCTCACACTACATCTGAGGAGCGTGGGCTGTCACTGTTAAACAGCAGTGAGGTGTTGTTCATGTGGTCATAATGATGGGACCAAAACAAAGGGGAGGAATTGCACCAGCTCTGTACATAACTCCTTACTCAAGATAAAACTGTAATTAGCTGAGCTGCACTCATAGGGATATACAATGATACCGAAGGAAGGGAAGAAAGGAACAGGTTAACCAACTGGGGAAAACCACCAGGCGGTGCCCCCCCCCCAAACAAGACACCTGATAACTGACACACACTCTGGGAGTATACCAAACCAAACATGGATACATGGTATTGCACGTTTGCTTTACATATACCTGCTCTCAGTCTATAGAGGCATTATTCAATTTTGGAATGTGTTCATGACTCCAGATTCCTGTGCTGGATGGTTTTGAATTGATTTGTTGTATTCACTTGATTCATTTTGTATTGTCTGATAAAGCTTTTGTTTGGTTTGGTATACTCCTGTAGTGTGCGTCAGTTATTTGGGGGGTTTTTTGGGGGGAAGGGGGGGCACCACCTGGTGGTTCTCCTCTGGTTGGTTAACCCCTTCCTTTCTTCCCTTTTATATGTCTCTTGTAGTCATAATGGACTAATGGTAAGGTGTGTGTTATCCAGGTAATTGTTTTCTGGTGTGTCTGTGGTTAGTGGTGTGATTATTTGTAATTGGTATGTACCTGTCAGGTGTGTGTTTTGTCTCCATGGACTGCTGAGGTTACATAGGTGAGCCTGATTTGTGGTTGGAGTGAAAGGTGTGCATGTTGTGTTGTGTTTTAACCCCTTTTGGTCAAATGTTTTGGGATGGCTTATGCTGTGCTGCATTGTGTTCCCCTTGTCCCTGTGGCGTTGCTTGATTATTATTGTTTGTAGGTGTAGGCCAGTGGTTCACAACCAGGGTGTCTTGTCATGTTGGTGCGCCATGTGCACCAGCTCAGGGTGTGTCACTTTTCCCATGTTGCTATGTTCTGCATTAGTGATTGGTTATATTGGTTTTACACATTTTTGGGGAGATGTGTGTATGGGACAGTTGATGCACTATATTCTCCTCATTGCCACTGACACAGTGGGACCTGATGTTGGGCATATGTTATTTTTATTTGGGAATTCCCTTGTGCCCTCAAGTGGTGCCCAGGAACATCATGATTGCATGTTAGGGGTGTCTTAGGTGGAGGGGTTATGAACCACTGTTGTAGGCCTTGTGGTTGTATTTGCTAGGCATTGCAGGGGTTAATATCTGACCTCTGTATGCTTGGCTTATGTCCTTGGATGACCTCCTTCTCTGTTTTATTTTCCTCTACGGTGGTTTTCTACTCTGAGTTGCGTGATATTCGCCAAAAAAATGGGTGTTTCGTGGAGGAAAATGTTGCAATTTAACTCGCGTTAGCCTTAACTCCAACATTTGAATGGCTCTGAGCTTCGCTTCTACATTGTCCTCAATGGGCGTGATTTTGATGTTCTGGCGAAGGGCGTTGTGTGTTTCAGAACTGCCGTTATTTCTTACTAGTGGGGACTTTTGCATTGCTTACTTGACGTATAAAACTACCATCGCCAGTTTTTTCTGCCGATGCCAACATTTGCATCGAGCCCTACGTGCCTTATCCACAAAACAATTGATGAGTAATGGTAGAGCATAAAAACTGCACCACAGGGAGAAATAAAATGTCCTACTTAACCCTTTGAGTGTCAGAGAGGTATTCAACACAATGCAATGCACTGGATACCGCTCTGTGACTCAAGGTGTTAGTGGGGTTTTTAACTCATAGAGAGGTCTCCAAATCATTACAGCAATGTGAATTTGGAGAATATTGGTTTACTACACAATTGCTCATATGTTTCTTTTGTGCCTAAGACCGTAAGGACCATATGCAGAAAGCAAAAACATCCATGGACTCCTCCTATTCCTTTCCTCTAACCCCTGTCCCTACATGTTTGGTGAACATGATGATACTAGTGGTAGCATGTAGCATAATATTTTGTTTGTCATTTTCAGTCTCACCTCATATGTAGGATCTCCTTTCTGTCTGACTGTCAGTCAAAAGTTTTTTTTGTTTTTTTTTAAACTGTCACTGTGTGTCACTGTCAGTGTCCCTGTCTACAAATCTCAGCCACACTTCTTAAAACCACAAGCAACTCTTGGTCTGATTGTCTTTACATCAGTAGTTTGTGTCAAAATTTTAGCAGCTTTGTCACCCAAGGACTGCAGTGTTCTTTTTTGAATACAGTCCAGGACATACCTGATAGCTACAGAATCAGCAACTTGCAAGGATTAAGAGCACAGTAGCTTGTGCACACCACCACACTTGAATGAATGAATGAATGAATATGTTTACTTATAGAGCACCACAAGTTTACGTAGCACTTTACATTTTAAGTTCTCAAGTTTGGACAATACAGGTTGACAAGTGCTTAGGAAATGGAATCCCTGCTCGAAAGCTACAATCTAAAGTGCTAAAAGGAAACATACAAGAGCATAAGGGTTAAGCTCAATTTCTGTAGGGATAGTGTATGGTTGTCCCTCTTGTTCTTGTGGCCGTAAGAGTGAGTGTATGTAAAACAGTATGTCATGCCAGGTTATCTTTTTTAATGTTTGATGTATTTATGTCTGTCAGAGTAGTTTCTGTAACTCAGTCTTCCTAGAGTCTCTTGCTCAGCCAGCCAGCCAGCTCAGGTAGGAAGGATCACCTGCCTGCCTGACTATATCACTTCAGTAAAAAAAATATTTATTTTTTGTTGGATTTTTACTTTACTTTCTCCCTTCATATAAACACCCAGAGAACAATGGTAGTGGCTGCCTCAAATATGCCTATCATGCAGCTTCTGCTTCTTCCCCTTCGCTTTGTCTGTCTGCTTGCACTACCTAGCATTAAAAATGCATAGACTGACAACATGCAGTAAACTGACACAACCCTCTTCTACTTTACTACTAGAGAATACATGAAGGAAACTAAGCAAGGAGGATACGTTATTATCAATGACATCAATGCAGTGGAAAAGTGGGGAAAAAATAAAAAAAAAATTAACATTTTGTGGTAATTTCCACAAAAGGCTTGAAGTGCTTTTTCGCATGTTTTTCCTTTCAGGCAAAAGTTTCACTCATCCTTACTGCTTAGATGGATAGAAGCTGTATTGTAAGGACTGTTGAGGCAGCAGGAGTCAGGACATGAATGCAAGTTAGATATTATGTCTACCTTTAGACTAATGATCTAATGACTGAAGGTATAATATAAACTTATTGGTACTCTAACAAAAACAGCAAAGGAAGGGTACTTGTAAGTAGTTGTATCCAGCATCTTAAAGTTAGGTAAGCAATGCAGAAAACCCTTGCGGAAAGCCAACAGGATACTGGGTTGTAAAATAAGAGACATTAGCAGAAGAGAAAGAGAGGTCCTAATGTCATTAAAGGGATAGTAATGTTTCACAATAAAAACAGCTCTAATTAATCATCATAGTATTTGGACTTTGGACAGTGTTATTTCAATTCTGTCAGAGTTGTAGTTCCAGAATAATTCAATGACAAATTGTCCCCCTCCCTCCCCTTTTACTGATGTCACACTGTTCAGCTTGAGCAGAAGGGAGGTGCCCAGGTAGACTGCAGAGAGGGACAATCTTCAATTAAGATAAGGGAAAAACCTGAAAAGCTTGTCAAGGGGGACAGGGCCTTCATTGTTTTCATAGGAATAAGAGTGTCCCCTTCTGTTATCTGTCCAGTCTATGGACTGCATTCCACATCTGAGAAGAGATTGTTTACAGTAGGTAAAAGGGGCGGGAGGGGGAAACTTTGCTTGTGAATATCTCATAAACCATAAAGGTTTGAGAGATAAGACTTATATCGTTCTTCATGTTTTTTTAATGCCTACAAAATAAAATAAAGTTAAAACGAAGTATTACTATCCCTTTAACTGGTTCAAACTCACCTGGAGTATGGTATACAGAGACCATATCTCCAGAAATACATAAAAAATTAGAGACTATTTATAGAAGGGCCACTAAAATATGCATGGGTGAAAAATAAAACATATGAGGAAATGCTACATGATCTTAATTTGTATAGCTTGGAGGATAGAAAAGAAAGAGGTAATATAATCCTTCAAATACATTAAGTGATTTATTTAAAGGGATAGTAATACTTCGTTTTATCTTTATTTTATTTTGTAGGCATTAAAAAAAATGAAGAATTATATAAGTCTTATCTCTCAAACCTTTATGGTTTGAGAGATATTCACAAGCAAAAGTTTCCCCTCACTGACCAAAACGGTCAAGTCTGCCATCTAGCTGTCAGATTTGGAATCCGGTCCGCAGATCAACCGGTGGCTCTTCAGCAGAGCCGAGATCGCAAGATATAAAAATAACTATTTCATTGGAAGGGTCTAAAAAGTGTGCTTGCAAACCAGGCACACTTTGTAGACTATTCGAATTAAGTAGTTCTTTTTATATCTCTCGATCTCGGCTCTGCTGTAGAGCCATGGCCGGTCCGCGGACCGGATTCCAAATCTGACAGCTAGATGGCAGACTTGACTGTTTTGGTCATTGATGGAAAACTTTGCTTGTGAATATCTCTCAAACCATAAAGTTTTGAGAGATAAGACTTATATCATTCTTCATGTTTTTTTAATGCCTACAAAATAAAATAAAGATAAAATGAAGTATTACTATCCCTTTAAGTTCAGGAGGCATCAATTTTTCAGAATTAAAAGGAATACTAGAACAAGAGAGTATAAGCTATATGTGTAGGGTGAAGAAATTAATAAAAAATGTAATAAAACAATGGGGGTTATGCACTAAGGTGTGGAGTGGAGAAGTAATCTCTACTTTATCACCTCTTTATCACGCCTTAGTGCATAAATCACTGTAGCAAGTTTTTATATTATTAAGATTATTTTACATGTTATATTTATCCAACCAGAAACCCCACTAATGAATACAGGCTACATGCTTTCAGTTAGTGAGTAAACAAAAACCTGTTCATTGTATCAAGGGAATTTGCACTTTTGCATTCACAAGTCACTTTCAGTAGAATTGTGGTCTGAAATATTGTTATATCACTGTAAATCAGGGGGAGTTAACCCTTTGAGTGCCTGAGGGGTACGGAATGTGTTCCGTACCCATCTGGCACTCAAAGGGTTAATTGTTGGACATCTTGTTGTTAGGGATTACAGCTTTCATCATCCCCAACCAGCCTTATTTTGGATTAGGCGTGGACCAGCATATCTTTCCTGTTCTTGGGCTACATTGACCACCATTCTCAGCCTACCAATGGTTGGCTGAGAATGATGAGAGCTGTAGTTCAATAACAGGTCCAGAGAAAAAGGTTGACCAACTATACGAAGATGCCCAATATGAAAAAAAGCACTTAGGAAGGGAGAGGTACTAATAATGCCCTAAAAGAACTGGACAGGAACTTATTTTATTTTGTTACGCCTGTCTAATGCCTGGGTACTATGCTGTCTTCCATACATTATCCTCTTTATGCCTCTTGTACAAGTGGAGGGCAGGATCGTATGGGCTCCTGTTCCTCTGTGCTTTGACTGTATTACTAGCAAGGCCCAGAGGAATTTAGTCTGGTTTCCTGCGCATACTGCTATAGAGGAGGCATTTGGGTCTTACTTGTGTTGAAGTCTTAGCCGTATGAATCCCAGAGGGGTACATAATGCATTGCTTTGCGAACCCCTCTGGCACTCATACCTGGGGGGTATGAAATACATTGGCTCTCAAAGGGTTAAAGGAGAAAAAGACCTCCTAATAATAATAATAATATTACCTTGTTCCTTTACTGAAGAGGTAACATTTTCACTCAGTTGAGGTACCAATTCCCCCAGAAGAGGACGAAACAGTTGATGGCAGTTTTTTTTCAATCTGGAGCAGGTACAATGCATGAGCCCACTTAATCCTTTAAGGATGAGCAATACATTGCTCACACCTCTGCTCAGCCCTTAAAATAATAAGATTACTATGTGCAATGAGCAGAGTTAGGGTCCTGTGGTCCTGCTAGCAACTGTCATGTCTGTCTCCATCGACTTGAAGTTATTATTAGGAGGTGTTAGTTTTCCTTTAACTATAATGGTATGTAATAAAGCAATCATGTGATTTAGTAAATACCCCAATTGTAGTGGTTATTATGCCCACATATGAGTGCGCATTTACAGCAAACAACTTATGAGGGCTGATGTATTAACCGTTTGAGTGCCAGCGCTGGCTACCACCTGGCACTCAAAGGGTTAAGAATAAATTAAATCCTCAGGCAAACCGACCGCATCATAAAAGACTAATACAATTTCCCATTGAGTTAAGTGGGGGTTTTACCCCCTTGAATGCTAGAGAGGTGTTCAATTCGATAAGAATTGGAGAGATGTCTATGTGTCTCCTATGGAGCAGATTGTTTGCCTCAGAATTCTTCTTCTTAGTACACCAGCTTCAAAGCCTCCATATGAAACATGAATCCCTAGAGGACCACAGGGGTGCACAGTATGTAGCAAAGCCCTCTGGTCCTCAAGGGGTTAATAATATTGGTTCTCCTAGCACCTGCTTCTCTACAAATTAGTATTGCTTAGATCACATATGTTGGCAGTCGTCCATCCACAGCTTTAGATCTGGAAATGAGACTGGAAAGGCAATGTCCATGGAAAACAAAGGAGGAAACACGTGAAGCGCTGAATGGAGGCAGAATGCTTAACATTTACATCATTAATGACTTTCAATAAAAATCAAACAACTTAGAATGGAAATAATTGTTCTCGTTTGGAAAGACTACACACATTATGCAGTGTTGAAAATAACAATGATTAATTTAGGAACAAATTTGTTCATGCTTTTTTTAAATCTTTGATTGCCTACAATTTGTTAACCCCTTGACTGCTTGATACGTCTCCAATGCATTGCTAGCTGCCCGGGGATTACAAACATATAATAATAAAAAACATGGAATAATGCTTAACCCTTTGAGTACCAGAAGCGTTGGGTACCCCTCTTGCACTCAAAAGGTTAAAGGGGCCCCTTTTTACAATACAAACTGATGTCTTCCACTTTCTCTCCCCAATTCATTGCCATGAGGATGATGAAGTGTTACTTCCTGTTATCCCCCATACACACAGACTAGCCCTTGATGACGTCCTGCTAGGGCTTAACACTTGTTGTGTATTTGGACATTTAATATTAACACCAGATTATTACACTGATGTTGCTGTTTGGAATACAGAAGAGGACTTACTCACTAACAATTATATAGGGCCTATGTATAAAGGCAAAGATGAGCAATTCTGGGGCCAATAGCACCGTAGCGGACATCTCAAAATGCCACTGATGTAAATGGGGCTTTTAACCTCTTAAATACTAGATCAGTCTCTAATGCTTTGCATAGCAACACGTTGGATACATTTCTAACATTAACTGTGCTATAAATCTCCATTAAATCAATTAATATTTTTGTGGCTCCCCGGTGGTACAGGTGGTATGCCCCAGAATAATGAAAGCTTTCTTTTGAACATAAGGCCTTATAGTCCTCTACGTCCCTTGGTTTATATACCTGCTAGTAGAGACATTGCAGAAGCTCAGTTGCAGAGATAAGCAAAATAATTCTGTATATTTTCATCTGAAACAAGTTGTCGTGTAAAACATTTCTTGCAAAACTGCCGTTTTGATTCCAAAGTTCGTAACAAAAAATATATTCTAGACCAAGGAAGTCATCTGATTATGGTAATAAACTTCTCTCGCTCCTTATGACGGGCCCATTCCTAATCCACTCCCTTCCATCTCCTCTGGCCAGCTCTCCGCCATTCCATTTCCTTCTATCAATTCCCCCCATTCTCTTCCACCCACTTTCTCTTCAGTCTGCTCTGGCTCACCCCGCATGCATCTTCCCAGCCCACTTGCCTTTAGTCAACATCTGTATAGGTCTTCTTTGTCCTGCTGCTTGCCCTTATTCTTTCCTGCCCTCTGTTCTACCATACTCATTTGCCAGTGCTTCACTGTCCCTCCTTCCCTGTTTCAAAACAGGATTCTTCAAGATCCAAATGGACGGATCACAGATTTTTTCCCTTATCCACTGTGTTGATCCTTGAAATGTTTTGCTCAGGCCTGCAGAGCTGTACCATTTCCATATGAAAATGGACTGCTACGTAGTTTTGTAATCCTAAACACAGAACTTCTGCTAACACAGAAGTTAACAAGAGCAAGAAATCAGTTTTAGATAAGAAGGATTTTACAGAATATTAGGGATCTTTTATCCTATATTTACATCTATACCACCTAAAAACTAACCTAAGCACTTTCTCTTTTAACCATTTTCATTATACCCTATTTATACCTCTGTTATTAGGAGTACATAGTCAGTCTTTGGTAATGAAAGTATATAGTAGGCCTCATCCACCACACACAATTGAGTAGCTTACCTAGATGAAAACTATAATAATTATACAAGTTACTCTATTGTCCGGTAGAATCGGAAACACTTTTACATCCCGGCCAGTCCTTAAGGGGTTAACTTCATGTAATTACCTTGTACATGTATTCCAATCTTAATATCTTTTCATATTCAACAATGTCAACTTCCTTTATTGGTAGTCTATAAAAACTGTCCAGAAGGATGATGTGCTAAGAAGCAAATTAATTCTTTGCCAAACAAGTGGCACCATAAGGACAAAAAAAAGTGATTTAAAGGGATAGTGAAGTTTTAAAAAAGAGCAGCTCTGATTAGTCTTCATAGTATGTGGGCCATGGAGAATGTTATTTCAATATTGTCCGAATTGTAGTTCAAGAGTAATTGAATAATAAGGTATCCCTCTCCTGCCCCTTTTACCTAGTGTAAGTCACCTTCCCTCAGATGTGGAATCTGGTTGCTTGACCAGACAGCTCGCAGCAAGGGGCAATTTTCTTACTGTGAGCATAAGGAAAACCCTGCTCCCTCCCCACCTGCAAGATTTTTCCTTATGCTCACTGAAGATTCTCCCTCTCTGTGATCCATCCAGACAGTCTTGCTACTCTGTAGTGAGCAGTGTTACATCAGTAAAAGGGGTGGAAGAGGGATACTTTATCATTCAATTACTCTTGAACTACAACTCTGACAGTATTGAAATAACACTCTCCATGGCCCAAATACTATGAAGATTAATTGGAGCTGCTTTTTTGTGAAACATTATTATCTCTTTAAATAGGGCTTTTAATCTCTTGAATGATAGAGAGGTTGGATACTTTTCTAGCATTAAAGGGGTTAAAAGTTCCATATAAGTCAATGGAAATTTGGGGAATTGTAATTTGTCTCCAGCTTCACCGATTATTTGCTTCAGAAGACTAACTAAATATCAACAATGGGTCAAAAACTCTCTAATAATTTTAGAAAGGCATACCAGCTGTGTATGTAACATGGATGTGACTAGTCTGTACTGCTAACTAAATCAAAACATATTACTCTTCATAGTTTAATTTTAAAATTATATTTATAAACATAAAGGGTGACATTAAACTATAATCACAACATTATTCAATAACATAAAGATAAAAAAATTGAAGGCTGAATTTAATGTGGTATTTGCTGATGATGGTGGTGAATAATATATGATGATAATAATGAGTAGGAAGGAATGCTAGACAAATTATATGTACATGTACAATTCCATTATAAACTTGCATTATTGTTGTTAACAATTCATCAATGTTCATAGCACTGGTCCCAACTGCCATAGATGGTGGCTACTGTGGCATCTATGCAAGTCCTTCCTCTTCCTCAGTGCTTTTATTTCTGTAGGTGCCATATACTTCTACTACATTATACTTGTGTGGTACTAGATGCTGGTTCATTTTTAAAAAGGTAAGTCTACTGACACTGTTGCTGGCTATAGAAGTGTCATTAACAATAAAACCAGCTGCACTGGTTGGATGGCATTAGATGCTGGTTAAGTTTTACAAATGTAAGTTTACTGAAACTACTGTTGGATAGATTTGTCCTTCTGTTGTTAACGATATAATCAGTTGTGCTGATAACCCGCTCTGACTGTACACTTGCTGGTGGGCAACTAAAAGTTTCTATTTCAGTACTCCCTAGTGATGGCAGCCACACATGCACTGATTTGGTTGCCAAGTATGCTGTTACCATCTCACATGCAGTGGGGCAACTCCTGGGAGACTGAGTCCATATCCTTGAAGCAAGTCACACAGAGATGTGCCAGTGCCGCCACCACCACCACCGCCAATATTAAACAGCTATCCCTGAGACACATTAATTGCATTCTGTGATAATTACAAGTGTTCTGCAAAATTGTTGTGATGTTGTTGATGTTCAGTGTACAATTCCTTAGCTTATTTCCGTCTCACTCTGCTTTCTAATAGTTTTTCTCCCTACATTTCTTCCGCATGCTCAGCAATGCAAACTGCCACTAGACCTATTAGTGTTTTTATATACTTTCACAGAATCTTATTCCTCAGAGTGTTGCCGCTCACTCTTTGGCACAAATTCAGAAATGTTATGTTTAACCCCTTAACGACCGGCATGTTGCAGTCACTAAAGGACCACGGAGCATTTTTTTTTTTTTCCAAATTCTGGTTACGGATTCCCCGAACGGCATGCAGCCGCGGGGGGAGACCGGAATTCCATGACGGTCATAGTACGTCATGGGTTGTTAACTCTGATCTACCCATGGCGTACTATGACCGTCATGGGTCGTTAAGGGGTTAAAGAAGAGGTTCAGCAATATAGCAAGGATATATTATTCATTGCTTTTAAGGGAGACTATGCTAAAACACAATTCAACAGCTGGTTCATATTTGTTTTCTTTATTGTAAGAATCATTAACCAAGCTCTTCATTTTTTTCTGGAATAAACATATTAGTGGAGGTAACTTACTGATTCCTACACCTGCACGACTAACCAGCTAGGTGGCATCCTCAAAAGGCTTCAGCAGCTTACACAAGTCAAAGATTAGCTGCTATTAACCAGGTGACAAAGAAGCTCCTACCAAAGCCTTCCAGTTAAACACTGCATACTTGCTAATGACCTTGTTTTTCCACTATGTACAATGCAGATTTCCAGCTGTATAAACTCCATTTTAAGCTGGTGAAGGGGCAGTTGGTTATTTATCGGCTCTGCAGTTTGAAAAGCAGCATTGAAGCACTCATCATAGCTAGGGTTATGGATGTTGACCCATTTTGCTACTTAGTAGTCAGTAATAATGTGTGTGGCTCTGTGGGGTTGGCTTTGGAAGCCATAATGCTGCTGATGATGACAGAGGTGATTGCGTATATTTTGGCATGTTTACTTATTCAAACTTTATAGATATTCCTCCACTAATGGAAGACTAAGCATTTTTGTTTCAGCAATGTTTTGGGGCCAAATCATCATTACTATAACTCTCTATTTTATCAGTATCTGAAGAAGAAGGGGAAAATGGGAGTGACTCATTCTAAATCAATATCATTATCATCATCATCATCATTAATAATTAGGTAATCTAGGAGCAGGAACATGTTTCCTACCAATCTCCACTAATTTATAATCTTGTAGGTTTATTCTTAACTCTGTAACACCTTATTTTCACTTTTCTCTTCAGGGAGATTTATATAAAATTGCACACTAGTTAATGTTACTGTCACTGTCTGAAGCAGCACTTGTTTTCACTGCTAAATCCTCTTCCAGTATGGCAACAACAAAGAATGCAATTCCTCATAGTCATTAGGTTAGGCACTACTACTGGTGGTCAACCTTTTCATACCACTTTAACACTGCCTCCTCACAAAGGAGAGGATCATCATTATTACTTATTGCACATGCTCAGCTACCATGGCCAAAGTCAGTTTCTGTAGTATGACTTTACTGCCACCCACACATCCACAAACTTCTCCTACTCCTTTCCCCTTCCGCTTGTCCCTAGTATGTTTGGTGGACATAATGATAGTAGTACTGACTTTACTGTAAAGTATACCATACAGTTATGGATGGTTTTGTCTGTATGAAAATAATTTATGATCTCCGTCTCTACATGTCACTGTGAATCTCAGTCACAGCTCAGGTGGAGAATATCCTGTTTTTTTATGTCTGTATCACCTATCAGCCACCTATCAGCCAAAAGTTTTTTTTTTTTCTGAAATTGTATTTATTTATTTTTTAAAATGTCCCTATCAGTGCTGATGTCTCTGTCTAAAAATGAGAACACCACTCTGCAACTGCAAGCAAATCCAGCTCTCCTTCCCTGCCTGTCTGCCTCTGTACTACTAGATAGCTAGCGTTAAAAGAGGATTTTAGTCTTACCTGTTAAATCCTTTTCTCTTAGTCCATACAGGTTACTGGTAACTCTGGGAGGCGATCCGCCCCTTTAAGTAGGCAGGAACATTTCTCTAAATGTATGCAGGGGGTGGAGCCTCCCCTCCCTCCTCAGCTGCATCCTATCCAGCTACTCCAGAATGATTTGAGACACTAATAACTGACCAGAAATAGGAGAGAAGAAGATTCCTGTGAGCATGCCCCAAAGGACTCCCACGTATTGCCACAGGAGAGTCAAGCATGGTCTCTTGTCAGAGTGGGAGACCAGTAACCTGTATGGACTAAAAGAAAAGGATTTAACAGGTAAGACTAAAATCCTCTTTTCTCTGTCGTCCAATACAGGTTATTGGAAACTCTGGGATGTCCAACCATTGAGTTTCCCAGAGGCGGGAAGAAGGCAAAGACAAGACGCAAGGCCCCCAAAGTCACCAGAACATCTATGAACCAACCGTTCAGAGATCCCAACAAAACAGGGGTAAAAACACCCTAGGAACTGTAACACAGCACACTGAACTAGAGCCAACATCCAGAAGGATAGCAATGTTCTCCTGGAAAAAGACAGAAAGCGCCGAAGTCTGAACCTTAAGAGAACTCAGACTGAGTCCTTTATCCACACTGTCCTGCAAAAAGGCCAGGACAATGGGAAGATCAACGTCATGAGACAGATCTCTGTCAGCACACCAATACACAAATGTCGACCAGACACGGTGATAGATCTTGGAAGAAACAGGCTTACAGGCACTAAGCATAGTAGACACCACAGCGGAAGAAAACCCTTTCTTCCTTAAAATCGAGGATTCAACCTCCGGGCCATCAAATTGAGCCGATGAACATCTTCCTTCCACAGGTAACCCTGCAGAAGAAGATCTGGACAAGAGGGGAGCGGAAAGGGCTCCGCCACTGATAGGGCCAGAAGCTCCGGATACCAGGACTGACAAGGCCAATTCAGAGTGATCAGAATAACTGGACAACGTTCCACTTTCAATTTCTGTAACACCTTTATCAACATTGGAAGAGGAGGGAAAATGTAGGCCAGGGAGAATGTCCAGGGAATGGACATTGCGTCAGCAGCAAGAGCTAGAGAGTCTCTCCACCGAGAGCAAAATGCCGGAACCTTCCTGTTGTGTATCGTTGACATCAGATCCACTAGGGGCACCCTCCATCTCTGAGTTAAGAGTCAAAACACCTCGGGATGTAAGTCCCACTCTCCGCTGTCGACTGTGTGACGACTGAGGAAGTCTGCCATGACGTTGTCTATGCCTGGAATGTGCACTGCGGAAATGACAGGAACATGAACCTCCGCCCAGGACAGAATGGCCTTGACCTCTAATCAAGCGGAGAGACTTCTTGTCCCGCCTTGTCTGTTGATGTAAGCAACTGCAGTGGCGTTGTCGGACTCCACTCGGACTGGACAGTCATGCAGTTGAGACTCCCAATGACGGAGAGCTTGGAATATTGCTCGAAGTTCCAGAATGTTGATGGGGAGAAGGGACTCCTCCATGGACCACTTCCCCTGAGCGCTGAAGCGACCCAGAACAGCCCCCCAGCCCAAGAGGCTGGCATTCGTTGTGACCTTGGTCCAGTAGGGAATCAGGAAGGATCTCCCCCTTTAGGAGAATGGAAAGCTTGACATGAGGAGGAAGTGAGACCGATAGCTTCTGATGATCTGGTCGGTCCCTGCATGTCTGTATCACAAATCTTTGAAGTTCCCTGGTGTGTGCCATGGCAAATGGAACCACCTATCGTGGAAATGAACTTCCCCACCAGAGAAGGCAACTTCAGAACCGGGATCCGATCGCGGGATAGAATTGTTGAGACTCTTTGGGCAATTTGATGGGCTACCTCGTCCGGTAGAAACACCATGCACTTCTGAGTATCGAACAGAAGACCCAGGAATACCAGTTGCTGGGATGGGAAAAGGTCTGACTTGTCCAAGTTCACAATCCAACAGTGATGTGTAAGGATATGAATGCAGGTCTAGACCTGCTGATGAAGAAGGTCCGCAGAGGGTGCTTTCAAAAGCAAGTCGTCCATGTAGGGAGTCACTCTGATGCCGTCCTGAAGGAGGACGGATATCAAGGCCCCCAGAACCCGTTGGAAAACCAGAGGGGCCGTTGTCAGACCAAATGGAAGAGCTGAGAACTGAAAATGACCCCTGGCGCAGGCAAACCTCAGGTACTGCCTGCTCTCTAGATGGATTGGGATGTGCAAATATGCATCCTGAAGGTCCAGAGAAGCATAAATCACTGTGCACAGAGACTCCTGACGATAGTAAGTCTTCACTACAAAGGAATTGAGATCTTTCAAATCCGAAATAGGGCAGCATCCTCCGTCCTTTTTGGTCACCACAAAGAGGTTTGAGTAGAATCCTGAACCTCTGTCTGAAGGAGGCACCGGCTCCAGGACATCCTTGTCCAGAAAAGCCTGAATAGCATCTTCGAACATACGGCTTCTCTCGACTTCCTGACGAGAACGAGAAAGAAGAAAGCGAAAAGGGGGAAGAGAAATGAAAGGGATCTTGTATCCCTCTCACACCATCTGTAAAACCCATGGGTCCGGCACTGAATCCTCCCAAATCCCGAGGAAGAGGTGGAGACGACCACCCACAGCGGAATTCGGACCTGGGTTCGGTGAGTCATGCCGAGTCTTGGAAGTCTTGGGCTTGGATGCGGCCTTGGGCTTCCATTGCTGCTTGGGCTTGGAGGAGGGACGCGGAGCTGATGGAACCGCCTGGTTCGTCGCACGTTTCTCAGTTTGAAAGGAACAAAAGGACCGGTTACGCTTAAACGGCAACTTTTTCTTAAAGACCAAGGACAGAAGAGTACTCTTACCCCCTGTGGCCTCGCTAATTAGTTCCTTAAGTTCAGATCCAAACAAGGAAGTACCCTGAAAAGGCAAAGAAAGCAAAACTTTCTTGGAAGCAGTGTCAGCAGACGAAATCTTAAGCCAAAGCGCACGCCTAGCCACCACAGAGGTAGTGGAGGCCCATGCCATCATGCGGATGGCATGAAAGGCAGCAGCAGAAACATAGTGTTGCGCTTCAGATATAGTAGCAAGAAGACGCAATTTCTCCGAAGTAGGCGCATCCTGACGGACCGCCGTAGTGAGTTGTTCAGTCCAGACTGCAATAGCCCGGTTAACCCATGCAACAGCAAAGGCTGGACGCATAGCAGTGCCAATAGAAGCGAAAATGGACTTGAGGGAAACTTCAAGTTTCTTGTCAGTCCAATCTTGCAGCGCAGAAGCATCAGAAACAGATAAGGCAGTAGATTTGGACAGTCTGGATATGGGTGCGTCCACCTTTTAGCCATTTCAGTTTTAGAAAAGGAATAAAGTTTAGCAAACTTTCTGGACACTGAAGAAGACTTGTCTGTATTTTTCCATGCGTCAGAAGCCAAACGGTCAAGAGCTGGGTTAGGAGGAAAATAAGTAAGGGGCTTTGCAGGCACCTGAAAAACATCAGAGGGATCAGAGGGAACCTCCTGAACCAAGGGAATGTTGAGTGTGGTCAATACAGCTCTGATCAGGCCCTCAGCAGAGGGTTCGGGATCAGACTCAAAAGGGTCCCCAATGGACCTGGAAGACTCTAAAACATCTGAATCTTGCAACAATTCTTACTCAGAAGAATCTGACACATCAGGAGCCCCCTGCAGTTTAGGCAGGGAGGATCTGATAGTAGAGGGGGTCTGCCATAATTGAAGAGCCCCCTGTACCTGGGATGGAAAGAGTTGTAGAGTGGACCTAAGGTCCCTAGTCACAGCCTTGAACTCTTGTACCCAAACTGGCTCAATAGCATGGCTGGAAGGCCCTGGATTGCTGTCAGGACTTTCAGAACATGCTGGGCATAAATGACCAGAGATTTCTCTAGGTAGCCCTAAGTGACAGGAAGAGCAATGCGCAATGGGGGATACTGACACCCCAGCCTCCTTGGTCTTAGGTCTAGCCCCTAGCTCCAGCGGTATAGACATACTCACAGTGTCAAAATAACCAACTGTACAATAAAACACCCAATCATGGTGTGTTAGATTAATATTTCAACCCAGAAACGCTAAACATAGACTTATCTGGCAGGCGATGGGTTAATCTGCGGAGGAGAGAAGGAGAGTTCAAGCCCTGCGTAGGATACTCACTGAGAAAAGCTCACAAAATGGCTGCCGCGACGGGAGCCAATCAGAAAAAAAGGCGCGAAACAAGCACTCATGGGAAATGTAGTTTTTCCCTAAAAGTGCCCCAAAGCAGTGCCCGAAGCCCCCCAAGCCCCCCAACACACTTGAACTATAAACCAGATGATAGAGCAAGGGTAGACAATTAAAATGAGCCCACTCTGAAGTTGCTGTGTGAAGCGGTTACAGAGATACGTCCCAAACAGTGTAGATCCATAGAGAGTAAATGGAGCAATGGCGTCTATGCGGTAAAGCGCGCCTTAAAGTCACGGTACATAAATTCAATAAAAGTTAAACTATGAGGTAAAAACATGAAAAACATACAGGGAACATGTGTGCATAATAAGAAAACACTAACCCAGTTAGGAAAGTGTCAGAAAACCCCCACTAAACGTGTCAAACCAGCAGACAAAGGGTTAAGTTACCACATAAACCTGCTCCAAATACCCAACAGACATACGCATATATACCCGATGAGTGCAGGAGTGCACAATGAGAACTCCAAAATACAAGCCCAGCAAAGCGGCACTGTGGGACAAGTGGACCTGCAGCACTCAAAGGGTAGCTCACCTCTCCTGCAGATCTTCTGTCTTCAGGTTACCATGTAGTAAGAATTACCTCAGTGGGTAATCCATGGGGAGGCACTTGTACCCAAGATTTTCCCCCTCAGGGCTTAAGGTCCACCAAAAAGCACCTGGACACTGAGCTAGCCGCTTTGAAGGGCATTTGTCAGTCATGGTAACCCGCCTAATGGTGGTATTCCATATCTGACAGAAAAATAAAAAAGAAACTAAAACTAATGAGAGATGTTCTCCATCTTGTGTGTTCACACCCAGGAACAAATCATTCTGGATCTAGCTGGCTAGGCTGCAGCTGAGGAGGGAGGGGAAGCTCCACCCCCTGCATACATTTAGAGAAATGCTCCTGTCTACTTAAAGGGGCGGATCGCCTCCCAGAGTTACCAGTAACCTGTATTGGACGACAGAGAAAGTTATCTTTCTCTTGTAAGGACTGCAGTGTTTTTTACATTACAGGATAGACCTGTGTTAGCTTCAGAATCGTGACCAGCTTGCAGTAAAAAATGAATTTCTACAGCAGTTGGTGCAGCACTCATAGCAGCTTAGTATATGATGATATAGGGGTGAGTATGGTGTAAGTAACACAGTAGGTCAAGCTGTTCTCCTTGTCTATTTAGTCTATTTTGTTGACTTGAATCTATGATGAATTGTTTGCCTGTGTAACTTCTGTCACCCAGTCTCAATAGAGTCTCTGGCAAGGCTTAGCCAGATTGATTAAGAAGGATCACCTGCATAGATGTCTGTCAATTATCAGTCTTTTTTTTTTGCTCTCCCTTCTCATCCAAACCTGGAGAACAGCTGGCATGGCTACTACCAACACTACTATCAAGCAACTGCAGCTCAGTCTCTTTGTCTGTGTGCCTACACTACTCCTAGATATCATCCAAAATTCAGCTGCTTTCTCTCTCTCTCTCCCGCACACAGACTGATAACTTGCGGGGCACGGCTGGAATAAGTGGGTAAAATTCTTCAAGTGGGGGGAAGGTATATTATTATCTCTGATTTCAATGAAAAAAGGGGGGGAGCAGGAAATTGACACTTTTCACAGGAAATTTCCCGCATGGCAGGAAGTACTGTTTTTTTGCAGGTTTCTCTTGAGGTGAAATATGCATAAAGTATAAAGGAAATTAACATAACTTTACTCTATTTTCCTGCATATTCTATAAGGAAGATGTTTGGGGCTTGTCTGGGGCTTGTCACACACTCAATTGAAAATAACCCTAGTGCCTACCCCAAAGTGCAGCTGCATGATTTTTAAGCCAAAGTCTTGGAGCAGCAAATAAACTGACTGTAAATTCCCTGCAAAGGCAGCGGCAGACTGTTTTTACTGACTGCAGGTAAGGGGCCCTCACATAACTGAAAGTCAAAGTCAGCATAGGAGGAAGGATAGCAGACACAAGGTAGATACAAAGCCAGCAAATAATATACAAAGTGTTAACACTTTGAGCACCAGGAAAGTAAGCAGTGTTTAGCTTGGCAATTCACTGCTTACCCCTCTGGCATTAAAGGGTTAAACTAACGTAGGTTACCATAAAGCTACTATACTTTTAACACCATTTTTATAGTGCTATGTTACACTGCAATACAATAAAATATATTTTAAACAACTATATTTTTTTGCATATGAAAATAAATACATGCACCATAGTTTGTCCTTTTATGTATGGTATTTGAATTCTGCGTAATACAGAGAAAGTAGACTGTGAACCTAAACTGCAATTTATCTCAATTAAAGTGTTTTGAGTACATAAATATAACAAAGGACTTTTTCTAATTGGTATAATTGCAGTAAAGAGCAGAAAACATAGGATTAGACCCAGCTTTTATTGCTTGTATGTTTTCTGCACTATGCTGTGGAATGAATAGCAGAATTTAGAGAACACGCACCTAGTAAATATGTGAATTCACCTTTCTTTTTATTCATCTCTTAGTGTTATTTGTTTTGTATTATTGCTTGCTCTAAAAAGGAACAAATGCTTCAAGGTGATTAATTTTATCATATTTAAGACACACCTAATTGTACAACTCCACAAAAAAAGTATATAATGAGCAAACTTGGAACTTTCAAATAAAATTGCTGGTTGTCCTTTTCTCTGGGCCCTGGAACAGCGAACCAACCCTGCTCATATAATAACACCCTGTGAATCAACACACAACTTCCATCACAGCTCAAAGGTGCTAATGACATCATCAAGACCCTTACCTTTGTCACCATAATAGAATATGAATCATTATGCACATCCCACCAAAGAAGGGTGACATTCTGGTGATCACTGAGTCTAAGCTAGGATTAAACAGAGTCAAATAAAAATCCCCCATTAATAATAGGGAATAAGGCTTCTACACTATGATTACAGTCTGTGTAGAAACACACATAGTGCTGAAAAATGTTATAAAGCACAGTTGGTTAATGCACCAGCTGTGGAATCTGACCAAAACCTCAAGTTTGCAGGATCTAGTACCTAAGGTGGGTCAAATATCTGTCAACCCGCTCTGGACCAACATGACGGATTATGGTCCGTACCCTCAGCTTGCTCCTGCAGTAGACTGACAATTGCTGCAGCTTTATCTTTTATCTAATCTAATCTATATATATTGTTTTGCAACTCAACACCACATGTTTGCAAATTTAAACAGCAGTTGTGCAATTAAAAGATCCAATACAGCATTCAGTTATCAGTTTTCCAAGGAGAAATTTAATAGAAATTGGGCTTCCAGGTATATAGAAGCCAATGTGAATTATTATAATGAAGAAATCACATAACCTATGCCATTTAAACACTTTGGTCAAACAGTGGATAAAACGGTTTTACATTACAAGAAGTTGCATCATTATGGATTATTATTTTAGCATTGTTCGCTAGCTATAATATAAAGTTGCTCCCATAGGAATACTGATTAAAATCGGAACCAGATGTGCGTTCTACGGTCAGATTGAAAATGGCTAAAAAAGATAAACAACTAGAAATCAGTTCAAACAAAGTGGATGCCAAGGGGTGTTTCTAGAAATTAACATCTCTTTGTGTGTATGTTGTGTATAGTTTGGGGAATAACCCAAGAATAGAAAAAAACTGAAAGCCAAAAGTCTGTGGACCACCAAGATGTCTAGCTTCTTAAATACTTGTCGAGTAACGTCAGTGATCTTTGGGTTATTTCTGCTGGTAGTATTGACATAGGTTACAGATTGTGTGGTAGTGGGTGTTAGAAATGAGGAACATGTGAAATCAAAAGTAAGCAATCAAATAAAAGGTGATGATTTTATATGACATGCCTGATACATTTTTTTTTTTTTTTTTTTTAAAGGAGAAAGAGCCGCTCCATGTCTTTTAACATAACATAGATGTTTACTTTTAAAGTCTGACATTTGAACAAACTTCTTCAACATTATGAGTCAAATAAACATCATAATGAAAAAAAGTAATTTTTGACATTTTAAGCTCTGTTGATAAATCTATTTATTTTCTCAGTAGAGACTTAGTGGCAGAGAGTAACTGAATGGTATGTTGGTGAGTTTTGAGGTCCAGTACATTAAAGCGAAGAGAGATATGAGATAAACACTGGTTATATTTTGCCAACAGTAATCACTGTATCTCATGGGCTGGTTCTTTAGAATTTCAGTCTTAGATTCTGAGGAGGACCTGTGCAAGAAGCACTATTTTCAACAGACTCACTAGTAATCCAACACTGAGAAAATGGTTACAATGGTAACTAGGCAGACAGCAGTAGGAGCCAATTAACACAGGCTAAGCATTGAAAAGGATGAGCAAGGAAGCATAGACTAGACCAGGAGACTGGCTAAAAAACAATTCAGCAACATAGTTTATGGAATTCATAGCACAAGCAAGGTCTGAAAAAGAATTCTTGGAGCAGTGGTGGTTAGAGAACTTGCCAAGATCAGGAACAGAAATCAAATTGGAAATATTTCCAACCTGATAAACTGGGCTCTCAGATTCACAGGAAGCAGTTCTAAATAGGCATCAAGATCTGTTGAAGAGGATATAGAAAGAGATCAAGTTTACATCAGGACAGGATAGCGCTATATAGTAAAAATCTGAATATGGATATTACTACCGCCTTTCCAGAACATTCTCAAAATACATTTCTGGAAGGCTTATGTGGTATTCTTGTTAAAATAACTGACTTGGGACATCTAGGAATGTGCTCTCCCAGGTATCCCAAGATTTTTCTTACAGGGTTATTTTCCAAAAAAAGGTACTAATCAACTGATTTTTGCTTATTGTGTTGATTGTGGCATGTAATGATGTATTACCCTGCAAATCTCTATACCAGTACCACAGACACTGTGATAATATTTATCATCTGCAATGGAATTCAGACCACTGTAGCAAATTATGCTGTTCCTTTGCAGAATTATAAAAATAAATGTCTCCTCTTTTTGCCTAAATTGGATCTGGTGGTGGTGATGCCATTTTGGGAAAATGAATTTAAGGAGCTGATAATCCACAGAAGCTGTGGTCTAGCATTGTAAGACTCTGGCTTTTGAAGCCAGCTGAACCAACGGTTGCACAGTTGCAACATTAAGGCCAGACCACGCAGCAATGACTAGTTAACACTCCAACTTGATTTTGAACCATTTGTGTTTGTCAGTTGACAATATTCTTACCCTAGACATATTGGGAAGCATCCCACAGCTGAAAATAGTGATAAATGTAATCAAAGCTAATATCTGGTTTGCCTAGCTAATGACTAGGGGTGGGTGAAATCTCTCGCCATGTTCCCACGGGGAATTCCACGAAAACCACATTGTTGTCTGCTTTTTTTGTGGGAAAGTCTGCTTTAAAACTAGCGATTAAAATGTTTACATTTGTCTCTCATTGACCAAAATAACCTCCTCCAACCAGCAGTGAGCATTTGGAAATTTGCAGAATTTGCAACTGCTCTATTTCCTGCTGCTACTGAGTTGCAAGGTCAGCAGGATGCTGAGGAGCAGGCTAGTATGCCACAGACCACTGTGTACACAGGATCTAGCAAAAGTTCCACTTGCCAGCAGCAACACATATACCATACGTGGTTGGGGCTAGTTATGGTGCTACTACTTACTCAGATGCATCACTGGAGCTAGTCATGGCAAGTGGAACCTTCATCATCCATCACCCATGTTACTGCTGTTGTGGATCCCATTCCCTTTCAGCTGCCTAATCATCCTGCTGCTTAAACAACTCAGCAGCAGCAGCAAGAACGGCAGCTGCAAATTCCGCATCTACATCAGGGCATTTGACAATGGCCAGTGGCCACTGGCCAACAGGACATCACCTGCTGGCACTAGGCCAGTAGGAATTTTTTTTCCTCAGGGCTTGTGCTTTAAAAAAAAAAAAATAAATAAATAAAATAAAAGAAAACAAAAAAAAAACAAAGTACTACAGTAAAAAATAAACACTCCTACAAATCAGTGTTTCCTTAGGTCTTGTGCCAAATAAGCTTAAAGGGATAGTAATACTTCGTTTTAACTTTATTTTATTTTGTAGTCATTAAAAACACATGAAGAATGATATAAGTCTTATCTATCAAACCTTTATGGTTTAAGAGATATTCACAAGCAAAGTTTCCCCTCCCCGCCCCTTTTACCTAGTGTAAGCCATCTCTTCTCAGATGGGGATCTGGTTGTAAGACCAGAGAGATAACAGAAGGGGACAATCTTCTTACAATGAAAACAATGAAAGCCCTGCCCCCCTTGACAAGCTTTTCAGGTTTTTCCCTTATCTTAATTGAAGATTGTCCCTCTCTGCAGTCTACCTGGGCACCTCCCTTCTGCTCTGGCTGAATAGTGTTACATCAGTAAAAGGGGCGGGAGGGGGACACTTTGTCATTGAATTACTCCTGAACTACAACTCTGACAGAACTGAAATAACTCTCTCCAAAGTCCAAATACTATGATGATTAATTAGAGCTGCTTTTATCATGAAACATTACTATCCCTTTAAGTCCTACAAATCAAGGTTTCTTCAGGGCTTGTGCCTCTAATAAGTCTAAGTCCTACAAATCAATGTTTCCTCAGGGCTTGGGCTTCTAAAAAGAAATCTAACACATAATCCTCTACAAAATACTCTATCAAGTCAAGTATCAGTCCACCCCAGTGGCAGCTTATGTCAGGGGGTTCCTGTTTCTACCACTTTACATAAATATGTCTTATTTTATTATATTTATTTCATTTTTTACTAACTGTCCCCAAAATGCCAATCAAGAACCCCCCTGAAAAAAAACAAATCGCCTGTTCAACTGATTCATTCTCCAGACTCCACCCACCAACACAGGCACCCTCATAGACCCCTTTTATAGCATGTCTTATGGGGGGTGGGTAATTGTATTCAGGATTTATTTTTTTAGAAACTGCCCCCAATCCCAGTAAACAACCCCCCCAAAAATAAAAAAAATCCCTGTTCAACTATTTCCCCACACCCCACCAACACAGGCACCCTCATGCCCCTTTTATACTATGCCTTTGGGAAATAAAATAATATTTGTTATGTGTTGTGTGTAACTTAAATGTTCCCATTGATTTCAATGGAATGAGCTAGGTGAAAAAAAGTGGAAAATCTGCACTTTTCACAGGAAATTATTTGCCAGGTGGAAAGTGCCATTTTCCGCCGATTTCAGTTTGAGGTGAAAAATTTCGCCCATCCCTACTAATGATCTTTATACCCATAAAACCTTTTTCACAGCTGGGCTGTCTGCCATTTCCTGACTCTTTGCAATAACAGGGGGCATAAATTATAATTTTTCTTGTGTGCCATATGTACATGTGAAGGAACTGACTAAAGGAAATGTGAATAAATGAATATGTAGAACAGGTCATCTTAATTAGGTCAGTATGTTTCGAAAATAATGGAGTGCTAGTTACTAATATTGAGGATCTGATTTCCATATGAGGCAGCGTTATTGATGAAAACAGGAATACCTCTTCCACTGTTATCTGAGTACATCACTTCCCTCATTTTGAGTGGCTTGTACCCTTCTGTTTCTCGTTCCTGGGCCATCTGATATAGTTGGTTTCTGGTTCCTAATTGGCCTGGATATCCTATTTCTACCTAGCCCTTCTCTTGCAACCTTTCCAAATAACTGTATCTTTTTAGAGCTTTTGTGAGCTACTTCAGTCTGCTGTTGCCGCTCTTTGATCTTGGCACTGTTTACCAGACAACAGCTGAAAGCTGCCATGACACTCAGCTTGGAACCCAGATTATATCTGAATTTAGCCAGCCCCAACCATGACGTTCTGACTATGAATTTGTCACTCTGCTTTGGTACCTCACCTCAGACTTCTTCTGGCCACTGGTGGCTGCACAAACATTGGAAGTCAACCCGTAAGCATGAGCAGTTGCCCCTGCATCAGTCAGATTTATCATCCAGTGTTTGGCAACCTATAGAGCTGCGGCACATCCTCAAGAGTCCAGCCTTCTTTACAATGTAAAACCAACCCTTGGTTTGCCTGACATGATTGGGGCAAACATAGACCCTACAGCTTTGTCTACATTATAGTCCCATCAGAAACAACAAGAAGTATCAGGAACTTGCACTTCACACCTTCAGAATCTTAAACAAAAATTGGAAGATGTATTGGCAATGCTTAGTACCTGTATGGTCTCCTACAAATCTGTCCAATTTGCCTGTGCCTCATGAAGCTTCTGTTCCTGTGAGAAATTAGAACCTAGAACACCCATAAGATACCTTTTCCTGAACATTATTCTGGCAAACCACCTGGACAGAGAGGTTTTTAAATCAGTGTTTGCTGCAGTTCCATAACCAAACCTTCAGGTCTTACTCAGCTAGGATGGCATTCATCATCCCATTATTAAAGGAGGAAGTATTGGCTTGTGCTTCCTTATGAAATAGAATGAAATGAAATAGAATGCACCCTTTTGGAGAGAAATAGTTGAAACTTAAGGTCTGGCCTCGGCCCTATGTGATCTATTGGAACATGGGAGCTCTCAAGGCTGCTTTTTTAGAGCATTAAATGAGTGAATAAAAGATGCTCTGACCTGCCATTAGGCACCAGAATATCTGGAGGCCCTCATCACTTTCTTCTTAGACATAGATATTCATATGCAGATCAAAGTGGTATCACTTCTAACCCCCTGGAGGGTCCCTCTTCTGCTCATGAAGAAACAATGGCAGTAGATTTGACCTAACTTTTTGAATCTGAAAAGAGAGGTATATATCCCAGGGGCTTCTCCAAAACTGGAAACGTCAGCACTTAGAGGTGTAGAAGGAACATCCTCTAAGCATACAATATTCTAGATAGATTTCCATTTCTTTAAACATGATTCCCATTAGACTATAGTAGGAGAATCACTCCATGTCTTCCTTGACCTTCAGAGCAGCTGAAATATTCATTGGCTAAGCCTGGGCTGCCATGTTTAGAATCCTGCTGTTAGCCTTTCACTGTTTCAACTATTGACTGGAAATCCTCTTGGCAATTGTCTTGTCATTTTGGAAACCTATCTCCTTACTCCTTGGGGCCCTGAATGAAGAAAAGCGTTCTTTTGATCTCATTCATTCTGCACATGCTTCCACAATGATTGGACTGGCATTGCTAAGGAAACATGACCTAATCATTGACAGGGTAACTAGACAGATACTGGCTTGGAGGACTGCCTGTCATAACGATTGCCTCACCATTTTGGTATTTCTAGCTGCACTAACTGATGCCCTGGGATCTCTGAATTACTGAGTTCCAGAATCAGAACTTGAAATTCCTGGAAGTCGGACAACTCTCCACCCCACAGGCCTTATGACAGTCTAATTGACCTGTTGTCTGGGACTTTACCACCTAATGGCAGATTGTTCCTACTTTCAGAGTACAGCCAAGAATATCTTTCCACGTGATTTATCCAGCACTCATGTATCTGAGGGCCGGCCTTGTGATAGTGTTGGATTCCAGATGCAAAGAAGTATACATCTATAGAAAACCACAGTAGTGGAGTGCCTGGAATTGAGACAGTGCCCACCATAGTGAGTGTTTACATGGGGGGGGGGTTCCAGCTGTCCAGGTTCTAGGTCTGAGAACAACACAGGAAGAGATCATGCGACTGAGTAAAGTAGGATGTCACACATTTCATGCAGACAGCTGGGATCTTCTGTATGAACACATGGGGACAATGGCACAAAGGGAAGAATACAAATCTATACACCAGGAGCTGGTAGAAGCATCTCAAAAGAGCAACTGCTTGATTTCTTGGGTTGGGCCCCAAGATTTGAGCGGAAGCTGACAGGATAAAGAAGAGTTCAAGGCAAAGGCACAAATTCTGCAGGCTCAAGGCAAGGTCTGGCAGTCTAGGTAAGAACCTGGAATAGGCACAAAATCTATAAGAAGCAGCAGCTCTACCCCATAGGTTGATCACCTAGGTCTGTGCATCTACCCACAGAACTCTGTAAATCCAAGGGGAGGTACCGATTCTAATGCAAAGTCAAGGTCAGGCAATCTGTTGCCTAGTTTAGGAAAAGCAACTGTTAGAAGCACCCTCTCGCCCCTGAAGATTGAGCCCCCAGGTGAGGTGCAAAACTGGCAGGAGAAAGCTGAGTCAAATAACCCAGGATAAGGCAGGTAAGAGAGTTTCTAAACATAGTTGGGGAGGCTGAAAAAGATGTGTCCATCAAGCTCAGAGCATGCCTTATTACCACTGTTGATCTAGAGAAAGGAAAAAAAACAATGAAGCCATTTCCAATTAAGCCTCAAATTAAAGTGGAACTACCACCCTAAAAAATGTTTTATCAAATAAACTCCCATCTGGTGACTAGCTGCTCAGTAGTGCTAGTCGCCAGAATTCTTAGCCGTTTATGAGAATGAGCCTCTACTCTGGGACTGACAGGCAGGACGGAGCGCGGACATCTTTCCCTAGTGACGTCCGGGAGCCTGCGCTGTCAGTCCCTTTTGGAGCTCCTAGCAACGCCTCCTAGAGCCGGCTGGGACTGACAGAGCAGGCGCGTGGACGTCACTATGGAAAGATGTCCGTGCTCCGTCCTGCCTGTCAGTCCTGGAGTAGAGGCTCATTCTCATGAATGGGTAAGGATTCTGGCGACTAGCGCTACTGAGCACCTAGTCACCAGATGGGGGATTATTTGATACATTTTTTAAGGGTGGTAGTTCTATTTTAATAAAAAAAATTCCTTCCTAATTCAAATGGAAGTTGGCATTTCCCTGGATCGATATCCTATGACCAACTGTCATAATGCTCAATATTGTCATGAGATAGAAAAGAATCAGTTATTTTTTTAAAGCAACTCCAGTATCTGCAAGCACAGCATCTGAAGTAAAATATTTCCATAACTATAAAGCTCTTAGTATAAAAAAGTTCTGCCTTTGTTTTAGTTGAAAGAGCGTTTGCTCGAGTCTTCATGGATGACAACTCGTTTTTTGCCCAGGTCTTTGAGCAAATAGTTACTTAGAGAGTTCTTTGTATTGACCTAGAACATATTTGTAAATGGTAATCATCTCATTCCTTAGACATCTCTAATATAAACTAACGCAGATTGAGCATTTTAAACTAATTATATTTTTATCTTTGAAGACATCCCACTTAATGTCCTTTAATACTGATTTTAGCATTAACCCTTTGAGTGCCAGAGTGGTACGGAATGCATTGCCAAGCAATGCATTCCGTACCACTCTGGCACTCAAAGGGTTAAAAATAGCCTTTTTAAAGTTGATTGTTTTGGTTAAACCCCTGTTAATGAGTTTCTCTTAAAAAAAAGTTCAACGGATACTATATTGTGGTTACTGCTGTCTAAATGTCCCCTTACCTGTATATTGTTTACAATTTCAGAAATAGGTCCAACAAGTCCTCTTTTCTAGTTGGCTATTCTGTTAGTTAGGACATGATATTGTTAATGACCATGCTAACTTATTTTATTAAAGCCCCCAATGTATATGTCAACCAAAAGGGCCTCTACATTTTCACTGGATCTTTCATTAATATCTCCCTTATACTAGGTTTTAAAGCATGCTTTACATATAGGCATACCCCAACCTCTTTTATTAACCCTATCCTTCCTGAAAAGTGAATAACCCTCTATATTGACTGCCCAGTCATGTGTATCATTGAACTAAGTTTCAGTCATACCAGTTGCATCATACTGCTCATTTAATGCAATCAGTTCCAGTTACCTCCATCTTACTAGCCAGACTAAGAACATTTACATGCATACATTTTATGTTACTGCCATTGTGAAGAGTTGGATTCTTTGGGACATTTATTTGCTTTTTATCAGTCTGTAATACAGGCAACTCCCTAAATTGATGAACTAACCCATCCCCCTCTCATATCCCATGCCAACTTCTCTAATACTCATTTTCACTGCCAACACCATCTTTTGTCATATCACCCTCACCAGCTTTCCTTGTTTAAAGTCTCCTCCAACCCTCTTTTCATCCTAACCACTAGCACAGTATCCCCCTTTCCACTAAGTGTAATTCATCTTTACTACAAAGGTTGCCTCTAAGGGAAAATACAGCCCAGTGCTCTAGAAACCCAATCCCTCCTGTTTACACCAAGACGTTAGCCATGCATTTAACTCCCTAATCTCCCGCTGACTTTCTGGTGTAGTGTGTGGCAAAGGTAATTTCTCTGAATATACTACTTTATAGGTCTTTTGCTTAAACTTATTAATGAAATCCCTGAAATCCTTCTTAACGGACCTCCATTTACAACTGACTTGGTCATTGCTGCCATAAGGTGCCATGACAGTTAGGTCATGCCCAACCCTTTCTATTAGTTTATCAAACAGACCTGCCACAAGTCAAACTAGAGCACATGGGAGACAGCGATCCTTGCAATAGATTACCCCATCTATCTTTCTAATTATGGAATCCCCTAATACAACCATCTGTCTAGATCTACCCAAATCCCTGATACAATCAGCACTCAAG
Organism: Rhinophrynus dorsalis; assembly: GCA_037306005.1. Classification (NCBI taxonomy): domain Eukaryota; kingdom Metazoa; phylum Chordata; class Amphibia; order Anura; family Rhinophrynidae; genus Rhinophrynus; species Rhinophrynus dorsalis. The sequence continues at coordinate 403,388,219 of CM074721.1, forward strand.
GGACTGCTTTCCCAGCTATTAGAAATAAAAGTCCTCTCCAGCATGGGCGTACCTGTGCCAACATCCCTAAAATAATCACTAAATGTAGCAAGTCTATTAGGGTGAATAAATACAGGAGTGCCCTCCCTATTCTTCTGCCCCTCCTTGCTATATCTAACTATAACACATCTAGGTACTTATTCCTCTCTGCACAATCTCCACCCCCAGTCCTTCCTATGGCAACTTGCTTCTGCTCAGTGAACAACAAATCCCCACATTATTGAAATCCGACATAGAGTGCCCCCATTCGACATATTAACCCCCCCCCTTTGAAATTCAACTTATAGTTCTTTCTTTCACCATTTTAATTCAACAAATATTGTTCACATTCAACATTTTAACCCTTCCCCTTTAAAATTCGACTTATAGTGCTCCCATGACCATCTTTCTCCATTTAAATGCAACACGTTATTCACATTCGGCTTTTTAACCCTTCCCCTTTCAAATTTAACATATAGTTCTTTCTTTCACCATTTTAATTCGACAAATATTGTTCACATTAAACATTTTAACCCTTCCCCTTTAAAATTCGACTTATAGTGCTCCCATGACTTTCTTTCTCCATTTTAAATTTGACATTGTTTATTTTCTAATTTTACTGCAAAATACGGACGCTTTATGTGTCACAGTGATTCCTGTGCAACAATGTATAACTTGCCATTGCAAGTGTGGCTAAACCCTTTTGATGTGTTAATACTACAATAAGAAGTCATATTAACCCCTCCTTTACTGTTGTGAAGAAGGATACTGAATAAGTGTTACCTGATTTACATAACAATAAGTGAAACTATTATAAAAAGGAGGTGAAAGAAAGCACAATAAGTCAAATTTCAAGGGGGGTTAATATGTCAAAGGGGGCACTCTATGTCAGATTTCTATGATGTATACTGTATTCTGCACTGCTTTTGTCCGAACAACAATGGTTTTGAAACCGTCAATGTGACTTCTATACCTCAACTCTGAGGCGCAGGATTACCGACAGAAAATTTAACCACAAAACAGGTGGTAATACTGAGAGTGGGTAATAGAATGCTACTTGCACATTGTTTTTAGTTGTTTTCTTTGGGGGGGGGGTTTGACTGGCAGTGTTACCACTGATTTTGTTTTCACAAGTTGGGTAATAGAATACTAAAACCTGACTTAAAAAAACACACCTGTTTTTTTTTTTAGCGCTGGTAATAGAATCGAGCGCCAGATCTCTAACTTGAGGTTAAAAAGCAGCTACATGCTCACAACTGCAACAGTGATATGTATCCAGGAACAGTTATGCAAACATATGGCAGCTTGTATAGTGAGTTAAAAGGACAGGTAGGCTACCACTAATATCCCACTTACTGCAAGTTCAGAAGCAGACAGAAACAAACATATTTCTGTTAAGCCTTTGGATATCTCTGGCACTCAAATGGTTAATAAATGTTTGGCACTCAAATGGTTAATGAATGTTTGCTCCCCTGTTTAGTCTCCAGTTTTTGAATCCCATGATGTCTAAACTCCCAGTACTTACCCTACTGCTGCATTTAGCCACAGATACAACATCCACAGGTTCAGGGACTCACTCTCCAACTGCTTTATATAGCACAAAGCCACCAATTACACCACACAAAAGCAAGGAAAATGCCAAAGTCAACACCCACCACAGACACATATTGAAATCACTTGCACTCCTTCAAGGAGAGGGAAAAGTATTTGTTTCTTAACCCCTTTCTTTCCATATTAACAGAACATAGGTAATACAAAATACAATTATTCAATTAGCTCACCACAGATACTCCACACACAGCTTACTGCTTACAAATTTCACCTCATTCTGAATTTTTATAGCAGAAATTCACCCCAGCAATTAACAAGAAACAGGCTGAAGTGACGAGGATCCCAAATCCAAGCCAAGGTATAGACAGAGCACAAGAAAGGGGGTAGGTAGCACCTGAGAGGCAGTGGCAGCAGAAATCAAAGCACTGTCTGCTAGTACCCGTGAGGCAGCAACAGCAGGTGTGACGCATGCTGTGGTCATGGAAACTAGGAGGCATGTGCAGTAGCAAGCAGACTGGTATTTGGGGACTCTAATGCCTGGGTGTCAAGAGCAGATACTAGGATCACTGGCACAGCATGAGGGCTAGAAACAGAAGATGCTGGCTCCTGGGTGGAAGCAGTAGCGATAGAACTAGAAGCAGGTGGCGGCAAAACCAGAAAGACTAGATGCAGAGGACAATGGTAACTATATAACAGCAGCAGCTGGGCAACTGGCAGGTGGAGTCACTGGTACATGGATAACCACAGCAGCAGGATGCCCGGAAGCTGGGGTTACTAGGTTACTATCACCTGAGCAGTTAGAGCAGCTAGAGCTGGTGCTGGGGTCACTGAAACCTAAGTGGCAGTTGCAGCAGGATGTATGGTTTAGTGGCACTAGAGAAGCAACAGCTTCAGAAGGAGCACTAGGATCAGGGGTCACTGGCAACCAGGAGGTCAGAGCAGCAGAAAGACTGGAAGCAGTGGATAGTGGTGCTTGGGAGGAAGAAACAGCAGACCTGATAACTAGGGTTGATGGCATCAACAGTGACAGGTGGACTAGATGCTGTTACAGTGTCGAGAAAAGATACCTCAGGAACAGAAGATATGTTTCATTTACAAAGGCAATGGTCTATAGGCCAGTGAAAGTTCTGATTGGATGAGCTGTGTGAGACCCCAATTAACTCAGCCGTAGCATGTGGATGTCAAACTATTCTGGAGCGTATGCACTGACCAGGTCTGCCACAGTAAAAGAAAAAAAAGAGACTGGCATCTTGTTCAGTTCCTTTCCTCTGGTGTAACGGAGATCTTCCCAACACCAGTAAGGGTTCAGCAATAGACTTCACAGGAGGTGCCTTCTAAGGAAACTGATGGGGATTGAAGATGGGGGTTGAAGGGGACAGATTTCTTTGTGGATTGTATCAATGTGGAACTTTGCTCCTCCTTACTCTTAGGGTATTAGGGGGAGCACTGTTTGCTGGCTAATTAAAAAAAATGTGATATGGTTGTATATGTTTAGTAAACAATTTAATATGGGATGAATGAACTCCATATTCATTTGTTTCATATTATTTGTTTTAAAAAAATATGTGGCGAACTTACAACATTTTTTATTTACTTTGTTAAGGGAACTAATTAAAGTGCCTCTCTTTAATGAAAAACCATGATATGAGGTCCCAGGACCCCATATTATTTTGAACACAGTTGCCAACTTGATCTGATCAGAATGGAGAGATAGGGGTTAATGCTATTCCCCATATTTTACTGAAGGCCATTTTGGTCTTCAATAAAATAAAATGTTTTATTTAAACCATTAACCACTTTTTTTTTGCAATACAAGCTGGTCCAGCAACCAAGGAGTTCATGTGAGGTTGATTTAGGATATATGGGGATGGCAGGGATATTGTTTATTAGGGATGTATTTTTTATGTTTGCAATGTATTTGATGGGTTAAAGAAGGCATTTGTGTTTGCCAGCTTAACTTACCATACCTGCGCCCCTCAAATACAGTCAGATAGAAAGTGAAAGCAGAGATGCAATGTTTCAGTGGGCCGCTTGGTACATAGACACTAATTGAGTGCAGGTCAATTGCTGCTAGATGCAGACACATCCATCTATACTTAGTACATACCACTCCCCCCCCCCCACACACACACACTATGTGTGTGGGGTTCTACATGGCAGTGGATCAAGGATGGGTGGGTGGTCAGGTAATGTAAGTGTAGGCTGGGGAAGCAAACAGTGTATACATGGTTCTATCGGGACCAGTGGGACCGCAGAACAAAGCTGGGGAAGCAGGCAGTGCATGTGTAGTCCTATGGCTACCAGTGGGTAGTGAAACAAGGTTGGGATGTCAGACAGTGTATGAATGATCTGTGACTACCAGCGAATAGTGGAACAAGGTGGAGGAATCAGGCAATGCCATGAACATCCCTCTGGATGTTTTTAAACATACTCAGACCTCACTGGGGGTCATCAGAATGCTACAAGTGAGCATTCTGTCTCCTTCTACTTAATCCAGAAGTTTAGAGAATGCTGTATTGAGGAGGAAAAGAAGGATGGTATGGAAGTCATTCCACTTCTCAGCCTGTATCACCTATCACTACCAAGGGGTGAATATGGAAGGTCCCAATGTCCCTTCAACAAAGTTTGATCGATTTTTAAAATAAAGTTTTGGGAAGGAAGAAGGGAGAGGGAAAGAAAGATCTTTGGCCTGGTGGGAATACCTTTCTGAATAAGTACAGCATTATTAATATTCTTTATTTATATAGCACCACTTATTCTGCAGCACTGTACAATATGGAATAGACATACAGAGATATTAATCAGTACAAATGGAACATAGAAAACAAAAGGATGAGTGGACCCTTACAGTCTAGAGTGTAACGCAGTAAACATTTCCTTACTCGTATCTTTAGAGGGTTCATATACCCGTATTCACGCCTTCCATGTACATATTAATCACACATAAGACAGCAGGTTTGTGTGTTTGTAAAAAAAAAAAAAAAAAAAAATATATATATATATATATATATATATATATATATATATATATGATATATGTAGTGTATACATATAGACTTTATTGCATTTCTCCTTATTTGCTTTAAGTCATCAAGTGTATATATATTTTGGAGTGTGTACGTACTCCCATATTCTTTGCAATGAGCACAACATCATTATTAGATTGTGAATGGTGTTAAGCCTGAACAAATGTAAATGCAAATAATGAGTGTTCTACAGTTAGTCACTGCTCAAAAGCATCACGTTTTAACTCTCTAGTGCCATTACACTATGTACCTATCAGACTAATCCTGCCCAAAATGGCTGGCCAATTCTCAAATTACAGGCAAGCCCCCACTGCCTAAGAATACACGCTAACCACAGACATTTTGGCCTATTTTGGTCCTCAACACTGAAGTGCAGCTAGTTTTCTTAAGCTCTAAGAGAAAGGGGTCCATGTCTTGATTATCTTTCAGCCTTAGGGAGACTAAGGCAAGGGTGACCAAGCTCAATCCTCAAGGGTGGCCAACAGGTTAGGATTAAAATGAGCCAAGGTAATGCAAGAGGTCAGAAAATCAGCAATCACAGGTCTTGTCAAAGATAAAAAAGGCAAATTTAATGAAGGTCAGTGTTTTTAACCCTCCTGAGTTCTTCATCAAGACAACAAGTTGTATTGGCAACCCCCTTTTATTGATAGATAGATAAAGAGAGAGAGATAGATAGAGAGAGAGAGCGAGAGAGAGATAGAGAGATAGATAGATAGATAGATAGATAGATAGATAGATAGATAGATAGATAGATAGATAGATAGATAGGGTTTTCCTTTTGGGTAAAATAAGGGCAATATTTTTTTTTTTACATTAACAGGGCCCTCTAGTTATCAGATTTCAATTTGTTATTCTGTTGCATTCAGATGGAGAGGAAAGTCACTGATAAACAGTTTTCCAAAGAATGTGATACAAACTGCTGTCATGCTGTCAGACAGAACTTGGAGGAGGTAAACGTGCTGTAAATTCACTTCCTGATTATTTGAACTATTATAACATGAATAAAACAAATGGCAGTAGTGGGTATACCCTTGTTTTGCACAGCAGGAAAAGTTCTAGAATATACAGGTTTTCACAAAAAAAAAGTTTACTGCTACTTTAAGGATATCCCTAACTAAGCATAGGTGAGTTAATCAGTGGCTCATTCATTTTGATTGGCCCACCTCTGCTCAAACAGGAACATTCTTAACACTTGAGTGCCAGGGTGATGTGCAACGCCTTGCTTTGCAATTTGTTGCCCATTCCACTGGCACTCGGTAACTCATAAGGCCCAAACATGGATACCACTGATGTAAGGGTTTTCAAAAGTAAGTCATAGTATGTGAGGACAAACAACAGAAGATATTGCTTGTTCAAATGCTAGTCACCCCTCAGAAGCATCACATTTTACTTATTTAGCACCATTACAGAGGAGAAATTTCCATTTATATATCAAAATAAAGAAATCCAACAGGGCAATCCAGTACTGAAATGACAGTCAAGTCCCCTCTGCACAGGAATGCCACCTCACCCCAGACTGCGTGTTTCGGTCTATTCTGGGCATTGTCATAGAGGTGATGCTGCTTCCCCTAAGTACTGAGAGCCAGGGTTCCACATCTGGATTATCCTTCAACCTTAGGGACAGACCCTAAGAACTTTCAAAATTGCTTGCACATTTTATAAATAATGTGCTTAAATATGAATAATACAATTCAAACTTAGATTACTTTTCTACTTACTCTGACATGCTTAACTAACACTTAATCCCTCATCCATCTGGGAGCTCTTCAATGCATCACACTGTATTGTGCTGGGTGTACATCAAGTGCTAATGGGGATAATTCTTTGGGGACCTCTTTGGCACTCTGAGAGTTAATAAGCAAGAAGTGGGTGTTGTGGTAAGCATACAGTAGTCACAGAGGCTGATGTTCTAAGACGCCAGGGAACTATTCTAGCTCATACCAACTTCATTGTAGGGAACAAGAATTCCCATTGATTAAATAGGTAATTGTTTCCATTGATACTTGAGGTGCATCCAGCACAATGCACTGTGTTTGAGAGATCCCAGATGCATGAGGGGTTAAGTGTTCGTTAAGCGTGTCAGAGTAAGTAGAAAAGTAATCTGTTTAAGGCTGAATTATGCTTTTCATATTAAAGCACATTATTTATAAAATGTGCAAGCAATTCCCAGCATTCTCATATTGTTGTCAATAATCAATTTGTCAAAGAATGAGGCAGCCTGGAAGCATTATAGATGTTTGCTCACATAAAGAGTTTGAATGCCTTCAGGCCCCAGTGCTCTTTTGCTACTGTAAACTTTAATCATTTCTAATTTGGCTTGTTTTACTACAGTGTGTTTGATCTACATGCTTCAGTACAGATAGTTTTAAAATATTTTTTATGTAGACATTTACTATGCTGGCCATCTGGTAAGAACGAATAAAAGGGGCTCCGAGAAAACTAATCCTGCTGCATAATGGATGTTCAGTTTGGTCTACATTTCTGATAAGGCAAATTAAAGTATTAGTTTCCTAAATTACCTTTAACCCATTGAGTGCCAGAGGAGCATGCAACCCTTCTGGCACTCAAAGAGTTAAACTCTTTGAAAACAAGAGCTGTCTGCAATCTGCTGTACCCCTGTCTAGTCCTTAAATGGTTAAAGTCTTTTAAAATAAGAGGACACAAGCACTAAAAGACACAAGTAGGATTTGACAGTGACGCTGATATACTAATAAGAACTGCTTCGCTTCTAGAGCAAATCACCTTTACCATTGGAGACAAATTAAAATTCCCATTAATTTAAATTGTGCTTTTTAACACCTTAACGACCCAGAACATACATGTACGTCATGGGTGGATGTCCCTAAAGGACCTATGACGTACATGTACGTCAACGATTTAAGGGCTCCCCGCATGGCTGCACGCTGTTCGGAGAGCCCTGAATCGGAATTAAAAAAAAAAAAAAAAAAAGCTCAGCTGTCCTTAAGTGCCGGCCACGTGTATGAGTACCACTCCCAGTCCCTTTTACATCAGAAGGGATTGTGGGAAGGTTTATTTATCTTCTATGGCGCAGTTCATTTGCTGTAGTATTTCACAGAACATTCACCTCAGTATTTTGCAGAGTTTGCATTAATCTATCAAATAATGAGAATAATATTTTCTGCCCTATAATAATAATGGAATAATCCAATTGAACCATAGGAGACAACTAAAATGTTTTCAATTTCCCATTGATTCAACCCCCTTAATTTTGGAGGTGCTGGATACCTCACTAGCATTCATGGGGTTAAAAGACCATTAAACCAATAAGAATGTGTCCTCTATGGTACAACTGTTTTATTACACGTTTCTTTTGAACATATATGATTGATCCAGTACTAAATCAACTTTCCTCTACCTAAATCAACTTTCTAGCCCTACACATGCCTAATACCAATTTACTGAGCTATGTAGGCCAAACATTATCCCACTGTTTGTGCCAAAGGGAGGACAGTGGGAAAGTCAATAGCTGTTTTTGGCTATTCCTTTCCTCTATGCCTTGTTTAATGCCATTAAAGCTGAACTCTCACCTACATCCAAACGCCCCTCCATGTTTCTAAATCCATGGAATAGTGCAAAAATGTGAGAACGATATTGAAGTGAAATCTCTGTTAATAACAATATTGATTATATTGATATTTATATTCTCATATCTGTTGGTCCTGAGTGCCGAATTTTAAATTTATTAAAATATATTTAGCTTTATTTGTCAGTTAAAGCAAACTTGCCAGCCATGCCTGCCACATACTAACATTCCACACAGCTCTACATTACCAAATGGCACTTCATGCTGGTCAGTACTAATTTTCTTGACCATTTAAATGCCAGAGCGAACAATGCGTTGCACACCCCTCTGGCACTCAAAGGGTTGGAAGTAAAAATTTTTAATTGGGTGATTTTTAAATGGCTTTCAAAATCACCTATGTTTGTTAGCCATTCTTTATTTAAAACTAAAGCTTATAAAATATTTGGCTTTACTTATTTGCCAGTACATGCAAGTTAATCAATACTTCCTGGAAAGATGTGGCAGTTGGGAGGGAGAGTGGACTGTTAACATGTGACACACCAGGTTGTGCCATCCAGTACAGGCTAATTTTCTTTAACAGAAATAAATAAACACCTCTTAAAGTTTAAAATAAAACATTTCTGGGGGGAGTGACCAGAAACTGGACCGAGAGGACGCATCTCTATATCGCTCCTTAGCAAACCTTTGAATCTGAGGTCATCTGACCTTCAAATTGGATTATAACTCTTGAAAATTTACACCCAAACTTGGCAGACTACTTCCACTTCTGTGGCTTAGCTATTACACTGGCCTAGTAGGCCCACAGCCTGGGAGTACATGCAAGCCCCTGGGAATCCTGGAATCTCATCCACGAACGGAATAAACTATCATGCCCCGCCGGATCTACCATTGTGGGGACGTGCTCCCCTTGGACTCTGTCCGTCGGGCAGCTCTTCCCCGGTCAAGTCATCCATACCAGGCTCGGGCCTGACAGCATGATAGACTGCCGTCTTGACCTCACACTGGGCCCTACCTGTTGCTTCCTGCTGGGACACTGCCACAGTAGCATCAGCAGCCCCTCAGCTCAGTAGCAGGTCTGGGACCTGGAAACCTCCCCCCAAAAAGGAGGTCCGGACAAGGCCCGTGGGCATTGGAGGCCAGCTCGCTCACTATCAAGAGCCAACCCACTCAGAGGTGGAGACACATCAGCTGAGTGGGCTCTGGTTGGTGTTGACCCAGTCCTCTTCATTAAGGCCTTGAGTGCCTGAGTTGCCATTGAGCCCATGGCCATGGGTGGCACCGCACTACGCCCTCTACCACCAACCTGCTGTATAGAGAAGGGAATTCCGCAGCCTACAGCCTTCAACTGTAAGCCTCACCAAGGGTCTAAACTGAAGATTCTCCTGGTGGTCCTGACCTCAATACTGCTGACCGATGTGCCCTCCCCTTTTTTAGATCACCCTCCATTTGTTATTTTTCTATCCTATGTATGTACCCCCTTTCTCTCTCCATTAGTCTTATACAAACTACCGGGGCCCTATATCTTTGCTGGCCCCTGGCCCTTCTCTACTATGGCTGCAATGGAGGCCCATCTCAAGTAATGAAACCAGCTACTGGGCTACTTCCAGTGGGCCTAAGGGGACTTTCTTACTGGGACCCTCCATACAGCTACCTCTGGCTCAGCCATGCACATCTTTCCTGTATGACCCTACTACTCTATATGGTGCTGCCTTAGCTCTGCATTGCAATGAGACTGGCCCCCCCTGCTGCCGGCCCTTTGCAGTTCCATGGGGTAGTCCTTCTATAGGCCTAATACTCCATCTACTGTCTATGCGGCCTATCCTCCCAATGTAGGTGTTACGGTTGGCAAGCAAAACAAGGAGTCAGACGGTATTGGGTGATTGAAACGGCGCACACTGTATCAGGAATAGCAGTCTCCCAATCTCTGCACCACACTGTCCGAGACTAGGCCTCAACCCACTGGAGTCTCGTGGGGAGGTAACGCCCAAGAGATACTGACTCAGCCTGCAGTCAGCAGCTAGGAGTCTGCTAGAGTGCCAGGTCAGTACTAGGAAGGATATCTGAATAACGGAACCAACAAACTGAGCGAACAGACAGAGCCTTCTAGTAAGCACCAGCTAGGATAGTCAGATGAGCCAAAGTCATACACAGAACGGGTAGTCAGCCAGAGCCACAGGTTTGCACCAGAAAGGATATCCACTGAAGCGATGGAATGCTGGATGCGCAGTGGATAGAGCCCCAGGTCAACACCAGAGTGGGTAGTCAGACAAACCTAGATCATACATGGAGCAGGTAGTTAGCCAGAGACACATGTTTGCACCAGATAGGATATCCACTGAAGCGATGGAATGCTGGATGCGCAGTGGATAGAGCCCCAGGTCAACACCAGAGTGGGTATTCAGACAAGCCTAGGTCATAGATGGAGCGGGTAGTCAGCCAGAGCCACAGGTTTGCACCAGAAAGGATATCTGAGCCAAATCGGAATGCCAAGGAGAATAGTCAGACAGAGCCACAGGTCAAAGCCAGAATGGATGGACAGATAAGCCGGCTCATACACAGGAATCAGGAATACTAGAAAAGAACTGCTCAGAACAACAATGTAAGGGTGACTGAGTCAGGACTCCATCTGCCCTTTAAACCCCTTCACAGGAAGTAGGTAGGAGGAGACTATAGGAAACAAACACACATAAAACAGAATCCTGCAGCATGCTTGAAACATCTTGCCTGCAGATGATGCGTGGAAAGACGCCGAGCGTCGCTGAAACGGCGGCTCTGGAAACAAGGTACTGTGACAGTAGGTCGCTGTCCCTTTAAACCTACTTCTTGATTTCTGTGAACATGCTATGGGCAGATTAATCCTTATGATGTTCTGAATACAGCGAGGGCCTCTCAACTTCGCAAAGCTACACTGGTGCATGTTTTACTGCTCTTGTTTTGCACCACTCCCCCCATTTTGACTAGAAAGCAGAGCCAAAGAAAACCCGGTTGTTTGTCCATTGGTGAATAGACGATATGTAAACAGCCTGAAGACTTAACTGCACAAAGGTGAGAGTGCAGTTGGTAGCAGGCTGCTTGTAAGATGCTATAAACAGAAGAGGGTCAGAGAAGCTCCCAGGAAAAAAAAAAACCAAACAGAACTAGAAAAACACCGCGAAGCAGAAGAAAAGAGCCACGGATCGCAGGAGGAATCATAAAAAAGATAAGATGAGAAAAAGGATGGAGAAGGAGGAACAGGGGCAAACCTGACTGAACAGGCGGAGGACACGAAGAACGAAGCAGGACAAAACAACTCACCAGATAGGAGGGAAGCAGGGAAACCCTAATACTAGAGCACCCGTGGTCTGCCATGGCAGTGCTTATATATGCCTCGGGTGCATCTGGGACTGTGACGGAGGATGCAGGAGGAACCCCGGAAGCAGACACAAAAAAGGGGAAACCCTGCATGAAGCATCTAGCCAGTGACGATGCCGAACATGGAAGCGACAGAGCTCCGAGACACCCGCCAGAGGTACGGGCAACCGACGCAACACCGGTAAAGATATGGGCGATTTCTTCCCACGGCAGGACCCCGCCGATCCTCCAAATGATATGGAAGATTCTAGCTCAAAAGCCACGTTTCTAAACTATGCAGAACCTAGCACCTCATCTGTGCCACCTCCAGATTGCAGCCTTGCTACCTCAATGGCTGAGACAACTACTGATCTTCCATATACCAAAGCAGATTTCATGGAGCTCAAGGCGTTTATGGTGACAATCAAACAAGACATCCAAGCTGAGTTCATGGAGGTCCTTGGCAGCCTGCAATCTGACCTACATGTAATGGGTGAGAATGTCGACTCCATTGAGCACAAACAACTGGAACTAGTAGAGGCCACAATCAGATAGCATTGGAAACCCAGGATCTCCACACCGAATGTATCACAATAACTGAATATTTGGAAAATCTCGACAATCGTTCCAACAGAAACAACATCCACTTGTGCGGCATCCCAGAAACTGGAGCAAATCCATAGGGCTCTACACCCCAGAGCTCCCATGGCGGAGTGGCGAAGGATGCTATTTTCAAGGTGCAATTCTTCTGCATCAAAGAGGCTCTGATGATGGTGGCAAAGCATGACCCCCCGACCTGGGAGGAGATATCTCCTGAGTTCGTCGAAGACCTAGCAACATGTACCCTTTCAAAACGCAGGGAAATTAAGCTGCTCACTGAGGGTCTTTGCCTGGGTGGTATTCGTTACAAATGGGCTTTCCCTTTTCGCCTTAGGTTCTCTGTCATCAACCACCTACATTCAATCAAAGATCTGCAATCTGGAGAGGACCTTCTCCACCACCTTGGGATCCCATTGGCAGCCCATACTCCAGCTTCTCCCCACTGGGACCCTACCTGACCCTTTGGCCCCTTGAGAAAAAGAACTCTGCTGCTTCTCGTGGAGAATGAAGCCCCACCCCTGAGTTATGTAGCCTGTTTGAGACTGTTTCCCCCACAATATCTCTGGAATGATTGTCATCATGGTGCATTTATACTGTCACTATTACTACACCAATTCGGATGGAGCGCATCCATTACAGCTGATAGGCACCATTGTTTCAAATTCAGAGCAGCGCTCTATTCATGCACTACATAGGTGGCTGGAGTCTGTTCCAGCTCCCATATTCAAAGACTCATTATTGTACTACCGTAATTGAAATAAGTTTACTATTATGCCTCTTATATTGTATTACACTTAACTCTAGCTTAATCCTCTAAGTGGGGACGTCTCCACTACTGCGCCTTGATGTGACTGAAAGGCACTTGTGGCTGCAATATGGCACCTGACTGGTCCTCAACATATTGTCTGGGGGTGGTAGATGGGATGTGGCACATCTCCTGTTTTGGCCTGGCCTCACTTACCTTTGTCATGTTTGCTCCTCAATGCTCTCAGTCCTCACGGTCTGTCCACTTATTACTGCCTCCTTGCCCCCCTGGGGTTCCTAACCAGAGAGAAGGTGTGTCACTGTTTAGTCTATGTTTGAGGTGTTGGGGGCCCACCCCATTGGTTTCTGCCAAGTCTTGTCAGGTATCATTTACCTTAGCCTTTTCATGTGATTCTCTCTGTTTAAATACCACAGATATGTTGTGCTTCCCTTTCCTTCATTCCTTTCTGTATTCCCCCTCTCTTTTATAAAAATTTCAATAAAAAATGTAAGTTTAAAAAAAGAAATTGTAACATAAATGTAGATGAATTTAAAGGCTCTTTAAAAAAACAGTTAAGTCAATATAAAATGTCAGTTCCTGACATGCCAGGACCATCACATAAATCTGTCCTTTGAGGATGGATTATGGTCCTGACATGGCACATGGCACACTGAGTGTATTGGGGAAGCTGTAATTGACTCCAATCAGTTTCAACCTTTCCCCAGTAGTTCACACATGTGTTTGCTTCTACAGTGATCACATTTGCAAAGCGACCAGATGTGCAAGTGGAACCACATGACAAAGGCAATTTATGTAAACATTGCCTTCATCACTGTTCTCTGCCTCTCTCATCCTCACTGTGATCGTGAGGCAGAGAGGTAGAGAACATAGTTCCCAACAGGTCAAATGGCCAGAAAGGGGGCAGTGTGGAGCAGGGCTGGTGGGTACAGCATTTTTTTACCTTATTTTCTAACTTAATGACACCTCATTATAACTGAGTAAATGATTTAAAACAATATCAGAGTATTTTAATTTTAAGACTAAATTATAAACATACATTAATATTTGTTTAAATTTTAGAGCTTTATTGCTGTTGAGCAACGTTACACATTTATATCAAACTCTGATCTCATAAAAAGAGGGACCCCATGATAGGAAAGAGGGACAATACATAGCCCCTTAAAAGTGATACTTTGGAGGTATGAAAAAATGTTCATACTTTTTATTTAATTCCTGTTGAAAAATTTATTAAATGATCACAAATCATCACATGAAAACCTTTAAAAATATTGCATTTCTTGAAATTTGTTTCCAATTTTTATATCAAAATAAATGATGGGGTATACATATAAAAATGGCACAAAAGAAAGCCTCACTTATCTTTTAAAATGGTATATAATTTGTGTGGGAGTACTAAATGGATTAGAGGGAAAACATGGTAGAACAAAGACATACTAAAAAGGTCCAAATTGCTCTATTGTAAAAAAGCCCTCACCACCAAGCAGTTAAAGTGAGAAATAAATAAAACAAAATATCTCAAAAACTGGTTTTTGAAATAAAAAATTAATTAAAGGGATAGTAATACTTCATTTTAGCTTTATTTTATTTTGTAGGCATTAAAAAAACATGAAGAATGATATAAGTCTTATCTCTCAAACCTTTATGGTTTGAGAGATATTCACAAGCAAAGTTTCCCCCTCCCGCCCCTTTTACCTAGTGTAAGCCATCTCTTCTCAGATGTGGAATCTGGTTGTAAGACCAGACAGATAACGGAAGGGGACAATCTTCTTGCAATGAGAACAATGAAGGCCCTGCTCCCCTTGACAAGCTTCTCAGGATTTTCCCTTATCTTATTTGAAGATTCTCCCTCTCTGCAGTCTCCCTGGGCACCTCCCTTCTGATCTGGCTGAACAGTGTTACATAAGTAAAAGGGGTGGGAGGGGGATACTTTGTCATTGAATTACTCTTGAACTACAACTCTAACAGAACTGAAATAACACTATCCAAAGTCCAAATACTATGATGATTAATTAGAGCTGATTTTATTATGAAACATTACTATCCCTTTAAAGTGATAGTAATGTTTCATAATAAAAGCAGCTCTAATTAATCTTCATAGTATTTGGGCCATGGAGAGTGTTATTTCAATTCTGTCAGAGTTTTAGTTTAGGAGTAAATCAGTGATAAAGTCTCCCCCTCCCGCCCCTTTTACTGATGTAACACTGTTCAGCTAGAGCAGAAGGGAGGTGCCCAGGTAGACTGCAGAGAGGGACAATCTTCAATTAAGATAAGGCAAAAACCTGAAAAACTTGTCAAGGGGGGCAGGGCTTTCATTGTTCTAATAGAAAGAAGCTTGTCCCCTTCTGTTATCTGTCTGGTCTATGAACTGCACTCCACATCTGAGAAAACATTGCTTGCACTAGGTAAAAGGGGCGGAAGGGGGAAACTTTGCTTGTGAATATCTCTTAACCCCTTAACGACATGTGACGTACTATGACCGTCACGGTCCTTGAAATACTCAAGGACCGATGACGGTCATAGTACGTCACATACTTTTTACTTACAGCGCTCTACTGGGAGCGCTGTAAGTAAAAATAGGGCCTGAAATTGACCACTCCAACATCGGAGCGATCTCTATCAGGCCCCATAGTGACTCGCCGATACACACGACAGGTCACGTGTACCGGCGTGTCCAAGTGGTCCTATGCGGTCATTATGGGACGGAAACGTCCCAGGACCGCCGGTCGTTAAGGGGTTAAACCATAAAGGTTTGAGAGATAAGACTTATATCGTTCTTCATGTTTTTTTAATGCCTACAAAATAAAATAAAGATAAAACTAAGTATTACTATCCCTTTAACAAAAGTATAGGTGATTTTGAAAACTCTTTCAAAGGCTATTTTTTTTTTACAATTTGACAGTTTCACTTTATTAGCTAAAATAACAATCAAGTCCCTTTTGTCTGCTGTTGTTATCAGCAAAGTGCTATGAAGACAATATTTCTCAGCTGCATTTCTATTTAAATCTTAAATGCCAAACTCTTATCCATGTCACCAGTTTTCTTAAATTACCATGACTATCTTGCCTGAAATGTCAGCTTTGTTGAAGACATTTGTATAATCTTCAAAAAGGCACACCTTCCCTAGGAGGTCAAATGGTATACAACTAATGAAGATATTAAACATAACAGGCTATACTACTGATATCTGAGGCAAAATATCAAACTGTTATCTGTTCATCAGCTATTTTCTTAGCCAATCAACAAAAACATTTGGGTCCAGTCCCATTCTGTGCATCACAGGGCTGGAGACTCTACTAAACCTCTCTATAATGAGGGGTTAAAAGCCCATTTAAGTGGGACAGT
The DNA here is from genome assembly GCA_037306005.1 of Rhinophrynus dorsalis. Classification (NCBI taxonomy): domain Eukaryota; kingdom Metazoa; phylum Chordata; class Amphibia; order Anura; family Rhinophrynidae; genus Rhinophrynus; species Rhinophrynus dorsalis. The sequence goes on from CM074721.1 coordinate 403,404,396, forward strand.
TTACCCCTTCATGGTGCAGTTGGTTTGCTCCAGAATTGTACCTCCTTAGCTTGATAAATAAGGTCAAAAGTGTCAAGTTAAAATATAGAAATACGCTTAGAAAAATATATAAATCTGTGCCAGATTACTATTCCCTATATTTTAATGCTTAATTTTGCTGTATCAAAATGTTTTCTGTGTAAAAGATAGCCCTGGAAATCATATGATTCTAGTGAGCTGTAAGGATTTCTAAGAAGTTACTTGAAAGCACTTTGTGAATGCTATATATGCATTTGTCTCTGACCAGTGCAGAGACAGACTTACAGGTCATACAACCAGTGGTCATTTTCTAAAAAGATGTATGCAATGCCCTGGAGAGATCTAGCATGCATGAGGTTAAAAGCCCTATATAAATCACTTGGACTGATTTGTCCCCTGTGGTTTGCCCCAGAATGACTCCTGTACTTAGTATATCAGAATCACTGTAAGCTTGTGTAAATGATATAGAAATAAAATAAATACACAATAATATCTGCATTTTTTTATACATGCTATTTTTGTAAACGGATAACAAAATGAATGCTGAAATAATATTACATTCATCTGTTCATTCAATCTGAATCTGCTTCTTGAATGCCAGTCAGATCTTTTTTTAGCAAGAAATCTTTTCAATGAAAATGTGAAGTATGTACCTGCCCCATCCAGGTTAAACTGTCTAATATGGCATCCGTAACTGAAGCTTATTAGTTCATGTCAGGGTAGATGCAACCAATTGCATCGCATGCATCAATCTGATCCAACAAATAAACGCTTTAATCAAAAGGGCATGTGTCGCAAAAAGGCAATGCTTGTCGGGAATGAGAAGAAAGGAGCTAGAGACATATTGTTTTGTTACTCATGTTTGTTTTCTTTGAGATCATAGTCATTTTAATTAAATTTATTGTTTCCCGAGATTTCTAGAAGAGCCGTTTATATTTCCTAACTTTATGCTATGTGTTTATAAATACATCCAAAAACAGTAAACATCTCAAACATCTGCCCACAGTCTGTCATTTATATATTTTTTTTCTTTTAAGAGTTAAAAGGGCTAATTTCTAGTCATGACCATAACAGTTTTGCTGTTGCAGTTGCGGTGAATCTAACTGTCCATTAAGTCTGCACAACACCATTCTTTTTGAAAGGTATAAGCCCAGAACAATGTGGTTTAGAACTAATTTGCATTTCAATGTACAGTTCCTGCACAGAAAAAATGCTATTACCGTACCTCAAAAGCAGTTTGCTAAACGTCTAATAGGATTACAATACTTTCCTTTTCTGTAACTGGTACACAGCTAGACAATCCTACTGGGGAGTTTGTATTACTGGAAAATTAAGCTTCTTTGACAAGATAGAAAAGACAATTTTACCAGACCTTCATTTCTTACTTTGTACAAATGTTTCTTTTAGAGCAGTGTTGTCCAGACAGTTCAATACAGCAGACTATATTTTGTCAAGACCTACTTGCTGTTGGAACAGGTTCTATTACAAAATGAGCTAACATAATAAAAGAAATGTAGTTAACAGGAAGTCCATAGGATGTACAAATGTTTCTTGTTGAACAGCCAGTTGAATAACCATCCCTTTGAATTGTATAAAGGTATCAAAAAAGAGGTTCCTACATAGTGGGAGGCAGGTGGGAAGGCTTTGGACCTAGACCAAGAGCTTCTATTAATGGAAATTTTATGATGACTGAATTTCTTTTGCATAATGATTAGGTTGTGAGCATTGGGAGGCAGGACTGATGGGTGAGGTGTTCACTAAAGACTGGACAGAAGAATGGGCTGTAAAGGGTAATTAAATGTTACTGTTTCCTTTAAATTACCAGTAAGATCAATGCATCCGTCTACATTTCTTTTTTTTACCTTACATAATGGCTCACAGGACTTTTCCAAAGGTGAAAAAAGGAGATAACTATGAGGCAGCTATTGATGTATTGAGAACAAATATCCACAAGGACTGCTGAGCCTGTTAAACTTTGTGTTGTGAGAAAATATGTTCAGGAAGAAAGTAACTCTTGATACAGCAGAAGACTTGGCAGTACCATAATGTCCTTTTGAGATATATTCTTTTTCTGTAGTTCTTATGGCCCCTTATTTATTTTGTAAAAATAAAGCTCTGGCACTTTGCACTATGTATAAAACACTGCATAAATAAAACTGCAAAGTTCAAAATTTAGAAGACTTTTAGTAGAACGTCTGCAGCTACAATGAACACAGACTAAATCCGAGGTGGGCAGCATGTGTGTGTCTACAACTGTTTTTGGATCACACCCATCATTCTTGCCAACCAGTGAAAAGTTTTCGTACATTGTAAACATCAGGACACATTGTTATAAGGGTTCTGTGGCTTCAAAGCAGCATGCCCATTTCTTCATTCCTTCCCTAGTTGGCAGACACTTTACTTAGTGCTGTTTCCATAGAAATTAGTGAGACATATTTAGACTGTACAGGGATTAGGAGTTGATTAAGAGGAAGAAAAACTAACAGTTATTAACAATGCACTTACATAGCTATGAAGTGTAGGCCAGGCAAAAAGAATGGTTTATACAGGTTAGTACTTTTATAAAATGGGTTTGACAATTGTATGTTTTAAGGACAATAGGGGCATGGACAGAGACCTGGGGGGCTGATAGTTTAACCCTCTATGAAACAGAGGGGTGTGCAGTGCATTGCACACCCAACTGGTCCTCGAGGGGTTAATGTAAGCCTTGAACATCTCCCCTATAGCATGAGCAAGAAAAGGAAGTCATTTAACATTGATTTTCTCAGTGCCTTGTTAGTACATGGCATTAAAAAGGTGGAAAGTAATGAAATGCTGATAAACTGCCCCACTGCTATCCCATTGGCACAAGCAGTGTTAATGGGATAATATTCTGGTAGACAGCTTAGTACATTGGCTATAGGCAGAAGCAGCACAAGAAAATATGATTACAGCTCTTCTTTTAGTACATCTCCCCCAGTATGCTGTAATATGATTATAGCATCTTCTATTAGTACATCTCCCCCAGAATGTCAGAATAAGAGCAGGGTAGCTAGTGCACACTCAGTCACAGAAGAAGAGTAACATGTCATGGAGGCCTCAGCAAAAACAAGGGTGTGAAAAGGAACGTGATATCTGAGGCTGTGTTATATAGGTCAAGAGACCTTAGTTTAGGGTGACCACATTTCAGTTTGGCCATTCAGGGACATTGCAGAGCAGGGACATACACAGACATTTTGGGGGGCAGGGGCTCAAATGAAAAAAAGGGGACTTCTCATAATTATTTATTAAAAATATATATTTAAAAAAAGAAAAGAATTTACATCTCAGGAGCCTGTAGGCACAGAAATCTGAAGTGCCCCCCCATTGGTCATCTCCACTGGACACCTCCACAATGCTCCTACTCTCCACATTGCCCCCCATCATCTCCATATTGCCCTTACATTGTCCCCTGTCAGCTCCATATTGCCCCCATCAGCTCCACATTGCCCCCATCATCTCCATATTGCCCCCATCATCTCCAACTTACCATCACTTTGCCCCCATCAGCTCCATATTGCCCCATCAGCTCCATATTGCCCTATCAGCTCCAACTTACCCTCACATTGCCCCCATCAGCTCCATATTGCCCCATCAGCTCCAACTTACCCTCACATTGCCCCCTTCATCTCCATATTGCCCCCCATCAGCTCCATATTGCCATCAGCTCCAACTTACCCTCACATACATTGCCCCATCATCTCTACATTGCCATCAACTCCATCTTGCCCCCCATCAGATCCATATTGCCCCATCATTTCTACATTGCCCCCCAGTGTCCGTTTCCTACCTCTTCCCTGGTGGTCCAGCGGCAGGAGAGGTCTGTATGTACCTCCTTTGGCACAGACCTGTAGCTGCTGGAGCTCCCGCACGGTCTTCTCTTCATGCAGAGCGCTGGAAGATGATGTCATCTCCCAGCGCTGTGTAATACTAAAGAGCCAACGAGGGAGCGCAGCATCTACAGGTCTGTCCTGAAGGAGGCACAGACCTGACTGGGCGGTGGGGGGGTTAGTGCGGGCGGCGAGGCAACCTTTTTTTTTTTGTTAAAAGGGCACGAGAGCACTTTGGACAAAAAGGGCAGGTGCTCAAGCCCCCCTTGGTGTTTATGTGTGCATGTGCCTGCTGCAGAGAGAAGAGCAAACCACAGAGTTCTAAACACTGGAGGGAGAACTGCACATCAAGCCCAGAGCATTACACTGCAACAAAATTGCACTGCAGGTCCTGATTGATGTCAGCATCAAGGCTCAGTTTTCTCTCTAGTGTTTAGAGCTATGTCTGGAAGCCATTTTTCTGTAGTCCAGCAGAGACATCACTTTGTGACAGTAGTCTATGGGCCATTCTTCTTATGTTTAGACCTCTGAATTCAGGAATCTTCATTCCGGGACATTGTACTGTCCCAGATGAGGGCTGCCCAGAACAAGGACGTGCACTTAAAATCCGGGACTGTCCCGGGCAATACGGGACATGTGGTCACCCTACCTTAATTTGAAAAAGTAGATAGAAACATGTTTAGTGAGTCATTATTGGTATTCCCACTAAGGTGAACACAGGTGAGTGACCCAGCTCTGAAAGAGTTAACCCTTTGGTGCCAGAGGCTTAGGGAATTTTTTGTACCTGCTGGCCAGACACATTTTAGCATTTTTCCTCTGCATCTGCTTATGTATGATTTCCATTCATAACATCCTTGTGATATATGGAAAACTATACATTGTTGGGTTTTTTTAGAATGAATTCAGCTTTATCATGGCAGCACACAAAAAACTAAATGTTGCATTGTGTGACAAGCTATGATATTATAAATATAAAAACAATGTAAAAAAAACAACTTATTTTACCACTATCATAAAATATATAAAAAAAATTTGTTGGTAGTGAAAATTTTAATTATTTTAAAGTATTTCAGCCCCATAAGTAGAAAACGACAAACTATGTATAATTTTACCTACATTCATGGCCAGAGCAGACCCATAATTAACAGGAGTGCAAAACGGCATTTTCAACTTTTTGATCTAAAACTATATTAAAGCATACATTTCATGAACGTAGATATATCACTTCATCAAATGAGAGGTTACTTGCCTTTCTACCCCTAGTTTGGTGTTTATAAATGTTCCCAGAAGGTGCACTTAAAGGAAAAATAGACTTGTTTTACCTTTCCACCACAAAGCACCCCATTTTGGAAAGAAGATAACCCACTGCATCAAATGAGGGGTCACTTGCCTTTCTATCCCTAACTTACTGTGCAAAAGTTTTTCTAGAAAGTGGCACTAAAGGGAAAAAAAGGCATTTCTCTCATTTCCACCTCTTCAAATGTACTAAAATCTTTGAAAATTATGTTATTTCTTACCACTCTTATTAGATACAACTAATCCAACCCAAATGGCAGGGACGTGCGCAAACATTTTGGGTGGCAGGGGCTCAAATGAAAAAAAGGGCACTTCTCATAATTATTATTTTTTTTTTTTTTTTTGCTAAAAGGGCACAAGGGCACTTTGGACAAAAAGGGCAGGTGCTCAAGCCCCCCTTGTTGTCTATGTGTGCACGTGCCTGCCAAATGGTTTGTGTTGACATACTATAGGGAATGCCAGACACACAAGATTACACCTACCTTTTTTCTTTTTTAAGTAGGCAGCCTGCTCTAAAATGGTCCTAACTATTAGATATATTATGGAAATGTATACAAGGCACACCATTTTGAAAAATATACATTCACCTGCATCAAAGTATTTTAGCCTTCTTACCCCTAAGCTGGCATGCGCAGTAACTTCCATAAGGTGGCGCTGTAGAGAATAGTAATAGTAAAGAGTAATAAGTTACCAATTCTCTGAAAGGTACTGGGGACTTAAATGTAAAATCGTTCTATTTGTGGCACCAATTTGGAGAGGGGCTTAATAAGTAAATTAGTGAAGTCTAACTAATAGTGTAAAACTATGGAAATATGCCAACTGACTTTTACCACACAGAGCAATCGGGGAGCTCCTAAACTAGACGTGTTCTAGATGAAATACATGAAATTAGCTATCTTATAGTTTGGTGTCACAAATAGGACGATTTTACATCTATGTCCCCAGGACTTTTCAGAGAATTAGTAACCTGTATTCAGTGAACTAAAATTAATCCCTGAGGCTTTTTTGGAAATAGATTGCAAGATTTTGGATTATTACATATTCAATCCACTATATATCTTGTTTTTCGGATTTACTCTGGTATGTAAAATTTTTAGTGACCCCCCCCCCCCCCATGGTGCTTACGGCAAATTAAGGGACTACAGTCAGTTAAGCTGTTGTGTTTTATTTAGAACACTTTTAGCTTAGGATCCACACTTGCTCTGTGTGGTATAAGTCGATGGCATTTCCATAGCTATCCAACAGCTAGTAATTGGAATTTAACTCTGCAGGGATCTCTTGCGGAGATGATCTGCTGGACCCTGGATCACTACCAATTTGATTTCTTACATATGTTGTATGATTAACCACTAGTAATAATTGGTATTTCCAGACACGATAATATTGCAGAGTAGTTCCTGATGCATATTTACCACTTTAACCTATTGTGGTAATTGAATGGGTTATGTATGGCCACTGGAATATAGCAGCGGACATATCTTTCTTTTTAAACATAGTATTTTTTTTTACCACCACATAACTTTGTTCAATAGTATAAGGACTCTCAGTGAATACGTTAATTCATTTCGGAGTATGGGCTTTGTAACCAGTTTTCAAGTGGCATAGATTTTAATTCTATCTCATTTTATTATTTTAATTAGTTGTAATAAAAGTTGTTTTACAAACATTCTCCCAACATTCTACCCTTCTACTACTAGACTCACGTACACTAAGAATCATTATGTGCCCTCATAAAATATATTGAATTCAGGGGTTTTTCCCCACTTATTTGAGATAGCGTATTATTTGTAGGTAGAGGTGCACAGTTGTGAAAGTAACCAGATACGAGAAAATAAGCAACTGCGATTATGTGACTTGGTTGGTGCCCTGATATAAATTTTGCTTGTTCATTGCAGCACCGATCAACCCTGTATGTCAGCTTTTAAAGCTTGACTCAAAGATCTATGGAGATATGCTATGAACATAACAGAGATTGACCCGAATTACTTCAGTCTTATAGTTCTGTGCTTTCTTGCAGGGAGGGGATTGGGGTTTCTTTCAGATCCCCATTTTTCCTTCCCCCAATCTTCTCCCAAGGGATCACATGAACTCATACATATCCCAAAGTGCAGGTGCATGTTTTTTTATCTTAAGCTATAAGAGTTAGTAGATTTGTAAATCTGCCCTCCCCTTCATTTGGCTTAGTGCTTGATACATAGGAGCAACAGCAGCTTAACACTGCATTAAGACATGAATACTAGGCTATTTACGTATTTGCTTTGTGTTAACATTTGGGGACATATGTTCAAAAGAAAAGTGGAGTAATTCTTCAGCAAACCAACTTCACCATTGGTAAATTAACAGTTAAATGCTAAAGAAGCCTCCAATGTATTGGGGAAGCAGTGTGTTGGAAGCATCTGTAGTATACTATGACTAAAACTCCCCATTTAAATCAATGGTAATTTTTATTTCTCCCTGTGGTGTAGTTGGTTTACTCCAGAGTTGAACTTCTTCAGCTCCCGCATAACAGAGCTATGCAAAAAGTCAGAGAGATTTCCTGTAGGACTTTTCGCAAAAATGCAATGAGTTTTCGATTTTTTCACGAAAGTTTTCACCCATAAACAATATATAAAATGTTCTCCTCTTTACCACCTGCCAGAGCTTTGCCATATATGTTTTCCATGACTACAACATTTTCCACCACAATATTACTTGTTCAGTTGGATGAAGTGGGAAATAAATAGCTGAAAGTAAAAATTTAACCCTACAGCAACATATGCGTTGAAAAATTTGTTAGCAGGTTGAGTGCCTTTGCCCACAACACTGACTTCCTGCTTAAGTACAATTGTCACAACCATCCCTGAAAAATAACTGCAGCTTAAGATACTTCAGCAGGATGCAATACATGACATCAGTTCTTTAAAACCTCTGTTTTCAACAAAAGGGTTCCTGAGTGGCTAGATGTTGCTGAATTTGTACTACTACTAGGTGTCACAGGTGCTGCACTTCCAAGAGAAACAGAGGCAATCAAAGCTAAAGCTGTAGATAATGATAACCTGTGTTGCTGCTTGTTACTCAGCACTATTAGTTTGTGTGGCTGAGTGGGACTTGGAAGCGGTGATGATGCTGATGATCACTGACAGGATGACTGTGTACTTTTTGCTATTTTTACGTGACCAGGGTCAGACTTTCCAATTGTTTTCTCAAACAGTTTATAGACAGGCAGAGTGATCATTTTCAGTTGTGGAAGACTGAACCTTTGCCTTTCAGCTAACTTTCTAGCTATGTCATATCTCTCTCACTCTCACCTACATCTGTATCTGAAGAAGAGGAGAATGCTGGAAGGATATACTCTACATTTGCATCATCATCAGTCACCCTCAGCAGAAGCCAGGTCATACAGAGGTAATCAGCAACTCATGATAACGAGCTTGCCCCAGAATCAGACACAAGGACAATCAGGTAGTGAGCCAAGCTGCTTTAAATACCCTGGGAAGGTTGGCTGATAGCAGTCAGATGAGCAAACACAGAGAGGTCAACTGATTCAGCCAGCTCAGCAAAGGAAAGGCAGCAGTAATGGACAGCAGAGCACTGAATTAGCTCAGAAAGCAGAATCGATCAGCAGAGCTCAGTCAAACCTCGACAGTACCCCCCCAATGACTCCCCCCCCGCAGGGCAGGACCAGGATTATGGGGAAAGCGTATATGGAAAGCACAAAGGAGGGCGGTGGCATGCACATCTGTGGCTGGAAACCATGAGCGCTCTTCTGGACCGTACCCCTTCCAAAGGATCAAATATTGAAGCCTCCCACGGAACCTATGAGAGTCAACTATGGAGCATACTTCGAACTCCTCATGGCTGTCAATGGGCACCGAATGGGGTAGAGGAGTGACCGTACTGAAACGACTGCATACCAGGGGTTTCAGCAGCGAGACATGGAACACAGTGTGGATCCGCATATTAGGAGGGAGGTCTAGCGCATAGGCTACAGGTTTCACACGTCAGAGGATACAGAAAGGCCCCACAAAGCAGGGAGCCAGTTTCTGAGAGGGTGCTCGGAGGTGGAGATTTCTGGAGGACAACCAGACCCTCTCCCCGACCTGATAGGAGGGTGCGGGAAGGTGTTTACGATTGGCCTGGAGCTCCTGGGATTGTTGTGAGCGTCGCAACGACTCTTGGACCTGCACCCATGTAGAACTGATTCACTGGAGAATGATCCTCCAATGCCAGGATCCCCTGGAGAGCGAACAAATCTGGAATCATGGAGAGTTGATACCCATAATTCACCATGAAGGGGAAGAACCGGATAGAAGCAGAGACAGCACTGTTATGAGCAAACTCCACCCAAGGTAGCAGGTCCGACCAATTATTGTGATGGTCTGAGATGTAGCACCGCAGGAATTGCTCCAAAGCCTGATTAGCCCTTTCCGCAGCCCCATTTGACTGTGGTTGATAGGCCGAGGAGAAGGGGTGTTGGATACCTAGTTGCACACAGAATGCCCTCCAGAATCTCTAGAAAAACTGGCTACTCAGGTCGGAAACTATGACTCTGGGAACCCCGTGTAGCCGATAGACCTCTTTAACAAAGACCGTAGCCAACTCTTTAGCGGATGGAAGTTTTTTGAAACATATGCAATGAATCATCTTGGAAAATCGGCCAACGACCCAAGAGGATGACTGTGTTACCATTAGACAAAGGGAGGTCAACTATGAAGTCCATGGCAAGGTGTGACCATGGCTTCTCCCCATTGGGTATGGGTTGGAGAAGGCTCACTGGAAGGTGACGGAGGTTACTAGGTACAAAACAGTGCCCAGAAGGAGTCTCAGCAGGTGCATCTACTTGGGCGGCCCATATTCGCTCCCAGAGGGGAGATTTAATGCTTGTGAGTATGGTGGCAAGTACTCGGTCTGGAGGGATAATAAGACTAGGAGGGCTCTCCTCCTTAGCGCCCGAGAACTGTCTGGATAGCTCATCAGCCCGGACATTCTTGGTACCTGGCAGGTATGAGACCATATAATAAAAACGTGACAGAAATAAGGCCCATCGGGCCTGTCTTGGAGTCGTGTTTAGCTTCAAACAGGTATGTGAGGTTTTTATGATCTGTAAGGATTAGGATTGGCACTGAAGTTCCCTCGAGTAAATGCCTCCATTCTTTTAGAGCAAGTATTATAGCCAGCAACTCACGGCCACCAATTTCATAGTTGCACTCCGCAGGACTTAACTTCTTTGAAAAATACCCACATGGGTGGAACTGGCTCGCCGGAGTAGGACGTTGAGACAGAAAGGCGCCTACTCCTGTCTCAGATGCATCGACCTCAGGTATGAATGGCAGCTCAGGTTTCGGGTGTGCAAAAATGGGTGCTGCAGCAAAAGCAACTTTTAACGTCTGAAAATAGGATTTTAGTCTTACCTGTTAAATCCTTTTCACTTAGTCCATACAGGTTACTGGTACACTGGGAGGTGATCCGCCCCTTTAAGTAGGCAGGAACATTCATCTAAATGTATGCAGGGGGCGGAGCCTCCCCTCCCTCTTAGGCTGCACCTCAGTCAGAACAAGCCAGAATGATTTGAGACACTAACACTGACCAGAGATAGGAGAGAAGAAGAAGAACCCTGTGAGCATGCCCCAAAGGACTCCCACAGCATGCCACAGAAAAGCCAAGCATGGTCTCTTGACAGGGTGGGAGACCAGTAACCTGTATGGACTAAGTGAAAAGGATTTAACAGGTAAGACTAAAATCCTATTTTCACTGTCGTCCAATACAGATTACTGGTACACTGGAATGTCCAAACATTGAGTTTTCCCAGAGGCGGGAAGGAGGCAAGGACCAGGCGCAAGGCCCCCAGAGTCACTAGAACCTCTATGAACCAACCGGTCATAGATCCCAACCAGTAGAAGTGTCAACGGACACCAACTAGGGGTAAGAACAAACCCCAGGAACAAAACACAGCACACTGAACAGAGCCAACGGGGCTCAACAGTAAGGAAGCACTGAGAATCTCAGAAGAAGAAGATCCTAGACGGGCAAAACTGACTCCAGGACCTTCCTCCCAAAGCTGGAATCAGCCGAGGCCAGCACATCCACACGGTAGTGCTTTGAGAACGTGTGCACAGAGGACCAAGTGGCCGCCCGGCACAGTTGATCAGCAGACGCTTGGTTTTTATAGGCCCAAGAGGCCCCAATTGATCTGGTGGAATGAGCAGTGACCCGAAAGGGCACATGTTTATTCCGTAATTCCTAAGCCTTACGAACAGTAGACTTGATCCAAGATGCAATGGTCACCTTGGATGCCGGTCTCCCTGCCCTAGGTCCTTCAGGAATGACAAACAGAGCGTCGGACTTCCTGATAGACTCAGTGCAATGAACATAAAATTTGAGACAACGCACAACATCCAACAAATGAAGATCCCTCTCCTTGTCAGAGGAAGGGTTAGGGCAGAAAGAGGGGACCACAGTCTCCTGATTGATGTGGAATTCGGAGACAACCTTAGGTAAAAATTCCTTGGAAGTGCGAAGCACAGCCTTATCCTTGTGGAACACCAGATAAGGAGGTTTACAAGACAAGGCTTGTAACTCTGCCACCCGGCGAACTGATACGATAGCCAAGTGATAGATCCCTATCAGCACACCATGCAACAAAGGTTGACCAGACTCGATGATAAATCTTGGAAGACACAGGCTTACGAGCTTTAAGCATCGTAGACACCACAGAAGAGGAAAAACCCTTTTTCTTCAGAATTGAGGATTCAACCTCCAGGCCATCAAATGAAGACGATGAACATCCTCCTTCCACAGGTAGCCTTGTAGCAGCAGATCTGTACGAGCTGGAAGCGGAAAGGGTTCCGCTACAGACATTTCCATCAGATCCGGATACCAGGATTGACGAGGCCAGTTCGGAGCGATTAGGATGACCGGACAACGCTCCACCTTCAGCTTCTGGATGACTCTGATCAACAGAGGAAGAGGAGGGAAGATGTAGGCTAGGGAGAAGTCCCAAGGGATGGACAAGGCGTCCACTGCCAGGGCCAGTGAATCCCTCCACCGGGAGCAGAACACTGACACCTTCCTGTTATGCCGGACTTCCTGATAGACTCAGTGCGATGAACATAAAATTTGAGACAACGCACAACATCCAACAAATGAAGATCCCTCTCCTTGTCAGAGGAAGGGTTAGGGCAGAAAGAGGGCACCACAATCTCCTGATTGATGTGGAATTCACAGACAACCTTAGGTAAAAATTCCTTGGAAGTGCGAAGCACAGCCTTATCCTTGTGGAACACCAGATAAGGAGGTTTACAAGACAAGGCTTGTAACTCTGCCACCCGGCGAAATGATACGATAGCCAAGAGGAAGGCCATCTTCCAGGTCAAAAGGCGTAAAGGAATGGAAGCTAAGGACTCAAATGGGGGTCGTTGGAGAACCCCCAGAACTAGATTGAGATCCCACTGAGGAGCTGGACTCTTGAAAACGGGCCGAACATGAGACACACCTTGGAAGAAAACTTTGACATCAGGAAGGATGGCAATGCGCTCCTGGAAAAAGACAGACAGAGCAGACGTCTGAACCTTGAGAGAACTCAGGCTGAGCCCTTTCTCAACCCCGTCCTGTAAAAAGGCCAGGACAGTAGGAAGATGGAAATCAAGCGATAGATCCCTATCAGCACACCATGCAACAAAGGTTGACCAGACTCGATGATAAATCTTGGAAGACACAGGCTTACGAGCTTTAAAGGGATAGTAATACCTGAAAATAAGTTTATTTTACATTGTAGCCCTTAAAAAAAACCACGAAAGATGATATAAGTCTTATCTCCCAAACCTTTATGGTTTGGGAGATATTCATATGTAAAATATAGTATAGTTCACTTTTCCTTGCTGTTTCAGCCAAGTCTGCCATCTAGTGGACAGATTTGGAATTCGGTCCACATAGCAACCGGCAGCTCTTTAGCAGTGCCGAGATCACGATCTTTGAAAAGAACTACTTCATTGGAACTGTGTACAAAGTGTGCCTGGCTTGAAAGCACACTTTGTAGACCATTCCAATTAAGAAATTCTTTTTAAAGATCATGATCTCAGCACTTCTGGAGAGGCACTGCTGGTTAGGCGACCGGATTCCAAATCTGAAGGGTGGAGCAATGACATCACTCCAGGGGAAACTTTACTTCTGAATATCTCCCAAACCATAAAGGTTTGGGAGATAAGACTTATATCATTTTTCATGTTTTTTTAAGGGCTACAATATAAAATAAACTTATTTTCAGGTATTACTATCCCTTTAAGCATCGTAGACACCACAGAAGAGGAAAAACCCTTTTTCTTCAGAATTGAGGATTCAACCTCCAGGCCATCAAATGAAGACGATGAACATCCTCCTTCCACAGGTAACCTTGTAGCAGCAGATCTGGACGAGCTGGAAGCGGAAAGGGTTCCGCTACAGACATTTCCATCAGATCCGGATACCAGGATTGACGAGGCCAGTTCGGAGCGATTAGGATGACCGGACAACGCTCCACCTTCAGCTTCTGGATGACTCTGATCAACAGAGGAAGAGGAGGGAAGATGTAGGCTAGGGAGAAGTCTCAAGGGATGGACAAGGCGTCCACTGCCAGGGCCAGTGAATCCCTCCACCGGGAGCAGAACACTGACACCTTCCTGTTGTGCCTGGTTGCCATCAGATCCACTACAGGAACCCCCCACATCTGGGTTAGAAGGTGAAACACCTCTGGATGAAGAGCCCACTCTCCGCTGTCGACTGTGTAACGACTGAGAAAGTCTGCCATGACGTTGTCTACGCCTGGAATGTGAACCACTGAAATAACGGGAACATGTGCCTCCGCCCAAGATAAAATGGCCTTGACTTCTAACCAAGCGGCGAGACTTCTTGTTCCGCCTTGTCTGTTGATATAGGCCACTGCGGTGGCGTTGTCGGACTCCACTCTGACTGGACAACCCTCCAGCTGAGATTCCCAATGTCTCAGGGCAAGGAAGATGGCACGTAGTTCCAGAACATTGATGGAGAGGAGAGATTCCTCCAATCCCCAACTTCCCTTGAGCACTGAAGTGACCCAACACTGCCCCCCATCCCAGGAGGCTGGCATCCGTCGTGACTGTGGTCCAATAGGGAATCTGGAAGGATCTCCCTTTCAGGAGATGAGACAGGTCCAACCACCACTCCAAGCTCAACTCGACATGAGGAGGCAGAGAGACTGACAGGTGCAGATGGTCTGGATGATTCCTGCACGTCTGGATCACAAACCTCTGAAGTTCCCTGGTGTGTGCCATGGCAAATGGCACCGCCTCTATTGTGGAATTGAACTTCCCCACCAGAGATGTCAACTTCGGTACTGGAATCCGCTCGAGAGCCAGAATCTTTGATACTCGGAGAGCAATCTGATGAGCCACCTCTTCCGGGAGAAACACCATGCACCTCTGAGTGTCGAACAGGAGACCCAGGAAGAGTATCTGTTGAGAGGGGACCAAGTCTGACTTGTCCAGATTCACAATCCACCCGTGGCGAGCGAGGGTCTGGATGCAAGCCTGAACCTGCTGGTGAAGGATCTCTGCAGATGAAGCTTTCAAGAGTAAATCGTCCATGTAGGGAGTCACTCTGATGCCATCTCGATGGATCACTGCTATCAAAGCACCCAAGACTCTCTGAAAAACCGGCGGAGCTGTAGTCAGTCCAAAGGGAAAAGCCGAAAATTGAAAGTGACCTTTGTTGCAGGCAAACCTGAGATACCGCCTGCTCTCCAGATGGATAGGGATGTGCAGATAAGCATCCTGAAGATCCAGGGAGGCAAGGAACTCCCCCGGAGACATAGCAGCTATCACAGAGCGCAGGGATTCCTGACGATAGTGGGTACTCACAACAAAGGAATTGAGATCTTTGAGGTCCAAAATAGGACGAGCGCCACCGTCCTTTTTGGCCACCATGAACAGGTTGGAATAGAATCCTGAACCTGTGTCCTCTTTGTCCAAAAGATCCTGAATAGCGCCGTCGAACAGACGCCTTTTTGTAGGTTACTGAGAAGGACGAGTAAAATGGAACCGAAAAGGAGGAAGAGAAGAGAAAGGGGTCCTGTATCCCTCTGACACCACCTGAAGAACCCAAGGGTCCGCTACTGACTCCTCCCAAGTCCGGCGAAAGATGTGAAGGCGCCCACCTACAGCTGGATGCGGACCCGGGTTCGGCGAGTCATGCCAAAGCAGTCTTGGAGGTCTTGGCCTTGGGGGCAACTTTGGGCTTCCAGGACTGTTTGGGCTTGGAGGAGGAGCGCGAAGCAGGCGGAACCGCCTGGGACGCAGAGTGTGTCTCAGTTTGGAAGGAACGAAAGGACCGATTGCGTTTGGCTGGAAACTTCTTTTTAAAGACTGAGGGTAGAAGAGTACTTTTACCTCCAGTAGCCTCGCTAATCAACTCCTTTAATTCTGAACCAAACAGGGAAGTCCCTTGAAAGGGCAAAGAAAGTAACACTTTCTTGGAAGCGGTGTCAGCAGACCAAATTTTCAGCCAAAGAGTGCGTCTAGCCACCACAGAAGAAGTGGAGGCCCTCGCCATCATGCGAACTGCGTTAAAAGCAGCGTCAGAAACATAATTCTGAGCTTCAGAAATGTTAGCAAGGAGTTACAACTGCTCTGACACTGGAGCATCTTGGCGGACCGCCACAGTAAGCTGTTCAGTCCAGACCGCAATGGCCCGGTTAACCCACGCCACAGCAAAGGCTGGACGCATGGCAGTACCAATGGAGGCAAAAATAGACTTAAGACAAGTTTCTAACTTTTTGTCCGTCCAATCCTGTAAGGCAGAAGCATCAGATACAGCCAAGGCAGTAGATTTAGACAACCTAGAAACAAGAGCATCCACCTTAGGAGGATGAATCCATTTAGCCAGTTCAGTCTCAGCAAAAGGATAAAGTTTGGCAAACTTTTTTGAGTCTGAAGAGGACTTATCAGGATTTTTCCACGCATCAGAGACTAAGCGTTCAAGAGTAGGATTAGAATGAAAACATGTAACAGCCTTAGAAGGTTTCTGAAACACGTCCGTTGGGTCAAGAGTAGATTCCTGACGCAAGGAAAGATTGAGGGTGGTCAGCACAGCCCTGATTAAACCCTCAGCAGAGAGTTCAGGGTCACATTCGTAAGGGTCTCCAATGGATCTGGTAGACTCAATAACTGTACCATCCTCAACATCAGAATCCTGCAACAATTCTTCTTCAGAAGAATCAGAGACATCAGGAGCCCCCTGTGGCTTGGGCAGGGAGGTCCTGACAGTGGAGGGGGTCTGCCATACTTGAAGAGCCCCCTGAACCTGAGAGGGAAAGAGCAGAAGAGTGGCTCTAAGATCCCTAGTTGCAGCCTTGAACTCATTCACCCATGTTGGCTCAATAGTGTGACTGGAAGGCCATGGATGCTGCCATGACCTTCCACACAAGTTGGGCATAAATGACCAGACAATTCTCTAGGTAGTCCTGCATGACAGGAGGAGCAAAATGCAATGGGGGAGACAGATACCCCAGCCTCCTTCGTCTTAGGTCTAGTCCCAGGCTCAAGTGGAGTAGACATGCTCACAGCGTCAGATATACCCCACTGATAGGAATCACCCGATTAAAGTGTGAAAGATTAAATATTCACCCCAGAAACGTTTAAGACTAAACTTATCTGGCAAGCAAAGGGTTAATCAGCAGAGGAGAGAGAGAGAAGGTCCGGTCCCTGCGTAGTATACTCGATGAGAAGAACTCACAAAATGGCTGCAGCGACGGGAGCCAATCAGAAAAAGAGCGCGAACCAAGCGCTCATGGGAAACGTAGTTTTCCTCACAAAGTACCTCAAAACAGTGACCGAAGTCCCCCCAGTCCCCCAACACACTCAAACATACAACCGGATGATAGAGCAAGGGAAGACAAATAAATTGAGCCCTCTCTGAAGTCGCTATATGAAGCGGTTCCAGAGATACGTCCCACAGAGTGTAAGGCCATAGAGAGTAAAGGAGCAATGGCGTCTATGCGGGAAAAGCGCGCTTAAAGACGGGGAACATTATTTCTAATAAATTTTACCTTTAAAGTAAAAGTTCCATAACACATAGCAAACAGATATACTATAACAGCAAACATTACCCAACCAAGGTAAACAATGCAAATGCCCATAAAATAGACAAACCCAGCAGACAGAGGGTTAAATCCCACATAAACTGCTCCAAAACTCAGACATACACATATACATTGCATTAGCAAAATATATAAAAACACCCAATGAGCGCTGGAGTGCACAATGAGAACTCCCAAACACAATCCCAATGAAGGGACACTGGGGGACAAGTGGACCTGCGGCACTCAAAGGGTGGCTCACCTTTCCTGCAGGACTTCTGTCTTCAGGTTACCAAGATCAGAAAGGAATCACCACAGAGGATAATTCCCCCAGGAAAATACTTGAAATCAAGTTATTCCCTCTTCAGGGCAAAAGATCCACCAGAAGTGCCCTGGAAGCTGTGCTATCCACTTTAAATAGGGCATTTGACAGCCTTGGTAACCCGCCTAATGGTGGTATTCCATATTTGTAAAAATAACAAAGAAACTAAAACTTGAAGAGAGCTGTTCTCTACCTGGTGTGAACACACCGAGGAACAAATCATTCTGGCTTGTTCTGACTGAGGTGCAGCCTAAGAGGGAGGGGAGGCTCCACCCCCTGCATACATTTAGATGAATGTTCCTGCCTACTTAAAGGGGCGGATCGCCTCCCAGTGTACAAGTAATCTGTATTGGACAACAGTGAAATGCTAATATGGCTTCCGGGGACCAGTGCATGGAGTTACCATCTTTTTTGGTCATGTTGGTAAGGGGTTTTACGATCGAGAAAAAGTTGTGGATAAATATCCTGTAGTAATTCACAAACTCGAGGAAAGCTGAAGGGAGCGGAGACCTATGGGTCGCGCCACTTGAGAACAGCCAAGTGTTTCTCAGGGTCCATAGTGAAACCGACCTGAAATTACATACCCCAAGAAGGTGACCTGTTTGTGGTGGAACTCACTCTTTTCTATTTTCTATCCCCCTCTTGCTCCTTTATCCTTCCTCTTGCATCCTCTCTTTCTCCCCTTCTTGCCTCTCTTCCCTTCTTTCCTCTCTCTTTCTCTCCTTCTTTCCCATTTCCATTTCTCCCCTTCTGGTTAAATACTAGATGGCAGAGAGTTGTTGTAAATGGAACAGTTTCAAATTGGTCTAAAGTTATACATGGACTTCCACAGGGTTCAGTCCTGGGCCCAATGCTTTTTAATTTGTTTATAAATGATCTAGAAGTGGGAATTGAAAGTAGCACCTCAATCTTTGCTGATGACACTACATTGTATAAGGCAATACATACAGAGCTGGACGTTTTTTCTCTGCAGATGGATTTAGATAAACTGAGTGAATGGACAGAAAAGTGGCAGATGACATTTAATGTAGATAAATGTAAGGTTATGCGTTTAGGTTGTAAAAAAGAAACATGCTACATATAATCTAAATGGGAAACAACTTGGGGAATCATCATTAGAGAAAGATTTAGGAGTACTGATAGACAACAGATTTTACAACAGTGTGCAGAGTCACTCAGCTGCTGCAAGTGCAAATAGGGTACTAGCCTGCATAAAAAGAGGTGTAGATGCAAGGGATGTTAATATTATCCTACCTCTGTATAAATTCTTGGTTAGGCCTCATATTGAATATGGAATACAATTTTGGGTGCAGTTCTCAAAAAAGATATCGTTGAACTGGAAAAGGTGCAGAGATGTGCAACAAAACTGATAAAGGGATTGGAGGATCTGAGTTATAAAGAGAGACCAGCCAAACTGGGTTTGTTTACATTAGAGAAGAGACATCTAAGAGGTGATATGATTACCATTTACAAATACATTCAAGGTCAATACAAAGAACTAGACAATGAATTATTTACTCAAAGAGCTGAGCTAAGAAAAATAAGTCACCCATTAAGACTAGTGGAAAGGCGCTTTCGACTAAAACAAAGGTAGGGATTCCTTACAGTAAGGGTGGTAAAGCTATGGAAGTCTTTGCCTCTGCATGTTGCTATCAAAAAAGCAATGGATGCCTATCTAGCACAGAACAAAATTGACAATTTTGACAGATGGCTACAAAGCAGATAGGATGTTGATCCAGGGAACTATCTGACTGGCATTTGGAGTCAGGAAGAAATTTTTACCTACTTCGGGCTAAATTAGAAATTGCTCCAGAGAGTTCTTTTTGCCTTCCTCTGGATCAACAGGGGTGTTTTTGGCATGGGCTGGATTTGATGGACACGTCTGTTTTCAGCCTCATCAACTATGTTACTATGTTACTCTCTTTCTCCCCTGCTTGCCTCTTTCTCTTTTATCCCCCTCTTGTGTCAACATAGAGGGTAATGAGGGAGAGCAGGTGGCAGTGTGGAGGCCTGTGAGGGAGAGAGGAGGCAGCAAGAGGCGTCCAAGAGAAAATCCCCACACACTGATTGTGCTGTGACATCCCTGTGTCACCACGCTAGACTCGCTTGAATTTTCAGCAGCCGTTATGCATCTAGTGCTCATGGAGGAGCTGAGCCAGGAAGAAGAGGAGAACAATACCAGCGGGCAAGTTAGCACATACCTATTTTATTTATGTGAATAAAGGGCAGATTATGACAGTGCTCAGCTTTGTGATACACAATTTTTCAGAGACGGACAACCTGAAGCACTGCAGCTGTTCATGACTACAATTCCCATCATATATTCTACAGCCAATTAATGACTGATTGCAGATGATTTGAGATGTTGTCCTGAACAGCTAAAGAGCCTCAGGTTGGCCACCATAGTTGTACATGCATATGGGATACCAGCCCAGCAGTAGTGGTTCCCACTTTATATTTGCACTTTACCCTGCCTTTACCAGTGACAAATGTTTGATAGAGGCAAAATTGGTAGTCATAGAATTTGTGAATGCTGTGGTATCACTAGTGGAGCTTCATTTCAGTGGTAACACTAGTTTAGCTTTTTTTTAATTGTAGGCTCTTTGTTATCACCTGATGTACCTTCATTTCAAGTGTAAGCTCTGTGGTATTACTAGTGTAGGTCCATTTCAGTTGTAAGCTCTGTGGTATCACTAGTGTAGCACAATTTTAATGGTAAGCTTTTTTGTATTACTTGCCTTACCTCACATCATTAATTCTAAGAAGTTTTTTTTCGTGTGTTTTTATTCTTAGAACAAACAGTTTAACTGTCTGATAACATAAAGGGAACATACAACTGTATATAGCTGTTTTTTTACATATGTATACACCAAAATAACTCCTTTCCATGGTTAATTTTCAGTGCTGGCACTTTGCTATCTACAATCTTGTGTCTGTGCTGCAGACTGGGCACTCAGGCCCGAAAAGGAGTGGTGTACTTCCTTAATGAGTTCATTTTTGGGGGATTCTTCCCCTTTATGGTTAATAGTCGTTTAGGGTTTATCTCAGAGTGCACCCGACAATTTTGTTTATAATACCCCTAGTTTCTTATTTACTGGTGCTAACCATATTGTTTGGTGTGTAGGTACAATTTAGTGACTGTCACTTAATTGATGAACTCTGTCACTCTGAACAACACAGCAGTGCCGCCTGAGTTCTTGGGGGAGGAGGTTCATGTGCTGTTCGCAGACGGCAAGTAGACTATGGTAGGCCCACCAAAAGGACAGATGGCAGCACAGAGCAGAGACATGAAGAACATCAACAAACACTAAGACAGGTGGATTATAAAGAGTACACATGATTTACCATGTATGTTCTGGTGACCATACCAGGGCAAACAGTGCAGTGTGTCTGTGGCTAGAGATGGGACAAGGCTGAGGTGTCAAGTGGTATAGAGTGGTTATGTGGTTACCAGTGGGAGAAAGCTGGGCTGGCAGACATGGGAGTGTGGTTCTGTAGCTACCAATGGAACGAGGCTGGGGTGTTAGGTGATGCACTGTGGTTCTGTGGTTACCAGTGAACAAGGCTAGGATCACATAATGCATTTATGTTTCTGTGACTACCAGCAGACAGTAGCCTATCCTTTCACTCTTCCTCTTCTTGCATGGGCAACACTGTACTTATTTTGCTTCTATTATAAATATATGTGTGTGTGTGTGTGTGTGTGTATATATATATATATATATATATATAGATAGATAGATATAGACACACACACATATCCATAAAAACACGATGTCTATATTCATTCTGCTAAAATGCATATTAATTTAAGAGCGGCAATTTTGGAGAAATCCAATTGCAACACTAGAAAGAAATGAAAAGTCACAGTGGATTAAATGTCCTTTAACCCCTTTGAACACCTGAGAGGCCTCTAAAGCATTGCTCCCGATGCCTTGGAGACCTCTCTAGCATCTAAGCCTTTAAAAAGCCCCATTTAAACCAATATGAATTTAGGGAGTTCTTATGTGTCCCCAATGGTGCAATTGGTTTTCTCTGGATTACATCTTTATTAGTTTATTCAAATACTAGTGTAAAAGCCCCTGTACACGGGCCAAGGTCCAGGTGATGTTAACCCTTTGAGTGTCAGAGGGGTATAAAACGCATTGCTTTGCAATGTGTTGCATACCCCTCTGGCACTGAAAGGATTAAGAGGCCGGGCCTGCTCTGCATCCTGCTGCTGACGCAGTCATGCACTGTAGAGACTGTCCGAAAGCACAGAATGCTCCCAGTATTCCTACACCTCCCAGAATTCTGTGTGTTCGGGCAGTCTCTACTGTACATGATGGCTTCTGACAAACACCCTAGCGAATTATATTTAAACTAGTTCAACAGCCCGTGGACACAGGCAACAGTGCCATGCAGCAGTGGCCGTGGTGCAGTCATGCTCAGTACAGACTGCCCGCGCCTTGGCTGAAATTGGAGTGCCCTGCTCCGTTATCAGCCGCAGAGCAGGCAGTCTGTACTGCGCATGACTGCAGCTCACACAGCCGTCTGTACCGTGCATGACAGCTTCTGACAAACATACATTAGCAAATTATTATATAGGATATTCAGTAAGCCCACAGGCTAATAATTTAACTCTATTTTGACAGAGAGGTGTCCAATGCATTGGCCCTTATGCTCAAAGAAAAACAGGAGCAATTCTGAAGCAAACCAACTGCACCACAGGATGAAACACAAATTCCCTACATTTTCATTTAGTTAAATGGGGGCGTTTAGACTTGCCTCTCAGTGGGAAGTTTTATTCATCCCAATATAGTGCAGATGGTTTGGCCTAGAATTACTCCACTTTTCTTGGTGCATAAGGCCCTGCTTCGCAATGCGTTGGCCACCTCTCTAGCATATTCAAAGGGTTTAGAATATATTGTTATCCATGACTTGTTTTTATTCATTTTAACCCTTTGAGCACCAGAGGGGGTATGCAACGCATTGCAAAGCAATGGCACTCAAAGGGTTAAAGTAACTTCCCACTATATGTTCAATGATATGATTATCACTCTGGCCCATATTCCGAAAGCTAAATGCGTGGAATTCAGGAACAAACCAACTGCATCAAAAGAGCCCAAATAAAAATATCTCAACTTCTCTTTGATTTAAATGGAGGTTTTAATCCATTGAATGCTACAGGGGTCTCCAATACATTGATAAGCAATGTGTTAGAGACTCCACTAGCATTTAAGAGATTAAAACCCCCATGCAAATCTATAGGAATTTCCATTCACCCCCTATGGAACAGATGGTTTGATCCAGAATTGCTCCTTTTTTCTTTTGTGTGGTAGAATTCAAGGCGTTAAAAAGTCCCATTTAAATTAATGGCAATTTTTCATTTGTCTCCCATTGCGCAGTTACTTTACCTCAGAATATCTCCTCTTTAATTTCCTGAATATGGCCCTTTTGTGACTAAAAGCATAAAACATGTTCATAGCTCCCTCTGATGACCACTGTAAAACCACACATCATCTTTCCTTCTTCGTGCATTCAGCTGCTGAGTGGTTAGATCTAATTGCTTCCAAGTGAGGTCAGCAAAAGGTATTTATCGAAAAGCATTGAACAACAACAGGCTCAACACACACACACACAGAAAACCCCTCTTGCGTGTTGATTTATGGAAACAATTAGGATTGTGCTGGAGTTTTTCTGAGTTGAGAAATAGTTTGTCCTCTAGAATCTCATGTTGCAAAGAGCAAGGAGCAGGCATGGGATACGTGTATATTCAGCTGTTATCTGAAAGAACAAGTAAGTTATCTCTGCTTTTTAAACAATACTTGTAGTGTTCAGAGTCTGCTGAGCATTTTTTCCTGCATTTGATAACAGACAGATTATAATATCTTATAGTTAGTAGCAGATTTCAGTGTACATTAACTGCACCTATGTGAGGTTTTTAATTTGCTTCATAGCTTGTTCTGACAGCTCAGCTAAAGATGTGAGTTGCTGTCCGGAAAGCATGCTTTGAACAGTAACGTCTGTTACATGCAGTAGGATAGATTTAACCGTATGTGATGCATGTGCCTTTAGACGACGTGCATATCATTTTCATTGAAAGTATACTTTAACCCTTTGAGTGTCAGAGGGGTATGCAACGCATTGCACTCAAAGGGTTAATATTTACATTCTGATTAGGATGTAACATATCGGTTATATTTGTGTACATTTGCATTGTGTTCTGCCACATTGACAGAATGCATTCTTCTTTTTTAACCATACATCTTCTATGCATATGGCATCTATCAGATGTTATAAATATGTTCTTAACTATCTGTAAAAAAAAAAAAAAAAAAAAAGCAAAAAATATTGAAACAGACATACTAAGAAGAATTGGATCTATTCTGGAGCTAACCCACTGAACTACAGGAAACCTAAAATTCCCATCGATTCAAACGAAACTTTTAACAACTTGTATGATAGAGATGTCAATATTGCTTCGCAATGCATATGAAACTTCTCTAGCATTCAACCGCTTAAATTCCCTTTTCAATCATTGGAATTTGTTATTTGTCACAAAGTTCCTATTCATTTCAACTAGGGTTGTAACCCCTTGAATGCTTTGCAATGCGTTGGAATCCTCTCTGGCATTCAAGTGCTTAAAAGCCCAATTTAAATCATTTGGGAATGTTTATTTGCCACCTGATATGCAGTTGGTTTGCTCCGGATTTGCTTCAGATCTACTTAGCAAACACGTCTCGTTATAAAATGAAAATTCTTTACAGTTCTGTTACTTTTGCATCTAACAGCAAGTCTGAGTAGTCCTGAATATTGCAACTGCCAAGGTCACTCTATCCTGTGCTTCTAATGGAAAGTCTGAAGGAAATCTACTGAGCTGTCCTGGTTTTATGGCATACTCAGAAGATACCAATTCAATCCTGGAAATATCTTAAATCACTTAAATTGCATCAATAGAACACACTGCAATCAGGTCCTGGACCTAGAAGCACACATCCACCTGAGATTGAAGTTTCATTATGATGTTCATGAACACCCAAAGCACTGCACTATAATGCGCAAATGGATACTAACTTGGATCCTGCCAACTTTGCTCTACAGACCATATCTTCACATAATCTTTTTACTGGGCACTCTATCACTAGCTTGCAATGACATGACTCCAGAGCAAATGGCTAATAATGTGAACTGTTCCAGCCCTGAGCGGCATACCAGAAGTTATGATTATATGGAGGGAGGGGATGTAAGAATAAGGAAACTTTTTTGTCGAACGCAGTGGTATCTGTGGATTGATAAGCGAGGTAATGTGAAGGGGACACAGGACCCAAACAACAGCTACAGTAAGTCTCTCTTTCGTTTCATTCATTTGTTAGTTGTTGCTATGGTCTTAAAGTGGACCTGTCACAGTAAGACATGTTTAGTTTGTTTTGCAGCGTATCAACCCTTTGAGTGCCAGAGGGGTACACAATTGACACTGAAAGTGTTAAAACTCTTCCTATATGTTGCACTTGCCATTTTTCTGTAAAATAAATTGTGTTTAAGAAAATGTTTTGATGTCACAGTGTAGCACGTTATTCAAATTCCCTATACAATAAACTAATTAATTATGGTTATGTCACTCATTTCCTATTAGAAATGTCCCAGTTGTGTGCATTCTGTCTAGATTCATTCATAACACAACACATAGCCGAGTTAGAGTAAAGTGCCACCCTGAGTCACCAACAAAGAAAAGTTAATTTCTTAACATCTATTACAAACTGGTTACCAAAGGTTTAGGAAGTCTAATTATCTTTAAAATTAGCTACATTTGTCTTAAAGTGATAGGTCGATTTTAAGGTAATTTCACTTTAGGAATATCACCCTTGGCAGCATATTAATGCCAATATTCCTGTTTTATGTTGTGGTATGAAATCTGGGGGAAAATGCATTAAGGTGTGATAAGCTTTCCAATTAGGTTATTCTATGGAGCCTATGCACTAAGATCTTTAACGTTGGGGGTGGTGAAGAATAACATAAGAACTGGACAGTTTATCACGCTGGAATGTTTATCTCACCGTTATCACACCTTAGTGCATAACACACCTAGTGTTGATTATTGAGATGAGGTAACAATTTCTTGTTGGTGGCAGTTGTACTGGATTACTACATAAATCTGGCAAGCATTAGCAAAGTGCCATTCTGTATCCACAAGTGTCTCAGTTTACATAGGGACACTGTCACTGGAATATGTACTGCATGCAACCTTGCAGGGCATCTGATTAGTGTGTATGTATATATATATATATATATATATATATATATAATCATAGGCAGGGAGAAATAGAGTAGATGTTCTAGAGCATCCAACTGCCACCATAGGGGCAAATGAAAAAGCCTATTGATCCAAATGGGGCTTTTAAGTCCTTCAAAACTAGAGGGGTCTCCAAACCATTGTAAAGCATTCGGTGGGGGGGTAAAGATCCCATTTAAATCAGTGGGTCTGTGCATACAGACCATAGAAAGTAGCACATATTAATAGTAAAACTTAACCCTTTGGGTGCCAGAGGGGTATGCAACACATTGCTTTGCGTACCCCTCTGGCACTCAAAGGGTTAAGATGGTTTCCATAGCTTTACAGGACCATAGCTATAAAGCGAAGAATGGATCAATTCTGGGGCAAAACAACTACACCAGAAGGAAGAAATACAAATCCTCATTGAGCAGAATTAGGCTGTTAACCTTTTAAATGCTAGAGAGGTCTCCAGTGCATTGCTTCACAATGCGTTGAAGCACTCTAGCATTCGAGGGGTTAAAAACTCCATTTAACTCAATAGGAACTTGAGAAATGCTTTGTCCCCCACACACAGGACAGCTGGCGTGCTCCAAAATTGCTTCATAATTCACTGGACACCACTGGCATTCAAAGGGTTAAGAGTCCAATTTAAATTGGTGATAGTTTGGTTTGCTCCAGAATTACTCTTTTTTTTACTTTCGGTATATAGAACACATGTTCAGAA
Source organism: Rhinophrynus dorsalis (assembly GCA_037306005.1). Classification (NCBI taxonomy): domain Eukaryota; kingdom Metazoa; phylum Chordata; class Amphibia; order Anura; family Rhinophrynidae; genus Rhinophrynus; species Rhinophrynus dorsalis. Next base: position 403,430,922 of record CM074721.1, read on the forward strand.
CAAATTAAATGAGTCCACAAGAAGGTATCACAAACTACAACAAGCTATATATAGTATAAAACAGCCCTTTATTTAACCTTTTGGAATATAGATTACCTAGCGTTATATAAGATAACTAGGATAATAGATCATGGGTGGGGGAATGAAGGACAATGGTTTGTCTAGGTTACAGCAAAAGATTCTGAAATGTTCCCACATACAAAAAGGGAGGCTGATGTACTAACATGAACTGGCACAATTCTGGAGCATACCAGCTGCACAATAGGGGACAAATAGAATTTCCCAAACTCTTACTGATTTACATCTGGCTTTTACCCCTTTGAATGCATGAGAGCCCCCCAACTCATTGCTTCTGAATGCGTTGGAGACCTCTCTAACATACAAAGAGTTAAAAACCCTGTTTAAAGCCGCAGGGACTTTTTCATTGGTTTGCCCCAGGACTACTGCTCCAGTTTTTATTAGTACGTCACAGTGTGTGAGACTGTTCTGTATGATCGCTGGATGGATCTGAAATTGGCTGGAAGATAAGAAAGAGGAAGTTGTGCTAAATGAAGCGTAGATGGACATGTTGAAAACTGAGTACAATGGTCCATATGTATAGAGGCAAAGTGGAGCAATTCAAGGCTAAACCAACAACACCCTAGGGGACAAATAACATATCCTACTGATTCAAATTAGGCTTTTAACCCCTTGAATGCTTTGCAATGCATTGTAGACCTCTCTAGCATTCAAGGTGTTAAACTGGCAAAGCAATGAGTTGGAGACCTCTGTAGCATTCAAGGGGTTAAAAATCTCCATTTAAGTCAATGTACATTTGGGGAATTTGTATTTGTCCCCTATGGTGCAGCGGCTCCAGAATTGCATTTGTTTGCGTTTCTACATATGAAATTGTAGATCTGGTATCTGTACTAAGACCAACACTATTTAATATCATTCTTCATTCAACCCCTTAATGACCGGTGACACGCCAGGACCATCACCATTTTTTTCCCTTAAGGACCAGTGACGGACCTGACACATCATGTACTTCGTGCTTACAGAGCTCCCGCTGTACGCACAAATGGGGTCCAAGACTGAAGCAGTCTCTCTCAGACCCCAGTTCAGCGCACCGGTACACATCACCAGTCATGTGTGCCGGCGCGTCAACAGCGATCAAAGCGGTCACTTCCCCGGACCGCTGGTCATTAAGGGGTTAGGTATCAAATGGATTTGAAGGGAAGTAAATACTTTTTTGGCAGCTGTAAACACTGGGGATAGGTATACCAAATAAACAATCTCAACTTAAATAGGGCTTTAAACCTGATTAATGCTAAAGAGGTCTCTAAGAGCTCTCTAGCATTCAAGGAGTTAAACCTCTTATCTGAATCAATGAGAACCAATGAGATTTTTTTTTCCCTCTGAGGTATAGTTGATCTGCTCCCATACCTCCCAACATTTCAAACTGCCAAAGAGGGACACTTGCGTTTTAGGAGGTATCACTGGGGGCGTAGCTAGTGGGTGGGGCATTACCAAGAATCTTTAGACTATTTCATGACCTATTGACACCTTCTTGTGTAACCTAATAAATGACTTATAGCAAGACCAATGTGTTTTTTTTACACAAACTAATTTATAAACACCTATACTGAAGTTTAAACAAACAATAATGTGAGTTTTATTGCTGTAGAGCAAAATGATACACGTATATACATGCACCACACAATTTGATCTCCTAAAAAGAGGGACATCAGGGTGGGAAAGAGGGACAGAGGGATTTTGGTCTAAAAGAGGGACTGTCCCTCCTAAAGACACTTGGGAGGTATGTGCTCCAGAAGCACGCCAGCTGAACCACAGGGAACAACTAGCATTCCCATTGATTTAATGGGGTTTAATGGGGGTCCATTGAATGCTAAACATGTCTTCAGTGCATTGTTTAACAATGTGCTGGGTATATCTCTAGTATTCAAGGGGTTAAATTAAGTTGTGGTAAAGAGATGATAAAGTGGACATAACTTCTTCAGTATGATAATCTCTCCAGTTCCCGTGTTATTCAATGGAGCCTATGCAGTAAGATCTCTCCAGTGATTAGGTGCCATAGAATAACTTAGGGACTGGAGAGAATATGACACAAGAGAAGTTATCTCTTTATCATTCTTAGTGCATCTTCCCCTTCCCCAGTCTCCACCACTATCTATAAATTGGAAGATAGCTAAATTGGGCACAAAATCATGTATCCAAGAACTTTTAGAATGGCAGAAGGAGAGTTTCCAGAACAAGAGGTCATGCTCTGAATTTGGAGCGTGCCCATCTTGTGGGAAACACGAGGAAGAACTACCATACCCTTTTGAGTGCCAGAGCAGTGTGCAATGCAGGGAAATGGTCTGCATGCTTCTCTAGCTTCCAGTAGGGTTATTGTACACATGTGAGAGCCTGACAGAATATCCCCAAGTGGAAGTAATGGACACAGTAAGCTTGAAGTGCTAAGAAATACTGGTGCAATTTTGCAGCATAACAAATGCAATATAGGGGAAAAGTATAAATTCCCATTGATTTGTATGGGGCATTTAACCCCTTGAATGGTAAAGAGGTTGGAGACCTCTCTACCATTCAAGTGGATAAAAGGACCTGAGTGCCAGAGTGGTATCCTACGCATTGTGTTGCAATGCGTTGTATACCTCTCTGGCACTCAAAGGGTTGGGAATGTTTATGTCCTCAATATGGTGTAGATGGTTTTGCCCCTGAATTGTTCCATTTCTTCCTACTACATAGCATTAGATGTCACCTTTAACCCTTTGAGTGCCATAGAGGTATCCATCACATTGCATTGGATACCTCTCTGGCACTCAAAGAGTTAACAAAGACCCAGGTAGGAAAAAGGGACATTAGAGGTCATATGCACAAAAGCAAACCTGTAGCACTTCTAGGACAAACCATCTGCACATGGAAGCTGAATACCCCCCCCCCTCCTTAAATTTTAACAGGACTTTGAACCCTTTGAATGCTAGCTCCTTTTGAATACATGAGAATGTTTGTATTTATACTCTGTGGTATGGTTGGTTTACCACAGAATTGCCTCTGTTTTGTCTTTGGGCATATGGTCCTAAGTTTAAATAAAGTTGTTTCCTGTATCACATGAATCGACACCAAATGTACTAATCTGGTAGCTGCAAGTCCCTTATATAACATGTACAATAATATATTTCAGCAAGCACTATGTATGCAAATGTGGCTTTCAAACCCCCCCCCCCCATCAATCCATACATTTCAAGTTGAATGGCTAGGGGATAAGATAATAACTGTTTATATCTGGATCAGCTGAGTCAGTCATTAAAGAAGAACTACCTGCTAATAATAACTTCCCACTAACTTGAATGAACCGTACGTATGTTTTCCTTGTGCCAATAAGTGTTGGATGTCATGTCCATAGAGGAAGCCATTATAGTTGCTAGCAGGACCACGGGATCTCAAACTGTGCCCACTGCACAAAGTAACCTGAACTAGAGTAACTAGAGGGGTGTGCACCGCATTACTTAGCATGTTACACATCCCTCTGATTAAAGGGTTATCCCTTTGAGTGCCAGAGGAGTACGCAACACATTGCTTTGCAAGGGTTAAAGCAAGCTCATACACCCTGACTGCTTCAGTCAGTCAGCTGTTGTGTCCATGTCCATGGACAAGACATTCTAGACTGACTGTTAATGCGTTGCATACCCCGCTAGCACTTAAGGGGTTAATAAGAGCAAAAAGACAAAATCCATAGGGGTAATTGGGATTTTATGGACATAGTAAGGTGTGGGACTTACTATTAGAAGGTGTTACTTCTCTTTTAATACAATAAATTCCCAATGACTTACCAAATTAAGTTTCATGGATCATTTTAAAGGGACAGTAATGTCCCATAAAATAGTTTCTAGTTTTGTAGAGCTTAAAATAATAAACTAAGTGCTACAAACCCTGTCTCTCATACCTCTATGGTTTGAGAGCTATAGGCACTGAAAGTTCCCCCCGCCCCCTCTCCAAATTTCAGCTCTGCTGCAGAGCCACCTGCTGGTCCCCGGACCGGGATCTTCTGCTGTCAGCTAGACGCTGGTGTCAGGACACGGGGAGGGGGTGGGAAGCTTTCGATGCCTATATCACTCAAACCGTAGTGGTTTGAGAGATAGTGTTTGTAGCACTTAGTTTATTATTTTAAGCTCTACAAAACTAGAAACAAATGTTATGGAACATTACTGTCCCTTTAATGTCTCAAGAGCTAGAGAAGTCTCTAATGCAATGCATTGGAGATATCTATAGCATCCAAGGGGTTAAAAGGTCCCAATGCTAAGCACTGAGAAAGCAAGCATCCAGCTGATATTTCCCAGTGTTTATGTGTTAAATCACTTGGACAGGTTTGTGGATTATTTAGCATCTGTCTGCAGTGTAAGGATTGGCACAACATATGGAGTTAGGGGAGGGGAGAACTCTATGTTTTGGCTAACACCTTGCTCATGTACTGGACTCTAGTCAAAATAACATCTGACACGTGTAAAATGGAGTAAACAAATGTGAAATGTTAGATACCTTAGATAACGTTTAATCTTGGCACATAAATATATATTCTTAACCCTTTTGCTGAAGTGTAAATAATTCAGGTGATATTGTGCTGATGGACAGAAAGCAAAGCCATTCTTTTTAATCACACTCACTGATAATGGATGTACAATATTGCAGCATGATCTTCTGTTTCGTCGTGGTGGAAAGTACAAATCCACAATTGAAGTTCATTGCCTGCACTCATATGTTAGCTTTAAAGCCAGCCTCTCACACCTCTGAGTATGTACAATGTCTTTGTGCAAATTCTACACTATCATTAAAACTTTCATGTGAGCAAAACCTGTAGCATGCACTGCAAAAAGGAAGACTGTTTTCCAATTTCTTCATATTGGTACAGAGTAAGGAAGAAGGCATGGAGGAATCTAACTCTGAAAACCTCATACATTCCCTCACTGTAAACTGGATCATTTTCAGCACAATGAGGGGTTAGGTGCAGCACACAAAAATGGTTCCTGCAACTATCAGAAGTTTTTTCCATCACTTTAACCCCTAAAAGAACAAAGCAATGCCTTGCCCACCTATCTGGTTCTTAAGGGGTTTAACAAGGGAGGACAAATATTTAGCATTACTTACAAAGGAAAGTTATTGGTTTGGCAATGCATAGAATTAGATGGCTTCATTGAATTTTCAGTAATTTGATTAGAAAAATGTCCTATAATGTAATCATTGCAATGAGGACCTCCTTAGCATGCAAAAGGTTAATTATGTGAAAACTATTAGATCCGTGTCATTGTCTCGGTAAACCTGACATACTTGAATTTAAAGAAGACCTGTCACTTTAAAAACAGTTTTGCATATTAATTAAGAAATTTTAAAAAATTACTAAACCCCTTAAGGAGCCATGACGTGACAGCTCCTTAAAGCAAGTTTACCCATGATGGACCTGGCACGTCAGAATTCACTAAAAGCATTGAGCAGATTGGTGGGGGTCCCAAATTATAGGCAGTTTAAATAGATATATTTAATGAGACTTAAAGCTGTGTGGGTAACAAGTCCACTTTAACCCTTTGAGTGTCAGAGGGTACGCAATGCATTAAGCAACTTTGGAGCAAATCTAATGAACCACTGGGGTCAAATAACAATTCCCCAAATTACCATTGAGTTCTTTCTCAAAATTTCCAGCTTTCCAAATTCCCATTGATTTAAATGGGGTTGTGAACCTCTTCAGTGTTAGAGATGCCTCCAATACTTTGCTTGTCCTTGTGGCACAGACCTCTAGCAAGAAAAAGTTAAATGCCCCGTTTAATTAAATGCTTTTTACCCCCATTGTGCAATTGGTTTTGTTTTTCTTTGCACATCTGCCTCATTATAGTGCAGACATGACCCAGCTCACCTATGTGAAATGATAGCCATAACATCACACAACCTTCTGCTCTCAAGTTTCCAGCACAGAAGTAGGTAGAACAGCAACCAAGGAAAGAACAGTGCTAGCCATGTGCATTTATCTGAAATGACACTTGTATACATACATACTAGCTTTGTGATAAATCATTGTAAACAAAAGATTCATCTATGTTCCATTTTGCCAGGGCATGTTTCATATACTTAATCTAAGTTTTGTATGAAGGCACGTTCATTCTCTACTCTGGAAAACTTCCAGTCTATAAGCAGAGAGGCTGATCCCTTTGATGAACAGGGCACATTAACAACAGTTACTCAGTCTGTTTGTTGTAATAAAAACTTTAGCTAAGAGATAGTGAACTAAATAATGATCCAATTTATTTCTCATTTTCAGTGACAACTTAGAACATGAATGGGCAGCTTGAGGCTCTCCAGCTGTTGTGGACTACAACTTTCATCATCCGAGGAGAGCCACTGAAGTCCATGACAGCTGGACGACCTTAGGCAGACCAACCCTGATTTAGAAGAATGCCACCCAAGCTGTTTGAGCCAATGATATATATGATTATTTATGATTCATTATGAATTAAGATGATTAACATTTGGGATTCATTTTGTTGTAACTGTAGGCTACAAAATCATTTGGAACTTTAGTGATCATGCATAACATGTAACTACTCTAGTAGAAATCTTAGTGTTTCATTTATAATTATCAGTATACTACCTGCAAAATCAGATCTCCCAATCTCAAATCCCTAAAAATATAAAATAAATGATTCTTTAAAAAAAAAAAAAAAAAAAAAATGTAGCTATATAAAATGTTATTTTTATTCATTTCTTATTTATATAGGTGTATATATCCTATATAATAATTCGCTAGGATGTTTGTCATAAGCCGTCATGCGCAGTAGAGACTGCCCGAACGCACAGAATGCTGGGAGGTGTAGGAATGCTGGGAGTTCTGTGCTGGAAGCATTCTGTGCTTTCGGGCAGTCTCTACAGTGCATGACTGCGTCAGCGGCAGGACGCAGAGCAGGACCGGCCTCTTAACCCTTTGAGTGCCTGAGGGGTACCCCTCTGGCACTCAAAGGGTTACCATCACCCGGACCTTGGCCCGTGTGCATGGGCTTTTACACTAGTATATATATTAGCCTTTCTATTTTTGTAAATATGTAAATTTGCTCCATTAACCCTATGAGTGCCAGTGCTCTGCAATGCGTTGCGTACCTCTCTGGAAATCAAAGGGTTAAAGCTCTCCAGGACATAAAACAAGAGAAATCTCAATGCATTCTTCCTGGTAAACCACTTTGTAAACAAATGACACTACTTTATCATACTGAAAATCAGATGGAAAAACAAATATTACTGATTCTCTTTTCTCACTCTAAATTAAGAAACAATGTATGTACCAGCTAAGATCCACTGTGCTGTGGGGATGCCACCATACAGTTGGGGAGGGAGGGGATGTAAAAATCTGCCAGGGCAGATTATGTTATGATTTTACCCTCCAGCACACTTTAGGGTACGTACTAGATTGTATGATCACCTTAATGCATACCGGTACACACATACATCCGTTGTTAAGAATTGACTGTCTGCCCTGTTGCATTCATAGTAAAACTGGGCAGAGTTGCGGCAATACTCTCTGTGTCTTAAAAAAGGCACTACAGAGCAGAAAACACTGCAAATGAATGCACAATTCCACACTACTTCCATCTTGGTGTATACAGCGTTTAGGGAAGAATTTTCAACATAAAGGGGTCAGTAAATATGATTAGTAAATAGGAGCTAGGCAGGCACAGCTCTAGTAAATCAGTTGCCATGCTTGTTTTAAAAGGAAACTGTATTACTACATCCCCCTACTGTTTCCCTACAGAACTTACATAGACGATGTAGAAAATTGTGTCTTTATAGTGAAACCAATGTATCAATTAATAAGAGAACTCTCTCAAGGATCATTTTTTATCAGGTCCCTTATCCCCTTAAGGACCAGCCACGCGGCTCTACAGCTGGCGGACCTTTTTTTTGCACCCCATTAAGGGATCCCCGATCACCATGCAGCCACACAGGGACCCCTGAATTCCAGGAAGTACATATATGTCATGGGTCCTTTATGCACCTTTTCCCAATGACATACATGTGTCATATAGGAGTCTACAAAACAGTGTGGCTGATGTACTAATAAGGAATGGAGTGATTATGGGGAAAACCAATGAAACAGCAGTAGACAAATAAAACATCTTATTGATTTAAATGTGGCTTTTAAACCCACTGAATGCTAAGGAGACTTCTTCGTACAGACAATTGGCATTTACAAAATTAAAGTAAATTTTAACCCCTTTGCATTCCAAATCAATGTGTTGTGCAGCCCTCTGATTCTTAAAGGGGTAATTAAATCCAGGGAGGCTAGTTTAGCGGGGTAACTACTGCTAAATTTCCCAGAAAACAGAGAAACTCAGTCGGGGAGATGTAATAAAAGGATTCCACTATAAACAGGAGCTAGAATCAATATTTTAAGCCTTTGAGTGTCAAAGAGGTATCCAAAGCATTGCAATACCTCTCTGGCACTCAGAGGGTTAATGCTGCACATGTTTAATGGTCATCTACTGAGCTACCTATATTTGTTCCATGCAGACCACTTGCACCAAAGGAGGGAGGAAACATATGGGCATTTTCATGTGTTCCTTTCCTCTGCACTTTATTGTTATATATACTAACTAGGTTCAGGGAAATGAACACAACTTGACTCAATTTTCCTGCGCATGCTATGAGGGGGGGCATTCTGGGCTTGATCACATTAATGATGGTGGAATGTGCGACGGTACTCACTAAAGAATTCATACATTCTAGTACATACCCTGAAGTGCAACTACAGAAGTAAAAAGCTAACGTTCAATGCAGAAAATGAATAGCGCCAGCAGCTTGATACATTCTTACTCGATGAGTGAAAAAAAACATGCAGTTCGGTTCCAGACAATTCCAGATTTCATGCTTTTTTTTACCAAATGGTGGATATAAAAATGTAGCGTTATTGTTTTAGACTTTTGTTGTAGAAAAGCTTTCTTTGGAAATGTTCAATGGCCGTTCATTCAGAAGTTGGCCTTGAACTCTAATTTCTTAACTGAAATCAAATTGCCATAGTGTCAGAGAGCCCTGGGGCAAATGTTTGAATCTGCCAGTGTAGCTCCTTTGGCATTAGCTTCCAATGCGTGTGCGTGCACATCATGTTATGCAATAGAGTGTATGATCAGTTTAGAGCATTTGAGTGCACATACCCCCCACTTTGTTAAAGACTTTAATGTGAGCAAACCCCAAACACCTCCACTATAGCAGGTCAGGAAAGTGGAGTAAACTTTTCCCAGTTTCCTTTGCGCCTTGTTAGTACACAGGCCTACGGAACGTCCTGAAATGAACATACACTTCCTTACTGCCTCCTCTTGGCATATGTGGTGTTAAGAATAGCTGAATACATTGGTATTAGGCAGGTGTAGAATTAAGAGCCTAGTTTTGGGCAGATTCTTATGAGTACATCTCCCCCCTTATGTGGGGCAAGCAAACCAACTGTACCATAGGGGACAAGAGAACACTCCCATAGATTAAATTGGGCTCTTAAAGGGATAGTAATACTTCATTTTAACTTTATTTTATTTTGTAGGCATTAAAAAACATGAAGAACAATATAAGTCTTATCTCTCAAACCTTTATGGTTTAAGATATATTCACAAGCAAAGTTTCCCCTCCCGCCCCTTTTACCTAGTAAGCCATCTCTTCTAAGATGTGGAATGCAGTCCATAGACCAGACAGATAACAGCAGGGGACAATCTTCTTTATATGAAAACAATGAAAGCCCTGCCCCCCTTGACAAGCTTCTCAGGATTTTCCCTTATCTTATTTGAAGATTGTCCCTCTCTGCAGTCTCCCTGGGCAACTCCCTTCTGATCTGGCTGAACAGTGTTACATCAGTAAAAGGGGCAGGAGGGGGACACTTTGTCATTGAATTACTCCTGAACTACAACTCTGACAGAACTGAAATATCACTCTCCAAAGTCCAAATACTATGATGATTAATTAGAGCTGTTTTTATTATGAAACATTACTATCCCTTTAACACTTAAATGCTAGAGAGGTCTCCAAAATTTTCTCAGCAATGTGATGGAGTCATCTCTAGCATTCAAGGGGTTAAAAGCCCCATTTAAAATAATGTAAATTTGGGAAACTTGAAAACCTATGGTGCAGCTGGTTTACTTAAGAATGACTCTGCTTTACTTTAAAACATAAGGCCATATGTCCAAAAGAAAATTGAAGGGGTTCTGGAGGAAACAATTTGCACAATAGGTGAGACCTAAAAATCCCCCAAATTCCCATTGGTTTAAATGGAGATTTTAACCCCTTGAATGCTAGAGGGGTCTGCAACACAATGTGAAGCAAGGCATTGGAGACCTCTGTATTGCAAATGGTTTGCTTCAGAACCCCTTCAATATTGTTTTGAACATATGGCCCCTTATATGGTCCAGAGAGTTCTGACCTACGTCCAAAAACATGAGGTCTATTTCACTCATCTAGCCATCCCATTAGTAAGTACTATATCATTTTATGCCTTAGCAGACTTTCTTGTGAACACTTGTGAACATCTGGTTGTGTTGTGTCTTTCAAACCAATTTGAAGCTCAAAGGCAATTTTATTATTCTTTGGTTAAAAGAAAAAACAGTAATTTTCCTCTTTGCCTAATGATATACTAGAACAGACATTCTCAAATACAATCCTGAGGACCTCCCAACATTGCAGATTTTCAGGGTCTTCTCGCATGAGCACAGGTGAATTTGTAAGAATGACTAAGAAACTGATTGATTCGCCAAAGCCCATTTAACCCGTTAAGGACTAGAGGGAAGCAAAATGCATTGCTTCACAATGCATTGCTTATCTCTCTGGTCCTTAAAGGATTAAGGAGATCATAAAAACCCTGCACTGCTGTATGGGGTCTGAGTGCTGAATTTGAGAACCTGTATTCTAGGACAGAATTTCTTGATACCAGTCCTCAATTACAACTGAAGCCCTGTTGAAACGGGTGATATTATCACAGCATTATTAATGCTGCTGTAAAGAAGCCCTTATGAAATATACTGCCCCCAATTGTGGTGTTCACATGTGATTTTTTTAATGCATTATGATAAGCGTGCTACAACTTAGATGCACTTATTCCCTGGTCACATCTAAGTTTCAGTGCACCCGATGAATACTGTGGTTTATGGATTACAATACAGAACTTTCACACTGACAATATTGGAGGTTGTGATGCTGTTCACAGCCTTTGACTGAAGGACACACATGGACACTGGACAATAATATATGGTCAATGTCCATGTGGGATAGCCTTTTGACACATATCCTTTGATGCCAGAGAGGTTATCCAACACAATGCAATGCTTTGCAATTTGTTGGATACCTCCATGGCACACAAATGATTAACTGTGGATTTTTGATTGCTAGAGAGGTTTTTCATTGCTTTGGAGACCTCTCTAACACTGAAGCTGCTAAAAAGCTCCATTTAAATGAATGGGGATTTGAAATGTGTTGCTCTTTACTCTGGTCTTTAAGGGATTCAATAAGCAACATCCACACTATCTTCTCCTTGACACAAAAATCTGTCCTATGTTAATTGTAGAGCAGAAATCGTATTGGTGCAGCCTCCCTCATGAGTGGTCAGCTGTTCCAAATATAGGTTAATTAAAGAGATAGTAATGTCAAAAAATAAATGTACATGTGATTGTTCAGTGTAATTTTCTATAATGAATAGTATGTTTTGAAAATCCTTTACATTCATATTTGGCTTGAAAATCCAAATAAAAGTTTCCCACTTCCACCCCTTTTTAGCACATCATGCTGACTTCCCTCAGACTGACCAGTCCCTTGACTGGGTGGATCGCAATGAGGGACAATATTGTGTTGGCATAAGGAAAAACCTGCCCTCCTGCATCGAGAGGGGCAGGCTTTTCTTGTCCCTTGTTGTGATCTGTCCGGTCAAATGACTGGCTTTGGTATCTGAGGGAAGTCAGCATGATGTGCTTAAAAAGGGCGGGAGGGGGAAACGTTTAATTGGATATCCAACCCGAATATGAAGGTAAATAGTTTTCAGAACATACTATTCATTATAAAAATTTACATTGAACAATCGGATGTACATTTGTATATTGACATTACTATCTCTTTAATTAACCTATATTTGTAATAACTGACTACTCATTAGGGTGGCTGCACCAATAAGATTTCTGCTCTAAAATCAGTGTAGAACTGATTGTGGATTAGGGATTGTGTTTCAAGCTTGTCTACATTAAAGTCTTAGTGAATGAGTGTGTACACAGTATATACTAAATCGATAAAGTGAATATCTACATACCCCAAAGTACAGCTGCAGGATTTCTAAGCAATGTATCCGCACAGAAAATTAAGAGGTCTAGAGAATTTGCATAATCTTACCATTGTCTGTGGTTCTTGTATTATTCATTTTATTGCTCCAATTTACTAGTTAAATAATATTAGAACAATAAACAAATAAATATACAATCTTAATGAACAATGGAATCTGAAAATAACCTACTGGAAAATAACATGAACATTTTTATAATTAATATTTTTAGAAGAATTACCAAGGCTGTTCCTAGGCACTGGCTGAGGGAGCTGTAATGGTGCTAATCTCCTTACTAGTAATGGTACAATTTGGCTGCACAGTGCACAGATAATACACAACCCTGGATGTTTTGGTAACATAGCACATCTCTTGACTCTAAGAAATGTGCAGTAATTCTGGGACAAAACAACTGTATCACAAGGACAAACACAAATTCTCATTTAATTAACCTAAATAAACCTTGAATGCAAGGAAATATCCAACACATTGCTTTGTTTGCGATCTCTCCAGCTTTCAGGGGTTAAAGCCTAATTAAAATCAATTGAAATTTGGAGACCTTTTATTTGTTCCTTGTCATACAGTTGGTTTGCTCTAGAATTGCGTCACTTTAGCTTACAAAATTGTACCTTCGGTCTGTAATCTCCAAAATGATCAGTAATTATACCCTGTCATCTCCATTCTAAACGTAGCTGCTGAACAGACTATACTTATTTGATGGATACCCCTAACCTGTTTTCCCATTCACAGTGTATGTTTAGACACTGGGAGGAGCTATAGAGTAGAAAAGTAGAATACAAATACTGTATTGGTAGGCATCTTTACTGTGTTAAATTAAATGTATGCACTATTTGAAGGTCACCCATACATTTGTAAAGATGTGTTGTAACAATTCCAGTTATAGTATGTAAGGAATTGATACTGTATGGAACTAGTTCACATAAGGCTGATCCACTAAGAAGAAATGCAGCAATTCTGCAGCAAACCAACATAGAAAACAAATCAGTATGGGTTAAAAGCCTCAGTTTTCCACACTAGGGGAAATGTATGAATCCACCAGGACAGATCATGTTTTGCAGTTATACGTTGGCATGAAAACTGTGTACCTGCACAGTGGCATAACAAGTAATTGGAAGGCCCTGATGCAAACATTTTCTTGGGCCCCCAGACACACAAATATAACTAGATCCTACTGTGCCCTAGGCTGATGGGCTCCCTTGGAAGCTGGGCCCTATTACAAGTGCTCCCTCTGCAATTACCTCCTGCATCTGTACTTTGGGGTATGTACTAACATGTATGAACAATGTAATACACATACAGATGCACATGCACTGCCAATAGACAAGTCCTAAATGCTACCCCTATAGCATGAGCAGGGAAAAGGAGTAATTATCCAGTGATTTCCTATGTAACACATCCTACCTTGCTGGCCAGAAAATTCCAATGACCCTGAAGAATCCTACCCTTGTACCTCTGTTCAGGAGATAACACTTTTAATTAGCCCTGGATGTCAAGTCCATGGAGGCAGACATGACAGTTGCTGGCAGTTTTTTAAACTGAAGCAGGCAGAGTGCATGAACTTTAACCCTTTAAGGACAAGAGCGGTGTGCAATGCATTGCAAAGCAATGCGTGGCACACCCCTCTGTTCCTTAAAGAGTTACGATTACCATATGCAGTGGGTGGAGTTTGCTTCCTGTGATCCTGCCAGCAACCATAATTCCCACCACCTCCTTCGCCTTGAATTCCAGCACTGATTAAAAAATAAAATTCAGAGGGTCATTAGGATTTTATGGCCATAGTAAGGTAAGTGGGGGTTAATAATAGGAGGTGTTACTTCTACTTTAATAAATAGCGAGAAACAAAGTGCAGAGGAACAGAGCACCCCAAAGCACAGACATACTCTACCACATTGCCCATGCATTACAGCCAATATGAATTTGCTGTGTAGGTAGCATAGTAAATAGGCAGTAAGCAGGAATACTACACAAAGATCAGTTGCAGTGCATATTCATGTACTGTCAGTGACAGCTGTATTAACCCTTTGATTGCCAGAGGGGTACACAAAGCATTGCAATGTGTTGCATACCCCTCTGGCACTCAAAGGGTTAAAACAATGTGCATTCTGAATGTAAATCCACATCACAATTAAGGCTGGATCAGGGGTGAGCAAACTAATGCCTTCCAAATGTTGTTTGTCTACAACTCCCATCATCTTCAGCAAGCCAAGAGAAAGAGAGCTATATTCCAAATCCCAATTTAAGATGATAGGATTTGTATTCCAGCAACATCTGGAGGGTCAAAAGAATGATGGCTGTATTATGATTTTCCTAGAAATGTGGTTGATGTAGTATATATATGTAACATATTTTATTATTGATAACTTGATAGAGTGTTCCTTACATCTGTTATCATTTTACATATGTATTGCATTTAGTGAGAGTGGGAGATTAGTGGGACTATGATGATCTTCTTGTGATTTGGAGAAGAGAGGACTATCAGGGGTGCACTCTCCAGTCTACCCCCCAGTTATTAGAGAGTTACTCGGTCTGTAGTACTGTGTGACGGGGAATGTTTCCTAGGTCTTATGGGAGGGATTTTGCTTCTGCCCAGTGACACAGATCATGATGTCATTGTGATGCAACATTTACTAACAATTTACTAGGCCTAATAGAAATGATGTTAGGTAGCACTAGATTAAGCATATATGCATACAACCCTACAGGTACTATTTTGCTGTCTGTAAACTGATATAACTGTGTTTAGTGGGGGGGGGGTATAATTTGTGGAATTTTGGCTAGAGTCTAGCTTGCATATAATGCCCTTGAACCATTTTATTAGCTTTTAGATTTACTTTATTATTTTGAAATGAGAAGTAATACAGCAGTTTAGGGTTTCTTTAGGTATTTATTTAAAATCCTTGATAAAGTTTTCAGTCATAATGTAATTATAGTTAAGGCTACAATAAGCTACTATGTTATAATTGTTATAGATACAACTACCATTCAAATACAGTTTATACTGATATAATATAACAGTTTGATTGTTAGGGTTTTACTGTCATTTCATTTGAAGCAAAACGGCCTTAAGAAATCTAAAAATCTGAGAACCGCTGCTCCAATACATACATACATACCTCCCAAGTGTCCCTCTTTAGGAGGGACAGTCCCTCTTTTAGACCCAAATCCCCCTGTCCCTCTTTTCCACCCTGATGTCCCTCTTTTTAGGAGATCAGACTGTGTGTTGTGTATATAAGTGTATCACATTGCTCTACACCAATAAAACTCACTTTATTGTTTGTTTAAACATCAGTGTCTGTTTATAAATTAATCTGTGTAAATAAAATACTTTGGTCTTGTTATAAGTCATTAATTAGGTTACACAAGAAGGTATCAATAGGTCATGAAATAGCCTAAAAATTCTTGATAATGCCCTGCCCACCAGCCACACCCCCAGCAACATCCCCTAAAACACAAGTGTCCCTCTTTGCCAGTTTGAAATGTTGGGAGGTATGTACATATTAGCTTTTGTATTAAGTGCAAATCTATGAAAGATGCATAGAAACTTATCTCTAATTAGAAGAAAACTTAGCAGGAGGCATTGGCTTGTTAAAAAAGCACTAAAACCAATAAAAGCAGTAGAACGTATTTACTATGCTGCCTATGCTAACAATTCTCTTCCTTACACCTCTCCCACCCAGGGGAGGGCAATGCAGCAGTTTATGGAAGTTTTGTGCCATTTCCTGCAATGTACTAGTAAGGCGTAAGGGAAATGGGAGTATGGTCAATCCAAGTTCCTGCACATGATATAGGAGAAGTGTCTGTGGCTTGCTTAGAACAAAGTCTAACAGTAGCGCATGTGTGCCACTGTGAATTAACCCTTTAAGTGCCAGAGGGGTACACAATGCATTGCTCTGCAATGCAGTGCATACCCCATCTGGCACTCAAAGGGAAATCATACAACCCAATAACTGTATGACATCGTCTAAGGGCACAGTATTAACTGGTTGGGGATGATGTGAGTTGTAGACCCCGAACAACTGGAGAGCCTACCCGTGTTTTAGCAAACACCACTTGAATCTTTCATTTGAAAGAAGAAGTAGCACAGACCTATTACAAACACCTGAAAGACTTTACATTGCAGTGCTTAGTAAGAGTTCAATACATCTCACTGGTTTTAGGGCTGCTGACTGATGGGAACCTGATATATTGTATATTGTCCTTTCATTGTTTTGGGTAAAGAATTGGCCTGGGATAATTGCATTACCTGTGCCAGAAGGCAAATCAGCAGTGCTTTCTCATGGAGGGTCAATATATGAGTACAATTTGACACACTAGTGAGAAAATCTGGTCAATCGATTACAACTTTTAATTCTTTAATCATTCACTCTCTATAGGGCTATTAAAATGGAAATTTCTAACCGTAGCAAACAATTAAATTTACTGTAGTCAATATGAAAGGTGTAGTCTGTCAAAGGAAGACTAGTTTGAAGATTTGACTTAGAAGTAATTTTAACCCTTTCATTGTGGATATAGGTGAGGCTTTCACACTTATTCCATGTTCTCTACACCTTGTTAACTGCATTATCTAGGACAGAAACAACATGAAATGTCTACAGACTGCCCAATGCCCTCCTCCCAGCATAAAACTAATGGGAGGAAATCTGCAATAATAGCTTAGGCAGGTGTAGAGACTGAAAGGTCTGTTCTTACGTGGAGCCACGCTGTATATGCTCCCCAATGTGTTGGTGTCCTCTCTAGAATTTATGTGGTTAAAAGCCTAATTTAAAACTGACATTTTATTTCCAACTTCCCATAAGCTGCTGTGTGGCAGTGCTAATGTTATTGTACTGTGCATAACGGTGGTTAATAAAACTGTTTTGTTAAAAAAAAAAAAAAAAAAAGCCCCATTTAAATCAGTGTGAATTTGGGGAATTGTTGTTTGTCCTCTATGGTATTGTTGCTCTACCCAAAAATTACGCCATTTCTACTTAATACATCTGCCTCACTAAGGTGATAATACACATGGGTAATTAATATAACTATAATGAAGACATAGAAAGCAGCTATTTCTCTTATATTCACACAACTTGACATAAACCTTTCATCCAATGTTATGCATCAAATAGCATCAAAGATGCTGCACCTATTAAAGAAAACATTGATTTACATCGCTGTCCTACTATTACCCTTTTGAGTGCCAGAGTGGTATCCAACACATTGCACTGGCACTCAGATAGTTAAACAAATTGCAGGGAGCATCAACTAAATCAATAAGCAGACAAATGCATGGAAAAAATCATACACATAAGACACACCTTTTACTACATTTGTATTTGTCTGTCTGGAGTTCACATAGTCTTTCTTTGAAGTCTCTGGTGTATAGTCATAATAGAGGTCCCAACTGTTAAATTATATGTAATTAGCATTTTAAGGGGTACAGTTTTACAGATATATTGAATCTAGTCATTTAGAAAATAGTTGGTTTCTGCTGAGCTCATTCTTCTCAAGTCTTTGAACCTGGTTTAAAACGTTTCATTTCACATCCAGGAACAATAATGGGGCTATCAGTTTTCCTCTTTGTCTCTAACTTACTGTAATAAAGCCTCATACCCACAAAGCCAGCAGTTTACTTCTCATGTGAACTGAGCCAACAAAAGGAATATAGAAAGTGTCTACCCTGCTGGAAAAGGAATATCACTTTTATTGCTCCATTGCTCTAGGATACAACAAATTTACAGGACACAAACATATTGTAAAAATAAATAACAGACAATATGAAGTGTTCATTCTAAGGCGATTGACCCAGCGCTGAAGGAGTTAATAGAGTATAACCCTTTTAGTGCCAGAGGGGTAACCGTACCCCTCTGGCACTCAAAGGGTTAAAAACGTGCAGGGCTGTACTGTGCATCTGTTATTCCAATGCAGCCCTGTATAATACACTTTAATTAAAACAATCATTTTCAAGGAAGACTAACACTACCTAATAATAAATCCTCATATACCTTAATTTGGGAATAAAATCCTATACGCCACTATGAATCAATTCTGGGTTGAATGGTTCTCCAAAATGAATCAAGAATTAGTACTGTATCAAGTCACTAGTCACAGATAGGATTCTTTGTTTCAGGGCTCTCTGAGTCTGGACTCCTCCCACTGAGTGTTTCCTAACTCTTCAATGGGGAGGAGTTTGGATTCTAGGAGTTCTGCAAAAGAATCATGTCTGCCTCTGTGGACACGATATCTAGTACTAATAATATCTGTTTTGGAGAACCAGTCCACCCAGAATGCATTCATAACAGAAATATAGAGTTTTATGGGAGATAAGAATCATTTGACCAGTTTAGTCTGCCCATTTTCCTACTGTAAAAACCTCAAACCCTATTTGGTCCTTGGTCTTTTTTTATGTTCAGGACAGCCTTATGCCTATCCCATGCATGCTTAAATTCCCTCACTATATTAACATCTACCACGTCTGCTGGTAGGCAAGTACACGTATCTACCAGCCTTTCTTACTGACATTTATTTTATTGCTAGGATCCTCAACTCAGAGGAAACACTGTAGACTAATGGATAAAAAGACCTATCACAAAAATAGCTGGAAATTATTAAATGCATTATGGTGCAGATACAAATATACTTATGTCAATTTTGTTGGTTTGTGCTAGATTATGAGTAAAATGGTCTTCAATTAAAAAAGCCTAGCTTAGTTTGGATCTGTATGTTCTCTTCAGTATCTGCTTTCTAAAATATAAAAAATAATCTACAAAGCCCTCTGCTTTGTAGCAAGAATGCTTCTGTATTTTGATTATCTGGTCTGCTCACCATATGACTAGTATTGGTACAAATCAAAGACATTGTGGCTGATGTACTAAGAAGAACTAGGGGTAGATGCACAAAGAAGCAATGCTATGGCGATGTGTGCCTGGTGATGTTCGGTAAGCACATGGCATTTGCGACACAGGCACACATGTCAATATGCACTAAAAATTAGGGATTCGAAGGGAAATACTCTGATCATAGCATTTCATCTTGGTATAAAGGTGTTGATGTGTTGGGGAGGGAAGGGGAGAGGAGAGAGAATGCAGAGAGGACTCAGCATCAAGAACAGCTCAGTGCCAGTTGGGTAGCAATACATTGCAGATCCTTCCAATATCCTATATAATAATTCGCTAAATAGTGCTGCGCTTGCTGCAGTCATGCACAGTACAGACTGCCTGTGACGCGGCTGATACGGAGTGGGGTGCTCTGAGTATCGGCCGTGGCATGGCCAGTCTCTACTGTGCATGATTGCCCCGCGACCAGCTGGCACTGTGGCCCATGTACACGGGCTCTTCAACTAGTACAGTATATTTTTCCTATGTGATGCTGGGTAGCAAGACACTAAATACTATTTGGCTGATGATGAGGGATGAGATATTAGAGCAACCCAATAGTACTAAGAGTGCCAGTTTCACTGTGGGACTGCAGATTCATATCAAAAGACCAGATATGTTCAGAGAACAGTATGTGAGGTTTTCCTTCCTCTTTTCCTTGCCTTCATTTCCAACAGGAGACTGTTAAGAACTACTGGGGGAAATACAGACAGGGAGAATGCGCACAGATCAAAATCAGAGATGTTAACCATTTATTCCCAAACCCCATCCCCAGATCTCCATATTGTTTGAGCTAGATGCGAGCACTCAGCATCCTCTCACATCTCCATAATACGCAAGTGCCTTCCAGTGAGATGAGACGACATGAGTGGATGGCAGCGGAGCTGCATGGCAAGGTCACATCTGCTTACATTGCCAGACACAATGCACAAGGATGGATTTACTAGAGAAAACATGTGCAAGACTGGTGCAAACCAAGTGCACTGTAGGAGACAAATAGAAATGATCAAATTCCAGCTGATTTAAATGGGTGTTAAAGAGGCTCCCAATACATCAAGGAGTTGAAACCTCTCTAGTATCCTAGGGGTTAAAAGACACATTTAACTTAACTTAATTTTTTATATGTTCTCTAAGGTGCAGTTGGCTACAAAAGAATTGTACCAGTTCCACAGAGTACACTAGACTTAGTGTGTAATAAAAAGTATGAGGCAGAAGCAAACAATTACTTTGTTGATTAAAATGTTCTACATGAATTGGAGAGAAGATTACATCGGTTTGAATGTATGTATAATGTTGTTTTAATTAGAGAGCCAAGAAGGTACGCAAAACTGAACAATCTTACGTTACTGGGTAAAGTACAAATAGGCACTGAGCACAGATAAGGGTTTAAGTGCATCACACAATAAATGACGTTATGAAATGGGAAGCCCTACCCTACATGATTTGTACCACACAATCTTACTGTTAACCCTTTTGAGTGCCAGAGGTATATTCAACACATTGCTTTGAGTACCCCTCTGGCACTCAACGGGTTAAAGGAGAACCAACACCTCCTAATAAGAAAGCCACTTACCTTTCTATTGCCAGTAAGTGCTAATGGGCTTTATGAATGTTGCCCTTGTGTCTTTTTAGATATGCCAACTGTAAGTATCTGATAATTAACCCATTTGTGTGCCAGAAAGACTTCTAATGCATTGCGAAACAATGAGTTGGATACCCCTCTGGCATTCAAAGGATTAACGTTTTATTAACTTATTTCATTTTTTGATGCTAGTGTTCATTTAATAAAGAATACATTTCATTTCATCTATATTCCTGCCTGCTAGAATCCAATACATAATAAATAATAGCATTATGTGTCTTATGGCAGCTGCAGTGTTCATTAATCCATATGGTCCACATACGAATACCATTATGAACAGACAGAACACATGAGATCAGGGATCAGTAAACTGTGGCACTGCACCATACCTAACAATTCAACAGCTGGTTGGGAGTGATGGAAGATGTACTCCACAAGAGCTGGAAAGCCACAGGTTGTCTCCCCCCTGTAGTAGATCATAGCTGTATCATTTCTTGGTGAGGTGGACCAGGTGCCCAAGGCTCTTGAACCTTTGTCTGATCCATGTGCCGAATGTGATCAACAGGCAACTAAATCATACTTCTAAAGATTCAGAACTACAAGTTAAGTTGAGCAGCGTGCTGGAGTGTTTATTTTTCTAGCACAGTACAAAATGCATTAATGCTGTGATATTCTGAGACACCGATAAGCTGTTTAAATACAGGATTTCTAAACTACACACAAAATCTTATTTAAAGTGTGCCTGTCACCCGAAGGCACATTCAGTTTGTTTTACAGAGACTTAAACTCTGACTGTTTGTTGTACTAGCTGATTATCTGTAAAATAAATGGTTTTGGAGAACTTAACCTTTATATTTTGGTGGCTCAGTGTGGTACTTTATGCTAATTAGTTATGTTTGAAGACAAACCTACCACTGTCTTTGCTATTCAAAATGACCCCAGTGTCTGGGTGCTGCCTAAATTAATTCATAGCATACTATATCACATACATTAATTAGCATTAAGTGCCACACTGTGCCACCAACAACTAAAGGTTAATTTCTCAAAAACAATTTCTATTACAAACAAAAGGCCAATTTAATTTATAGGCACTTTTTATGGACTGTGATTCGAAGTGTCAATATGAGACGCATACTCACATGTTTCAGTGGCTGACTTGAGGCATAAAAGTTATTTGTTTCTGTTGTATACACATTTTAATGAATGTGTAGATTTGACTTGTTTAGTACCAGCACATAGCTTCATTTTTAATTGTCTCATTTACAATTGTAAATATCATTTATACCAAGCAATTGGCAGTGCTTTTGGGCATTCCTTCTCCTATACCATATACTAAAAGAAAGCAGGGGAAACTATTGCTCAATTCTTACATTCCTTACACCTGTTATAGGAGTAGCTTTAAAGTAGAATGAACATGCCTTAATAATAACCCCCACCTACCTTTCTAGGCCAGAAAATCCTAATGGTCCCTATTTATTTTGGCCATGGCTTTATTCAATATATAACATATTCAATTAGACCTGGATGCCATGCAATGAATTGGATGCTTCTCTAGCATTCAAAGTGTATAAACCCCCATTTTATTCAATGTCACTATGGGGAATTTATGTCTCCTATGGTCTAGTTGGTTTAACACAGATTTGCACTGCTACACTTTGATACCTACCGTCAATAGATTTAAGCTGTTTCTGTTTGTGTGTGGTATTGTGTGTGGTAGTGAGTGGATCCCCAATCATGCCTCCTACATCCTGTCTCCCGGGTGGTGCAGCTGATTTTCATACTGTAGGAGACCAGAGCCTCCAGCTTATTCTCTCAGTAACATTATATCAAGTAGCTCTCCCAAAGCCTTATTTCATATCCAGCTCTAAGTACTAAGGACTACAGGAGTGAAGCTGCTCCCTTCAGCTTACTCCTTGGCAGAGTGACCATCTAAATAATTTAGGTCTGCAAAACCAACTCCTTAGTATCGAATAAAAAAAAGCAGCCACACTTCTATGAAAACATTTGGAAGGAGTAGACTCAGGGACCCAATCTTCATTTAGTTTTATTACCAAGGTGTAGAAGCTGGAGGAAGCAGGCTCAGGGGATACTCTGCCCTGGATGTAAGATGAGAAAGTAGACTTGGAGAGTAGCTCCCTTCTATAGGTTTATTAGTTATTGGGACACTGCATCTTCTTAACACTTGTAGTTCCATAAAATCATAGGCAGTGTTGGGGTATGACTTGCATCAAGAGCTCAGTGATGTCTGCCAATCCCCAACTGTACAGTTAGAATATTAATGCAGATTACATGCATAATCTTGAGTATCAAGACTACCCAGTGTATGGGATCATTCAAAGCAATTCACTTGACACTTGTTCGTGTATGGCATTCTTTTACATAATTTCTGCATTGATTGCCCAGTGCAGTTGGTTTGACCCAAAATTACTCCAATTTTCCTTCAAACATAGACCTTTATATGTGATGTACAGATGTAGCTGTCCTTAACTAAACATTTTCTGAGTTAAACCAGCTCGATCTAATAAGCAACTTCCATTGATTTCCATGGGTATCTTTGTTTATTCAGCACAGGAAGTTACAGATAGGAGGGAAATGAGTAAGGTTAATCCTATGGATATAATAAAAACATTTTGCATGATTGATAGTGGGGAAGGCCATTCTAACCTTCCACTGCTTCCCTACAACCTGCTTACAGATCGAAAGCATTAGCCCAGTGGCTACCAAAGATTTGTGCAATGTAATACATTGAACAGCAGCTTAGTGGTGTAATGAAAAAAAAAAAACAGCTGAAGAGTATTAACCTATTGCGTACCAGAGATTTGTGCAAAACAATACATTGAACAGCAGTTTGGCGGAGGAATGGAGACCTTCCCTCTTTGGGGAATTGGAGACTCATCCCCAGATTCTTCCAGGAATGGGACACATTGAGCCTGGGGAGCCTGTTGTTTTTGTCTTTCTTTTCACCTACTTGAGTACGACTAAAGAAAAAATCCTCCCTTAAAGCACTTCAAAAAAACAGGAGAAACCATACAGTTAAAATACTGTTATAACTGCTAAAAGCAAAATAATGTTACATAATCACAAACTGTCAGGAGACAGTCCCAAAACATTCCTAAAGTTCTTTTGTCACTCAGCTAGGTCACTGCTACGGTATATGTGAAGGCCTTTGGTAAGGACCTCACGTAAACATGGAAGTGAAAAACACAAAATAATGGCACATTTGCCTCTAAGTGTAGACATCTTCTGTAATTTTCCACCACCCATGTGCTGTACTACCATTATACATATTGTAGGGCCATTTCATATAGTGCACATATGTTTATTATTATTTTTTTTTGTATTGTAATACTTTTTAAAAAAGGTCTATGCTCCACTCTTTTCTAAAAAGAAGAATAGAAACATCCTCTTTGAAGTATTACATACTTTGAGATTATTGTCTCCTGTAGAATTTCCCCATACAATCTTTAATTGAATACTATAAAGAACGTGGCTTAGACCTAAACATAAAAAAGCTTTCAAACACCTGGATAAACTTATTTTATAAAAAGAAGACTAAGATTGGAGGGTACCATTGAGGAAGGAGAAAGTCAGGAGATACCTGCACTGGAGGTGAGCCAGTGAATTCTGTTATACCTAGAGTGGAGGCCCCTATGCTACATTTGTTTTGGCTTCCTCTTAAACATGGGAATCACCAAAGCTGTTATCCCTTACAGTCACTGTCCGTACTGTACAGGGAGTGCAGATATGATTTGTATGGGACTGCCTTAGTGTTCTCTACTCTCCTGGTCAGAGCTGGGTTCAAATACATGAACACACTATCAACAAGGCATTGTTAACCCTTTGAGTGGCATACCTTTCTGGCAGTCAAAGGGTTAAGGGAGACCTGGGGGATAACTGCAGCCAGATGCTGCGAGATGCACCGGCCTGAGACCTGATCAGTGAGCTAGCAGCAAGTCATGGGAAAGGTCTATTCTGGGAAAGGTCTATTCTGGCAAAGACAAATTGGTGAAGAAAGTGCCTGAAAAACAAGAAACACTCTGGCTGTAAGTAGGTGCCGCACTGTCTGAGAATGGCCTGTGATGTGGAAGAGAACAGACCTGCACATCGCATAGCTGACAATACAGTGTTATCCATATATTAGTGAATTTGAAATGAGTAACTGGAAGGGGGAATGAATAAAGATAAAGTGATACATATAGGAAAGAACAGTAGAAACTGAGGGGAACAGAAGAGCATTGTGGGTAGTGGAATTGTCCCATGATCCTAAGCCTGCCCAGTTAGTATTGTGAGAAACCGTTTTCTAAGGCTATGCAATGCGTTGCTTGTCCCTCTGGTACTGAAAGGGTTAAGTACAATGCAGTACAGTCACTTCCTCATATTATGAACAGAAAGTCTTGGAAAGGCAGCTACGTGGTTTCTCACAATACTACAAATACAGGCTAAGGATCATGGGCTTGCAGACTTCCTTGAATGACAGTTGACAGACAGAGTTGTTGGGTGTCTTGTGTGATGCATGAGGAAGAAGGGGATGGTGACATTTAGCTGCAGGGCTGTGGGGAGCTTGGCAGCATAGCTGCAGGATGTACAGTGGAGGGTAGGATTTTCGTGGCAGGCGGTAAGTAGTTTCTGCGGGGACAGTCAGCCATGTTTTTTGTTTTGAAGCAGCGGATGTGAGGGGAGGGCCAACTCCCTGCAGTGATTTTCACAGGTGTATGTGAAAATCACACCCGTGTCTATGTCCAAGACTGGCAGTACTGAGGAAATTTAAATAACTCCTCCTTACTGCCACCCCTGGGTGTGTGTGGCTGGAGCTTCAAGTTATTTCTTTATATATATATATATATATATATATATATATATATATATATATATATATATATATAGATGGGGGAACTATTGCAACAAAAAATTCAAACTAAAAACATTTTACGGGAATGGTTTGGCTATTGACTTGAATGACCATGCAAGAGTTTGTCTCTGGCTGCCAATGGGAAAAACTGCTAAATGAGTCTAATGGCATTCAATACCTTAATTTTGGTTCATTTTGCCAGCCATAGGAGTTGCAGGCAAACAAGCTGTGAATAGACCTGTGAACAGTGTTCTGCTATTTACTAGTTATGTTTTCTCCTTTACTTCTTTCGCTTACTTCAAGCTGCAAGGCTGTACGGATTATATAATATATTTTATCTCTAATGCTATTAAGAGCTGATATTTGATTTCTTGAAACGCACACAGCCTAATATTATCACTGTTACTGATTGTGTGGTTATACACTGATAATTTACAACCTTGTAACATAACCTACTTAACTGTCTCAATTACATTTGCTATAAAAGCAGAGTTAATAAACCCTCTGAATATATATCAGGCATGTTTTCTCAAAGAGCGTGACGATATCTCCCTTCTCTCTATAGAGAGCTGACATTTCTTATCACGAACCATAAGCCATTCAATTTCCATGGGGTATGTTAATGTTTATTATCATATATTTCAAGCTCAACTTTCCTTTAACATTTTGAAAGGTCAATCAATAATGTTGTTTAAATGTAAAAGGACATTAAAACAAGTAAAAATCCCAAGAGTCTGAAGGCCCAGGCTCCTAAAATTTCACGTCTGGCTCCTAAATATTTGAAGTATTTTATATACTTTTCATACACAGCACCCTTCACTGGATCATAAAACTCCTATAAACGATGTTTGACTACAAAGGTTTCCAAATTTTTGTCCACCCTTAACTTAAATTTCCTATGAAGATAATTCTAACACTTAATAAAGGCAGGACTTCTGCCCCTATATGCTTATTATCAGGAAACTCACTTTCAAATGCTTATGCAACCAGGCTACCTTATATAATTTGTCCCTTGATGCTGAGAAAGTGCTTGACCACATTGACTGTGGACTTATGATACTAGTTTGTATTCTGTGGTAATATAAGGAATGTTATCATGTCTCTATACGCAAACCAACAGCTTAAGATAACAATTCAGGAATCTTTTCCCACCCATTTTCCTATACACATGGTATCCATCCAGGCTGCCCATTTTCTCTCTTATTATTGCCTTAGTAATGGAACCACGAGCCCACAAAATATTACATAAGTAAAAGTAGGTGAATCCCATCACAAAACTGGCTTTTGTGTAAGAGTAAATCATTTTTAATATTTAACCCGATTATACTGATGCTCAGATTACCACATATTAGTCTACTTTGTCCACATATTATACTATAAACGGGGTTTATTTAAAAAAAAAAAAAAAAAAAAGCTTTAAACATTGGCTTTCACACAGAGACTGAATTAGTTTTCCCTTTGATTAGTGTAAATAACTTATTTATTGCCTAGACATAAAGATTACTAAAACTCCTAGATCTCGCTTTACTGCTAATATCTCTCCTTTTCTCCAGCAAATTAAACATGAATATCTAAATGCTCATGATTAGAAATGTCATGAACAGGCTGCATAACTTCTGCTAAAATTATCTTTTTCCTTAAAGGGACACTACTGTCCCATAAACAATTCTTCTTGTTTTGTAGCGTTAAAAAATAAATTAAGTGGCACAAATCCCATCTCTCAAACCTTTACAGTTTGAGAGATATTTGCATGTAAAGTTCCCCCTCCCTCCCCTTCTCCTGACGTCAGCACTGTGCTGACAGCAGGAGATCCTGGTCCGGGGACCAGCCGGCGGCTCTGCAGCAGAGCCGAAATTGCTTTATTAAACAAGAATTACTTCATTGGAAAGGTCTACAAAGTGTGCCTGGTTTGCAAGCACACTTTGTAGACCATTCCAGTGACGTAGTTCTTTTTAAATAACGCGATTAAGGCTCTGCTGAAGAGCCTCCTTGAGTCAGCCTCCTCGAACATCCTGCTGTCAGCTTTACAGCTGACAGCAGGAAAAGAGAAACTTTAGATGAGAATATTTCTCAAACCATAAAGGTTTGAGAGATAGAATTTATGCAACATAATTTATTTTTTTTACATTTACAAAGCAAAAAAATTTTTTTATGGGACATAACTGTCCCTTTAAGGCATGTAATCTATTTAGAACCATAACCTTTTTCACTTCTAGGATCTTCTTTATTGAAGCTCACAATATGTTCTAATTATTTAGTGGAACCATAAGCAACCAAGATTAGCCATATATCTCCTTCCATGACACTATCTGTATGGCAGATTGGGTGTCCCAAAAATTCAGTCAAAATTCATAGACACAGCAAATTTTTAATGTTCATCTTGTGCTGGATACAGAAAATATGGATAACCTTTGTACAAAATGCAATAAAAAGCACGTTTGCCTACTGTTTTCTTAAACCAAAATGGTAGATATAAGATTGGTCACATACATGCAAGATAGGGACTGTGCTATGGTGGAGTTGTGTGCACTGATATGCAACAAGGGAGCCATACATAAGCTTAGGTGCAGACGCATGATTTTTAAGCTTACATACTTCTCTCTTTCAAGATACTTCTCTCTTATACTCCTTCTTACATTTCAACTCTGATGTCCCGTTATACACCATCCCGCCACTTACGTTCAGCCAATGATTGCCTTCTCTCAGCTCCTTTTGTGTCTACAGCCCTGTCACATATCAAACCTTTTTCTATCATTGCTCCGTATCTATGGAATGCTCTACCATCCAACCTGCGCCACTGCACCTCGCTGATAACCTTCGAATCTCACTTAAAAACGCACCTCATGGATAAAATCCCAACATGCTAGAAGGCACTGATGTTGTACAATGAGCACTCTTATAAATTATTTACTTTACTGATGTCCTCTATCATCATCAGAACTAGTACTGTATTCAGCACTTGACCCTTATGTACTCTGTATGTCTCCCATTACCACTGTAGATTGTAAGCTTTCGGGCAGGGACCTCGCACCCAATGTTTCACTCTACAAAGCACCTGTAACCCTGTATTGTTTAAACCCTGAAATTGTAAAGCGCTGCGTACACTTGTGGTGCTATATAAATAAACATATTCATTCATTCAAGCTTACATACAAGAACAGAAAATGTGCTGCTGGATTCATATATTTCCCCACTTTTTCTGGATAAAATGCACTCAGGCCACTCACTTACAGATCTATTAACTAACTGTACAGGTAGCCATTTTTTAACATGTGTGACTTATGACAGAAAAAAAAAGATTGAGATGCAAATCACAGAGGTAAATATTCTCTGTACATTAGACTACTGGAAGTTGTCACCGGTTGCAACATTATAACAGACTGGTTATTCTACATAAGGAGTATGGCTTAAGATCAGAAAGCCAGTACTTCACAAATGTGGCGTCTTCCACCATTTGCCAGCATGTTCTGATAAAAGCAGATTCAATATCAGTTTTGGGGGTCTAGAAGCATTTATTTTCATTTATGGGTGTTACTTCTCCTTTAATGAAAATGAGAGCTGTGAGAAAGACAGCTGAATCACAATCATTGGGTGAGAAGTAAGTTCTCCATCTCATTTGCCCCTGGCTCTGTATTATTGGGGACTGATAGAAAACAAAATTTGGCACTATCACTGTAGTG
The DNA here is from genome assembly GCA_037306005.1 of Rhinophrynus dorsalis. NCBI lineage: Eukaryota > Metazoa > Chordata > Amphibia > Anura > Rhinophrynidae > Rhinophrynus > Rhinophrynus dorsalis. The sequence continues at coordinate 403,460,221 of CM074721.1, forward strand.
TTAGGAGAGTTCATGCTAGAAGCTGTCAGCAGGTGGTTGTTTGTATATTTTCCTCTTCTTGTGCTGCATGTTTGTCACAAAAGACAATCCATTACCATTTGTTCCACTTTTCAATAAAACAAAAGTCTGTAGAACCGCAACCACAAATGTAAAACATGTACTCTGCAGAACTAAACTATCTGGATCACATCCAAGCCTTGTATGCCTGAATTAGTTGGACATTCTACCATGCTATCAATTAATCCACCACGTCGCAAGCACTTAAAAATATTAAGAGATCGCTTACTAATTATGAACAAATTGCAAGGAATTAAAGTGAACAATCTATGACAACAAAATGTGTTTTGACTAGGATAATTTAGTAAATTATAAAGGCAATAGTAGCTAATAACTAAATGGGATGAATGGTCACATAATTACATTCTTAAACGATATGGATTCCTTAAAAAAGTTTGTGGTACATTATGGAGAATGTATGAATCTATTTTCTTATTTTCTGCTCTGGAATACTGGCTTCCCGATAATGAAGCTGCACTTTAGGGTATGTACCATGGAGTATGAACATATCAGTGCATACCAATGCAAACACTCCTCTATCATTAAATATGAGCAAGGCCTGAAATCCACCCCCCATAGCATAAGTAGGAAAATGCAGTATCTTTTCTTCAGTTTCCTCTGCACCTTGTTAGCACAGAGTACATGGAGCAAAGGAAAGGAACAACCTGAAAAGTCCATATACTTCCCCAATACCCTTCCTTTAATGCAAGCTGTATAAGTAGGGTAGTAAATTAGTGCTGAGCAGACACCTTTAAAAATACATTCCAGTCCTCATTTTAAAGAGGATAGCTCAGTTGGTTAACCTTTTAAGTGCCGGGGGTATGCAAAGGGTTAATCGGTCCCAGCAGGGTCAACGCAGCCTTTCATCCTTCCCAGGTAGATACAATGAGTTCTCAATGGTGGAGATGCACTAAGGCATGATAAAGAGGTGATAACATGGAGATAAGGTCGCCAGTGATATCACTTTTCCAGTTCATATATTATTCTGTGGAGCCAATGCACTGAGATTTATATAACTTTGGAAATCTTAGTGCATAGACTCTATAGAATAAAACATAGGACCTGGAGAAGTGATATCACTAGAGAAGTCATCTCCACTTTATTTATGCCTTAGTGCATAATACCAAATGTATCCTTCCTGGTAAAACAATTTCACAAAAATAAATAAATATATATATATATATATATATATATATTATACTAGCAATGTGGGATGGTGTTGCACGTCATGTATGCAATAAAGTGTGGTAGACGAGGGATAGTGCTGGAACTGGGACACACTTATATACACAGCACACAGTGTATTTGGTATTGGGTGGCAGGAGGTTATAATACCAGCTCTGCTGGGTCTTAAGTTGCTGCAGTAAGGGCAGGGAGCCCTGAACCCTTCAAATGTGCAAATGTCAGAAGTTCATACTGCAATGCAAATTTATACTGAATTTATAAGCAACCCTTAAAGGGACAGTAATACTTAAAATGTAAAAAAAAATATGTTGTAGGGTTTATTCCCCTGAGTAAAACAAGGGCATTCCCACTGCTGAAAGGTGTTTTATTCAAAAGTTATTACAGCTCAAAGTTGACTTTTTTAGGTGCAATATCACAGTGGCCTGAAATTTTACAGTGGCGCTGAGCAGCCCATAAGATGGTGTAGCAATAGCGCCACTGTATAAACCCTACAACATATTTTTTTTTACATTTTAAGTATTACTATCCCTTTAAAGCAAGTGTGCAATGTGAGGCCCTCCAGCTGTTCAGGGTCTACAACTGTCATCATGGCCAGGCAAGCAGCCAATGTCAAATGGCTGGCTATGCATGATGGGAAATGTAGTCCTTTCCTGAACAGTTGACTGTGTGCCAGGAGTGATAATATGATGGGTCTGATGTGCTGAGCAGCGCATCAAATTAATTGCCAGCATTGTGCATCTTATTGCTTTCTGCTACTCTATGCTTCCTTTCAGTGCCCTATTTTTTAGTACAAGAATGAACACACTTGTATTTTCATGGTTCAGTCAACACTGCGCTCATATTTTATGGAAGAACATCTTTGTCTGCTCTGGACTCTCTCTCTCTCTCCCCTTCTCTGCAGAGAAGGGAAGAGAGAGAGAAAGAGAGAGAGAGAGATGTTCTTCCATAAAATATGAGCGCAGTGTTGACTGAATCCTTTTGCTGTTGGTCATGACATCCAGCGCTGCTCCAGCCTCAGGCTCATGGTCCCTCCGCTGCTCGCTTCCTCCTCCCTGTTGTCCGGGTGCAGGAGAAGGTCTCCTCCAGGGGCCTGGATGAAGCCGCATCACAATGTCCTCAGGTTTATGGTCCCTCCCCTGCTCGCTTCCTCCTCCCTGTTGTCCAGGTGTAGAAGGTCGCCTCCAGGGTCCCAGATGAAGCAGCATCAGGACTTCCGCTCGTGGGTAGCTATCCAGCCTCACAGCGAGCTCCAGGCTTTTCTGAAGAAGACAGGCCGACCGGAGCGGAAGCAGACCATGGACCATGGCAGGAGAACAGGGCCCAACGAAGCTCACGCAGCAGGCGTCCCCGGGGCTCCATTTGTTCCCCGCTGGTGGATTAGTTGTGTGTGTGTGGGGGGGGGGGGCTTGTGTTGCATGTGGCGCATGTGTGAGTGGCAGCCATTTTTTTTCTCAGTTGAGGTGGATAGTGAGGGCCGGGCCGGATACTGGGGGCCAACTCCCCTGTTATGGGGCCTGAGGCCCCTGCAACGCCTGTGAAAATCAGGCCCCCATTGAATCACCCAATGGGAGCAGTAACTCCTCCTTATTGCTGCTCCTGTATGTGTTTGCCAGGCAAGCACACCGATATATAGCTGACAGAGATTTATGAAATCTTTCTGTCATTCATGATGTTACAGGGTAACACAATCGTCCTATAGACATTTCTATAATACAAGACATTAATGGATCAACTTGTTAGTATTGCCAATATTAGGAGATTTTAGATCGGAATGCATTTTCCTATTGGGCACTATTATTATTAAAATTTGAAAAATAAATGTGCAAATGTAACAATGAATTCTTTTACATTCCTGTATTGGGTCAGGCTTTTTTTCTGTTATGTTTCAGTGTTTCACAGTGAACCATTTGAATAAAAAAATTGGAAATGACCCAAGGATAAAGTAGGTTTTCTTAACACTTTAGGACCACAGAGTTGGCCAATGCAATGCCCATCCTAGTTTTCCTTAAAGGGTTAAATAACTATTTTACATACAAGATAGAAATGATGATGACAGCGCTCTAAGAAGATCTAGAGTAATGCTGCAGCAAACCCGCTACACTATACAGGATAGATACAGAGTCTCACTGATTTACATGGGGTATTTAACCCTTTGAATACTAGAGAATTTTGAAACAATGCATTGGAGACCTCTCTAGCATTCAAGGTGAAAAAGCCCCATTGAAATCAATGAGAATTTGGTTGATTTTTATTTGATCCCTATGGTTTAGTTGGTGTGATCCAGAATTACTCCCCCAGCCTCATAACCTAATGGGATGTAAAAGGTGACTGATAAGGCCTCATATTGCACCTGTGTTATTTCACACGGGATTTAAAGTTACAAGCATCTGCATTTGTGGACCTTGACTTGACATCCTTGCTACAAAACTAGGGCAAAAGTAATGAGTGTGAATTTGTAGCTTCATTTATACTGTATGTACAAAAAGCATGTGTGTCAGATATAATCAACACAACCACTATCGAGGGCGATAAGTGCATCGCATAATCACATAGGGCCATATATGCACGAAAATGGGTTAATTTTGAGGTAAAGGTACTTACCATAGGGAACACGTCAAATATTCATATTGATTTAAGCGGGTCTTTTAACCCCTTGAATACTAGAAAGGACTGCAACCCATTTATTCAAAGGTTTAAAGCCCTTTTAAGGGACCAGTAAAGTTTTATTAAGCCTTTGAGTGCCAGAGAGGTATGCAACGCATTGCTTTGCATACTCCTCTGGCACTCAAAGGATTACTGGAAAAAACCTATACTGTAGGACTTTTCCCTCTGAGTACAAAACTGGTACTCCAACTGCTTGCAGCTGCTTTATGCAAAATATATTACAGTTCAAACTATCCCAAAGTGGTGGAGCTGTTACTAACACATCCAATGGAGAACTTTAACCAATGGATGGCCTTTTCCATAAAATTCACTTGAATAACTGTCAAGATACCAGTGGGGTCAAGCATTAAGGTGAGATAAAGGTGATACACTCCAGTGTGACATACTCTCCAATTCTTATGATATGCTCAATAAAAGAGAGGGTCCACGTTCAGCTTTCAAGGACTGCCTATAGTCCAGGATTTAAGGATATCCATGATTACTTCTAGGTGAGTTAATCAGTGACTCATTCATTCTGATTGACAAACCTGTACTCAAGCAGGGAAATCCATAAATCCTGGCTTGTTGATAGCCCTTAAGGCCTCACCAACTTGATAAGGAGGGTTCATAGCATAACGCTGGAATTGGAGAGTTTATTTCACTGGAGAGTTCATCTCACATTAGGACATCTCCTCAAAGGTGAACTGTCTGGACACCAGAGGGGTTATAAGCATACCTGGGAACTTCTAGGTCTGGGTTCCCCTCCGTGGAGCCCTGTGGTGCAGATAAGGTGAGAGAAATGACATGATTGGTGTCATAAAAATGGCAGGGCGGGACTAAAAAAAATATATACATAGCTAGACTACCCTGGAGAAGAAGGAGAAGAGGCCGGGGAGTGGGAGTAACTCAATGGGAGGAGCGGATGTGGGCAGAGTTTAATTAGAAACTCCCCACATCCGGAGAATCAGACTCTGCCCTGGAGACCCAGTAATTCAAAGTCAAAACTGGAGTCTCTGGGGCAAAACCGGAGAGTTCCCAACTATGGTTATAAGGTGCGTCAGTGCCTCTTGATCTTTTTTTATTTTTTTGCCTCAAGGCACTCAACACAGAGCTTGGAATTGCCTATACAACCCTAACATCTGGTCTTTAGCTAGTCAAAAAATAGTTACTGTTGAATAAGAATGCATTGGAGACCATTCTAGCATGAAAGGGGTAATTCTTCTTTTTTCAGCTTCTATTTAGAATTTGAAACCAAATGGTTTGGCCCACTGGGAGCTTTGAGGGCCACACATGTAGCCCTTAATGTGGATCTGCTTGCCTATAACTGCATTAAAGAGTGAGCAATCCCAATATCATATTCATTTTCATTGCAGTGAATTTCACTGAAATCAAATTAATCATTTTCCTTCACAAATCTGTTTCTGGCCTCTAAATTTTACCGTCGTGAGAAATGAGTAATAAAACCTTTGATGTAACGTCATAGGCAACTAAATAAGGCAGGTGATTAAATGTAATACAATTTTGTCTTCTGTTACTTTACTGCAGGAACATTAATGTATTCAAGTGGGAAAAATAAAGGACATTGGTCCTTATGTTTAATAGCAGTTCTGGAGCAAAGCAAATGCGCTCTAGGGGTCAACGGAAAGGAGATTTTTATCCCCATGAATGCACATTGTTTCGCAATGGTTTGGAAACCTGTATAGCATTCAAGGAGTTAAAACCCCATTTAAATAATTTGGAAGTTTTATGTGCCCCTTATAGTGCAGTTGGTTTGTTTCAGAATTACTCAGCTTTGCTTCTACACATAAATCCCACTTTCTGTGGGAAGAAGGCTGGGGGTGTCAGGCAGTGTATGTGGGACTAACACAAAATGGTGTGGTTCCCCATGTTGCACAACATGTTAGAAATCTGACATACATTGCCCCCTACAACATATTAACCCCCCTTAGTAATTCAACATATAGTGCTCCCATTCGATATTCCTCTTTCTCCAGTTTTATTCAACATACACAGACCTCTTTGTATATGAAATGTAGAAGTTTTTTGAATACATCGACAAAATCATATTACCACAGTATCAACCTTTTGTGAATCTAGGCATTCTAACGCATAACTTGCCAGTTCTCCATGTATTTTGTCCTTAGAGAGAAAGCATAAATGTATTCTGTGCTGCTTTCGTTGAAACAATGGTTTAAAACAGTTGTTGTGACTTCTATGCCTCAACTCTGAGGCGCAAGTTTCTCGACAGAAAATGTAACCACAAAATACGATGTAATACTGACAGTAGCTAATAGAATGCTACTTGTGCGTTGTTCTTAGTTGTTTCTTATGGGCATTTATTTGTGTGGCAGCGTATATAATTACCACTGGTTTTGTTTCAACAACTTGGGTAATAGGAAAACAAAACCTGACTTAAAAAAACCACAACGCCTGTTTTTTTTTTTTTTTAGCGTGGCTAACAGTATCGAGCCCTAGGAGAGAAATAAAAAAATTCCTCATATTACCAGATATTTCAATGGGGCTTTTAATCCCATGAATATGGGGATGTCATTTATATCAATGGGAATTTCTTTTTTCCCTTATGATACAGGTACTTTTTCCAGAATTGTTCCAGTTCTTCTTAGCACATCAGCCTCACTGTCTTTGGGTTTATTTTAATACAGACTGGTCTAGGGATGGGTTTTCTTCAAGCCCATGTACTGGTGACCCACACCCTATAAAAATACAATATAATGAAGGCTATGAAAATCATAGACAGATGGTAATCCTCCGAAAGACCCCTGGAGGGGGGGGGGAAGTTAACTCCAGTCAGCAGCCTGCCATTTGAACTGTTTTGTTTTAATACCTCCATTTACCTCTAATTACTATGTCTAATTCAGGGCTGATGCTCTACTGTGAGGTACATTTCTGTTTTCCATTATTTTAGAGATCCTATGTGCTATTGGCTAATGTGCTGTTTAACCCACTGGATGCTAGAGTGGTCTCCAATGCATTACAAATTAATAAACTTGAAACCTCACTAAAACACAAGGGGTGTTACTGAAGTTATGTTTAGCCCTTTAAGGACCAGGGTGGTGTTCAAGCTATTGCTTTGCAATGCCTTGCATACCCCTTTCATTCAAAAAGGGTTAAATATCTCAAACCATATATGTTATTGAGAGAGTGAAAGCAGTACTGTATGTATTTTATAATTTCCTGTATACTCAGTGGGAAGTCTAGTGTTTAACCCAATCAGTGCCAAGGAGTATAACATGCAATGCTTTTGCACACCCTCTGGTACTTAAAGGGTTATCAAGGATTTATACTGTAACTTTTGGTTATAATTTAAAGTAACAATCATAGAGGCAACATCACTAATATAAACACAACTTAGCAAAATTGCTGTCAGTAATGCACATTTTGTGCAGATAGCCCCTTAAGCTTGCTCTGAGGGATCATATGCATTTTTTTTAATTGGATGACTCCAAATAGTAACATACATAGTAACATAGTAGATAAGGCTGAAAAAAGACATGCGTCCATCAAGTCCAGCCCATGCCAAAAAACACCCCTGTTGATCCAGAGGAAGGCAAAAAAGCCCTCTGGAGCCATTTCCAATCTAGCCCCAAGTGTGTGTGTGGGGGGGAATTATTCCTTCCTGACTCCAATTGGTACTCAAATAATTCCCTGGATCAATATCCTATTTGCTTTGAAGCCATCTGTCCTAATTCTCAATATTGCTCTGTGCTAGATAGGCATCCATTGCTTTTTTGAATGCAGTTGCATTATCTGCAAGCACAACATCCCGAGGCAAAGAATTCCATAGCCTTACTGCCCTTACTGTAAATAATCCCTGCCTTTGTTTTAGTAGAAAGCGCCTTTCCTCTAGTCTTAATGGATGACCTCTTGTTCTTAGCTCAGCTCTTTGCATAATTAATTCATTGGATAGTTCTTTGTTTTGAACTTGAATGTATTTGTAAATGGTAATCATATCACCCCTTAGATGTCTCTTCTCTAATGTAAACAAACCCAGTTTGACTAGTCTCTCTTTGTAACGCAGATCCTCCAATCCCTTTATCATTTTTGTTGCACGTCTCTGCACCTTTTCCAGTTCAGTAATGTCTTTTTTTAGAACAGGCGTCCAAAATTGTACTCCATATTCTAGATGAGGCCTAACCAAGGATTTATACAGAGGTTGGATAATATTAGCATCCTTTGCTTCTACACCTCTTTTTATGCAGGCTAGTATTCTATTTGCTCTTGCAGCGGCTGAGTGACTCTGCACACTGCTGTGAAGTCTATTGTCTATCAGTACTCCTAAATCTTTCTCTAATGAGGATTTCCCAAGTTGTCTCCCATTTAGAGTATATATATAACAAGTTTGTTTCTACAGCCCAAATGCATAACCTTACATTATCTACATTAAATTACATCTGCCACTTTTCTGCCCATTCACTTAGTTTATCTAAATCCTTCTGTAGGGAAAAAACATCCAGCTCAGTATGTATTTCCTTACATAGTTTAGTGTCATCAGCAAAGAGTGAGATGCTACATTCAATTCCCACTTCTAGATCATTAATAAACAAATTAAAGAGCATTGGTCCCAGGACTGAACCCTGCGGCACCCCACTTATAACCTTAGACCAATTTGAAAAAGTTCCACTTATAACAACTCTCTGCCATCTATCATTTAACCAGTTCTCCATCCATGTACAGATAACATCGCCCAAACCCAAGCCTTTTAATTTATGCAGTAACCTGTTGTGAGGCACTGTAGCAAAGGCTTTTGCAAAATCCAAGTATACTACATCAACAACAATTCCCCTGTCCAAATTACTACTTACTCTTTCATAAAATGCAAGTAAATTAGTCTGACATGATCTGTTCTTCATGAAACCATGCTGATTCCTACTAATGATATTGTTTGTCTTCACATAGTTCTGAATACTGTCAGTTAATAACCCTTCTAGTATCTTACCCACTATGGAAGTTAAGCTCACAGGTCTATAATTTCCTGGTTTGGATCTTGCTCCCTTTTCAAACAATGGAACTACATCAGCTTTCCTCCAATCACAGGGCACTATGCCTGATGAAAGTGAATCAATAAATTTTAAGTATAATGGTTTTACTATTACTGAACTAAGTTCCGTCCGGTCCAGGATCTTTATTCACTCTAACCCTTTCCAGTCTCCTTTGGACCTTGTCCTCAGTAAGCCATGCAGATGTTGGAGGAAATTTAGTGGTTTTGTTTGTTTGCCCATAGCTTGTCATTGCTGCTTCCTTTGTATATACTGAAGCAAAGAACATATTTAGGGTGTTAGCCATAGCTTTATCCTCACTAATCAATTCACCTGTCTCAGTCCTAAGTTACCCAACAAACAAATCTTCAATGATAATTTTTTCTAAGGTGTGCTTTACTGCATACAAACAGCATTAGCTAACTACTCTTAGTAATGAGGGAAAAAAGCATTATTCTCCCAACTACATCCCTTTGCTTTGTACAATGTATTTAAATGCCATACAAAGTTAATTCAGCATTACACAATTGGCTGGCAAATAATAAACTAAATAAATTAGCTGTTTCCCCTTGCATTAAGTTATGTAGGGAATTTGCATAGGATTAAAGAGATTTGCATCACAAATGGAATGCATGACCTTTCTAGGATAAATTACTTCCACTTTTTATTATGCATGAATGCCTCTCTCTATTAAAACAAACTTTAATACAAACTATTTGCGCAACGAATTACCAGACATGATAACCATCTCTTTCAAATGCTGAGTAAGGCAATAGTGAAACCGATATAATAGACTTTGAAACGTTTGAAAACAGAGCAGACAACTATAAACATACAATTAACCACAAAAACCCTCCCTTAACAAGTTTCCAGTGTGAATCGGGAAGATGTCCTGGCCACACGCCATCAACTCATAAAATGCCAGTTCATCTACTTATGTGGTTACATATAGTGTTGTATTGCTCAGTAATTTATCAATGTGTAACTGTGACAAAAGTCTGCCTATGTTGTTGGTACAGTGTGGGGTGAATGTACAAATCCACAAAAGCAGCTCCGCTAACTAAAGTCTCGAACAGCAGTGGCTGCACTTCAGGGTATGCACAGCAGAGTATGTAGTACATATTGGTGCACACTCTGCCATAGTTAACAATAATGCTAGCAAGCCATTTAAATCTACCCCATAGCATGCACAGGTTTGATTAAAGTTACACCACTTCCTCTATGCCTTGTTTAATACATGCTGTTAAAGTGTAGTACAAAGGAACACCCCAAAAATCCCAAAGACTGCCCCAATGCCCATCCCTGGGAACTCTCGGGATTTGACGCCAAGATTCAGGATTTTGAACCAAATTTCAGGGTCACAGGGTAAAGGGTCAAATTCTCAAGGTGAGAGAGCCCAGTGTTTCCTACTATAAGATTTACACCAATTTACTGCTTATTTTATGTCTAAATTAGTGACATTTCTACCAGAAAGGCAGAGGGAGAAGTCCTGCTGGTCTTATGAGTGTATAAGAAATGGTATCTCAGAACTGTAGTATGTTAAAGGCTCCTTGAAGACTGACTGGATCATCTCTGGGTTAGAGCAAACATTGACATCACACCTAGAATCTACTTTCTTGGGAGAGTTAAAGGATTAGTAATGTCTCTTTCAAATAAAATATAATATTGTAGATATTACAAAAATATACTAACTGATTCAAGTCCTGTCTCTGAAACCTTTATAGTTTGAGAGATATATGATGCTAAAGTTCCCCCCTCCCTCCCGTTTCACAGATGTCAGCCTCTAGTTTACAGCAGGAGATCCTGGTCCCAGGACCATCCTGTGATTCTTCAGCAGAGCTGAAATACCGCATTCTAAAAAGAAATACTTCAGTGGAACGGTCTACAAAGTGTGCTTCCAAACCAGGAACACTTTGTAGACTGTTCCAATGAAGTATTTCTTTTTAGATACAGCTATTTCGGCTCTGCTAGAGAACTGTCTTTGAGTCACATGACTCGAATCTCCTGTCAGCTTTACAGCTGACATCAGTGAAAGGGGTGAGAGGGGGGACTTTAAAACTTTATATCTCTCAAACTATAAAGGTTTGAGAGAGGACTTGGATCAGTTAGAGACATTACTATCCCTTTAAAGGTTAATATTTCAAAGATCTCAGGGTGAGGTCTTTTCAAAAGTTCCCAGGTATGTTGATGCCCTCTCTTTAGTGCAAGAGGCGTTAAAGGGAGAATTTTCGCATTAGTAGCATTGTAAATTGGTGTTAGGCAGGAAAAGGGCCAGAAAATAGATTCCAGCACCTGTTTTTACTTTGAATCATAGTTGTACATGCAGCACTTTATCTATCAGATGTGTACCTTCTTGGGAAATCTGACTAGGAATGCTCTGTATGTCATTTACTTACAAATGAATTATTATCATTAACGCGTTTAGGACAAATGCGTTGCACGCACCCCTCTGGTCTTGAATAAACTTGATCATTTATAAGTATCAAAAAGGTGTATTCGAATGATTGGAAGTGATGGAGACTTGGATACTCTGCTCTTTCCAAAAATTATAGATATTTCTCAATGTATGAGTATAGGAGAGTAAGGTGAATGTACAAATTCTCCAGCACAGTTCCACTGCTGTTGTTTTCCAATGCCAGCAGGTGCACTCCTGGGCATGCACTAGAGTGTATGGGTGCTTTAGTGCATAGCAGTGCAAAGAGTCTGCTGTCATTAAGACATTATTGCCAGCAGGCCTCTTATGGCTCCCCCATAGCATGCACAGCTCACACAGTGTTGTAATAAATGGAACATTCTCCAGTACAGTTAAAGCCTAGAGCAGAGCACCTCAGGGTTCAGTACTTGGTCCACTGCATTTTACCCCTTTGAGTGCCAGAGGGGTACGCAACGCATTGCAAAGCAATGAGCTGCGTACTCCTCTGGGCCTCAAAGGGTTAATATGTTTATAAATAACCTGGAAATAGATTTAGAAAGCAAAATTTCAATATTTGTAGATGACACTAAATTATGTAGGGTAATAAATTAAGAGCAAGATGTTTGTTCTCTACAGAGGGGTTTGCATAAGATGACAGATCAGGCAAACAAATGGAATATGAAGTTTAATGTAAGAAAGTGTAAAGTTATTTACTTGGGAAGAAAAAAATCTCAATGCTACTTATGAACTTAATGGGATAATTTTACAAAAGTCATTGCTAGAGAAAGATCTGGGAGTCTTTGTAAATTATAAACTTGAAATACTGACCAGTGTCTAACTGCAGTAGCAAAAGCAATTTCTAGCATAAGGGAACATACAGGGTTATAATGTGTATTAGTAGGTAAAACAGGAAGCTCTGGTAAACAGAGTAATACCCATTTAAGAGTTGTGAAGGCTTATACAATTCTTGTTTTCTTAGTAATACTGTGGCGAAGGTTGAACATGATGGACTTATCTTTTTTTAAACTAATTTACTATGCAACTATGTAACATAAAGTTATACTAATTTTCTCTGTGCTTTGTTAGTACATAAAGTACAAGACACAGAGGAAATTAATGCCATGAAATGCCCATACACATTCACAATGCCATTTCTGTGGTGCAAGTTGTGTTAACTGGAGAATTTTAGGAGTAAAGTAGCTTAGTAAATTGTCGTTAGGCAGGCGTAGTGCAAGAAAATCTCTTCCAGCACCGGATTTTGTGTTGAATCATATATGTACATCCCTCAGTGTGTGGAAAACAAAAGCAGGTCCAGTGAATTTGATTAATGATTTATTTGGGACCAACTAGAAGTTGGTGGTGGTTGCTGGAAGAAGGGTAAATCTAGGCCAGCTGCAAAGTTGTTTCTGATTGACAAAAAAGGGTTAGGCCAAATCAGATTAATATGAAGGTGTAGGCAGGATCTGGACCAACCACAATGTTACAAATGTTGATGCGTATTTGAGGTTGAACACGTTAGGAAGAAAAGTATTGGGCAATCAGCAAAACTGTCTCAAGTGGGATTTCGAGGTCTTTATGGTATGGGTTTATCAGAGGTAATATTTATTTTAGAAGTCTAATAGAAATTAGATTATTAACCAAAATCCAAAAGCAATAGCTAACAAAACTGTGAAATGACATATATAACCTACAAAGAACCTATATAATAATTCACTAAGGTTTGTCAGAAGCCGTCATGCTCAGTAGAGACGGCTGCAAGCGGTTTAGTCATGCGCAGTACAGACTGCCCGCGCTGTGGCTGTTACAGAGCAGGGCTTTCTGAATTCAGACCGGAGTCGCACAGAGAGGACTCCAGTCTGAATTTGGAGCGCTTCGCTCTGTATCAGTGGTGTCACGGCCACTCTCTACTGCTCATGCCTACAGAGATGGAACTGTGGCCCGTGTAAATGGGCCTTTCAACTTGTTCATAAATAAAATAACAAAGAAACAGTATATGATTAATAATTATTAAAAAGTACATTGCTTTTAAAGCCAAGACAGTATAATCTTTTTTTTTTTACAACTATTAAAGAAAGACTAATGCCTAAAATGATCTCGGGTTACATACATTCAAATAACGTACTCCATGCTAGTCTATGTAAAAATTATCTATTTGTTATGTGTGGCCTAACACCTAATCTTACATATAATTTCTGGGGGCACTCATTTCTGCTTTTTAAAGGGCTCCCATTTAATAGAAATCTTTATAGCTGTCTTTGAAGCGATACTGTTTTATCTTCTACTAGTTGAACAGCCCGTTACACGGGCCACAGTGCCACTGCCACCAGGTCGCGGAGCAGTCACACGCAGTAGAGACTGCCCGTGCCACGGCTGATACAGAGCTGGACGCTCCTTCGGAGCGCCCAGCTCTGTATCAGCCGCGGCTCGGGCAGCCTCTACTGCACATGACTGCAGCACGCGCAGCAGTGTGTACTGCGCATGTTGCGGCGTTACACACAATTTAGCGAATTATTATATAGGATTAACGGTCTTTCTTAAAGGAGCAGTAAACATTTTAAATGAAAAATATATATTGTAGGGCATTTCCTACTGAGTAAAATAAGGGTACTCCCACTGCTGAGAAATGTGTATTTCCAGAGTTATTACAGTTAAACCCATGTCTTCTTACATTAGCAGTGCCCTCTAGTGGACAAACTCCAATTAGTTTTTGTTATATTCTAATGGAGAGGAAAATCAGCGACATATAATTCTCCACAGAATATGATAGAAACTGCTGAGTCATGCTGTCAGTTAGAACTATCAGGAAATAAACGCACAGTAAATTAACTTCCTGATTATTTGAAGTGTTCTAGTCACTAATAATAAAAGGCCAGATGTATGTTTGTCTGCTGCAGTAATGCGCAGTAGACACTGCCCGAACGCACAGACTTTGGCCCGTGTACATGGGCTTTTACAGTAGTTTTTTAATAAAACAGTTAACAACTGTGGGAGTGGCCTTGTTTTACTCAGCAGGAAAAGTTCTATAACATATGTTTTCATAACTATAGGTACCAATCTCAATATATTAATATTAGCGCAAACAATTAACCAAATTGTATCAATATAGTATAGTCTACACATGCATTAAAAATGCAAGGTTAGGATTAGCTTTTTAAGTACATAATATTTAATTAGCTTTAGTACACTTTAAAGTATGAATTTGTGATATCAGTTAATAGTAATTGTACTTGCACTTATGATCCTCCTCTTACTGTCTCTGTATGTCATCATGAATACTAATTAGACTGTAAGCTCCTTCTTGCACTTTTTCGCCCACAAATAATGCAATGATCGCAATTTAGCCTAATGCTCTTATCCCAGTTCTGTATTTTTGTATTGTATTATTTCAACTTCTGTAAAGTGCTGTGTACATGTATGGCTCTATATAAATAAAGATACATACATATATACATACATAGTAAACTTTTTATATTGCAGTGTCTATTACACCAACATGTACATTTTAACTCAATTTAAATAATAGTTTTATTGAATAAAGTAGTCAGCCTTGTCTCCTTTACCGAACTTCTCCCTGCAGGGGATAGGCCCAATTACCAAGCATCAGTTGGAGGCATAAATATAAATATGCTTCATTTATGTGAGATTTCTGTTATGTCTCAAACAGCTTTGCTTTAGTAAATACATGGTGTAGCATACCTTTAGTTATGTCAGCTCTCTTGGTTTAGGAGTAAAAGGCTCTTCAATTCAGAACACCTAGCTGTGGCTTGAATTTTATTTAGGCTGAATGAGACATCAAGGAAAAAAAACCCAATATACACACTTCTGGAGACTTGATATGATTTGACCCATCACAGCAGCAGTTCAGCATCTCCAGAAGCACAATTCTAGGTTGATCAGCTCTTTTAAAACTACCATAGATCAGAAATAGCAACTTCAAGTGATTAGATTGAAACCGACTAGCATTTCAAAGTCCCTTCGGCTCATTATCATACAGTTTCTGTTTCAACAGTTGGAGGCAGTTGAAGTACCTGGATTTAGCTCTTTGGGGGTCAAATTTGACATTTTCCCAACTCAAAAGAGCATGCATCAATTAACCTTGCTATGCTCACTTGTAGGGTGGTCACTAATAATTACCTAGAGATTAGCTTCATAATATGTTCTTCATCTGTTTTCTTACATATTTAATTTACACAGTCATGGAAAGGGTCTCAAAGCACACATTACTGATTCAACTCAGTACAGTTCAAATCTTCATGGCAAGAGCCAAGTTTGAAAGTTCATTGCATTCAGGACTGTTCAGAAATGTTTTCCAGGTGCTTCAGTCTAACAGTAACTTTGTAGGAGGAAACAGCCTTATTTGGGAGTGAAACTTGCAATCTGTGTATAATCAATTGGAGTTGTGTTCAGAAGAATCTACCAAATTGAAACATGATTTATCAGAAGACAAATTTGGTGCAAATAAAATCCAGAATCCCTCATATAGGAGCATATTTAGTAAAAACCCCAGGGATGCTCACAGCCTCCATAGACCCCCTTTGGCTGGCATTGAAGCCCAAAGAAGATGGTCTTTGGGGACTGCATCACTCTGGACAGGAAACAATTGGTCAATGGAGTTTATAATAAAGCCCCAGTTTCATGGACAGGTCTGCTCACAGGGAAGGGTCACTATCTTTGTTATAGTTGCCATTTAAATGAGAAATACATTTTTATTCTACAAAAAAATGTATGTTGTAGTGTCCTTTCCTTCTGTGCATAATTAGGGTAGTCTCACTGCTAAGTGATCTTTCATTTAAAAGTTATTACATCTAAAACTGTTTTTCAATAATCATGCGTTAACAACAGTGCCTACTGGTCCAGAAGGCATTTTTGGAAGTAATGTACTCTATGAAACAGCTTACATCTTAGACAATGACTCTATGTATTAAGTCACAGGAACAAAGCCATCTGGTGACCACAATGGAAAATTGCAGTTTAATAAAGAAAAAGAAAATGTTTGAGTTGTAAGAAACTTTTGAATACCATATCTCCCTGCAGTGGCACTACCCTTCTTCTATTCCACAGGAAATGTATATATTTATATAAAGAAATACTCACAGTATATGTACAAAATAGTGACAATAGTCCACAAGCATGAAGCACAGAAATGTATGAAAGGATTCTTCACAAATCACAGAACACATATAACATATACTACCGGTTATTGCACCTCCATGTTTACTCACTTTTTTCAAGAGAAAAAGAAAGACTTTGATTGTATAGTTCAACCAAAATATATTCACTCTTGCGTGTCCTGCCATGGCACCCCAGTATAGGCAAGCCTTAACTATTCAGTTTTACCATGTGTATTATGAATTATCCCATATTAGAAGATCTACTACACATTTAACCCTCTGAGATCCAGAAAGGTATCAAATGTATTCAGGTACAATGTGTTGGATATCCCTGTGGCACTCAAAGGATTAAACCTTTTACTGGCCTGTCATTAGGGACTAGGGTTGCCACCTTTTCTTAAAAAAAATACCGGCCAAGGCATTCCCTCCATAGACTTAACATTGGAAAGAAGCCAATTTTTTACCGGCCTGCCGGTAAAATACCGGCTGGGTGGCAACCCTATTAGGGACAGGCGTCGGTGAATGAGCAGGAATTTCCAAACATGGGTTGTTTCTGCTTGGAAGGCCCCACTCACTCCTATTTACTGCATAAAACCCAAATAATACAACTTTCCAGTGGGTATTGATTCACTGCAATAATTCCATGTTCTGTATCTTTCAACCTCTACTGCAGTCAACAGAAATTGATTTTAACGCAGAAACAAGGAATGAAGGGACACTCCTCTGTTGCCACAGTGCACCAACAAACTTGTTCATTTCATCTAACCGTCTTGTCTTTGGTCTTCTTCTTGGGCATTTAGTCTCAAGTGTAATCCACTCCAAAAGGTGTTTAGTCAATCTAGTGTCATATCTTCTTGCTATGTGACCTGCCTATTTTTGGAGCTTTACTCTTTCGAGTATATCATAAATGTCTGCTGTCAAATTCATGCACATGTTTTTATATATTATATCTATATATTTTTTTTCATGCTCATAATAAAACATTACCGCTCCTTACTGAACATGTTATGTGGAAAAAAAAGTATTTCTTATCAATTAAATAGTTAAGTCTACATTGTGTTGTTTTTTTTTTTTTTAAAGATAAACTTTTTTTTCAATCTAACTAAAGTTATACTTTGGATGCAAGTGATAGCTCTACTTTAAAAGTGGCTTTCATTAGTAGCACAGAAGCAGTAATGTCATACGCGAGTGATAAAAACACAGAAACATTGGATTTAATTATGTATAAAAACAATTGGCCCGATTCAATTGAGGCCGGGAAAACAGGCAGAAGAGCAAAATTGGATAATGTCCTGTTAGCAAAATGTGCTAATGAGCTATTCAATTGACCTACAAACTGAAAGCACAATGACCATTAGGCCACAGAAAAGGACTTGTGGTCAAACATCCCTTTTCTGTGTTAAGTTCCCAAAACACAGCTAAATAGCAGCAAAAAAAAAAAACAACGATCGGTGCCTGACACACTGTCAAGTATCGACCTATAGCTCATCTGTGTTACGCTTACCGGTAATCCACTGTCTGTCTCCTTCTATCTTCCTTCTTTTTTTCTTTAATCTACTTTCTTCTCTCTTCCTTCTCCTCCATCTTCTTACTTCCTCTGATCCATCTTCTTTCTTCTGTCTTTTATTAATTTACCTGGAAAAAAAAGAGATTTAAATAAATATGCCATGAAAAGAACCCCCACATCTATGCACAGATTAGCCCCTTGAGTGTCAGAGGGGTAGGTAATGCATTGCTGAGCAATGCGTTTTGTGTACCTCTCTGGGATTCAAAGGGTTAAACTATGCATAGATGTGTGAGTGAATATTGAAGAACATGCCCGAAGTCCAAAACATATGTCCCCCTTATCATCCTGTAATGTGCTATGAAATAGAAAATAATTATTTTGGGCAAAAACTTTAGAAGAAAAATATTTTCCTTAATTCTCCACTGCTGTTGGCGGCAGAGGCGAAAGTGAGAACCAGCATACCACCCCCCGTACCTGATGGGCAGATGCCTGTTCCGCTATGAGGGAATTTTGTACAGAGACTGCAAAGCTATTGGATGGGATGTGTGCTTACGCACCTCCCAGCCAATCAGTTTTCTATTTCATAGCACACATTACAGGATGATAATGGGGACATATGTTTTGGACTTTGGGCATGTTCTTCAATATTCATTTGCACATCTATGCATAGTTTCACCCTTTGAGTCCCAGTGATGCTCAGCATGTATTGCATACCCCTCTGGCACTCAAAGGGTTAACTGATGACTGGGTTCTTTTCATGGCATATTTATTTAAATCTCTCTTTTTTTACAGGTAAATTAAGAGAAGAAAGAAGATGGACCAGAAGAAGAAAGAATACAGAAGAAAGAAGATAGAAGAGGAAGATGGAAAGTAGCTGACCAGGAGGCTGAAGATCCCACTGGACATCAGGATTAATGGAAAGTGTTTGTTTTCAGGGGCTGTTGCTTCGTAACTTAGTCTTATTAACCCTGTGAGTGCCAGAGGGGTAAGCATACCCCAGGGTTAATTCTACTAACATTGGGCATAGTTTTCCAGTGCTTTGGATGTATTGACATGGGGCTTAGGGCCCCGTATCAATACATCCACACAAGTTTTTTTTTTTTTTTTTTTTTTTTTAACTTTTTACACATTCAATTGATGTGTCGTTGGACTCTGCGCCAAAAAAGTGGGTCCCTTAGTGTATCTTACTGCTAACACAGTCAATTGAATTTCATATTCTACCATCTGGAGTATGTTTCTATGGGGTCAAATGGGCGCTACCTTTAGCACCCGATATGTTTTTTTTTTTTTTTCTTCATAGCACAGGGTAATGAACTGCTAACCACGCTTGAAAAATTGCCAGTAGGGTTTTTTTTGCCTAACAGGGACAACTGAATCCCAGTCTGCTCCTTTTCCTATTAAGATAAAGTACACAATCTTGCATGGTTCTAAGAATAGACACATGCCTCTCTCTCAAGCATTTTGAATTCCTTTACAATATTAGCCCCTGCAATAGCTTCTGGAAGGCTGTTCAATAAACCAATCACCTTTTCTATTGAAGGATGCGATTTATAATTTCAGATCCCGGTCTCTGGTTCTAGTATTCCCCTTTTTCAGAATATTGCCTGAAATGTATTAAATTATCCAATATATTTTAAGGTTTCTGTCATATTATCCCTCCCCCCATCTTTCAAGCTATACATAATAGCAAGATCTGCCACAAAGACCTTGCCCCATTTCCCATTTTAGTCACACTTCTTTGAGCTGCCTCCAATTCATCAATATCTTTCTGGAAATTTGGTCTCCAGAGCTATATACAGTACTCCAAGTGATGTCTTACCAGCGATCTGCATAGTGGCATTGTGGGATAAGCCTTCACAAATAATAACTCCCAAGTCCATTTTCTACAATTTAGCCTGTAATCCAGCTCTGGGTTTTTATATCCTAAATATATTATCCTGTACACTGCATCATTAAAATTTAGATCCCATCCGCTTGCAGATTCCTTCAAATTTGCTAAACTGTTATGCATTTGGTTTATTCTCATTAGAGTTTCAACCCTGTTATAGATCTATGTATCATCTACAAAAAGGTACAATGTACCTTGAATTTCACTAGTAGTATTATCACTGCTGAAGATATTAACAAGAACAGGCTGAAGAACTGACCCCTAACGCAACCCACTAGAATTCTGTCCTTCCTCTTACCTTACTTGAGCCAATTTAGTATTTAGTACTCAGGAGCCTCCACTGTGTGCAAAGTTGGTGATTTCTATGAATCAGAGTTGAGGATTGTTACTCTAAAAACAAGATTTTACTCTCTCATAACACATTTATATGGTATACTGTACTCAATTTTACATTAGAAAACTGTTCCATTACATCTCTGACAATTAGAAACAAAATAGTGTGGTTTTAATGCATCTTTTGAATATTCTAACAGTTTAATTTCTGCAATTTAGTAATTATGTGTGCTGACAGTGTGCCATCCAGACTGTTAGGAAAGTTTAAACAGGGCCTAAGGAATAAGAATGGGTCAGCTTACAAACAGGAAGACTGGGGGTTGTTTGGTATCTGTACACTTGTAATAATAATATAGGCAACATGAAGAACCCACTGCTGCTAACGTAACAGGTACCAAATGTGACGTTTTAAAATATCAGGCCAGAATTTGGTGCTTTGTTTACAACCTAACTCATTAAGAGTGTCATCAACTGTGTGGCTTATACCTTCTTCTCTCATGTGACACCAAATGGTCAGTCCCCCAGACATTATGAGATGTTCATTCTATAAGAATGAACTTAACCACTTAGAGATTCCCACAGACTATTGGCATTTTGGCATAGTATAGGTTTACATTAGACAAAAGAAATGCTGTTATTTTATAGCACATTCACTTTTTTATGGAAACAGAAGGTGATCATATGAGGGAGGAAGCATTTTTGTAATATGAAACAGTAATAAAGGTCAATGTCATATATGAATGTGAAGTATATTTTGAATAGAGTGATAAGAGTAGGTAAGGTGAGAAAAATGAAAGTGAATGTTTAAAATCTGAGAAACACAACACAGGTTGGTGAACATCCGGTAAATAGAGAAAGAGCTTAGTGGGGGGGGGGATGAGGGTCTGAAGATGTATCATCCTTCTTAATAGTTATGTTAAAATCTAATGCATACATAGAGGCAGAAACAAGGGCAGAAAAGCTTGTAAGAGTATAGTATATTATAAGCTTCAAAGGATAGCCATAAAGCAGGCATGTCAAACATATGAGAAGATGGCCTCGTGTGATCCCCTCCCTGATGAACTGGTGCCATCCATGAAGTTCCATAGCGCTTCCTCTTCATTAGTCCCTGGTGTCCTCATGTGCAGATTGTAATGATTAACTAGTTCTGAATTGCAGCCTTTGCTGGCCAAGAATGGTATAACCTCTACTTCCTTGGCTATTCTGATAGCTAGAACTATGGCTTAATTGGCTAATTGATTACGAGAATTTTGTGGTTTATGGATAACAATGTGCTGAGTAGTGGCAGTAAAATTTGTACTCCTCCATCATGCCTGTGACCAATTCTGGGAGCATGGGCATAACTGGGAACTTAATCGTGAGTGTGGGGGGGGGGGGCCTTAAAAATAGCTAGACTAGCTTGGGGAATGAGGAGAAGAGGCTGGGGAGTGGGAGAAACTCAATGGGAGGAGCAGATGTGGGCAGAGTTTCATCAGAAACTCTCCACATCTGGAGAATCAGACTTGGAGACCCGGTAATTCAGAGTCAAAACCAGAGTATCCAGGGCAAATCCAGAGAGTTACCAGCTATGAGCATGAGTGGATAAAAGGCCGCTATAAGATCAGTCAATAAGGCAATGTCTGAAAAGTGCACCAGGTTTCACTTATAGCTACTTGGGTTTAACAGTTAAAAATGAATGTGTCATACATTTTGTATTAATCACAAATTGATTTGGAATTGCAATATTTACAATGAGAGGAGGAGAGTGAAACAAGTAAAATGGATGTCTAGTCAGTTATATGCTGTCCTATCACAGAGCAAATAAAAGGCTCCTATTAATCCAGTGGCATACAATGAGCTTGTCATAGTGTCACATAATTGGTCCTGCAGTGTGCAAAGGGTTAGTTTTACAGAAATCCTATTCACAATATTTTGTGAAGAAGATTTAGCAGAACATTGGCCTATATGTATAAAAACTGGGGTTATTCTGGAGTAAACCAGATGCACCATAGGGGACAAGTAAATATTTCTAAATTCCCATGCACTTGAACAGAAATTTTAACCCCTTGAGTGCCAGAGGTGTCACCACCAATGCATTACTTCGCAATGCATAGGAGACCTCTATAGCATTCAAGGGGTTAAGCCCAGTTTAATTTAAATTTATTTGCCTAGGATGCAGCTGGTTTACTTCAGAATAACTCCAGTTTACATTTATAATGGTGATTGGATCTACTAAAAAAATACAAATGACTTCTTTTAGGATAGATCCTCTATGACATTGCTCAATCTTACTACCCTGAGATACATTTACCCCTTGTGTGCCAGAGGGGTACATAACACATTGCAGAACAACTTATTTGAAGAACCAACTTATTTGGCAGCAGGAAAGCTTATATAATTCTCATTTTTTTGGGTTATGAGGCAAAGGTTGAACATGATGGATTTGTGTCTTTTTTACAACCTAATTTACTATGTTACTGTATTAATGGAATGAGCACACCTCTGGAGCTCAGGTGGTTAACCCTTTGAGTAACTGAGGGTTATGCAACTCATTGATTTTGCAATGCACTGCTTAGACCTCTGGCACTCAAAAGGGTAAGACTACGTGGTTACTTCACAAAATAAGACATTGCATAGCAACATGAAA
This sequence comes from Rhinophrynus dorsalis, assembly GCA_037306005.1. NCBI lineage: Eukaryota > Metazoa > Chordata > Amphibia > Anura > Rhinophrynidae > Rhinophrynus > Rhinophrynus dorsalis. The sequence goes on from CM074721.1 coordinate 403,482,981, forward strand.
TACCTAGCATATTATGATATTCTAGTGTAAAAGCCCATGTACACGGGCCAAGGTCCAGGTGATGTTAAACCTCTGAGTGATAGAGGGGTATGCAATGCATTGCTTTGCAATGCATTGTGTACCCCTCTGGAACTCAAAAGTTTAAGAGGCTGGACCTGCTCTGTGTCCTGTCATCAACGCAGTCATGCACTGTAGAGACTGCCTGAAAACACAAAATGCTCCCAGCACAGAACTCCCAGCATTTTGTGTGGGCAGTTTCTACTGCACATGATGGCTTCTGACAAACATCCTAGCGAATTATTATATAGGATTACATATCCACTTTGTAGAACGGAGGTAACAGAAAATTCTCAGGTGTGCTGATAATGTATAGGCTTTGGAAAGTTTTAGTCACTTCGTAATATTCAGTTGGATGTTAAAATAACATGATGAACAAATTACAAGGTCATCTCTTGACTCAAGTTTCTGAAACCCCTATAATTTACATCTGAGAGGAATGATTGTAAATTTAATATAAAGTCTGTCAAATTGTGACTTCTGTATTGTAGCATGTTAAGATTAACGTGTATATGCTTTCAAAAAGCCATAATTGATCCAGTATGTTGGTCCATTAAAAGGTAAGACAACTCCCAGTTACATTCGCTCTGTGTCAGTTGTTACATTTTCATTAACAGTTTCATTCAGTAAAAAAAAGGGAGAGAAAGTCAACATAATGTAACACCTGTTATATAAGTATGTATACTTTTTTTTATATGGAGTTACACACAGTTCCTTAAAGAAGAATAATATAGATAAAATTGGTGTTACAACAAATAAAATAAGGGTTACATTGAAAGCCACAATCATAAAACCTAGAAACTTTCAGTGTAAGACCTATATAGGCCAGACTGTAAGTTTTTACTGTTTTATGTATTTATTATAAAGAGGAACACTCCATTTGTTTAACTAGAGGGCCCTTCACATATGTGGTGCAGAAGCTGCCTCTTTGTGGTAATCAGGCTCTGCTCTCAATTTTCACATATGTAAAAAGCTATGTTTATTCTGAAATGGCTAATTTGCTGAGACTGCACAAGGCTTTTTGTATTGTGGGAGTGTCTGTGCCTGTTACTAGGTGTGTGTGCGTGTGTGTGCCTGTTACAAGATGTGCCATTCCTTTGCTTCAGGTTCATGCTCTGCGCTACTGAATGCAAAGGAACTAAGGGCAAAACTCATATTTCTTTATACCTGCTTCATTGTTGGCATGAATGGGTTGTGAGCCAAGTTGGTACACACCTTATTGCGCTCCTATGTGGTTGTAAATACATAGACAGGGAGCACATTATGCTCTGTGCCAACTAGTCATACGTGCTAATCAATGACTAAAGTATTAGCTATTGATACAGGGGTCAGATCTTGTTTTTGTAGGGTAAGCACTTGCCTATATTTGTTGTTCTCTTCTTAAGTCTTTAATTAATTCATAACTAATTAAAAAATTTAACAGATTTGTATCATCGAATGAGATACAACATAGTGTTTTACATCCATACAGGCATTTTAAGATATTACCACTCGCTGTTCTATGAATGAATCCAGGCACAGCCCACCTCCTGGGGTTATTTCTAGTAAAGCAAGTGATAAGTTTGACTACTAACAGAGTTAATTACCACACTGTGCCACCAAAACATAAATGTTAATTTCTCAAACACTATTTAAGTTACAGAAAAATGACTATACAACATATAGGCAGATTTTAATTGTATTTCACATCGCTGACAAAAAAGCAAAGAAGGATGCTCAGAGCGGCATGTTCGAGATACAAACAGATCATATCATACACAACATATTCACAGTTCCTCATGGTAATCATCACTCAGACTTGTAAGACTAGAAAGAGAGTCAGCAAGTGTCTTTCATCAACAATGTACATGTGAATAATGGCCAGGAAAGGTAAGTAAGATTCTGTATATCTGTTTGCATCTCACTTATGGCACAATGAGCACCTACCTTTGCTTCTTTCACCTAATCCACAAGCATATGCTATACTATCCTTATCGGGAAGTGCAGTTACCACAGCGTCCACTGTCAATGAGCAAAGTGGGGCATTGTGATAATCTCTTTCACGAGTTGTTAGCCTGCAGGTTATCTGGATCTGGTGCCTTATCCAGTAGTAAGTACTATGCTTATAACTTTTGCTACTACATCAGTTGCATGAGAATCATCTTTATTCTCAACACTGCTGATATGTACATCACGGGTAACTTTCAATTATCTTGTATGTACTGTCTACATACACATATACAATTTTAAACACATTTACATTTATTTATAAAGTACCAATGTTTGTCTGTGGCAGCAAACAATGTTTGCAATTTAATGTTACTGACCTACCAGCGAATAATCTGTACACTCTCATGTGCATGCTAGTACATATGTCTAATGTTATAACATTTCAATTAAAGCTATTTTATGATTAAAATTGTAACTTAGCTCAATCACAACTATTTGTTTAACTTTTGGATTCTTTTCGCAGCAAAAATCTATGGTATATGGTTTAAACCTAATCGCAAAAATAAATGTTGTTAAAATCTGTATTGCTATATTCTAATGTAGAATACTAATATATTCTTCATATATTGTGTCCTCACACCTGAATTCTAGACCAGCCACTCCAAAGGTCATGGGGTAAGCTGAAGGGGAATCCCTATTCTTTCACATATACACACAATCTCCCATCCACAAATAACAATAACCGTTTTTATTCAAACACTTTTTCCTGTATTTCTTCATGCTATGCTGCTTTTTATACATTAATTACGTGATCATTAAAAGTTACAATGCACCAAAGTATTTTTTTTATGTAGTAAATAAATGTTTCATATCCAATATAATCACAGCAAATTATGAAAATATTTTGAGCAATAATACAAAAGCTAACTTTGCCTAAATTATCATTGCTAATTAGATACTTTTTTGGGGGGGTCAAAATTGTGACTCCAAGAACTGTTTGCAGCAGGGATCAACAAAAACTATTCAACTTGAGCACAGCTTGTGGCTGTTAAGGGTCCCATAGAATCTAAGACTTGATATGTATATGTGTGTGTATATGTAGTTTCTCTATTTTGTGTAAAGATGTAACTTCTTTCTGTAACATCTCCAGGACATACTTGAAAATGAGAGGAATCTCAATGTATACTTTTATACAAGTAAAACATGTCCTGAATAAAAATATGGGTGTTTTATGCTTTATATTGCTTACTAAGATTACATTCCAACTGAAATGGGAGAATACAGACGATAAAAGGTATCCAAGCTGAAAATGTCTCTCGTACAACGTGTGGGTTTTAGGGTCTACATAGAAGCAGAACATATGAAAAGTCTGTTCCCTCCCTACAGGACTTGGGGTAGAATGCAAGATAGTGGAACATTTGCTATTTTTTGGAAGCCATAAATTGATGCTGTATTTGTCATTGCTCGCATTTTGATGCAAGAACACACTATCGCCTTAATGCTGAATAGCACATGTTCCTAAACTAAAAAGCAAAGTTAGCGAATGCTCCAAAATTAATGGCAAAGTTAGTAAATGTACGTAAATTAATGGTGAAGTTATCCAGACTTATGAAAATGTGTGCTAATTGCTTTTCCGAATTAGGCGTAATTGCTAATCTTCTCACAAAACGGCAGACACTTTAGCCATGCCCACTTTTTGAAATGCATTCACAAAAAAGCGATAATTCTGAAAAAACAATTCCATACCATTTTGGTGCTAATCATTTTGCCATCTAGAGTACACTGCAAATAGTGATTGTTCACATTTTTTGCATTCTACTCTTAGTAACTGGCTGAAAAGATTTATAATAAAATATCACAAGCTCTTGTTAGATACAGCCCTATCACAGACAAATACACAAACCATAATGCTTTTATATTGGGGTATAATCCTACAGTTCAAGATATCTGCAGATTAAGCTCTAGACGTGTAAAAAGTGCCAAAACCTGGGCTACTATGGTGTCTATTTACACATGCACACACATATACTGTGTACAACATGTGCATACACAGTATTTGCATATGCTGTATACATATTGCTTTGATTTTAGTAGGATACACTAGTCAAAACCTGCCATGTTTTCGTGGCATTGCTTTGTACCCACTCATTTATAAACAAGAGAAACAAATCAACTGATAAACTGACATGGCTAGATGCAGAGAAATGTAAGAATTGTTTTATGTGCACCTGTTTACATTCTGATAAATCTCATTACATAGCATAGGTTTATTTAGCAGTAAGTAACTTTCCAGTACATAAAGTGTCAAGGAAGAAAATATTCTGCAATTCATATAATATTATGAGCAACCTAGTTATCAAAGTTAAAAAATAAATACTTTTTTTGATTAACAACTATGCTCTGTTGCAGGGCTGTCCAAGTTCAGTCCTCAAGGGCCATAAACAGGCCAGGATGTAAGGATTTCCCTGATTTAGCACAGATGATTTAATCAGTGGCTCACTCATTTTGACTTACCTGTACTTAATCAGAGAAATCCTTATATTCTGGCCTGTTGGTGGCCCTTGAGGACTGAACTTGGACAGCCATACTCTATAGTAGTGGATCTCTAGCAGGATCTTTGGCATGCTATGGACACCAGTATAGGGTGCTAATTTTCTGTGAAAACTTTGACAAAAATGTGAACATTTAGTTTTGCCTCTGTATTTATGGAAATAGTTATGTATAATATGCCATAACATATATTGATTTATAAAATGTATGGGGGGGGGGGGTCCTGAAAATCCAGGCTGCATGTTAGGGGTGCCTTGAACAAAAAGACTAAAAAGCATTGATCTATAAAATAACATGGTAATTAGTGACCTCTCCTGTACTGAATATTTTCTCACCGCTTCATTAACATCAATTTATGCTTGAAAAACCTGGAAATATACTGTACCAGAAACTCACATTGTGCATAAGCAACCAAAAGTTTCCCATATATGCAAAGAATACAAACAGCTGGTTCTTAAAAAAATGCTAGTAAGTGAAATATAGTAGTAATGCTGTTTTAGGATTATTTTGTGCTCATTCTTGCCAAAATTGACCAAATGTCTTCGTAAGATACATATGACGGCATGTTATAAAATTTCAAGGAAAGCTGTGAAATATAAAAATATGTTTGGAGAACAAGGAATTAAAGTTTCATGTTAAACAGAATCATAACTATTTCAGGGTAACTAGACAATTGTTTATCTTCATGTGTAAATCATTGCAAATCCTAGCACTTTTTGATGCCCAGAAAGGTCAAACAGATGCTTTATCTTCCCAAAAGCACACTACACAGTGCTCTGTTTTTCATCACTTACAAGTTGTAAGTTTTCTAAGTTTTTTGCGTTCTGTTAGGTTTCATTAGTTTAGGTATTTTGTTAATATTTTCTCATAGTGTCCAATATTACCTATTCCATGAAAACACTTATTCAATGTATTTGTCTAAATATGGCACATTCATAAAGAGGAGTTTATCAGCATATTTATGTACACAAATATTTGCGCAATTATTGAATCTTATATAATTATTAATGTATATATTATATGTATATTTTTTTTTAAATATACTATAAGTTAAACTTTTAACTAATAACTTTAAAGGGGATCTATCACCCCTATACAAGTCAGCCTTAATAGCTAGATTATATAGCGAATAGGTGTAAAACTGTATTGATTTTGTTGTTTAAATAGCTATTTGAGCGAAATTTAAAGGGATAGTAATACTTAAAATTGACTAATCCCCATATTGTAGGCATTAAAAAAAGAAATTAATTGCCCCCAGTGCAATCTCTCACACCTTTATGGTTTAAGAGATAATCACTCGCAAAGTTCCCCCCTCCCTCCCCTTTCCTTGCAGTCAGTGTTCTAGCTGACTGCAGGGGAATCCTGTCGTACGACCATCAGACGGCTCTGCAGCAGAGCCGAGATCGCGTTAAGAAAAAAGAAATCCTTCACTGAAATGGTCTTCTTCGTGTGCTTGCAAGCACACGAAGAAGACCATTTCAGTGAAGGATTTCTTTTTTATTAACGCGATCTCGGCTCTGCTGCAGAGCCGCCGGATGCACGTAAGACCGGATTCCCCTGCAGTCAGCTAGAACACTGACTGCAAGGAAAGGGGAGGGAGGGGGGAACTTTGCGAGTGATTATCTCTGATGACGGAGACTTTCTGCCTGTAAACTGGAGCACACTCATTGGCCAGAAATCACTCCAGCTTACAGACAGAAAGCCCCAGTGATTGGCGAAGGTTGGTTAGAGGGACGGGAGCAGAGGCAGACTGACAGACTGGGTACAGTGCAGGTAACCGCAGTCTGTCCGGAAGTAGGTGCAGGGCAGCATTTATTCATTTAATTCTGGCCAAATAGAGATTTAAGCAACAAAATCAATAGTTTAACACCTATTCCCTATATAATCTATTAAGGCTAATTTGTGTAGGGGTGATAGATCCCCTTTAATAAAAAAAAATGATATGCAAAAGCAACCATTACATTTTTATAATGCTATTTGCTTTAAAATACATCCATGAATAATGTAGTATAATTTGAGTTTTTTGTCTGCTCTTCTTTTGCTTGATTTGTTTTTTTCTGATATCTCTCCCAATCTGATCAATAATTCTCTAAATATTTTATGAAGCTATACCAGTGGTTCTCAACCAGGGTGCCATGGCTTTTAGACTTTGTTGACAGAAAAGAACCATCTGGCCAATCCAGTCTGTCCATTTCCCCATTTAATTAAAATACATAGTCTTACATACTTCTTACATTTTTGAATTCCCTAACAGTATTTGTTTGTACCTCCCTCTGCTGGGAGCTGGTCTATAAGTCTATAAGGCTATCAGTAGTTATCAGCCTGCCACTTTTTTTTCTCTGAATCTTTGACAAAAATGTATTATGGGGTTTCACAAGTATTCTGGGTTTCATCCAAATCACCTATCAGTCAATGGGGTCAGTTTTCTGATAGGAGCTATTCATGGGATACAGATGACAGTTACTATTTACAAAAAAACATGATGGGAGTATGTTCAGGGTCAATATCGATTGAGTCTTCTGTTGTCAGTGATCATTCTACTTTGTTGTATTATCTATGCACTGAACTTTCTGTTTTTCTAATTTCATAATGTATGACTTTTATGTTTGCACAGAATTATTTGGTATCCAACTCCTTACCACTGTTCATTCCATCGTTAAATTAAAAAAAAATACAAATCTTAAATTATAGTTAAGGAAAAATGTGCACTTTCATTTATTTAATTTTGTCCACTTTAATTTTTGTCAGCATATGCAGATATAAGTTACAAATTACTTTTCTTTATTTGCTCAGTTATTATTGTCATCATTAATTTATAAAGCACCAGCATATTCCATAGCACTGGACAGTTAGGGAACTCATTTTAGACTCATTTTAAATACATGCCACACTTTGATACAGATGGTGGAGAAGACCCTTCTTGCAAGAGCTTACAATCAAGAGGGAGAAGGAGAACAAGTGGACAGATGTTGGATTAAGATGAGATTCTGTTTAGTTTGAGAGAAAGGAAAAGTTTGGGCCAACTGAAGTGTTGGTCCTCTAGACTGCCTGCAAAGGGCAAGGATAATGTAAAGCTGCTATATTGGGAGCTTTAGGCCAGGTAGAGGTATTGAGTATAAGTGTTTTTGAATAGCTGGGTGAAGAAGCATAGGAACTTGTGAAAGCTAAGGGAGAGTCTGATGGATTGTAGCAGTGAGTTCCAGATACAGAGAGCTACTCTGGGGTAATCTTGGAGTCAAGAGTGAGAGGTGGTGGTAAGAAGGGAACAAAGCTGAAGAATGTTTAATGAGTATAAGAGGAGGTTTGGAATGTATTGAGAAATGAATACGGATATGGATAAGGATGTGCTATTGTGGAGGGCTGTGTAGGTGAGTGACAATATATTAAATGTAATCCTTTCAGATACAGAGAAACAATATAGGACTGGATTCTATTGCAGGTGATAAATGTTACCACCCGTTTTATCAAATATTTTCCTATTGAAGTCTATGGGGAAACCTGGAGGTAAAAGCAGTGATAAAATTAGCACCTGCAATAGAATCCAGCCCATAGTGCCTAACAGATTTTGGCTTCAGAGGACGTGCGACAAGTGAGATGCATTAATGTAGCAGAAGCATTCATGATTGACTAAAGTGGTGATAGTCTTACAAGTGAAAGAAAATGTCTAATTATGTTCCAGACATGAATGTGGCAGGAATTTGTGAGAGAGCGTATTTGAGGGGTGCAGACATAACCAGGAGCTTGAGGTCCTTGAGTAGATAAACAATAAAACATGACATGATATGCATTACAAATTAAATACTAAATTTGGGGAACCAATGTGAGAGTTTATTATTAGGAGGTGTTAATGTTCCTTTCATTTATAAATATGCAAAGTATATTAGAAGATATATTATTGACACACACACTAAAGGGAGAGGCTTCACTTTAAGAGGTGAAATAATTAAAGGGATAGTAATGTTTCACAAAAACAGCAGCTCCAATTAATCTTCATAGTATTTGAGCCATAAAGAGTGTTATTTCAATACTGTCAGAGTTGTAGTTCAAGAGTAATTGAATGATAAAGTATCCCCCTCCCACTCCTTTTACCTAGTGTAACACTGCTCAGCACAGATGTGGAATCTGATCACTTGACCAGACAGATCACAGCAAGAAACAATCTTCTTACTGTGAGAACAATGAAAGCCCTGTCCCCATTGACAGTTTTTTCAGGTTTTTCTCTTATCTTAATTGAAGATTGTCCCTCTCTGCAATCTACCTTGGCACCTCCCTGCTGCTCTGCGGTGAGCAGTGTTGTATCAGTAAAAGGGGTGGGAGGGGGATACTTTATCATTCAATTACCCTTGAACTACAACTCTAACAGTATTGAAATAACACGCTCCATGGCCCAAATACTATGAAGAGTAATTGGAGCTGCTTTTATTATGAAACATTACTATCCCTTTAATATGTACAATTTTAGAATTGATTTAGTGAAGGCAGATCAATCTTTTTATGTACAATCATGGACAAGCATTAGGAAGACTGGTTTACATGCCTCCTGTTGAATGTATACAATGTTGCTTCAGTATAACTAAATCTGCTCTCTATTTATCTCCCTTCAGGCATCCTGGAAATTAGAACAGTGGCAATTGGAATTGTGGCAATCAAAGGAGTGCAAAGTGAATATTTTCTAGCTATGAATAAGTCTGGAAAGCTTTATGGAAAGGTATACATTTCTAAACTATACTTAGATATCCACACCTTATAAAACAAATAATAACCCTTTAACCCCTTAACGACTGACCGATCGTCAGGAAGGTGGCTGATAAGGATCACGGCACATTTTTGCAGAAATGGATCCCAGGGTCGCCAAGTGCAGAGAACCTGAAATCCATGAAGTAGCAGGACCGTCACCAGTCCTTAACCCCTTAAGGACTGGCCACACACTCATGCGGCCATCACTTAAGGACCACAGACCATTTTTTTTCTTGAATCTGATTCTGGCCTCCCTGAATGGCGTGCAGCCGCTCGGGGAGCGCGGAATTCCATGACGGTCCAGGACCATCATGGGTCCTTAACAGAAATAAAGCCATGACGTTCCTGGACTGTCATGGGTCCTTAACAAGTTAAGTGCAGGATCACTGTGACTATCATGGCACATCTTAAGTTGTTAAGGGGTTAAGGACCAGAGGGTTGCACAATGCATTCCAAAGCAATGCACTATACAACCTTCTGGTGCTTAAGCTCGTAAAGACCAGAGGAGTGCACAAAGCATTGAGGAGTAATGAGTTGTATATCCCTCTGGTTCTTAAGGGGTTAAATACATGATACAGAATAAACAACTGAATCTGCTCTTGGATATCACTTATGTTTAACACTTTGAGTGGAATAGGGGTACGCACTGCATTGTTTGTAATGCTCTGCGTACCCCTCTGGCACTCAAAAGTTAAACTTTACAATGGCAGCAAGGTTGGAATACCACAGTTAAGAGTGAATGGAAGATTTATGTTAAAATAGATTTTTTAAGTGCATATAACTTTCAAACGAAATGACCATGTGATTGACATTTTGGATCCCAAGTTACATTGTAAGTCCCTATAAATCCCACACATATAATGGAAATCCAGCCAATAATTTTAGGAAGTGAAAACAAATTGCTATGTTAAATTTTTTCCAATTAAACCTCAAGTGGGTAAAAACATTCCTTCCTGACTCCAACTAACAGTTCCATATTTCCCTTGATCAATATCCTATCTGCTTTGAAACCAACTGTCATATTTCTCAGTCATTAAAAGGAGCCTTAAGGATATTAAAATTGTTCAGTGTGTTTTGATTGACATCTATTTTTTTTGACCAACGAATAAATGTTCACAAAAACGTAAGGGCTTTGTAAATCTCTTGTAACAGTGCTGGTCAGCATTATGAGAGATCCGCTGATCAAGCTCAGGAGGTCTTTAGGGCCTGGTGTGTTTGAACAAACATCAAACACCCAATTATAGTGTGTATGATTAAAGTTTCACCCCAGAAATTGCTAAAATAGACTTATCTGGCAGGCGAAGGGTTAATCAGCAAAGGAGAAAAGGAGTGTCCAAGCCCTGCGTAGGATACTTGCTCTGGAAAGATCACAAAATGGCTGCCACGGCAGGAGCCAATCAGAAACGAGTGCGCAAATCAAGAACTCATGGGAAATGCAGTTTTCCCAAAAAAGTACCCCAAACAGTGCCCGAAGCCCCCTGAGCCCCCCATCATGCTAGAAACATGAACCGGATGATAGGGCAAGGGCAGACAAGTAAAATGAGCCATCTCTGAAGTCGCTAGGTTAAACGGTTGCAGAGATATGTCCCAAACTGTACAGTCCCATAGGAGTGAATGGAGCAATGGCGTCTATGTGGTAAAGCGCGCCTTTACTCAATTTTTACAAAATTGAAGGTATAATATTAAAAGACATGAAACAGCACTAAAACATGTTAGGATACCCAAAAAACACTGAACCAGTAGGAAAAGTGTCAGAAACCCCCCCCCCCAAATGAATGCCAAACCAGCAGCTAAAGTGTTAAATACCACATAAAACTGCTCCCAACAGACATACAGATAGACCCACTGAGTGCTGGAGCGTGCAATAGGAACTCCAAATGAAAAACCCCTGTGCGGAGGGGCACTGTGGGACATGTGGACCTGCAGCACTCAAAGGGTTGCTCACCTTTCCTGCATATCTTCTGTCTTCAGATTACCATGTTTAAAGAAGAAGCCTCGGTGGGCGACTCCTGAAGAAAGAACTTGTAGCCCAGATCCCACCCCCCCCTAGGGCTTAAGGTCCACAAAAAGCACCTGGTCACTGAGCTAGCCACATCTAAGGGCATTGTCAATTATGGTAATCCGCCTAATGGTGGTATTCCATTTCTAACAGAAAAATAAAAAAAACTTCTAAAGCTATAGCAGAACTATTCTTTTGCCTGTGTTATCTTCACCAAGGAACAAATCTTTTTGGAGCTGGCTGGCTAGCTGCAGTCAGAGGGGAGGTAGGCTCTACCCCCTGCATACAATTCTAGAATTGTTCCTGCCTACTTAAAAGGGTGGATCGCCTACCCAGAGTTACCAGTAACCTGTATTGGACGACAGAGAAATGATTGTATTTTATAAATGAAGCCTATCTGTGAATGTTAATAAAAGAGAGGATATTTTTCTGGTACAAAATAAATGAAATATTAGATTCAATTTCAAATAATATTTGAGAAATGCTTTTAATATACACTCCGATGATAGAATGCCTTTCATTTTCCAGTAGTTTTCACAGAAACCAAAAGTACTATAACAACTCTTTTTATGTTTAAATTAAATTTCAAAGGAAACTAAAACCTTCCCTCAAACACGTCACACCCCCTTCCAATTTACTTTAACACTTTGAGTGCACTGGATATCTGTTTGACTCTCAAATGGCTGATATGACACAGGCTTATGGGGGAGTCCTAGCATCTTTCGATGGCTCTTTCCACTGAGAAAGGCAGGACACCTCCCTCAGCCACACCCAGAATGCTATATGTAAGGCATATTAACATAAGTTTCAGGGCTTGAGGAAGTGCATCAGTTCAATTAAATAAAAAAAAAACAAAAAAAAACAAAAAAAAAATGTAAAGACTAGATAGGCAATAGAAAAGTATTTCCTGATGTTTATATTCAAGCTTAATTTAACCCTTTGAGTGCCCGAGGGGTATTCAATGCATTATGAGGCAATGCGTTGGATACCCACTGTAACTCAAAAGGGTTATACCAATTAATATATATAGACATATAACCCTGTATGGACTGGAGGGGTGTGCAATGCATTGCTGTGCAATACATTACACCCCGTCTGGTCCTTAAAACTTTGAGTGCCAAAGAAGTATCCATTGCATTGTTTTGGATACCTCTCTGGATTCAAAGAGTTAAATAGTTAGAATAGACATACGAATTATAAAAAAAAAATCCCTATAGATAATTTGCTGTGCCAAATTATCTCACAAACTGTCCAATGATAAGATTTTGTATTATCTCACAGTACACAAAGGCAGTACTAGATGATCCCCATTATAATGATAAATGTACACAGCCTCACTGATAACTGCAGATAAGCTAGATCAATGGACGTCATGGATCCAGGGCAGCCAAATTTGCATGCTCTTTAACATGGCATATACTATTTTCAAGCCTTATTGTTCCTTTCTTGATCCTAGAAGATTATAATTTAAAGGTTTTAATTGAAACATTATATCATTGTAATTTTGATTGTGAAAATGATGTGTGACACAATGTTTTGTATGAAACACTCAGAGGTAACTGCCCATATCTATATTTTTAACATGTTACGTTTAACTTGTCAGAAATCATGCAATGAAGACTGCAACTTCAAGGAATTGATCCAGGAGAACCATTACAACACCTATGCATCAGCGAAGTGGACAAATAATGGGAAAGAGATGTTTGTTGCATTGAACAACAAAGGATCGCCTATGAAAGGAAAAAAATCCAAGAAGGAACACAAAGGATCCCACTTCCTTCCTCTATCAACGTCCTAACTGTATATACCGTATTATTCACCAGTTCCAGCATAATTTTTTTATTTTATTATTAATTATAATGATAGTAAAAAGAATGTGCAAAAGGACACAAAAAGCTGGATCTACTACTGAAAAATCGAACAAGCTGGACTTGCGCATTTATGTGGATTTAAAAAGACTGCAGTCAACAAAAAAGAAAACATAAACTTTGAAAATGTACCCAAAGTAAACTATAGTTACATACAAGTTGTAAAAATTCTGAAAGATTTGTACAAACATATGTTAGTAATAATCCGAAGGGATTATTTTTGTTAAATTATATAACCCCTAAGAAGGAGGATTGACTTGATTATCTGATGATTTATATTTAAATTAAAATCTGCTTGTCAAATATGGCTGCTATAAAAAAATGTTTTTTTTTAATTAAAGAGCAGATAATAGTGTTATGTAAAATATGACAGATTGTTTAGGCTGCTGGAATGACGTCAGATTTTCAAGTCAATTCTGTAAGTATACATTGAGCAGTACATTAAAAATCCCTTACTGAAGAAACTGTATGCACACTATATTATTAGAATAATAATATTTTTTTAAGTTTGTGACTATGGCATTCAAATAAATTGTATTTATGGAATGAGGTCATACCATCACTTACTATTTACTCCTCATTCTTAAGAATGCCTAATGCTGCTCATATTTTAAAGCAACAGTACTACCAAGCAATCATTTATTTGCCTATGTGCAGTTTGACCTACATATGAGAACATCAACCTCTTGCAATATTAACTTAATAAAAGTATTTCTGATATTAAAACTTCTCCTTTTTAAACACTTCCATTATTATTCGAACATAAAAAGTATAATGCTGTCTTGCAGTTTTTGTAAATTAGAAACTTGTTAAGAAGTTACCCCAATACAATAAGAGAATTCTGCCATGAAGATGATCTAGTATGATCTATGTTATAATTGCATGGCTGTATGTATTGTATACTTATTTCCTAAAATATTTTAAAATGTAACAAATATGATTCTCTAGAATACTAAAACTAAATTAACTGAAAGACCTCAAAAAAATTCAGGCTAATACCAGTAAATCCATTCTCATTGTCGATAGATCAATTATAACATTATAAGAAAATGCAATTGGACCAAGAGGGATCTACAGAGAGAAACTACTGTGAGAACAATATCAGAATATTTATTTACTGTGTGTTGCCAATTTAATAAGGCACTTTCCAACATCAAAAGATGCTATCTTTGCGCTAACTGTTTTACCAAACATTATCACCTATTTCAATTACCCAATCCGGGATGTTACATGCTTATATTATAGATTATTTCTTGAATATCTTAAGTCTCAATTTACTCTGTCAGAGAAGGCTTATATGTGTTGACATACATAATACAGTGACATCATTTAATGATTAATAACACTATAGACTTCAAGAAAGAATGTACTACTCCAGTGGATCAAAAGTGTATATTAATACTAAACCACTTTAATACAGCTCCTAATTAGAATACCTCTACCTGCATACATTAGACCACTGGACCTCAGGTTGCACAGAGGTGAAGAATGGGACATTTTTCATTTCACTTAAAGGGATAGTAATGTTTCATAATAAAAGCAGCTCTAATTAATCATCATAGTATTTGGACTTTGGAGAGTGTTATTTAAATTCTGTCAGAGTTGTAGTTCAAGAGTAATTCAATGACAAAATATCCCCCTCCCACCCCTTTTACTGATGTAACACTGCTCAGCCAGAGCAGAAGGGAGGTGCCCAGGTAGATTGCAGAGAGGGACAATCTTCAATTAAGATAAGGGAAAAAGCTGAAAAGCTTGTCAAGGGGGCAGGGCTTTCATTGATCTTATAGGAAGAAGAATGTCCCCTGCTTTTATCTGTCTGGTCTATGGACTACAGAAGAGATGGCTTACACTAGGTAAAAGGGGTGGGAGGGGAAACTTTGCTTGTGAATATCTCTCAAACCATAAAGGTTTGAGAGATAAGACTTATATCGTTCTTCATGTTTTTTAATGCCTACAAAATAAAATAAAGATAAAACGAAGTATTACTATCCCTTTAATATCTTAATGCTACACAAGACAATGTTAAGAAGATGAAGAAGCAGGAAAGTTATTTTCTAGAACTCATAGGTAGTACTGCTTCTTTAAATATTATCCGTTTCAATTCCTGTACACAAAACAAAAGGGACAAAATGTGCTTCATCTCACAAATATATCATTTATTTAGTTCTGAAATAACAGCTCTCAGATATCATTTGTTTTATATGTAATATAACCTATACCTTGTATAATTCCTCCTAGGGCATATGGCTTCTAATATTGTTTCTGAACAATTATTCATGCTTTTTTCTGGTTTATAGCATTAAACTATATTTTTAGTTGTATTTGAACTTTATTGTTTTAAGTTATTTAAGTTGATGTTATTTATAAAAAGAACTTATTAAGCTGTATCTGTTTCATATGCTTTTAATTCTAGCAAAATAACAAAACTGTCTGGCAAAGCTTTTTTTTCTCTTATGACCAGACACCACGTCTAGTACACAACACTTCTGCCAGCATACACTGGATGGCAGACAAAAATTAAAGCCTGCGGCACCTGTAACAATGGATGTCTCACAGGGAACAATGCAAATATGCAAAATACCATGTACACTATATTATTCCCAATCAAAGTTATGAAAAAAGAAACATTCTTCACCTCCAGAAAATAGGAAATACATAACCCTAGTAAGAAGGTTTCCTCATATGCACACAAACATTATATGACAAAAAGTATGTATTAGCATTTATGTCCTATACATGATGGGTTTGTCTGGTGATTTTATACTACGGAAAGTCTGTAGCTGTTCAGGCCATAACTGGATGAAAAAAAAATACTTAATTTGATTTTTATTACATTGCACTCCTAAAAGCTTATGCAGTATAAAACTAAACATTTATGGTCTGTCTTTTATTTATAAACCATCAACATAAGACTGTATATAGAGAAATGATAAACAGCAGACATGGCTGCTATTTATTAAACTGCAAAATCAACCATGTTGATTATTTTGCAGCTTTAATCACTGATATGGATACATAGAGTTATCATGATAAGTAAATAGTGAATAAGGAATTGCACATGGTCATTGGCTAAAAGAAATGTGTACTGGAGACTTTACATGAATCTGGATGAGACAAAAATATTTTCATACACATAAAGTAACATAGTAACAAAGTTGATGAGGCTGAAACAAAGATATGCACGCATCAAGCTAATCCCATGCCGTATCACCCCTATTGATCTAGAGGAAGGCAAAGAAAAAAAAAAAAATAATTCCATTTAAAGTGGATCTATCACCACTTTATGTTCCTTAGGTAGCTTACTTAGTGACTGATTTTAAAATGTTGTTATTTATTTATTTTTTTAAATCATTATTAGAGCTAAAATTAAGGCTGAAAGTGTGCCCTGCATCCTACTTCCGGGTAAACTGCTCTTGCCACAGTTTGCCTCTCCGCCTCTGCTCCTGTCACTCTACCCAGCATCCTTAGATGACGGAGGTATTCTTTTAGTAAGCTGGAGAAATTTCATTGGCTAGATATTGATCTCTGCCAATGAGATTGCTCCATCATCGGAGGAGGCTGGGCAGAGTGAAGGGAGCAGAGGCGGAGAGGCAAACTGTGGCAAGAGCAGTTTACCCGGAAGTAGGATGCAGGGCACACTTTCAACCTTAATTTTAGCGCAAATAATGATTTAAAAAAAATAGATAATGTTTTAAAATTATTCGCTAAGTAAGCTACCTAAGGAACATAACTTGATAGATCCACTTTAAGCCCCAAATGGGTACAAATTCCTTTCTGACTCCAAATGGCAGTTGAATAGTTCACTGGAGCAACACCCTATCTGCTTTGAAACCAAATGTCATGATTCTCAATATTGTTCTGCGATAGTAAGGTATCCACTACTTTTTTAAGGCAGCTATGGTATCTGCAAGTACAGTATCCAGAGGCAAAGAATTCCATACTTTTACTGCCATTACTGTAAAAAAATCACTGCATTTGTTTTAGTCTAATCTTAATGGATGACCTCTTGTTTTTTTACTCAGTACTTAGTTCCCTAGCAAGTTCTTTGTATTGACCTCCAAAATATTTGTAAATGGTATTCATATCACTCGACTCTTCTCTAATGTAAACAAACCCAGACTGGCTAGTCTCTCTTTATAACTCAGATACTCCAATCCCTTTATCAGTTTTGTTGCACGTTTCTGTACTTTTTCTAGTTCAATAATGCCTTTTTTAAGAACTGATGCCCAAAAAAGTCAGTCACTTTGACAAATTACCCATTCACAGTAATAACATTTTGCACCTTGAGAATATGTGAATATAAATAAAAGAAAATGTCTCAGGCTAGTTGTGTAAACATCATAGCAAATAAGTGAATTTCAGAAAGCAAAATGCCCTGCTTTAGAAAACTTGCAATTTATAAGATGTTGGAACAAGTACAATACAAGCTATGTGTCAGCAGTAATATGGCCAGTGAATGTCAGTCCCTGTTAAATTGAAGGAAAACTTTATCTATTAATGTTCAACTCAACTGACAATAGGAAAATTGGATTTGGGTGGTCGGTCTGGATCAGTCTTAATTTTTTTGTCATATAGGGTGTAGGATCTCAGTCTTCATGCTTAAATAAGGGTACACTTTTTAAAGGGATAGTAATACTTTAATATTACCATTCCCCATATTGTACATATTTGAAAAATAATTTAATAGCCCCCAGGTTCAAACCATAAAGGTTTGAGAGATAACCGAACGCAAATGTTGTACTGACTGCAGGGGAAGTCATCCGACAGGCTTGAAACAGTCTTCTACATGTGATTGGTTTACAAGCACACTTAGAAGACCGTTTCAGTAAAATAATTCTTTTTCACTAACGCGATTGCGGCTCTGCTGCAGAGCCGACTGATGAAAGTCAGACCTTATATCCCTGCAGTCAGCACAACGCTGGCTTCAGGGAAGGGAGGGGGGGGGAACTCTGCCTTTGGTTATCTCTCAGACCATAAAGGTTTGAGAGATGAACCTGGGGGCTATTAAATTATTTTGCAAATATCTACAATATGGGGAATAGTAATAATAAAGTATTACTATCCCTTTAAGTTATCTGTTCATGTGAGCATAATGTTCAACGACTAGCACACATGGATTTTTTAAAAATACAGTGCCACTGACTGATACACATGTGCTAATGTGGAGGAGATGCCTTAAAAGCTTGCACTGTTAATGAAATGTGAAGACTTTAAGAACCTATGGAGGAAATGGGAGGATATAGAAGGAGGGGAGCAAAGTCTGGGACAGTTACAAAACTGTTCCAGGTAGAGATCATTCAAAATTACATTATATTCAAAATCCTCCTCATTACCTTCAAGGCTCTCCATCACTTGTCAAGAAAGACGACACATTCAGCAGCTCTTACTTCTAATTTTGCAGGGCTTTAAACAGACTTGTAAACTTATCACAGATAAAATGCAAATATATGCAAATATTCTCCATCTCTTGTCCCCAACTTATATTTCATCTTTGATATATAGAAATCACTATGTAACAAAAAAAGGGGCTAGTCAAAAATTGTTAAGTAAATAAATTTTACTATACTCTGCAAGTCATAAGAGCATAACTATATTATAAGAAGAAAAAGCAGATCTGATTTGGACGAACCGTTATCATATCGGAACATCTCATTTAGATGCAAAAAATGACTAGTTCAGAGTCTAAAGATAAGTAATAGCCAAAAAAAAGGGAATCATTAAAGCTTAATATTTATTTATATTATAATTAAAAACTGTATTGGCAACAAGTGTAGTATAGTAAAATTTATTTACTTAAAGGGATAGTAATACTTCGTTTTATCTTTATTTTATTTTGTAGGCATTAAAAAAACATGAAGAACGATATAAGTTATCTCTCAAACCTTTATGGTTTAAGAGATAGTCACAAGCAAAGTATCCCCCCCCCCCGTTCAGCCAAATCAGAAGGGAGGTGTCCAGGTAGACTGCAGAGAGGGACAATCTTCAATTAAGATAAGGGAAAAAGCTGAAAAACTTGTCAAGGGGGGAAGGGCTTTCATTGTTTTCATACAAAGAAGATTGTCCACTGCTGTTATCTGTCTGGTCTTACAACCAGATTCACATCTGAGAAGAGACTGTTTACAGTAGGTAAAAGGGGCGGGAGGGGGAAACTTTGCTTGTGAATATCTCTTAAACCATAAAGGTTTGAGAGATAAGACTTATATCATTCTTCATGTTTTTTAATGCCTACAAAATAAAATAAAGTTAAAACGAAGTATTACTACCCCTTTAACAATTTTTGACTAGCCCCTTTTTTTGTTACATATTGATTTAGAGATAATTTGAAAACTTACATAGTTACTTTCAAATCAATATTGACTTTGAAAGCTCTCAAATATCACATGTGGTTATTATATCCATGTGTGTTTGTATATGTGGCTTTAATGTGAGTAACTCAGTGTTCCTGAGTAACTCAGTGTTCCATATACTTACCCATTTAGTGTGCACTCTATTTTAATTTCTCCCAATTGAGAAAGGGTTAATGTTGCCAATACGGTTTTTAATTATAAAGTAAATAAATATTAAGCTTTAATGATCCCCTTTTTTTTGGCTATTACTTGTCTTTAGACTCTGAACTAGTCATTTTTTGGAACTGAATGAGATGTTCCACTATGATAACGGTTTGTCCAAATCAGATCTGCGTTTTCTTCTAATAATATAGATATCTTTGATATCCTGCCATATACCTGCACGTCCACTACACACTACAAATGGTGGATGACTCTCTGCCCCTTTAATCACTATTGCTGTTTCATGACTGAAGGCTTTCTCTTTCACTACTCCCTACCTCTGAAACTCCCTACCACCCAGTATTCGCCAAGCCTCAACCCTCAGCAACTTCAAATCCAACCTTAAATGTAGCACTACCATAATAGGAAAACATTATCTCATATGTCAAAAACTGCACTTCCTCTTCTACCTGCTCATATCTGTATGTCACCCATCCTATAATTAGATTGTAAGCTTTACGAGGCAGGGACCTTTTTCCTAATGTATACCCACCTGGTGTTCCCCTTATGATTATCTCTATAAGCACTTCATCACTGCACTTATTGTACCCCTTCTATACAAAATGTAAACTGTAAATTGCCAAGTACGCAGGTTGGCGGCTATATAAAAAAAATATACATACATATAAGACTGAGCGCGGTAAAGGGTTTTAGTATAGACTTCTGTAAAAAGGATGCATTTTGAGGATATTTTTGAAGCAAAGAAGGCTAAAAAAGAGTGATATATGGAAAGAGATTTTATAGAAAGGGAGTAGCTCAGGAAAACTTGTAAATAAACAGTAATTAAGAGATTATAAGAGCAGATTGTCAAAGTAGATATACATTAAATATATTACACTAGAAAAAATATACTTGTTATATTATCTACTTTCAAATAGACTTTAATGTCCATGTGGTTTTATGCTATACATATTTCTTGTTTAAAGTAAGACGAGAGAAAATATGGCAGGGGCACTAAAACCTATAAAAATGAGATAGAATATCCGAGAGATAATGTATGAATAAATATAATGGCTGGCTACTATCCTAATACAGATGGAGTGTGTACCAACTCAAAATATAAACAAGTAAACCAATAAATCTACACACTATACAGAAAATTGAGAGCACCTATATATTTATTGGAATAATAACATCCAAAATGTGTAAAATAGGTTAAAAATTAAATACAAATATTACTATAATAGTATATGATACTAGAATACTAAGAGAGTACCCACTAAAAATCACAGTAAAATAAAATGTCCCAATAGTTGGTGGCCACAAGTCTATTCGTAGAAGCTTCACTGATATACCATACGGTATTCTATAAAACAAAAAAACAGTGCCAGTTCAATCTGGCCTTATCGTCTATAAAATACCTTCCATTCCCGACTAAATGGCTAAAGTCCGTTCTATAGATGATAAAGGATATGGGGTATAAAGGCTGTAGAGAAGATGTTAACTCCTTGTAGTCCTCAAATAAACTCCATTAGATGGATAGCAGGCAGGGTAGCTGTACTGTCTCTCCTGACTGTTGAAGTGTAAAATTCTTATATTGCAGACACCAATGAAATATGAAGAACAAGCAGGCACGGGTCTCAATGGCTAATTCAAAAGTCGTTCCACTTTGAAAGTTAGATCATTTGGTATGGATAAAGACTAGAGATCTGTTATAGTAATCTTGTAATCTTTATAAAAGCTCCAACAATTGAAAGGTGTTTCATGTCAATAGAGACACTTCCTCAGGGTACTGAGTAGGAAGAAAAATTCTTATTGCATGTATGCGTCTATTTGAAAATTCCGCCAAACTCGTAATGAATGTTGGGAATGAAATTACCTGTGTAACACCTGATATGACCATTAACCCAATGAGTACTAGATTCAACGAGCAGAGCAACAGAATACCAAAAATACTACACATTTTTCTTCCTACTCCATATATATCGGAGACAAGTTTCTACAAATTTGACTTGGGGCCACCAAATATTGGGACATTTTTTAGACTTTATCGTGATTTTTAAAGGGTATTCTAGTATCATATTCTATTAGAGTAATATAAAAATGTTACTTTTAGCCTGTTTTATACATTTGGATGCTATTATTGCAATATATATATATATATATATATATATATATATATATATATATATATATATATATACACACACATAGGCGCTCTTCTTTGTCTGTATACTGTATAATGTATAGATTTATTGGTTAACATATTTCTTGTTTAGACGAGTCCCAGCTATAAGATTATAATGCTTATACATTAAAAGGCTAAAGTAAAGGCAGGTTATGATTATTAGGAGACTGACATAGCTCTATACTATGCGTATGCAGCTAAGCTAATCACAAAAAAGTACACACTATAGATTTTTATTTTTGCCCATACACAGTAGATCAGTGAATCCCAAACTTAGTCCTCAGGACACACCAGCAGATTAGGTTTAACCCCTTAAGGTACTACTCTACTACAAGACGTGCTCACAAGTGTATCCATGTGTTCAGTAAGGCAGGTATAGAACCCTCTATATAACATAATCTCAATATGGGATACAAACACTTGGCAATCTGAAGAGAAATAACAAAAAAAAAATCCCCCCACACTTAGCTCTATTCATATCCAATGTTAGATGACACTCAGACAATGAGAATGATGATAAATGAATTATGATGGATGAAATGTGGTGAAGATGAGCAAATCCACAGTCTCTCATTTTAAAGGGATAGTAATACTTCGTTTTAACTTTATTTTATTTTGTAGGCATTAAAAAAACATGAAGAACGATATAAGTCTCATCTCTCAAACCTTTTTGGTTTGAGAGATATTCACAAGCAAAGTTCCCCCTCCCACCCCTTTTACCTAGTGTAAGCAATCTCTTCTCAGATGTGGAATGCAGTTCATAGACCAGACAGATAACAGCAGGGGACAGTCTTCTTTATATGAAAACAATGAAATCCCTGCCCCCCTTGACAAGTTTTTCTGGTTTTTCCCTTATCTTAATTGAAGATTGTCCCTCTCTGTAGTCTACCTGGGCACCTCCCTTCTGCTCTGGCTGAGGAGTGTTACATCAGTAAAAGGGGCGGGAGGGGGATACTTTGTCACTGAATTACTCCTGAACTACAACTCTGACAGAACTGAAATAACACTCTCCAAAGTCCAAATACTATGATGATTAATTAGAGCTGCTTTTATTATGAAACATTACTATCCCTTTAACCACTGGTTCTCATGCAGCCTTACATATGGTTTTCCTCTATACAACACATGAATACACAAGCATCTAGAAAAAAAAGTGCAAAGATCACATCTAAAAGTAAAGCAGCAACTTTTATTGCCATCATGCAATAATCTTAAAAGCACTTACAGGATCCCAAGTGATACAGGCATATAACTCCTGGTCTGCATGGATCTTACTCGGACGGACTGTTCATACCACTCATTTTGTTATGTTCACCTATTGTTGTTTTTTTTTATTTTTATTTATTTATTTATTTATTTTGCAGTTTTGTGTTCCTGATAGTAAACTACCTACATCTTTTTTTTTCTTGCAGTTTTATGTTCCTGATAGTAAACTACCTACATCTCAATTTCTACAGTGTGCAAGATGTGATTCGGTGTTGCAGGCACTCTGCAACACTGAATGTTCTCTGGGCTTTCATTTTAAATTGGATCATTAGGCCTACAGCCATTTTCCCTCTAGCTCATTGTCAAGTGTATCATCATCATCCTATATAATTATTTGCTAAATCGTGTGTAACGCCGGGACATGCGCAGTAGACACTGCTGCGCGTGCTGCAGTCATGCGCAGTAGAGGAGCGTCCAGCTCTGTATCAGCCGTGGCGTGGGCAGTCTCTACTGCGCGTGACTGCCCTGCGACCGGGTGGCAGTGGCACTGTGGCCTGTGTAACGGGCTGTTCAACTAGTATATAATAATTTGCTAGAATGTTTGTCAGAAGCCGTCATGCGCAGTAGAGACTGCGCATTCTGGCAGTCTCTACTGCGCAAGACTGCATCGCGTGGAGCAGTGAGGTAGCGGTCGCTTAACCCTTTGAGTGCCAGAGGGGTACGCAACGCATTGCAAAGCAATGTGTCGTGTACCCCTCTGGCACTCAAAGGGTTAACATTACCCGGACCTTGGCCCATGTACACGGGCTTTTACACTAGTAATATAAAGAAATAGTTGACAATGAAAAAAAACAAAAAATGATAGCCAATGTGACTGTACTTATTATGTACACTATCTAAAGTCAAAATAAAGGGTCACTATTCCTTTAAGAAGGGATAGTCATAAACCCACAATGTTGTATTTTGAGGACTGGAACTGATAATCAATCCTTAAGACAGTTATTGTATAACTTTAGTTAGGTAATTTTTTCTTGGCAAAACATCAGAAAGCATGTTGTCTCTTTTTTGAGATGATATAAGAAATCCCATGGTATAATGCAAGCTCATATATATAGTTTATGTCACACAAAGGACTAAAGTGTAATTAATTTGCAGATTTATAGTATATATCTTAGACATTGAACATATTAGACAGGACATGCAAATAATTAGCTTAGAGACCTTCATTGGGCAACAAAACAGCAGCAAATTGTGAATCAAGTGATTACATTCAGATTCTTATGCATCTCAAAGAGGTTACTTCTGAAATCATAGGAAAACAATGACAATACACATGGAGCACTACTGGAAATAACCACTTTCAACTCAAGGCTGTAAAAGCTGAAAAATATGCCGAATTGAGACCCAAATCCAGTATCCGAAGTGCCTACCAAATGTCCCCAATTTCTCCCAAGGACCTGTACCATACCTATACTCTGTATCAATGGTTCTCAAGTTGTGTCTTCAGGAACCACTAACAGGACAGGACTTGTGAATTTCCTTGCTGAAGTGCAGGTGTGGCATTCAGAGGCTCAGTCAATTTAATTAACTCACCTGTGCTTTAACAAGGAAATCCCCAAATCCTGGCCTGTTAGTGGGCCCTGAGGGCATGGGCTGAGAACCATTTCTCTACATTAACTCCCTCTGTTTCCATTAGGGTGACCACATGTCCTGAATTGCTCAGGGCTGTCTCTTACTTTGCATATAATCCCTGATTCTGAGTGACCCACTTACAGGACAACAACAATATCCCGGAATCAATAATATCACATTTCACAGGCACCAGCAGCAGCATGACCACAGCTTCAATCACTGAGCACTACTTCAGGATCTCTATAACACTGCACATTCGGCAATGCATTGTACACATGATTTTTGATCAAAGTAAGAATTCAGTGCCATCATAGGGAAGATTTACATTTCCCATGGAGCATTACAATGTTCCCAGTAGTGGTCTGTGAGGATTAAATCCTGAACTTTCACTGTTATCACTTCTAATCACAAATCACGTACAGCATGCATCACTGAATGTGAGCTGGCATAAAACTAATAGTGATGGGAAACCAGATTAGCAGTATTCTACTCACATTAAAGGGGCAAAAACACCTAAATACCCTATAGTACATGCTGACATCTAAAAATCAAAAAATTGTATTTTTGTTTTCAAAAACAAAAAGTCATAAAATCTGGTATTAATGATTTTTTGGGGCCAATAACTGTCTTGATTGGGTGTCTTAAAAGTGATAATGCTATTTTTTCTGTACATGGGTGAGATAATGTACCAGCCTTTGTGAAAAGAAAAACAGTGGTATTAATCTGAAAAAAATTAACAGCACTAGCTCTGCACAAACAGGAACCAAATAGTGTCTATAAAGGGTAGTCTACACAAGCATTAAAATCAAGTTTAAGATTAGATTTTAGTGATCTAATAAAATGTCACAAGGAAAGCTAAGAAATAGATCCCAATGGCAAGATGTCAACCGCCTAGGCCGAAGGAGCTGGGAAGAGGAAGTTTCTGCAGAAAGGAGGCATGAGAGTGATGCTACCAAGCAATGCTTGAGTTCATAGCCAAACCACTGGTGTCCCATTGCAGCAGCTGAGAGATTAATTAAATATGTTTCCTGCAAGTTTGAATATCTGATCCCAGCTGAGCCAGGGCAAGATCAGATTGAGTAAGCTGTGAGACTGGAGAATGCAGAGACAACCATGAAATGTCAAAGCTGAATCATAAAATAGGAGAAAAGTCAAGCAAGAGGTTGAGTTTAGTCAGAGTTGGTAAAAGTGCCAGAGGTCTAGGCAGGCTAAGATCTGGTGAGGTCAGAAGGCAAGCTGAAAGTCAGGACAGGAAGAGTAGAAACAGGGTGAAGGCACAAGCATAGGTTGGTGCGCAGATGTTAATCAACAGATAATAAGTATTCAGAACAAGGGCTAACAATTGAGCACAGGCTAAGTAAAAAGATTCTGAAATAGCCACAGAAGTCCGCACATGCAAAATCTCTATACAGACCTGGAATTGTGCAAGCCAGCAAAATAACTTATGAGAATATGTGAAAGTGTACCTATGCAACCCACCATACACTCTCAGATGCAATTTGAACCAGTAAACAAGCCAAGAAATGTGTGTGCATCTGCAAACTAAAGTTCATAGTAGGACAGTGACCAATAAGAACCAGTAAGTAATGACACATAAAATAATTTTACAGACGCTAACTGGAAAGACATCATACTTTAAATTATAGCATCCAATTTCCTTTTTAGGTGCTAGTGTTCCTTTAAATTATGATGGACTGGCACCATTTTGTTCACTGACCATGGCCTAATGAGTGTCCCTATATGACCTCTTCCTCCCAGCCAATCAACGGTCTTAATTTTAAGCCAACCAGAGTTTTTTGGTGTTTCCCCTGCATCAGCCCAGGAAAACGCTTTTTTGGGTTTATTCTTTATTTTTTATTTATCATATTTGCTTTTTAACTATTTTTAAAGAAAGTACATAGAACAAGCTTCAAAGCCCCAGGGATTCCACCAAATGTTAAGCAGTAACAGTAGTTAAGAAGCATAGATTTAAAGCAAAAGTATTCCATTTTTTAAGTAAGAGGAAATATATATAAAAATGTCATTAACTTGGTGGTCCCTATGAGCCATTCTTTCATCACTCATCCAGCAGTCAACATTTAGGGATAAATTCAGGATTCAAAAAAGCTGCATTTCTGCCTCAAACCAACTTCCCCATATGGGATAAACAAATTCATGATTTCTTGCTTTGAAATGTCTTTGAGACCTCTCTAGCAATGAAGGTGTTAAAAGCCCCATTGAATCAGTGGGTATCCTCAATCCCCCTATCCCACCCAGTGCAGTTGCTTTACTCCAGAACTGAACCTCCATAGCTTCCTGTACACAGTATATATAGCCTTATTCTGGAGAAACTGCACCACAAGATACATATATAAATGCCTCTTTGCTTTTAATGGAGTTTTAAACCCTTGAAAGCTAGCGATGAAATGCTTTTGAGAACTCTCTGGCATTCAGGGGGGTTAAAAGTCCCATTAAAATAATTGTGAATTTTCATTTCTCCCCCTCTGCTGCGGAACTGCACCTTTTTATCTTAAATAATAGCGTTCTTAGACTATTAACACATGACCATAAAGCAACAATTCCTGCCAGTATATTGTCATAATACGGTTGTGAGTTTATGTTCACTCCAATGCAGCTAAAGGATCACTAGTTGTTCAAATTGCAAGTTTCTGTTTATTACTGAGATATTCCCTGTATGACATATGATTACTGAAAGTTTAAACATACCGGTCTTGGGACTGGTTTGTAATGCATCCTTGTGTGAGACTTTACTTTGTTTTCTTCCAATGTTTAGATCTGTCTTTCCCAGCCAACTTAAATTCCATTTTGCCCAGGAATAAGGCATGGGTTTTATACCTGCAAAAACAAACATCAATAATGAGTAATGTGTATGCCTGCATAACCTTTTCCTCTAAGTCCCCTGATTGGCTTGAAAGAAGAAGTTGCACTTCATGACATCATGTGTGACTCCTTTCCACCAGCTACCAACTGGCTAGTAGTCTGAACTCTGACTGGCAGCCAGACCTCATATTAATTATTGGCTAACATTTATATCCCCTATGGGAGGGTAGAGGAAAGGGTCCTAGGAAAAGTTTTCTTGGTCAATAATCTTATTAAAGGGATAGTAATACTTAAAATGTAAAAAAAAAATATGTTGTAGGGTTTATCCCCCTGAGTAAAACAAGAGTACTCCCACTGCTGAAAGGTGTTTTATTCAAAAGTTATTAATTTTCAAAGTTGAATTTTTTAGGTGCAATATCACAGTGGCCTGAAATTGTACAGTGGAGCTGTTGCTACACCATCCTATGGAGATTTATGGTCCCGGGACCAGAGCTGTCCATAGGATCGTGTATTTTTTTTTACATTTTAAGTATTACTATCCCTTTAATTTTATTTAATAATATGGGGTCTCTGTAACCCATATTAATTATTTTTGCTTTATGTAAGCTATAGACTCTATACTAATGATTTATTCATCTCCCTTTGGAGACAGAAGAGGAAAGATTCAGATGATCCCTCCCCTTAGAACATTAATTATTATTAAATCATAGGACCCCATTTTAATGTATTTCATTTTAGACAATTAATATGAATTAAATGGACCCAATATGAATGTATATGAATTTAAATTTTTCCTTTGAAAAGGTCAAAAATAATATGGGTCATCATTATCATCCTCAAAATTGTTTTTAGTATTAGTGATATTATTTAACTTGTTCATGGAGGGATTGAATGATACTGTAATTGATGAGGTTGCAGGACCACATATTATTTATTTTAGACCCTCTACAGTATACTGATGAGATCAAAATGGAGATATATGAATAATAATTATATTTTTTCCTTCTGGGCCCAGTTCAAAATCTAAAGCTGGGTCCCCCGACACAAACACTCTGACACAAATACACACAAACATGTACATACATGCAGATGGAAAAGTGCGCTGTGTTACACTGCACAAATGTCTCTGTGATGATTGAGCACATCTGAATCATTTATGCCAGAGCCAAAGAGAGATTTAAAGATCCAGAACCTATTTACCATCATGAAGATATTTTTGCTTTGTAACATGGTGTTGTCATTTGTCATTCTCTAGTCTTTTTGATCCCCTCTTTCTCTCTCTCTCTCCCCAAGTCCCCATTCTTTCTACCAGTCTTCCCCTCTCTCTCTCCTTTAATCTTTTTCATCCCCTCTTTTCCCTTCATCCCTTTTTCTCTGTCACCTCTGTCTCACACCTTCAGCTCTCTCTCTTTCCACCAGTATTCCCTCCTCTCCTTCTTTTTCTGTCTTTTATCACTCAGTTTCCCCCCTCTCTCAGTCTTTTCCAGCCTCCTCCTAAGCTACAACCCTCTTCTTTTGGTCCTCTCTCTCTCCCCAAGTCCCCCTTTTTTCCAACACCCCCTCTTCTCTCTCTCTCAGAGTCACCATCACCCCCCAATGTCCTCTTCCCCTCACCCCATATTTTATCCCTCAGTTTTCCCACTCTTGCATTCTCACCTCTCTCTTTTTATCCTCTCACTCCCATCCTCTAGGAGAAAAAACACATTCCCAAGGACCCCTCTTGCTTGCTTACATTTTCTGATACAGAAGAGGGCCTCATCTCTGGGGGTCCACTGTTTGGAGCTGAAGTTTGTGATACCCCTGCACACATCTCTTTATCAGCTCTTCCTTGGGGTCCCTACGTGACCAAATGATACTGAGATATGATGTCCAGAAAAAAAGATGGTACCGTGTTAGCCAATGGAGTAGATAGGATTCAGTGTAGCAAAAAACTCACAAGAGTGGTATAAAGGTGATACCTTTTAATGGGTAACTGAGGACATACAAATTGCAAGCTTTCAGGACAATAAGGTCCCTTCTTCAGCATGGGTTAACAAACAAAGCTAGAATAACACAGCATTTATATTTACAGAGGACTTTGATCTAACCTGTACATATAAATTCATATCTTTGCAGACTGTATGTTTACTAAGTTAATTGACCCCCACTGTGTACTCATATATTTTGTTTCAAATGTATGTCATACATGTATGTAAATATAAATGCAGTGTTATTCTACCTTTGTTTGTTAACCCATGCCTGAAAAAGGGAACTTAGTGTCCTGAAAGCTTGCACTTTTTATGTCCTCAGTTACCCATTAAAAGGTATCACCTTTATACCACTCTTGTGAGTTTTTTGCTACACTGAATCCTGCCAGAGATATGATGTAATATCCTAGCGCTCTGCATTATCTGCTCACGTAAGGACTGTGAGGGAGAGGTGACAGAGCTCTGTGCTGGAAGAGGCATAGATCTCAGTCCCACTGCATTTCAGACAATGGTTAATCCAATTAGGAGAGTTTTTCTGATCTCTCCAACTGGTCCATGATTTTCTCATCTCTGTAACTGGCAGTGGGTCCCTTGGGATGCTGGGTCAGGGCAAAGCTGCACCCATTTTACCCCTCTGTAGTTATTCCACTGATGATAGATTCATTTTATGTATTTATTAAATAATTAACCCATAATCAATGAGCTATGAGCCAAACCAACAACTCTTTATTTAGTATGATTTTTCTGATGAGATTGGAGTAGAAATGGGCAGGAAAATTATATGTTCCCATTTTGTATCATCTTTTTCACTTGTAAACTAGATAGATAGATAGATAGATAGATAGATAGATAGATAGATGCTGTTGCATTTACAGTGACTAAAAAACAAGGACCATGAGAAATGTCAAATGTTTTCTTTATTAATAAAGCCCAGTCAGTCCCTTGGATGTGAAATTCCTCAACACCAGGACAGGGTGCCAGGCAGTGGCCCAGTCACGCCCCTTTTTTTTATTATTACTTTTTTTTGTGTGTGTGTTGTGCTTTGCTGCGCTGGTGCGGTACAAAGTGCACCGCCCTCTGTAAACTCTACTAGTAAGTGACTTAACCTGTGGTTCCTCTTGCACCGCCCAGCCCGCCCCCTGTATTTGCTATTGCATTGCACAAGGTGGAGACGGCCAGTCGCGCCTGCTCCCCAGTCACATAAAAAAATGGGTGTGGCAAACAAGAGGGTGTGGCTAAGTGATGGGTGTGGTTAGGGGTGGGAAAAGGGCGGGGCTAGGGTGCCAGAGGGTGTTGTGTCTAGGGGAGCCTGAGATGTAAATTCGGCCCTGATCAACACATTGCAACACAAAATAGTGGTGATTTTTCTAACATCAAAAGTATTAGATATTTTTATCCATACCCATGAAACAGGAATGCTTTTACAGGACTTAAAAAAGGAAAACGGATTTTTTTTTTGTATAACCCAGCTGAAAACAAATGAGTGTCAGTTTTCTCGAACATAACTACAGATCATCAGAAATGAATCAAACAAAAAAAATACTTACCAGACACCCACTGGAAAATTAAGTCCATTATTTCACTCTTAAACTCTTCATTAAATTGCACACGAGACTCTGGAAATGCTTCATAAAATGCAGTAAAGATTGCTTGTGACAAACAGTCTGGATATAACTGACAAAACATGAAAATTTAGTTACTGAAACCAGTTATCACTTTTAGGAAACTGAAAAAAAAACATAAAAATACATATTGGATCTAAATTGTATTAGTCTGTAAAAGTAATAAGAAGTTAAACTAAATGCAAATGTACAGTAAATATGTTGGGATCTTACTATCTCATTTTGGGTTGCTAAATGGTGGTACTATATGACATGCTGAAACCTGCTGTAAATTTCAAACTGAAATACAAATAAATCCCAAGTGTCTGCTTTCAGAATGTATTTTCTCTGATCCTGACTACAAACACAATAAAGAAGGAAGGAAGAAACATGGTTTGGTCAACATATGGTAAATCACAGTGTAATCACATGAATACTTCATCATACCTCCCAAGTGTCCCTCTTTAGGAGGGACAGTCCCTCTTTTAGACCCAAAATCCCTCTGTCCCTCTTTCCCACCCTGATGTCCCTCTTTTTAGGAGATCAGACTGTGTGGTGTGTATATAAGTGTATCACATTGCTCCACAGCAGAAAAACGCACATAAATGTTTGTTTAAACATTGGTATGTGTGTTTATACATTAGTATGTGTAAATAAAATACTTTGGCCTTGTTATAAGTCATTTATTAGGTAACACAAGGAGGTATCAATAGGTCATGAAATAGCCTAAAAATTCTCGGAAAAACCCCACCCACCAGCCTCGCCCACAGCAACACCCCCTAAAATACAAGTGTCCCTCTTTGGAAATTTGAAATGTTGGGAGGTATGCTTCATGTATAAATTGACTTTCAGCTGAAAGACAAAAGCATAGAATTTGACAGCAGATAATAACTAATTGGGCCACCAAATTTACCCATTCTCCTGTCTGTTAATTCATTCAAAGGGTTAATCCTTAGACTATCCATATATCTTTCCCAACAGCTGCTTTGAGTTGCAGAGAGGTATCCAACTCATGGCAATGTAATACATTGGATACTGGATATCTCATTGGAACTCAAAGGGTTAAATTAATTTATTGTGTAAGAATCACAATAAAGTCTTCTAGCAGATGTCATGTGGGCTATCACCCTTTCAGTGAAGTAGTTTTTTTCTTCTCATCTTATTCTTCACTCTTCTTCAAGTATTTCTTTAATTCTGAAAAGAGTATTTTAGACTTACATGTTAAATCCTTTTCTCTTAGTCCATATAGCTTACAGGTAGCATGGGAAGGTGACCCCCCCTTTAAGTAGGCAGGAACAATTATTGAAAGAAGTGCAGGGTGGAGCCTTCCTCTCCTCCAGGCTGGCTACTAGCCACTCCCCTCTCCAGACAGATTTGAAACAATAAACCTACCTAGCTAGTTAGCAAGAAGGAAAAAGAGGAAAACTACTGTAAGCACGAACCCAAAATGGACTTCCACATCCAGCCACAGGATACCAAGCATGGTCCCTTGACATGGTGGGAGACCAGTAAGCTATATGGACTAAGAGAAAAGTATTTAACAGGTAAGACTAAAATCCTCTTTTCTCTGTTGTCCAATATAGCTTACAGGTACCATGGGATATACTAACATTGAGTTCCCTGTGGTGGGAAAAGAAGGCAAGGAGCAAGCACTGGTCCCCATGATACCAGAGCTCCCATGGACTATCAGAGTATGGAATAGACCAAACCAACAAAGTGTCAACAGACACTGAACTGTAACACAGCACACAGAACAAGAGCCAACAGGGCTGAAAAGGTAAAGATCTCTAAGAAGCAGGAACTAAAGTCCTAGATAGGCAGAGCTGCCTACAGGACTTTGCTGCCAAAGCTGATTTCAGCCGAAGCCAGAACATCACCAGGGTAGTGTTTGGCAAAGGTGTGCACAGAAGACCATGTGATCGCCTTGTACAGCTGATCAGCAGAAGCCTGAATCTTGTAGGCCTGGGAGGCCCCAACAGACTTAGTGGAATGTGCTGTGATGCAAAAAGGAACAGGGTTCTTCCTGAGTTCATAGGCTTTTTGAATGGTAGACTTGATCAGCAATAGTCACCTTGGATGCTGGCTTACCAACCCTGGGACCCTCAGGGATGACATAAAAAATGCATCATTCTGATGGGCAGACTAAGTGCAGTGCAGAGCATGACATCCAACAAGCGGAGATCCCTCGCCTTGTCAGATTTGGGTCAGGACAAAGGGAATATACAACAAATCTCCTGATCAATGTGGAACTCAGAGACCACCTTAGGAAGAAATTCCTGGGAGGTACGAAGGACAGCCTTATCCTTGTGAAACACTAGGAAAGCCAGTTTGTAGGACAGAGCCTGCAATCAGCTACTCTGCGGACAGGGACCACAACCAAAAGAAAGTGCCATCTTCCACGTCAAAAGACGTAATGGTAGCCAAAGACTCGAAGGGAGGTTGTTGCAAGACCCCCAAAACTAGGTTAAGGTCCCACTGAGGAGTGGAAGCCTTAAAGGAAGGAAAGGCATGAACAACCGACTGGAAGAAGACTTTGACATCTGGTAATGGCTATGAGCTTCCAAAAAAAAAAAAAAAAATTCAGAGAGTGCCAAGGTCTGAACCTTCAAGGAGAAAAGGCTAAGGCCCTAGTTCGCACCATCCTGTAAAAAAGACAGGATAATTGGGAGATCAAAATCCTGTGAGGACAGATCCCTGTCCACACAGCAAGGTAGAAAATAGACCAAACCATGTGGTAGGCCTTAGAGATAAATGGTTTCCTATCCTGAATCATAGTAGAAACTACCTGA
Source organism: Rhinophrynus dorsalis (assembly GCA_037306005.1). NCBI lineage: Eukaryota > Metazoa > Chordata > Amphibia > Anura > Rhinophrynidae > Rhinophrynus > Rhinophrynus dorsalis. Next base: position 403,516,812 of record CM074721.1, read on the forward strand.
GTGGAAAAGCCCTTTTTACTAAAGATGGAGGCTTCAACCACCATGCTGTCAAAGTTATGCGTTGTACGTCCTCCTTCCATAGGAAACCCTAAAGAAGAAGATCCGTCTGCATGGCAAAAGAAACAGGTCACAAAGAGACAGAGCCAACAGCTCTGGAAACCAAGGTTGTCTGGTCCAATAAGGAGAAATCAGGATGACAGACGCACCATCCATCTGAATCTTCCGCAGCGCTCTGGGAAGGAGGGGAAGAGGAGGAAAGATGTAGTCCAGATGAGAATGCCAAGGAATCAACAGGGCATCCACTGCAAATGCCAGATGATCTGTCCAGCGGAAGCAAAATAGCTGAACCTTCCGGTTGTCCCTTGTGACCATCAGGCCGATTCAAGGAAGGTCCTATCTCTCCACCAGGAGACCGATCACCTCCTGGTGGAACCTCCATTCTGCTGGGTTCACCGTGTGGTGACTGTGCACAGTGGAGATGGCAGGCACATGCTCTTCTGTCCAAGCTAAAATAGCCTTGACTTCGGACCAAGCAGCGGGGCTTCTGGTGCCGCCTTGCTTGTTGACCAATGACCTTGAATACACAGGTGACCCAGGACTGCATCCCAACCTATTAGGCTGGCATCCGTTGTCACAATGGTCCAGTAAGGGATTGTGAACGGTCTCCCTTTTGTTAGGTTGGATAGGTCCGACCACCAGTGGAGGCTCACTTGCACGTCCACAGAAAAAGTCACTAGTTGATCCAAAAGGTATGAGTTCCCCCCTGCACACTCGGATCACAAACTACTAAAGTTCCCTGGCATGGGGCATAGCATATTGCACTGCTTCCATGGTGGATATCATCTTCTCCATCGGAGAAGAGAACTTCCTTGCCGAAGCAGACAAACACTCCAGAGTACCCAACACCTTGTGAGCGAGCTGCTGAACCGAGTCCTCCATCAGATAGACCATACTCTGTATAGTGTCAACCCGGAGGCAGGGAAAAAATTAGGCTCTGGAAGGGAACCGGATCAGACTTGACCCTATTTAGGATCCATCCTTGAGAAGGAGGTCCTGAATGAAATCCTGGACCTGGCGGTCTAATAGCTCCCTGGAAGGAGCCTTCAGGAGAGGGTTGTCTAAGTAAGGAGTCACCCGAATATCCTTGGTGTCCTAAGACCTGATTGAACACCTGAGGGGCAGCGGTGAGCCCACAGGGCAGAGCTGAGACCTGGAAGTGTCCCATGTCTCAAAACAATTTGGGGTACTTCCGACTGTCCAAATTAATAAGGATGTCCCAGTAAGCAGCCTGAAGATCAAACAAGGCCAGAAATTACCCTGGACCATCACTTGCATGACTGAGCATAAGGACTGTTTGTAGTGAGTTTCTGATCACAAACAAGTTGAGAGCCTTAAGGTCCAGAATAGGATGGCAGCTGCCATCCTTCTTGGAAACTACAAATAGGTTGGAGTAAAAAAACAGACCCTATCTCTGACTGGGGGACCTGATCCAGGACTCCCTTGTACAATATAGCATGAACCGCCCCAAAGAAAAGCCTGAGCGTTTCCAGTCCCTGAGGGGAGAGAGAAGGGAAGAACCTGAAGGGAGACAGGGATTTAAAGGGAATCCTGTAACCTTCGGAAACCACCTGTAATATCCACTGACCCTCAATAGAGCCTGTCCAAGCACTCAAAAAAGTGCTGCAGGCGACCAATCACAGTTGCGTGCGGACCAGGGTTCGGCGAGTCATGCTGAAAAAGGTTTAGTGTGTTGGGCTTGGTGGAGGTGTGTTAGGCCTTCACTGCTGCTTGGGCTAGAAGGATCATGGTGCCTGAGGTACTGACGGACTCGGCCTGTGCTCTTCACCCTGGTGGGCACGAAAAGGACGATGTCTCCGTGCCTGAGGATCGCACTTAGGGACCATGGGTAACAAGGTACTCTTTCCCCGGTAGCCTCGCTAATGATGTTCTTCAATTCAGGGCCAAAAAGAGATGTACCCTGAAAAGGAAGAGCAACCAGTGATTGCTTAGAAATCAGGTCAGTAGACCATATCTTAAGCCATAGCTAGCGCTTAGTAGGCACAGAGAAGGCAGAAGCCTTCTCCACAAGCCTAATGGTATCAAACATGACATGAGTAACATAGTGCTGAGCCACAGAGATATTAGCCAAAAGCACCAAAAGGACTGCTTTAGGGGCACTTTTACAGACAGTGTCAGTCAGATGTTCAATCCAAACAGCAATGGCTCTATTAACTCATGCGGAAACCAAGGTAGGTCACAATGACACGCCTATGGCCATGAAGGTAGTCTTTAAAATAGCTTCCTATCAGATAAGTCCTTAGGAGCTGAAGCATCCGCAACATGTAATGCAGTGGATTTAGAAAGTCTGGAAATAGGGGCATCAACCTTAGGAGATGTAGCCCACTAAGACATGGCCGCTTCAGAAAATAGATACCGCTTAGAGAATCTCATAGACAGAGATAAACGCTTATCAGGGGTCTTCTAGTTGTCTAGTATGATCTGATCTAGAGTGGGATTAGGGGGAAAAAGCATGCAAGACTGTTTGAAAGACGTTGGAAGAAGACTGAGGTTCTACAGTAGCAGTAGGAATGTTTAAGGTTTTTAAAACTGCCTCAATAAGACCTCTGCAGAGGGTTCAGAGTCAGCTCCAAAGGTGGCACCATAAAATTGGGAAGAAGCCCCATCTGCACACCATCCTCTGAATCTTCCAGCGATTCCTCCTCAGAGGAATCTGATAGGTCAGGAATGCCAGGTGCCTTAGGGGCCGAATACCTGAAGGAAGTGGGGGGTTTTCAAGACTGAAGAACCCCCTGAAGAGAAAGAGAAAACTGTGCCATAGAGGACTTAAGTCCTTGACCCAATGTGGCTTTTATTCATGGCTGGAAGGCCCTGGCGGAGAGGTAGGGGCCACAGCACATGAAGGGCATAAATGACCTGAGTATTCTCTGGGAAACCCTGTCTGGCATGAGGAACAGTATGTAATGGGGGTCAAATATGCCCCTGAATCCTTAGCCTTAGGCCTAGTCCCATGTCCTAACAGATCTGACATCCTAACAGGATATAAAGTGTCAAACAGTTAAAGGAAGCACCAAATATTGTGTCCCAGATTAAGGAATTGCCCCAGAATAAAATACACTTATCTGGCAAGTGAAGGGTTAACCTGAGGAGGGGAGAAGAGACATCCAAGTCCTGCGCAGGATACTCGTGTGAGGGGAAAAGAAAATGGCAACCAAACTGCGAGCCAATCAGGAAACAACCCGCGAAACGGATGTTTATGGGAAACTTAGTTTTCTTCATAGAGTACCTCAAAAACAGAGCCAGAATACCCCTGAGCCCCCCATGACACTGAGGATGTGCACCGGAGTGTAGGGAAAGGGCAGACAAGAAGAATGAGCCATCTCTGAACTCAGTACGTGGAGTGGTTGCAGAGATATGTCCCAAGTTAAACTGTAACATAGAGATCAAAGGAGCATTTGGGCTATGTGGTAAAGCGTGCAGAATACAAATAAAACAAAAATAATAAAAAGTGTCTAAAAAGTGGTAAAACACACAAAGGACACCTAAGAAGCAATAGAAAACACATAATTCCAAAGAAAAATGTGAAAACATATCCCCAAATCAACATAGCATGGCAAGGAAAGGGTAAAACACCACCAAAAACCAAAAAGCTCCAAATACTCAGAACAATAAGGAATGATAAACCCAAATGAGTGCAGGAGTTTTGAAGGAACTCCAGAAGGGGGCCCCTGTGCAGAGGGGAAACAGTGGGACAAGTTGACCATGGCACTCAAAGGGTTGCTCACCTTTTTTGCAGGTCTTCACACTTCGGATTACCATTGAAAAAGGAGAGGCCTCAGAGAGGCTTCTCCAGGGGAAAAAGACATAACACGCAAGGTTCTCCCCCAGGGCTGGTAGCAATCCACCATTGGGAAGAAAGTAATGGTAATCCACCTAATGGGGGATTTCTTAGAATATATTTTTTAAAGTCTGAACCTGCTAATATTTTTCTAACCTACTCTAGGGCCAAGTCGAAAAAAACATGTATTCAATACCATGATTCATTAGGTTGTAATAACCTAATCCTTTGCAGCTCCCCTGAAACATTAATCATCTTCCTTAAACAAAGAGAAGCAGGTGCAGTAGCTCAATGTCTACCAAAGCAGAGAGGTCTTATGAAAAGGTTAAAGTTCAAAATTGTCAAGCGGATCTGGAATCATAAAAGCACTTTCCTTCCTGCAAACTATTTTGAAATTCACAGAATGAGACATTATCAGCTGTAGTGAGGATGGAAATATGGAAGAGAAAAGAAAGAAACTGGCAGACAAAATGAAAGTAATAATACCATAATGAACATAAAATGTGCAGCAAAAAAGAAAGAAAATATGTCATGCTTAGCTTAGGCTTCAGCCTCTTTGACCACACATAACATTAGCCTGTGTTTAAATTTATACCATGCATTTAAGTATCAGCAGAATTCTATTCACTCATTGAAAGATTCAGATTGATGTATGACAATGCTGGTGTTTTGTTACAGCTATGCAATACAATTGGAATCACACAAACATGAGAAAACTAATACAAAACAAAGTTTACTGAATCAACATTAAAAAAAAAAATCGGTGAATTATAAAATTAAATTGTAACCATGCATTACTTGTAGATCCAATCATAAGGAACTGAATATACAAAGACAGAAGCTCACGTAGTGTATTTCCTGTTATTTTTTTTTATACATATAGCCAGACAGGGTCTATTTTCACTCAGCATCTTTAGGTTCCAATACCTTCATATTACAAGGATTTGATAGAACCCAAGGTTATATAACATACCATTTGTATGCACTCACTATGGTCAAAATATAAAAATGTTTTTAATGCTCTCTTTTGGAATTTTTCCCACGTTTACTATATATCCCTAATTTCCTACTACAGGATACACAGAAGTTGGAATGTGATGCTTGAGTCACAAAAAAGGCTACAAAAACAACCTTTTTGCCATTTATTTATATTTACCCCATATTATCAACTAGAACCACAAACATACCTCACTGATATTAAACATTAATAAAAGTGTGAACCAAGTGGATTATGTTTAGAGTGAATAATTTACAGCCCATTATATTTTTTTCAAGGGGCTTTTTATATTATCTTGTTATAATGTCTGAAGAAGAAATCTTAGAGGTCTGGACTGGAGAGTTCGACAGTAAGACTGTTCACCTTTATTTCACATGCACCATCTTTTATCTGTGTTTATACAGTCACTAACTACAGGGGTGAAAAGAGGAAAGTTGTGTTGGGGCAAAAGTTTTTCAGGGGGCCGCTCCACCTTTGTACCTTCCACACACATACCCCCTCCAACCATGTTATTGTTAGTTTATGTTCTCCCTCGCAACATCTCACCCAGATCTGCAGGGCCCTGAACTGAAATTATATAAAACATGCTAAAGTGAAGAAAGAACTGAACAGTTTTGCAGTTTGGGGCAAAAAGGCCACAGACACTGTAAGGCACTGGAACACCTACAGTATGAACTAAAAGGCTCTAGCTTCTGTGCTGGATGATTAATCGATTCAAAGATGCCCTATGTCACAAATACACTGCTGTCATCAAAGTAATATGCTATATAAACTATGGAAAAATAAGAAAAATGGGAATAAAGTAAAACAAAAGATTGAGGCGACATTGCAAAAAAAGATGATTATCATAATCAAACAATTGAATGTACAAACAAATTCATCAAGAAAAGGTATCCCTAAGACTTAGTGGAAAATAGCTAAACTGGGCAGAAATCAGGTTTTGTTTCCAGTTTCTATAGCTATAAATATAAAAAGAAATAAAGGATAATAAAATTAACAAAGGGGCCAATAGTAGAAATATTAAAAACGATACTCTATAGCAGGGCTCAAAATTTCCACTAGCCCTGGCGAGTAGAAATTCAGCCCTGATGGGTATGTTATGGCTTGCAGGGGCGAGTAACTTTTCAGGTCTGGCTAGTAGCAAAGGACTTCAAATTATATGCCCTGCTCTATAGTGTATCGCTATATACAGTACATCCCACAAGAAAATAAAGCAGTTTTTAAAAAGATCTTGATCTATACTTACTCAAGATACACTTCTAAAAAAATATCATTTTTCCAATTCCAAAAGTAATATTTACTATGAATAAAAACTTAAAAAATGTTTTTTCTAAAAATAAATCTAAAAATTCAAATAAAATATGCAATGTTAATTTTTTTAGACAAAGGGTAATTACAGATATGGAGCAAAAAGATGCATTACATGCAATTTCATGGCACATAGGATAAAATATTTTGAGTATGACAAAGATGAAAAGCAAAAGAAAATTCAAAGAACTAGAAAATCATAGAGCCATTTTATCAGGAAATTGTAAATACCCATTACCCAAATATTTTACATAAGTACATAATAAGGATGTTACTGGTGTCAAATTAACAGCATTGGAACATATTCTTTCTACAGTAATAGGGGAGAATAGATTCAGACTACTTTGTCAGAAAGAATCATACTGAATTTTCAAATGTAACACATTAATTCTGAAAGGTTATAATGATAAATTAGATCCCTTTATATAATTACCTCTTATCACATAGTTTATGTGTATATATAAATTATATATCTCCAGGACATACTTGAAAATGAGAGAAATCTCAATGGTAAAACATTTTCTAAATAAATAAAATATATATCATATATGTCAAGGTGTCACAATTATGTACATTTAGTATTACATTATTATTTTTTAAGTATCACATTTAATTACAATTTAAGTTACATTTTTTCCAGTAATACATCCATTTATTATATAGTGTATTATACACTAGCACATTATTTACATGTAGGTTGTCTCCTATTGTATCTCATGTTTTCCATAATAAATCATTCTTTATTTTCTTTACTCTCTTTCATTCACATAGTTTCTCATTGGTGACTACATAGCCCAAAAGAGTATTTCCATAATTTTAGATTTCTTAATAATATTTTTAATATTAGTATTATCTATAATTTTTTTTTGTTAATTTACCACATTTTTTTCTTAATTTTATTTAATTTAATCTTTTTATTTTATTTCTTTAATTTTGTATTTATACTTATATTTTTCATGTATTTTCATTTATTTTTATTCTTATTATTTATTTTTGTTTCTTAGTTAAGTTCATTTGGGTTGCAGTGGAGATCTCAGTGCTGTTGTGTTTTTTTTTTCATACATTTTGTATTACATTTCCAAACATATTCATTTGTACCCAAGGGTAGACGAGAGATTCGTTTGTATTTATTTATTTATTTATTTGAGGTCATTTATATCTCCCGGCACCCAAAGGCTTAAGATGAATTTATAGTTAGCTTTGTTCTATGGCACATTGTGAGTGACATAGTCCTACTGTGGAGGAATCAGCACAATGGGCTGATACAGACTTATCATACATAAAATTGAACTTGTGACTTTTTTCAACCTAATTTACAATACAGCTATGTAAATATGAAAAATGTTGTATGTTCATATGGTTTAATGCACAGTACTGTATTTTTATTTAATATATATATACCTTGAAAAACAAATCTTTAAGATCATGATGAACACTCCAAAATAGTGCCACAAAACTGTTTGAGATCCTGTCAAAAATCCGATCTTGTTCTTCATGATCAGGCTTGAGAAAATAAAATACATTATTAGAAAAGAAACATTTTTGAATGTATCTGTTACCTACTCCAACATGTGGTGAAGGCTTCTGCTATTCAGCAAATGGATTACTGAACAGATAAATAAATCTATCAATTTACAATTACAATCATTTGAATGGTTCCCATAGAAATGAGTGAGTAAATGAATACACATGTTAATTATTCAAAAAAGTAGATTTTATTCATCAAGTTAAAGAGGTGCAATTCTGTAGCAAACCAACTTCTCCTTGGGGGATGACAAATCAAATTAATTCAAATAGGGATTTTAACTCCTTAAAGCTAGAGGTTAAAATGGTGCCATTTGTTTGCTCTAGAATTTCAACTTTGCAGCTTGATTAAGAAGGCCCAGCTGATTCAGCTATTGTTCTTTCCCGCACTTCAGTTCTATAAAGTTTTTCTACCATGTTCTGATGTGGTGAAGTACTATATCATTTGTTTTGTTATTTTATTTTGTAATGTTTAATCATTCAATAAACAATCAAAAAATAAGGCCTAGTAGGTCCGACACAAATCTAGACCTAAGAATGAATTAGATGTACTGAATCAAGTTATACATAGCAAAGAAATAAATATTAGCCTTAGAATGTGAAATATTGTGAAAAAGTTGTTTTAGATCTTTGTTTTCAAAAGGAATTTGATTGAAAATCTATGTTTTAACCGCAAGCTCTCCTCTATTGCAACATTAAACTGTTTTACTAGTAACAATCACATTATTATGCACTATGTTCAAAGGCTAGGAACCATATATAATTAACACATTTTCACACAAATTAATCTTATATGTCTCATGTGAGCTTTATGAACAATGTCTGCTTATAAAAAATCAGCGTCTTTCTAGGAAAGTTGCAGTAACATAAACATTATGATAAATACATGAAATAGTTAAAACATTTTGGTATTGTAAAAGTATAAGAAAACAATAAATATTCTCCTGGTATTAGAGATTTCAAATACGGATGGTAATAGTATTTACCCAACCTCACAACTGCCAGTTTGTTTTTAAAAAGTATTCAACATTTTCTGCCAGTAGGTCCAAGTGAGTGAGTGTGTGCGTGTGTATGTACATCAGTGTGTGTTGTGTGTGTGTGAGTTGTGTGTGTGAGGTATGTGTGTGTGTGTGTGTGTATGTGTGTATGCTGGGCAGGGGAGCGAAGCCTTCCTGCCCAATGCTGTCCGGGATCACTGCAAGAACATGGCCATGCCTCTTCTTTCCCTCCCACTCTCCATTTCACCTCTCAAGAAGTTTTGCTTTCCTCTCTCACTGCTTCAGCTATTCTCCTATCACTTCTGCCCTTCTTTTCACCGCTCCATCTTTTGGCCTCTCCCTCCCATTCTCCCTTTACCCACCCTTTCTCTGCTGGTTCACCACTCTGCCACCTTTCCTCTGTCCCTTTCTCTGCCTTCTGTTCTTTTCGTGAAGCACAATATATTGCCTAACCTTCAGGTTCTCATGGGCCTATTTCTGCCATTCTGTGAGTGGAAACAGCAACCTGATATCTATTAGAATGTAAAAAATATTTTCTGCAGGCATACGAGCATGTAGCAAAGAGGTATCAAATAGCTGGCAAATGGGCTTGTATTATGATTAGATTATAGCATGGATTATTACCATTGAAATGAGGCCATAAATTTGTACTGACACAACCGTAAAAGATAACTTTACGAACAGGAAACAAAGTTGCAACCTAGCAATCAGAAAGTGGTGAAAGTTTATTCCGCCTCTGTAGAAATCTCTGGCCGAAAGACAAAAATGTACAGCAAAGGCAAGTGGGGAAACGTATTCCACCGCTGCAGAGAGCAGAAAACAAGAGAAATCAATCTGCAAACAGTACAGATAGGAACTGAACATAAATGTAATCAGGGATGGAGCTGGGCTCAAAATCAAAAGAGTGAGTGAGGTGTCATAACAGAATTGGTAGGCAGGCAGGATGTCAAGATGGATACAATGTTAGAGAAGTGCACTACACTTATTGAAGTAATCCAAAACGCAGCTTTGATTGCAATATAAAAACATCAATACTTTATTAGATGTTTACTATAAACACATAGAAGAATACCTTCAAACTCATCCGAGTATTATGGAAGTATAGGCGAGCACCATATTGTAGATATCTCTCATAAACCTTGGATCAACATGTTTTGCGTGCACTCACGCTTAATCATGACCAACTAAGGTCCAAAATGTAAAAACCAGTACATTTGAAAAAATCTCTCATCCAATCATCTAACTTCATCTCAGCTTTCCATCATTACCTCTAATGACCATAGATCTCCAAACAAGATAAGGGCATTCTACATCCTCAAACTTTCAATTAACCTCTTAATGGCAACACAGCACCAAAATATACCTTCATATCTCAACTTAATGCTAGTATATAATCCTTTCAAAGGGTATGTTAGAACATTGTCGCTCATACAAGAGGTTAAAATATGCCCTAAAATCAAGTTTAACCCCCCGAGCGCCAGAGCTGCACAGAACGCGCCACTTTGCAATGCACTTCGTGCCACTCCGGCACTCAAAGGGCCAAGGAAACCTTCCGGTCAATTTCTTCGCTGAGAAAATCCCACAAATACATACATGCCACATTTAAAACATCAGATAAAATCACAAATATACAAATAGTGTGTAGAGGATAACTAATATGCATTAACAAAATGCTTGTATACTTTTAACTTATGGATTAACTCATGGATTAACTCCTCCCAGGCTGCACCTGAGTATAAGAGTTATATCTTCAATCAAAAAATATAGTAATATAATATAATATAATAAAACCTGTCTCAGATAAAATGTATGCTCATAATCTATTTATCAAAAATAACACTACCCTATTGGAAATATAGAATACATTTATCTATGTCTAAAACACAGACAGGATTATTAATAATAATTTTCATTTATAACTCATATCACAGAGCATTCCATAGGAGAAGCAATCCATGTTTCATACAGATGACGTTGAGTGTAAACCCCAAGTATATAATTTTTTATTATTATTATTATAATAATAATCTTCTTCACATCCCCTTCATCCTCATATTAATCCTTTCACATGTATATACATGAATTACTACTCAATTGATGAAAATTACAAGTTTCAAAACTATCTTCAAATCCAGATCCAAACTACATTCTCACCAATAAAATCTCACCAATAAAATACTGATGTGATCAAGGTATGTACTCAGGTATAATCCATATACAATGGATCATACATAGCATGCTACATCATAACGTCTATTTAAACCAATCGGTTGACGTGTTCTTAGTGTAAAATCCAAAAGACTTCTCTTTTACTAAGCTTGCTATCAAGGTTACCTCCCCTCACCCCTAGAACAACTCGTTCAATACCTTGAACTGAAAAGCTGTCCATTTTGCAACCAGATATTGAAAAATGTTCTGCAATCACTGACCTAATATTACTTATACGTATGTCGCTTAAATGCTCATTTATCCTAATTCTTAAACATCTCGTAGTTTTACCCACATACTGGATCTTACAATTGCGACAGGTAATAAGATATACAACCCCTTTTGTTGCACAATTAATGTAACTTTTTATCAGATATGATTTCTGAGCTGAGCTAGATACGAATGATCGAGAGACATCAAGCCATCTACAACTTCCACATCGTGTGCTGCCACATTTGTAGCAGCCTATGGTGGACAGCAAATTACTGCCCCGGCTCTTCCTATCATTTACAAAGAGACTGGGAGAAATAAACGCCGACAGAGTAGGTGCTCTTTTTGAAACAAAACGTAGTCCTTCTGACACCACTCCTCTCACAGTAGGTTCACCGTTTAGGACAGGAAGATGTCTCTCAATAATCCGCCTAATATACCTGAACTCCTGGCTATAGGGTGTAGTGAATATCACCCTATTTTCTTTTTTATTGGCTTTCCTGTCATTATTCATGTTGTCTTGTTGAACTACATTTTTAGATAATTGTCTCTTATATACCAAAAGATCTTGTCTCTTCCTACTCCTGGCTGTATTGAGAGCTCTATCTAATACCCAAGTAGAATACCCCCTTCTCAAAAATCTCTCATATAGTTCCTTAGCCTGCAATTCAAAGGTATCTTCTGTTGAGCAGATTCTCCTAAGACGCAGGAACTGCTCAACTGGTATCCAACGTATAGTATAACTCGGATGACAACTCTCCGCCCTCAATAAACTATTTCCTGCAGTTGATTTACGATATACGCAAGTGGTTATACTTCCCTCAACCACATCAGCTGTAATACTAAGATCTAAAAAATTAATTGTCAAGGGATTGTATTCATATGTAAAAGAAAGATTTAAATTATTCATATTCAAATGCAACATGAAGGACTCCATCTCAACCTCACTCCCTTGCCAAATAAATAGCAGATCATCAATATACCTGCCGTACCACACAACCTCCCCCATATAGGGGTTCCCAGCACCAAAGATGCAGGACTCCTCCCACCACCCCATAAAGAGGTTGGCATATGTGGGGGCAAATTTCGCCCCCATTGAAGTCCCGCATCTCTGGAGGTAGAAACCCCCATCAAAGAGAAAGAAGTTGTGGGTAAGGAGGTATCGCACAGACGTGAGAATGAAGTCCTTCAGGGCATTCGAATACCTACTATACGAATCCAAATGATAACAAAGAGCTTTCAACCCTAGTTCAAGTGGAATAGAAGAATAGAGCGACTTCACATCACAACTCAGCCAATAATAACCAGAACACCATTTCATGCCATCTAAAGCCTGGATAACATTGGTTGAGTCTCTTAAATAGCTATGCAACCTCAGCACCAAAGGCTGGAGTAGATGATCTATCCACTCACCCAGGGGCTCATTCAAAGAGCCTATGCCTGAGACTATAGGCCTACACTGCGGCTCGTTCAAGTTCTTACGAATTTTAGGCCTTCTCTGTCGGCGTTTATTTCTCCCACTTTCTTTGTAAATGATAGGAAGAGCCGGGGCAGTAATTAGCTGTCCACCATAGGCTGCTACAAATGTGGCAGCACACGATGTGGAAGTTGTAGATGGCTTGATGTCTCTCGATCATTCGTATCTAGCTCAGCTCAGAAATCACATCTGATAAAAAGTTACATTAATTGCGCAACAAAAGGGGTTGTATATCTTATTACCTGCTGCAATTGTAAGATCCAGTATGTGGGTAAAACTACGAGATGTTTAAGAATTAGGATAAATGAGCATTTAAGCGACATACGTACAAGTAATATTAGGTCAGTGATTGCAGAACATTTTTCAATATCTGGTTCCAAAATGGACAGCTTTTCAGTTCAAGGTATTGAACAAGTTGTTCTAGGGGTGAGGGGAGGTAACCTTGATAGCAAGCTTAGTAAAAGAGAAGTCTTTTGGATTTTTACACTAAGAACATGTCAACCGATTGGTTTAAATAGACGTTATGATGTAGTATGCTATGTATACATGAGTACATCCCTTGATCACATCACTATTTTATTGGTGAGATTTTATTGATGAGAATGTAGTTTGGATCTGGATTTGAAGATAGTTTTGAAACTTGTAATTTTCATCAATTGAGTAGTAATTCATGTATATACATGTGAAAGGATTAATAGGAGGATGAAGGGGATGTGAGGAAGATTATTATTATAATAATAATAAAAAATGATATACTTGGGGTTTACACTCAACGTCATCTGTATGAAACATGGATTGCTTCTCCTATGGAATGCTCTGTGATATGAGTTATAAATGAAAATTATTATTAATAATCCTGTCTGTGTTTTAGACATAGATAAATGTATTCTATATTTCCAATAGGGGTAGTGTTATGTTTGATAAATAGATTATGAGCATACATTTTATCTGAGACAGGTTTTAATATATAATATTATATTACTATATTTTTTGATTGAAGATATAACTCTTATACTCAGGTGCAGCCTGGGAGGAGTTAATCCATGAGTTAATCCATAAGTTAAAAGTATACAAGCATTTTGTTAATGCATATTAGTTATCCTCTACACACTATTTGTATATTTGTGATTTTATCTGATGTTTTAAATGTGACATGTATGTATTTGTGGGATTCTCTCAGCGAAGAAATTGACCGGAAGGTTTCCTTGGCCCTTTGAGTGCCAGAGTGGCACAGAGTGCATTGCAAAGCGGCGCGTTCCGTGCCGCTCTGGCGCTCGGGGGGTTAAACTTGATTTTAGGGCATATTTTAACCTCTTGTATGAGCGACGATGTTCTAACATACCCTTTGAAAGGATTATATACTAGCATTAAGTTGAGATATGACGGTATATTTTGGTGCTTTGTTGCCATTAAGAGGTTAATTGAAAGTTTGAGGATGTAGAATGCCCTTATCTTGTTTGGAGATCTATGGTCATTAGAGGTAATGATGGAAAGCTGAGATGAAGTTAGATGATTGGATGAGAGATTTTTTCAAATGTACTGGTTTTTGCATTTTGGACCTTAGTTGGTCATGATTAAGCGTGAGTGCACGCGAAACATGTTGATCCAAGGTTTATGAGAGATATCTACAATATGGTACTCGCCTATACTTCCATAATACTCGGATGAATTTGAAGGTATTCTTGTATGTGTTTATAGTAAACATCTAATAAAGTATTGATGTTTTTATATTGCAATCAAAGCTGCGTTTTGGATTACTTCAATAAGTGTAGTGCACTTCTCTAACATTGTACCTATTTAAGTTAAGGGTTGAGGAAGGCCCCTTTGAAGTAGCACACGCTCCAAGAAAAATCAGCTATGTGATTGCTTAAAGGGAACACAAAGGTGATTTCCACACACATCTATGGGACTGCCTTGTGTTGTATACTTGTGTTTGCAACGGATTGTAGCAGCAGCTTTTTTCTTTTGTGACATAGGATGTCAAGATGGAGCAAGGGTCAGAAAGGTAGTCGTCAGAGCAGAATCAGAAGGCTAGCGGGGGGAAAAGTAGTATAAAAATCCAGGGTCTGAAACCAAGAGGACAGAAGCAGTAGATAATTCAAAAGGCAAGGGCAATGTCAGAGGATAAGCCAATAAACATTTAAATCACAATGTCACAATCAGATCTAAGGGGCCATTTCATCCTCAGAATCAGGGATATTTGTGACAATTTGGAGGGGGGTTAATATTTGGGAGTTTTCACAGAAAAAAAGAAAAATTGCTAGTTTTCTGCAAGTATTTGGGAAAATGTTAGACTTTTCACTTATCCCTATACAGCGCACCTCCTTAATCTTGTGCAGTAAAGGATGGATACCCCTCTCACATACATACCTTTCTGCTGCACCAGTAAAGACATTTATTTGTTAGACCTCCCTTGAGTCTATGACTGAGCCCACAAATGGGCAAAAAGCATAAGGCCTTAAATGTCAGCTAATATTTAGAAACTGGAGAAGTTTCTCTGATTTATTACCTCTTTATCATAACCTCCAAAGTGTTTTTGTAACAAAACATTGTCCATTTGTGCTCATGAATGAATGAATGAATGAATAAAGTTACACATATACAAATGCATGCATGTTACATGTTTTACTGTTCCATGGAAATTAGTACCCATAGAAAAAAAATCCAAAAATTATAATAAAAATACCCAGCATACTGTAAGGTGAGAAAACCACACCTTGTTTCCATTACTGCAGGGCACTTATACAAATGTTTATTGCATGGTCCTTTTGATTCCATTACTCTGAGAACTTTTTTTTTTCTTTAACAGATGTTGTGCACTAATGGGGAGATCTAGTCACCTAATACTATAAGCAATTCATATGTTTCCCTAACCCATGCTTATTTTAAGTACTAAAATATAGGGTCTTCTACTCTTTTTCTAATGACAGTCATGTTTTAAGATATTATTACATATGTATTTCCTTATCGTACTGTGTTGCAAAAAATGTCACCAAATATAAATTATTGATGGAAATAATAATTTTAATAATGAACAAATTACCTTAAAGCTGTGAAGAAACAGCCACCAGAAGGAATCTTGAAGGATGGCCACTGAAGCTTCTGACAAAAAACATTTTTTCCACATTTTTAAACTACCTCCCTATGTGAATGAATGAATTAATAAATATAATTAATAAATAAATATATCAAACAAAAATTATTTAAAATCTCATATACACATACAACTTGTGGTGTAAACATGTAAATTGTGAGCATATAAATAGAAGCGAATACCAAATTAAGATTTAAACAAATAATATAATTCAAAGGGATAGTAATACTTCGTTTTAACTTTATTTTATTTTGTAGGCATTAAAAAACATGAAGAATGATATAATTATTATCGCTCAATCCTTTATGGTTTATGAGATATTCACAAGCAAAGTTTCCCCTCCCGCCCCTTTTAACTAGTGTAAGCAATCTCTTCTCAGATGTGGAATGCAGTCTATAGACCAGACAGATAACAGAAGGGGACACTCTTATTCCTATGAAAACAATGAAATCCCTGCCCCCCTTGACAAGCTATTCAGGTTTTTCCCTTAATTGAAGATTGTCCCTCTCTGCAGTCTACCTGGGCACCTCCCTTCTGCTGTGGCTGAACAGTGTGACATCAGTAAAAGGGGAGGGAGGGGGACACTTTGTCATTGAATTACTCTGGAACTAGAACTCTGACAGAATTGAAATAACACTCTCCAAAGTCCAAATACTACGATGATTAATTAGAGCTGCTTTTATTATGAAACATTACTATCCCTTTAAAGGACACTGTATTTCAAGTAATAAGAGAATGCTGAATCACTGCCTCAGTGAATACCATAATTATTATAGTACAATGAGTGTAAAAATACAGGTATTAAAATGCCCTAACAATTTTCAATTGTAAAGAGTAACTTTCAATAAGTAAAGTGCATAAATGTTGATGGATAAAAAGATTGCACAGAGTATTCCATGTAAGGATGAAAATGTCTCTTAATTCTTAACAAGTTTGAACATCAGCCAGTAACTAGAAAAAAAAAAATAACTGTGGTCTTTTTTGGAATTGAAAGTTACTTATAAAAGGCTAATGCTTCATTACCAGTTTTACTCCAAATCACAGAACATGCTGTACACATTTCCAAATGTTAGATCGTCCTTACATTGTTCTCTCTTTAACCGGGATGCAAACTATATCTATAGGAATAAGTAGCTTAATTTGTTTAATAAAACATAATCACATATATGACCTTCCTAACATATATATCTAAAGCCAGGTGAGATAGCTCAGTTGGTTAATGCATCAGCTGGGTCGCAGGTTTTAGTCCCAGGCAGGGTCAAATAACTGCCAAATCGCAGGGGACCAATGTGACGGATTACAGTCCATACCCTCTGCTTGCAATGGATTGACAATGGCTGCAGCTTCATCTTTATCTATCTATATAAAAAAACTACAACAAAAAAAACTTATCCAAGTGCAAAACAATTACTGGAAAAAACACCCACCCATATCAGCATTCACAAAATAATTGTTATAATAAATGAATAAAATTGTGAATAGGTGTAAGATACTGGAACTTTGCAAATCCATGCATAATCCCATAATATAAACTTTGGGTAAATATATAAATTATGCAACTTTAATCCTTAGGTGATATACCAACACCCTTAGGGTAACCATTCATTAGGACAATATCCAGGAACACAGGTTAGTCTTTACTAGAATAAAAGATAAAAAAAGAAAAGAGCAAAAGGAACTCACAGTGTAGTATTTTCTGAATAAAAAAAATTAAAGGAAACATAGATTAACAGATATTCCCTCACAAACAGAGGCAGCCACTATAAGATTGCTGGCAGTGTAGTCATTGAATCTTCCTCCCTTCACAGCGTGCCAATCAGGTTACCAGACAAAATGCTAATCACTGACACCTCAGTGCAAAGCTTTGCTTTACAGATGGTGTTTGAATATTCGTACACTAGTTAACTCAGAATTCCCACTGGTAGTAGTCTCTTGTGGTGATTAAATCCCTTTTCTTCACAATAGGAATTTGTAACACCAGTGGATGAAGAATGTTATCAATATGTTTACACAAATCTTTAATTGGACACTTGAAGAGTGTCTTAATTTCATAAGGTTGTTCTACATTGAACATTAGTCTCTCAAAATATGATGAACTGGTAAATTTGTTGCACACAACTTTTTGGTCCAAAACTGTTTGGATGTGTAATCTCGAAAAAGGAGAAGCCTGGACCCCTGTTGCTTTAAATCATTGTGACACTTCACACTGGATGTAATCAATGTGTTTTCACCTGATTACTTACTGTACTGTTTTGTTTCATTATGACTGAATCTCCCCTTTAGCCAACATTGTTATGATTTCATTTCTATTAATGGATGCATTTGATGTATATTATGTTTTCTTTGTCTTTTTTCCTTCCTTTTTCTTTTCTCTATACATTTTTTGATGTTTCTTCTCACATTAGCTAGATATATTTTATGTTTATGTGCACTAGTTTGAAAGGGTGATGGTTATGACGTCGGTCTGCACAGTTACGTTACAAAGTTAGCTCCATCTTTATAGGGTGTAATAATGTATTTTTCACATTTTAATGTCCATGAGGATGATCTTAAATGGAGACAGAATCGTCAATGATTACTTAAAACCTTTTGATACTTGTTGTAGTCCTGTGAATACAATCTTCATTGTTTAATACATTATCATCATCATCTTCAGCTATTGTAGATCCACTGCAGCATGAAGTCTTCCTCAACAATAGATTTTCTTGCTATGTAGCCTGGCCATTTCCATTTCAGTAGCTTTAGTCTTTCAGTGATGTTATAGGCCTTTGTATGCTGATAACTCCATGCCCCTGTTTTTCAGTCTCTTTTTGTTATGTTCAGAATTCAACGCTCCATACTTCAATCATAGATTTAACTTTTTGTATAGCTTTGGCATTCAGTGTTCATGTTTCACAGCCATACATAAGGACTGGGAGGACAAACTGGTCAAAAACCTTTTGGGCGACCCTGCCAGGGGTATACATTCCCTTACCATAATTCTCTTATTCATTGACACAAGCAAACACTCCTGCCACCATAAGGAATCGACCCATAGGAATGATATATATGTCATAATTCTCAATATTGTTCTGTGCTACATAGGTGTCCATTATTTCTTTGAAAGCAATTACAGTATCTGCAAGCACAACATCCTGAGGTAATGACTTCCATAACATTACTGCTCTTACTGCAAAATATCCATACCTGGGAACTTTCAAAAAGAGCTGACCCTGAGATTGTGTAAATATCAACCCTTAAATTTCCCATAATATAGATTATCCGCAATCTATCCTGGATCGCTGTAATCGAGAGTCGCTCCAATCGGCATTCAAGCAACCATTAATACACAACAACTTACAGATATCACTGCATGAACACACATAAATGAAGCAGGACTTCTCCCTCTGCCTTTCTGGTACAAGTGGCACCAATTTAGTGACTAAAGAAGCATTTAACTGGAGCAGAATACATAACAGGGAGCACTGAACTCTCTCACCCTGAGATTTTGGCTCTTCACCCTGAGACCCT
This sequence comes from Rhinophrynus dorsalis, assembly GCA_037306005.1. Lineage (NCBI taxonomy): Eukaryota > Metazoa > Chordata > Amphibia > Anura > Rhinophrynidae > Rhinophrynus > Rhinophrynus dorsalis. Next base: position 403,535,994 of record CM074721.1, read on the forward strand.
GAGATTTGGGCCAAAACCCTGAGTCTCAGGGTCAAACCCTGAGAGTTCCCAGGTATGGACATGACTTCTTGTTGCCAGACTCCAAGATTCTAAATTCCTCCCACTTTAGTATTCTTAGGAAGGAAACATTAATTTGGAGTCCTTGAGTTTGCCTCTGTGAACATGATATACAGTACTAATAGAAGATTACATTTTGTGGAACAGAATTATACAAAATTAATTCGTAATGGACATTAGGATGTTCTACCCAAATTAAGGTAATTGGAAGGGTTATCATTAGGAGGCGTGATTGGTCAACTGAAAATTATGGGAATTGTAGTCCAAGGTGGTGAAATACCCTCAGTACGGATTCTGGATGGACTTCCCTGATGCCCATACCATCTATGTTATTGAACTGTTTGGTCTTTTCCAAGTTCAGGAAGATTGAGTTAATTTTCTATTCCCACTGGGCGTCTGAGCTCGGTGTGTTTGTATAAACAGCAGATGGACTCTCACTGGGTACAACCGAATGCCCCTGTGGAGAGAGCAGACACTGTGTCTTCAGTTGACTACTTGCTAATCATTTTCTTATCTCATTGTTATTGTTCTCTTCTGTTGTCCTGCTGTATATGGAAATGTGATTAGGCTGAGTAAGATTATTTTGTCTTGCTTACTCAGCCTGCTCCTGTTAGCCAATTAGCTATTTTAAGTGTTTTATGCTGTGAGTATAAAAAGTCCTGGGTTTTGCTGAATAGTCAGTTCTCTTGGTCTGTTCCTGCGGGGTTGGCACATATTTAGGCACTGGACAGGCACCCCAGTGTTCCTGTGTGCTATGTTGATTGAATATAGATGAGTTGCACCACCCTTCTGCCTGATCGTCTTTCTTTGTTCCTGATAAAGAGGAGCTTTGCCCAATGGACTGGTGATTTGATCACCAAAGATAAAGGGGGAGGGCTTGGATGGATGGACCCTATACGCCAGTAAGCCATTTTTTTTTTTTAACTTGCCCTCATTCAAGATTATGGGACTCTGCAATACGGGCATCCAAGGCCTTCAGCTGCACTTGGGTCCACCAGAGTTCTTGCTTCCTTGGGAGCTCATGAGTCTCTGGTAGGCCTACATGAGCCCTCCCCACAACGCACTTACTCTGGAGGTGGGAGAGTAGTAGTTGTGACAAAATAGCTCCTGAGCTTAACTAGGAGTGCTCCTCCGTGGGTTATCTGCATACCTGGGAACTTTCAAGATGAGCTGACCCTGAGATCTTTGCAATATTAACCCTTAAAGCTTCCCATAGTGTAGATTTTATGCAATATGTGCCTGCTTGCTCTAACATAGAGGTGCTCCGGTCCATGTGCGAGGGACCTTTAACATGCTACAGTTTGGATAACTCACTGCCTGAACACAAACAAGACAAGCAGGACATCTCCCACTGTCTTTCTGGCACTAATGGCACCAGTTTAGAGGCTAAGGAAACATTTAATTGGGGAAATTCATATTGTAGGTGACACAGACATCTCTCACCCTGAGAATTTGGCCCTTCACCCTGAGACCCTGAGATTTGGGTCAAAACCCTGAGTCTCAGGGTCAAACCCTGAGAGTTCCCAGGTATGAAAATATCCCTATCTTTTTTTAGTGGAACGTGCCTTTCCTGTAGTTTTAATAGATGACCTCTTGTTCATCGCTTAGCTCTTTGCATAAATAGTTCCTTGGAGAGTTGTTTGTATTAACCTTGAATATATTTATACATTTTAATGATATCATCCCTTAGATGTCTCTTATCTAATGTAAACAAACTCAGGTTGGCTAGTCTCTCTTTATAACTCAGATCCTCCAATCCCATTATCAGTTTTGCTGCACGTCTCTGTACTTTTTTCCAGTTCAATAATGTATTTTTTAAGAACTGGTGCCCAAAACTGTATTCCATATTCTAGATGAGGCATCCCTAGGGATTTATACAGAGGTAGAATTATATTTGCATCCCCTGCATCTATACCTGTCATGGTTTTTGACGAACACTCAGACCAGATCGGTAAGGCTAAAATGACTTTATTAGGATAAAGTACATACATGTAGTTAGGTCCTTAGACCCACACAAACAGAACATAAATATGTACAGATATGTACAGCAATAGCAAGCCAGTATTAGTAATATATGATGAAATGGAAACAATCACTGGCAATGAGGGTTATTAGAGACCGAGGCAACCGCTTAGTAGGCAGCACTGACCCTAGGGCTAGGGTCATGGGGAGACCAAGGCAACCGCTTATAGTAGGCAGCACTGACCCTAGGACTAGGGTCACAGGGAGACCAAGGCAACTGCTAAGTAGGCAAACCCTAGAATGCTAGGGGTGGATTGTAATATATATATATATATATATATATATATATATATATATATATATATATATATATAGAAGGCAACCAGTGTCCCCTCACACTGAAGGATGGTATAACGCAACACTGGCTCTTGAGCCCAAGGCTACTGCAGTGAGGAATAAGCACTAACCCTAGCTGGAAGATCCAGGCACACAAAGGGTCAATAGGTAACGCCCACAGAGGTACTGCAACTCCCAAAGGAGTGAGCCCAGCGCTGAAAGGGAGGTGGACACAGAGAGTGATCAGAGTAACACAGTCAATGCTATGAACACTGTACCGGTACTTTGCGTGTGAACACTGCCTGATACGGTTAAGAGAGCAGCTAAAGCACGAATGCTCAGCCTACGGTCGACAAAATAATAGCACCATGCGACGCACACCGACTTGCGTGACGGAAAGGCCACAGCGGGTATCATTGGACCAAACGGAGGCAACCAAGTGGTATAGCCAGATACAGATGGCAACAGTGCGGTAATCAACCTGACGCGGTCAGCAACGGAATGGATACTCAGCCAGGTACGGTCAGCAACGCAGCGGGTTCTCAGCCAGATACAGTCAGCAACGGAGCGGATTCTCTGCCAGATACGGTCAGTAACGGAGAGGGTTCTCAGCCAGATACGGTCAGCAACGGAGCGGGTTCTCAGCCAGATACAGTCAGCAACGGAGCGGGTTCTCAGCCAGATACGATCAGCAACTGAGCAGGTTCTCAGCCAAATACAGTCAGGAACGAAGCAGGTTCTCAGCCAGATACGGTCAGCAACGGAGCAGCAGCAATACAGGAAACTCAGGAACGTTGTCAGGCAGGCCAGGTCATACACGATCAGAGATATACAGAACAAACTTCAGGAACTAGTACACCACAAAAGGGCACCGTAGTGTAGACAAGACAGAGTATATAAAGGCTATCACTGGGCAGCGACAAAGATACCTGGCCAATCAGAGCAAGGTAGTGTAATTAGGAAGTCAGAATATCGCCGCCTGCAGCCAAGAGCACGGGCACCATGATAATACCCCTTTTTATGCAGGATAATACCCTATTTGCTTTTGCAGCAGCTGAGTGACACTGCACACTGCTGTGAAGTCTATCATCTATCAGTACTCCTATATCTTTCTCTAATGAGGATTCCCTAAATAGTTTGTAATTTAGTGTATATGTACCATGTTTGTTTCTAAAGTTCAAATGCATATCCTTACATTGATCTACATAAAACCTCATCTGCCACTTTTTTGCCCATTCACTGAGTTTATCTAAATCCTTCTGCAGAGAAAAAACATCCTGTTCTGTATGTGTTTCCTTTCACAGCTTCCAGGTTGAGACATTACTACCAATTCCAACTTCTAGGTCATTAATAAGCAAATTAAAAAGAATGAGGAATTATAATTGGGTAGGTAAGGAAACATATAGGATGGATGCTGTAAGATCATATGACTGAAATGGTAATTCTCTACTGGGTGTTTTTACACTTAAAACATGCATTGAGATTTGGAAACCCAAGCCCCTTTGACAAACAATATTAGCAAAATGCCATAGGGAAGGTGGCTTCATCTAAGGAATTTTCTGCTTTGGAACGGTAATCGTAATTGAAAGTATATAGATTGATATTGATAAGCTTGGTTGCATCAGGCTACTGGAGGTTGTACTTAGAGGTAAGTAAGAGAACTGTGTCATTAAGATGTAGCTAACTGAGAAAGCAAAGTATAAGGGAATTATCTGGAAGGCATAGACTGAGAAGAAAACAGTAAACCTAAGAAGGAGGCTGTGGTAGTAGAGCTGAATGGAAGAGTTAAGGAGGTGAGAGAGAGAGAGAGGGAGAGAGAGAGAGAGAGAGAGAGAACAGCGGACCCCACCTAGAAAAGAAGACTGAAAAGCAAAAATAAAAAGAGAGGAGAATGAAGAAGCTGCTAAGCTTAAGAAAGAGGAAGTGTGGAAGGCCAGGAAAGCCAAGGTTGTACTGTAGAATCCAATCAACCAGGCAGGGTGCTAAACCAGAGTGAAATAATTGTAGTAATATGATCTACCCCAGGAAAAAAATGACCATAAATCGAATCAACTCTTGGGTTCTGTTTTCTTAGCCATGCCAGATGACTGGATCACGGGAATACTGGTTACATCCCAGGTGATTCTCTCTTTATGAAGAGCTACAATAGACGCCCTAAGGAGACATGTCTCCAAGGTCGCAAAGACTATACCAAGGGGCTTCCCAGTAATGGCAGAGATGACTAGAGGATAGGGCTTTGATTGAAGAGGAGTGGCATTGTTGAAATCCCAGGTTTGGTTAATGAAGATGCCAGTTGCACCTAAATCCAAGAAGGTCAAAGTGGTAATGGTATTGTCTTTCCCTGACTTGAATCAAAACTGGAGAAAAGGTGGAGGAAGTTGAGGTATTAATGCTTAGAAGATGCTTCCCAGACAGCCCTAAGCATTGGCGTTTCCTGACTGGACAGGGCAACTTTGGAGTAGGTGACGATTACAAGCAGAGTTCATGGTCCTTTGCATTCTGTTTTTTGAGTAAGATTTCCTACTTCCATTGGTTCTTCAGAGTTGGAAGAGGGAGCTATCTGTGAAGCAAAAAGGTGGTACTTTGGAAGCTTGAGGCCACATGGACATTTGTGATATCTCACTCTAAAGCAGTCTCTGAGATCCAGATCTAAGCAAAGAGCAATTAAGGGCTCCGCATATTTTAGTATATGAAGACAGATTAAGGAATCCTGCAAATTTTCACTTACCCCTCTCCAGAAGTTAGTCTTTGCCCCTATATTCCAATCTGTTTCATAAGACAGGGTTCTGAACTCTATTGTCTACGGTCTGACAGAGCAGTTTCCTTGTCATAGCTCTATTAATGCTTCAGCCAATGCCTTGATTCCTGAAGCATTAAAGACCACCTGGAGGGCTCTAATAAATGCATTATAGTCTTCAAGTAATAAAGTATTTTTCCCCAAAGGTGAAGCCCAAGCCAAAGATACTCTGGTGGAATGGGTGCCAAAGGTCTGAGGCTGGTTTTGAAAATGGAGCAGGCACTGATTCAGAAATGCTTGGCATCCCAAGGATTTGCCTGAGAAATACTCAGGAGGATTAATTTTTTGCTGGATTCAATGACACTACAGTTGCCAGCAAGGCAGTGGGGACTGGTGGCAGGGATATGGATCAGGAAGAAATAACAGATGCAGCAGACCAAGAAGAAGAAAGCAGAGGAACATAGCAACTCCAGAACAGTATCCAGTTTCCTCTCCAGCTTCAGAAGATGCGTGACATGAGTTGCCATGCATGATGATCCTGATGAGACTGGAACTTGGTCAAATCTGTGGGGTCCATGGTGATGGGCCTATGATAGTGTCGGGATGCTGGAGTTTGGATTCACTTGCATGCTGACCGATTCCTAGTGAGTTCTGCAGAACATGGTAGAGAAATACTCAGGTACAGGTTCTGAACCATGTGGGGCAAAAGCTCAAGCCCAGAGGTTGAGCCCTAAGGTTTGCATGGGCCAGAGTGGTAACAGGTAGCAGTCCAGGTTACTGTACAAAGGGCTGAGATTATATTGTAATCAATCAGTCCAAGGTCTTGGCAGGCTGAGGACTTCAGTCGTAATGGGAATTGAAGCACAAGATCAGTCAGGCCCGGATTTCTGAATAGGCAGACAAGGCACGTGCCTAGGGCGCCCGATTTTCAGGGGCGCCTTGCAGTGCCATTGTCACGCCCACAAATCCGGGTGCCTCACAACCAGGGCCGGCCCTTACACGGGTCCCGGTGGGGCCAGGGACCCAGGCGGCACTCTGACAGGGGCGGCACTTTGCCATAGCTTCCCAGGCTTCTTCCTTGCTCGTTTGTTTTTTTGTCTCAACTGATCTCTCAGCTGTTCCCCTTCCCCCATTGAGCCCTCAGCCTCTTGGATCACTGGACGAGATGCAGAAAATTAGCCGATTGGCCGCATGCGCTCCGCTCTGTAAGATGCGCATGAGAACAGGCACACACAGTACACGCTTATCCACCCGTGCCCTTAATGGTAGCAGCAGACCTGAAAAGTGACGTGAGTCAGAGGGGAACCTACTAGTGCCATCACACAGAGACTGGCAGAGTCTCTCTCCAGGAACTCGTGACTGGATTTAATGTGCAGTGGGCTGAGAAATGTTAATTTAGCGATTGGGGGAAGCTTATATACCCATGGGGATTTGCTCAATGGCAGGACTGAGAGGTGATTTTTTTTACAATGCTAAATCGTCAAGCATGTCTGGGTGAGTGCACATCATATGTTTATGTTACATACCTTCATACAACATAGTGGGATACACTGGTAATACCAGTATAACAGTATCCACGGTCCAGGGTGTCGGTATACTTGTATTTTTGCCAGCATTGCAAAGGTTAACGAATTGATGGTGTGAGTTGGCAATTGATAATAACAACTAGCTGCATACTGACTATATGCTGCAGGACATTTATATACAGCTAAAAACAACATATATTGAAGATTCATGTTTCTGTGTTCCAACAGTAATTCACTTAAAGACAAAGTAAATTGTGTCAAGTTAAAGGCAGTGCAATGCTCTGCGATACTTTATGAAGCCATATAGGAAGACACAACTGGGAGAAAACTGACCGTGCTAAATATATTTTTGAGAACTTTTTATTCCTAACACTTAGTTTGTATACAAAGTGGAAAATGATATTACATATTGGATAGTTTGTGTCTGTGATATGTATCAGAATAAGATATGGTTTTGTCTGCAGCGAACATGTCTGGATATTTTTTAAGCTCTTCCATCTTCTATTTTTATTTTATTTTTTCTAAGGCTCTATGAAACTATAAACAGTTTTTATGGGACATTACTACTAAGCAGCTAGTCGCCAGATTGGGACTTAGTAAAAGTAAGGATTGTGTGGGGTGCTAGTTCCCCTTTAAGTGTATATATAACTTCACTTTTATTAAGACATGATAAGGTAATCCAACGTTTTAACTTTAATTCCCTATCTGGGACTTTTGTCAGGGATAGTAAAATCTAAAAATGGGTGTGGTCAATGGAGGGTGTGGCCAAGTGAGAGGCGTGGTTAGGGGTAGGGCAAAGGCGGGGCTAGGGGCGCCAGGCGTTGTTGTGCCTAGGGGCGCCTGAGATGTAAATCCGGCCCTGAGATCAGTGTAGGCAGATAAGCGTAGTCAAGTGTAGTTCAAAGCTCAAGGATGAGGATGATACCAAAATAAACAGGAATCAAAAGGACCTTCAATAGAAACTTACCTTAGATCAAGAGGAGACTTATTAATCAGGTGGGGAACCAAAGAAATGCCCAGGCAGAAATAGGGGAAACAGACTAATCAAAAGACAGAGGTTGAACTCTGCAAAACCTGGCACAAGAACATATATGTGTACATAGTACATAGGGCATGTAGTTTCATGCAAAGCAAGAAAATGTATCAAGCGCACTTGTTTATACTAGTCTAACACACACACACATATATATATATATATATATATACACATTTTTAGGAAGAGACAGCACTCTCAGGAAATTGGTTGAAAAAAGTTCAAACGATGTTTATTGAAATAAACATCGTTTGAACTTTTTTCAACCAATTTCCTGACAGTGCCATCTCTTCCTAAAAATGTATGTATCTTTCTCATGATTGGCACCCAGGCTTTTTGATAAACTTCACAGCGAGTGCATCTCACATTTAATTGTATATAACAAAAGTAACCTGAAACAGGTATGGCTGGCGCTCACAAACCCTTAATCAAATTATATACAAATAAGTACCGGTGCTTGGGGAAAGGTAGAGAGTGAATAAGAGTAATGTAGATATATATAAAAGAATAAGCCTCATTGCATAATTTATGGTACCTCACACATAGAACATAATTTATGTCTCCTCAGAAAACAAAAACACATTGAACAGAATGCCTCATTACATTTTACGTCTCATTAGGAGACACAACTCCTATTGGGTGATTCAATGGGGACTTTACTGCTCCCATTGGGTGATTCAATGGGGGCATGTTTATCATACAGGGAGTTGGCCCGCCCCCTCCAGCCAGCCCACCACTATCCAACTGACAAAAAAAAATATAGCTGCCACTCGCTCCTGAAGTAGGGGATATCAATAACTTCTCACTCAGGATCATAACCCCACAAACACACTGTTTCACCTCCCACAGATAATTGTAACCCTCCATACACTCTTTTTCAGTATGAGGGTGTAATGTTTCCATAAAATACAAACTCAGGGATAAACTTAATAGCAACTCTTTTATGTAACGCTTTTGATCTCTTCAGTCAGCCTCACTAACTGTCTGTTTTCAGCTGTCACTCCTCCACTTCCTGCTTCCTGATTCCTGCCCTTTCTCCTTAAAGGGACAGAGATGCTTTGCTGTATGTTACAGAGGGCAAGCCTCAAACACCACTTTCTATTTGTTCCCTCAGCATATTGCTACGCTGCCTCAACTGAAGAGCCACCGTGTGTTATATTGCTATGTTACCTCAACTTAACCCTTTGAGTGCCAGGGGAAAAAAGGAAAAAAATATAAAACTGCAATATCATACCTTCTGAAACCTAAAAATTGATTAATAGCTCGAAACATTGTACACACATGTAGGCTGCAAATTATTCCTTGGTAGCCAGTGGGTTAAATGTAGCAGCTTGTAATCTTCCAAAAGCTTAACTATATTGACTTATAGGTCCTTCAGAATGAACATTTAATGTAGTATCATCCATGATTAACACTGTAGTACTTTATATGTACACAAGCATGAATGGATGATTAGATCCAGGTATCAGAGTTTTGATGTTAATGAGAGTTATTATTACATCATCAGTGGTCACCAGACCACCGGGTTTGCTCCAAATGATTTATCTGTATACATGTTTTTTGGCTTTCCATATACAAATTTGTGTAACTTTGCTCAAACCTGCTGTCCACTACTTCTGTAGTATCCTGGAGCTGTATAGATTTGAAAAATAACAATATAAATAACAAAGGTGGGAAATCACATCACTAACAAATGAATGGGACCACTGCAATACAGAGGAAAACTAATATAGAATTACAAGTTATGGATTCCCAGAATTTTTATGTAAATAGGAATATTGGAAAGACAATAAATTAAAATTTTAGGTGGAGAGAGAAACTCAATCTCAAAGACATGATAAAGATCATTAACATGATGGACATTTAAATCAATATCAGTACTGAGGGGGTCATTGGAGGCATGTTCAGTACCCGAGTGGGATGCCCACAAGGATACCTTAAAATAAATCAGGTCTGCTTTGTATTGAGAGTGAACATATCCCCATTTGCTGCATTAGAAGTGGAAGAACAGTCTTGCAGTTCAAAATCCAGTGATAATGCCCAGCATTTTTGGGGAATGATACACAAAATAATCATATACAATCCACATATCAGGCAAACATACAAAAATTCAGTTATGCCCCAAAGAAATGAGGCACATTAACCCCTTGAATACTAGAGCAATCACAGATGCTTCTCAATGTGTTGGATCTCTCTCTAGCATTCAAATGATTAACCCCTTAAGGACCGGCTGTGCACGCAATAGGTCACTTAAGGACCACGAAGCATTTTTTTTTTTTTTTTTCGATTCCTGACTCCCCGAACGGCATACATCCGCACGGGGAGCCCAGAATTCCTTAAGGGGTTAAAAAGCCCAGAATTCCTTAAGAGGTTAAAAAGAACTCACAGTGAAGAATTAGAGGTGGGATTAAGTGACGCATATCCTTGGGGATTTTGGGGGGGGGGGGGTTTGCATTTACATTTGTTGCCTTTTTCAACTACAGAAGGCAAAAGAAAGAAGACGGAAGATTAGAAACCAGAAGACACACACAGGTGACTTAGGGTTTTTTATTAAAACTTTTTTCATGTTCAATTCCTACGTCAGCACTTTTGAGATGTATTAAGGGACTCAAAAAAACTGGGTGGGTCCCTTAACATATGTTAGTGTCTAATGCAAGGAACTGAATGGCATATTTCAGAGTTTTATTGTGTGTCAATGGGTGAAAATGCTCACAAAAGTATCACCCCGAGGTGGGTTTTTTAAATCCGTATTTCTTCATAGCACAGGTAATTGCATTGCTGTCGGATGGTTTTTTTTGGAGTTGAGGGGAATAAAATCGAGGCCATAGTGTCTGGCATTGGTTCACTAACTTCAAGAATTTAAAAGTATATATATATATTTTTATATATATATATATATATATATATATATATATATATATATATATATATATATTTTTTTTTTTTTTTATTTTTTTTTTTTTTTTTTGTTTTTTTTTTTTTTTTGTTTTTACAGGATCCCATAGATACACTTCTAGTCTACACCAAGGATACTTGAGAACTAATTAATTTTATGGATAAAATTGAGTGGAAGGATAACTTTATTTTGGGAAGACTAGATGCATCTTCCCTATACACCATTATTGATCATGGTAAGGGGTGTAAAACATCCAAATATTTGTTATTATAAGAAAGTGAAATACCTGAATTACAAATTGTGTTTATATTTAAATCCCCTATATATAAATAAATGCATTACATTTATATTATCTCATAAATAAATTCAATTTAAAATCTCAAAAACCCAGATATATGTTACCACTGTGAATAATAGACATTCAATTTTCTTTGCTCTAACTATGCTATTTTTGTTCTCTTTCACACCTCCCACTTTTTGGTATCCCATACAGAAAAATGTAAACACATGTAAACTAAAAATCTACATACCTTAACATTCTGGGCCTTTGTAACACAGTTTAGGACCTGAGCAGCCTCCAACTGTCCGGGTAGTTCAGTAAATTCTGCACTTTTAAATCCAGGATATATACAAGCCTTAAGAGAAACATATTAATTTTAAAGGAAATAACATATTTTTCAAGCAGTAAAATGACAAAGTAGTTCAGCTGCTTCATTTTATTCCTGTGCATGCTGCCATCTAGCTCACAATATGCTGCACATACCTGCAACAGCAAACATGGGCAGGCTGGCCAGTTGATACTTTGAGACATTGTGCCTAACACAAGTCTAAATCCTACAACAAATCAATGTTGCCTTAGGACTAGTGTCAAACAAGTGTAAATACTACAAATCAATTACTCTTAGCATAAGAGCTGCAGTGCATCTGCAAGCTACTTTTTGTATTTACATTGTCTAGAAGTAAAATGTTGGTCTGTACAACAGTTGGTAAGACTGGAACAATGCAATAGACCCATTAGTACCCAGTAACCCACAAATTCACTCTTAATATACTCCCAAACCTAAAACAAGGCAAGGAATCTTGCAGGATGATATCTAAAGCTAATTCATATACCTTACAATGCTTTCTTCTGCTTCCAATCAGCCTAACTGCAGCCATCACCACCTGGTTCATTCTTCACCATTGAAACACTATACAGAATGATGACCACTATGTGACACAGAACAGCATTATGTTACATGGCAGACATTGCTTAGACGGGAGCTGGAACATCTATAGCTCCAGGGACATCATATAACCTTGGTGGGAGCCCCTAGTCTCAGTCCCTTATATCAGCGTTCCTAGAGTGATGGAGCTCACAGAAATCATGTATTACCAGCAACTCCCATTGAGAGTGCTACTCTAGGGAAAGATGTAGCTTCTCTGTGCAGAGATGATTTAGATTCCTGCCTTAGTATTGGCTAGGAAGGAAACAAACTATTCAAGAGAGGTGTTCCAGGAAAAAGATACCATTAGTGCTCTGTGGAGGTGCGGGGGATGTTATGAGCCCAACACTGCTTCACTTAGGCATTCATGCTGCACTTAATGGGATATTCACCATCACCACCAAAAAACAGCATAGTATTAAAGGGTATTACATGTGCTTTAGTACTGTGCGGGCATCATTGAATTTATTGTTATGATTATCTTCACTGAGTTTTATTACTGTCTATTTGATAGTGGAAGCCTGCATGAGAACGAGGAACTCTTGGATTAGAGATGTTTGCCATAAAGCAAAGGCGGTAGCCAACGTACCCCTTCTAGTGCCTAAGTCTAACTGTACTGTTCACATCAGAATCGTCTGCAGTAAAACAAAGCTTCAGTCAGATTATCCCTCCAAATGCCCAGAACCAATGACACCAATGATTCTCAATATTATAGCAATTTGGTGCGGCACAGACTTTCACATAGGGTACCCCTTTTTTTTCATGAAGACCTTGCCAAAATGCGAGCATGGACTTTAAAATGTATATTTATAGATATTACTATGCTCAACATGTTTGTTTTCCTTATTGTGAATATCGGAGTTTAGAATTTCTATATTTTTATAGTTGTAACCTTAATTACACCCTTGATAAAAGACAAATAATGTGTTAGGGGTGCCTCGAGCAAAAAAGACTGAGAATCACTAAACTACAGTGTCTGAATCAGCATTCTCTGCTATAAAAAGGCTTCTGATAAGTTAACCCTCCAAGTGCTCTGTCCTACCTATATCTGCATTAGCTGCTGCAAAACAAAGGCTCATATCCTTTAAGTTCTCTCACCTACACTGTTTATACTATGTACTTACAAGTACTTATTTCTTCCAACAATCTACACTGTCCACTTGGCCAACTCTACTACTGTCCTTTCTGCTGATTGATGAGTCAGAGGTAAATGTTGCCAATTCACTCTCCCAAGCTACACTCTCAAACATTGCACAGTTTTCATTCCCAACAGTTTTTTGCCACATTGTTAGAAAAAAATGATTAAAAGGATAGTAATGTCTTAATTATATAAAAAGTTATATTTTAGAGCATAATAAAAAGTTCCCCCCTCCCTGATGTCAGCTGTAAAGCTGACAGAAGGAGATTGGTGTCAGCCGACAGGAGGAGGCTCTTTAGCCAAGCCGCAATAGCGCAATTTAAAAAGAAATACTTCTTTGAAATGGCATAAAAAGTGTCCTTGCAAACCAAGCACACTTTGTAGACCTTTGCAATTAAATATTTCTTTTTAAATTGCTCTATTGCGGCTCTGTGAAGAGCTGTCTGTCGGTCCCCAGACCAGGAACACCTGCTGTCAGCTTACAGCTGAGGGGGGAGTGGGGAACTTTAGAACGCTCTATCTCTCAAACCATAAAGGTTTGAGAGATAGGAATTGCATCAATGAATTTCTTATTTTATGCTCTACAATATTACTTTTATATAGTAAATACATTACTATCCCTTTAAAGATTACATTCTAGCTATGGTTGCTATTGAATTTCAAAAAATGTCAGATCTTCCCACCAAAGCTACCACAGTAATCTTGCCAGTTTTCTCACATGATCTTGCAACACTAACAAACATCTATCTTTAACCAATAAACAAATGGCTTAAAGTTCCCCAAATTCTGAAGTTAAAGCGGATTTGTCACCTCAATATAATGTAGCATATAGGCTATATAGCAAATATTACAAAAACTGTCTTAATTTTTTTTTTATTTAGCTTTATTTGTTGTAAATTTAAGTTATAAAGTCGGTCCTGCAGCCACTTCTGCATAGACTGCAGTCTGTCGCTGCCCCTCTCCCTCTATCCAGCCTCCTCCAATGACGGAGGCTTCTGTCTGTAAGCTGGAGCGGTCTCATTGGCTAGATATTGATCTCTGCCAATAAGAGTGCTCCAGCTTACAGGCAGAAGCCTCCTTCATCAGAGGAGGCTGGATAGAGGGAGGAGAGCAGAGGCAGAGCGACGGACCATGGTTACAGAGCAGGTAACCACAGTCTGTGCGGAAGTAACTGCAGGACTGACTTTATAACTTAAATTTACAACAAATAAAGCTAAAAAAAAATGAAGACAGTTATATAGCCTAATTATTTGTGCTACGTTATATTGAGGTGACACATCCACTTTAAAATGTCAATAACAAATCTGATTGTTACATTGACACAAATGACTTCTAAGTGGATTCTAAGGGGTTTTTCAGTGCATGTTTTTTGGTTGTGTACAAGGCCTTATTGAGTATGACAGTGCACAAGAACTGGAGTTTTGAATTAGTGCTAGAAGAGGCGAAAGAGTGCATTTCCACATACAGTAAATTATACTAATATATCACACCTAGTATCTTAGTCCTTGTGGAACACAGGAACCACAGGGATAAGTATCTTCCTCTAGGAGGAATGGCACTTGCATACAGGGTTCTCTGGAGGTGGAGACTCCCTCCCAGCTAGACAGAGTTGGAAAAAGAGAAGGAAGAAACTTTTCCTGTATAATAAGAAAATCAGACACAATCTTGGGAAGAAACTCAAAGGAAATTCACAAAACCACCATTTCTAAATGAAAATCAGAAAGTGCGATCTACAAGACAAAGCTTGTAATTCAGCTATGTGCACCGATAGACCCTGGAGTAGCTGGGAACAATGCAAAGAAAGGCAAATCACTAGAAATACCAATACACTGATGGACCGAAGACTTTTGCTGTTGGGCCAAAGGCCCTGGGCTGTCTGTGATATGAACGAGGTTCTCCAACCCTTGGGACTGGCATCAACCATCAATGTGGACCAGTCTTATGAGAGTCCTGAAGCCAAGTGCTAAGATCTATCTTAGTTTGCAATGAGAGAGATCATGAGGGAGATATGGCACACTTCTGTCTGAGAATACCCATCTGCAGTTTCCAGGTGTGAAACTGAACAAACAGAACTGCCTCCATGGCTAAGACCAGATACCTCATCACCCTCACCATTGCTGAAGGGAGAGTTATGGCCTGAGACACCTCCCGTCACAAGATTTGAACCTTGTCCTCTGGCAGAATGATTCAACCATTTAGAGTGTTGAATCTCAGGCTGCAAGAATCCTTTCCAGAAAGTCCTGATCTGCTTTTATTTACACCCGCTCCATTCACTCCAGTTCTTCTCTTGTCTGTCTTAAAGTCTGTTTCCAGGAAATGCTCACTGAAACCTATATCAGGCCTCATTACAGATAATTCAGTGCACTAGCATAGTGTCTTACTGACTAGCTTACAAGAGCTGAGATTCCAATGTACCTTAGTAAATGGTTTCTGACAGAGGCTTGAATTCTGAAGGACCTTCAGTAAAAAGATTTGGAATTGATTTGAACTTTTCAACTGCCTACCACTTTCAGTCTAATGGCCATACAGAGAGATTAAACCAGAATTTTGAACAATTTGTTCTGTGGTACTATAATGAACAACAGAATAAATGGGCAGACTTACTCCCCTTGGCAGAGTTTTCCTGTAATTCCTTGTTGTAAGATTTGCTGAATTGATCTCCTTTCTTTTCTGCATTGGGTAATAATCCCCACACTTTCATCCTGCAGGGACAATCTACTGGAATACCTGTTGATGCCCATGGTGCCTCCCTTGTAGACCACTGGCAAAGTATGAGTCATGTTTCTAGGAGCCCAGTCTCACCAGAGGAAAGCCTTTAACAAACATCATTCTGAACACCTGATTATTCTCCAGAATACATGGCTTTCAAAGAAGAATATCAAGCTCCACCAACCTTCTGATAAGCTTGGCCTTCGTTACATAGGACCATTCAACATACTCCAATGCAGCAACCAGGTGACTTATACACTGGAGATTCTTCCTACTCTTAAGAGCACTCCTAACTTCCATGTCTTTTTGTTCAAGCTCTAAAAAACATAACAGAGTTGTCCACCCTGTACCTCCTCCTTCTCCATGTCTGTGGATGGACATGGAGAATTTGTCATTGATAAGATTCTGAATTCATGCTTCTCTAAATGTACCCTTCAGTATCTGGTTAACTGGATGGGTTATGGGCCTGAAGAGCGTTTGAGGCTTCAGATGTCCATATGTCTGACTTGAAGAGAGAGCTATTCATCTGGAATTTCCCTCTAAGCCTTGTTTAGGACCCCCGTAGGGTGTTCATGTTTGTGTGTGTGTGTGGGGGGGTGGCTAGTGTAAGAATCTACTCCAGAAAGTCCTGCTATGCTTTTTTCTGCAGCTTTGTCTGTTTAACTGGACACATTTGCTCCATTCACTCCAATTTAGCTCGTGCCTGTCTTCAAGTCTGTTTCCAGGAAATGGCAGGTGACACCTATATCAAGCAGCATTACAGGCACTTCAGTGCACCTGTATAGTGTGTTACTGACTAGTTTACAAGTACGGAGATTCCTGTTACCTGTGTATGACCTTGGCTTGTATTCTGACCACGCTTATCTGCAGCCTGACTTTTGCTTGCTCTACGCTTGTTTCTGTTTGCTGATTGCGGATCCTGTGACATTGTTTGTTTGTGTGCTCCTAGTCTTGTATTTCACCTGTGTGAGCTTCTTGCAGTTTTATCTGCTCCCTATCTTTGAACTCTAGCTCCACTCCCAAAACGTTCTTAGCAGCAGCAGCAGCAACATTGAGAGAAAGATTCATCTGGCCATCCATGGCCACCCATCATCCCACTTTCATCTGCATGTGAGTTGAATTTTATATTCCCTGCTTCCAAGTACTTAGTGGCTAATATTAGAAGTGTTACTTCTTGTTGTTTCTACATCTCTTCTGCCAAGTAAACCCTCTCTTTCCTCTGGGCCCACCTCCTGTCCTGTTAGCCAGATTGATACAGGCTGAATAATGCTAGAACCTGGAATGGAATCAGGGACGATTTATTGACGTTGATCACCCAAGATATGCTGCTCCAGCATGGAAATGAACACCGGAGATGAAGAAGTAAGGCTTCTACTAAATGAGTCTTTAACAAAAGATCATACAGATAGGGATTAAAGGAAATCTCAAGTGAATGAATGTGGGTTGACAAAGCCACCTTGACCTTTGTGAAAATCCACAGAGTGGACTCCATCTCAAAAGAGAGGTGATGAACTGAAATGATGGTCTTGAAATACAAAATTAAGGATATTGGCATATGGCAGTGATGACAGAGCTCAAAGACTACATCTTGAACGGAGGAGCATAAACAAAGACACTAAGACACTTCAGATCAAAGATAGGACAACAGCCACCATACTTTTTGGGAACTATGAAAAGTTTGGAATAAAATCCCTTGAATCTCTCCTGTACAGAAACTGGCACTAAGACCTGCATATCCACCAGTAAAGCAACCATGTCTATAAATAACAGGGTCCTCTCTGGGAAAAGAGGAGGAGGGTTTTGAAATCTATGAGCTAACCCTCCAAAATCCCTCTTAAAACCCATGGATCCACAACGGTAAGAGTCCACATATCACGAAAGAGAAGTAGATGTCCTCTGTTCACTTGAGGTGGATAAAAACTACATGAGTTATGCTGAGGAAGACATGTCATCAGGGTCTTTTAGGTAGGCTTATTTTCCACCCTTGCTTGCTTGGAGTTTTTATTAGGGTTTGCCTGGCTTGCATACTCACACTTGCGAGGGTTATGAAAACCACTAGATCTCAGCAAAAAGGAAGGATACTTGAGGGTAACCTGAGGCAACAGAGCACTCTTGCCTCCAGCAGTATGGCTAATGACTTCTGGACCACACAGTTGCTTGGCCACAAATGCAAGAGAAACAAGGGATTTCTTAGAAGACTGCTAAGCAGACCAAATCAAATGCTACGGTGAGTTGAAACAGACAGCTCTAAAGATTTTCCAATGAACTTGGTAGTGTCTAAAGGCAGCTTAAAATATTTGCATTTGCCTCAAGAATCTTACAGATGGAGAGGACAATATCCTCTTTTATGGAGCATCTTAATGGACTGCATCCAACAACTGATCCACCCCAACGGTCAAGGCTCTAGTTTTCCAAATAGCAAAGGCTGGATATAAGCTGACCCCTGAAGTTTAAAAGTTTGCCTTAAGGAGGGAATTAAGGTGCTTAGCTGCCTGATCCTTGAAAAGCAGCTACATCTGCAACTTATAATGCTGTGCACTTAGAAAGATGAGAAATAGGAGGGCCAACTGTTGGGGGTAGCACACTGCTGCACAGCAGCAAGACGTAAGAGTTATCAAAAAGGAAAAACACCTGAGGATAAACACTTTATTATCAGATGACTTTAACTCCTCAAGCACCACTTGGAATGACAGGGATGGAAAACATCGGCATTCTTTCTGTAACTCCTAAAAAAGCCCAGAGGTGAAGAACTAAAATCTGAGGTCTCAGAAACCTTAAGTGTCTACAAAATTGCAGAAGAAGATCCTCAACAGAGTACCCAGGGTCTTCTCAAATGAATCCCCCTCTAGTCAGGGAGGAATCAACATCTTCCTCAGCAATTTCCATTTGCCATAGAAGAATCTCCTTCCACTGCAAGAAAATCCCCTCCAACAAAAGAATAAACCCTTCCTTTGTGGGGAACAGCTGGCCCTGGTTCCAAGATATAAGTACCTCCTTAAAAGATGCGTGAATAACAGTCAAACCCATGTCAGCTCCTGGTCAGAAGAAGAGGGGCCTGTATGAGTTTTTCGGGGGGCCACAGAACAAGAGGGACATAGTGTACCAGTATGGTCCTTGGGGAGACCAGTCTGACAGGAAGAATAAAGGGTTAGAGAAGAAACCCCTGAAGCTTTGGTGGTCTTAGTCTTCCCCATATCTGCCTTGTGCTCGCACATAGCAAGGAGACCCCCAAAGAGAGAAAATCAGAGCAGCAAATAAGAATAAATTACTTATCTGTGTGTTGTAGGGGAAAGATATTGTGCAGGAGGGAGATTAAGCCACCCAGAGACAATCCCTGTAAAGAATGTGCCTCATTGGTCACTCCACACAGAGAAAAGGAAGAGGAGAAGCAATAGCTACCCCTTCATTCCCTGAATATGGGAAAAAATGGAGCTCATGGGAAAATGCATGTCCCTCCAAAAAACACAACATGGAACAGTGGCACTACTGCCACTTGTGGGCACAGACTGTCACTGTAGAGGGGGAGTGCTTCTAAGGGGTCTCCCTTGAAGAATGTCCCCAGTAAACAATATGGACCGGAGCACGCAAAAAGTATCCATGCCACAACCAAGATGTAACATGTAAAAAAACAATTGCAAAAAAAATTTAAAATCACCCTGAGTCATCTGCAGGGCAATGAGTGATAGAGAATATGAGGAAAATACATTTTAAAAAGGGGTTAAAGTACCAAATATAGTAAAACACCACAGACCTTGATTGTGGATTCCAGGCAAACAGACAGAAGAACATACTCACAAGACCTGTGAACTCTAAAGATATAGTAGTCTTCAGTATTTAGGCTCCTATAGTATAGAGAGAAAATAAGGGAAAATTGATAGTACAGTTCTGAAAGCCATCCCCAAGCAGACCCCAGGACCTGGGAAGGTCTGCCCCCTGTTCCATATCCAGCCTGGAAGAACGGGGAATAGGAACTCTAATGGAATTCAAAAGCCCTTGTAAGTTACAAAAATAAGAAAAACTAACTAAGAGACTCTTCACCCTGCTGTCTTCTACAAGACACTTTTCATTGAGCCTGCTAGGAGGGATTAAAGTGGAGCTGGAAGGGAATCTCCACCTCCAAAGAACTCTGTATGCAGCAAATGCCCTGCCCCAGTGGTGGGGTATCTGGGGTGCTGTGTGCGGTTTCTGGATCTCACAGTTGTGTAGGCAGGCCTAGTACCTTATTGCGTCCGCAAGGGAGAGTCACCTTTGTTCCTGTGTTAAATATTAAAATTAATATTAGGAATTTGTTTGAATATTTTTTTTCACAGATAGTCTCACAGTTATTGTGTGGCCAGGTATTGACATTTTAAAACTATTACAGTTCACTACCTACCTATCTGTCATGGATTTGAGTCCTAATGAACAACCTGATGTAAATTGTTCTGGTACCAGCTGCAGTGACCCAGCAGCCACCAACACCACCACAGTGATGTTGCTTTCAAGCAGAGCTAGCAGCAGCAGGCAGGCAAAGAAGAGTACTTTCACTAGTACTAGTCAGACTCAGCAGCAGCACTCCAAACCAAAAAATAAAAATAAGAAGGGAACTGCAGGTCGTTCTGCCTCTACTAGCTGGGCAGAGAGGTCCAGGTCCTCCTCTGAGAAGCAGCTGTCAACTGCGTCTCATCAGCTATTTCATGATGATCCCACCAGAACCACCTGCACAATGACCAGTGCCACTGCCAGTTTAGTCACCACCTCCGCTATAGCCAGTTCGATAAACCTGGGGACACCTAGCATGTGTAACACTACTGGTCAGACACTGCAGGCTGTATCAAGGCTGGATTTTTATACCGAACGTCGTGTAAGCAGCACAAATGGAAATTATTGCAGTATTTGGATAACATTTTTCCTGCCACCACTGTCGCTGCCACTGTCTACTCCAGAAAATGTTATTGAGGGAGATAGTTTACCATTTCCCAGTAGCCACCAGGCAGGAGAGGGAATTGAGCAGGTTTCCACAAAACCTGCTGCTGATGATGATTTTTCTTCTTGTCAAAACCTACAAGAGGTAGAAGAAGAATCTGAGGGATCAAGGCCTCCTAAGCTTGATTTGTCCCTTGAGCTTGATTTTTCCACTGACCTTGATTATTCCCCTGAGCTTAATTTTTTCCCTGCTTCCCACAGTACTCCTTCTGTTTCTGCAGTTACACTTGTGTCTTCTATTGACAACTCAACACCTGCCTCTCCAGTTCAATTTGAGTCTTCCAGCCAGTAAGTAGCTGCTAGTGTCTCCGCCACCAGTACCACTGTTACTCCATTATCCTCCTCCAATCCCAGTCCCAACATCCCTGCTGCCATCTTTAGGTCTACTGGTACCCCTGTAACGGTACAGAGAAAGAAAAAACAAAGTGAGGATGCTCCAGCATGTGAAAATGAAGAATGTGTCACTTCAGTTTCTTCTTCTCCACCACCTTCCAGAGTCATCCGTGGCTCCAAAACATCGGACCATTTTGTGGCACTTGGCGATGGCCAGGTAGTGAAATGCAAATTGTGTGGCAGGAAAGTCAGCCGTAGGAGGGTGCTGGGTCATCTAACCACCTCCGGGATGAACAACTACCACAAGTCACTGTTAATTAGTGCAGAAAGTGGCATTAATGCATATACCAGTATCACACTCACCACCAGTAGGCAGGAGAAAGGTTTGGGGGATCATACCACATCTGGTCCTAGTAAGAGCAGCAGACAGTCACAGTCCATCCCAAAATCAATACAGGCCACACTGGAAGATTTTTTTGGGTTTCATTCCAAGGGGATGTGCAGACAGCAGTCCAGGAAAATTACACACCTCATTGCACAGCTCATAGCCATTGGGGGTGCTACTTTTAATTTGGTGGATGGTAGAACTATAGTGCTCTCACTGTACCAGTCATGCATTGGTCTTTTGAAGGACCTGCTAGGAAAGGCTGGTGGCCAGTCAGTGCACTTTATCACTGACTTGTGGAGTGCTCAGAGTGGCCAGCATAGCTTCCTGTCATTGATGGCACATTGGTGGCAGCCCAATGTGTTGAAAGACACATCACAGATAGCAACAACAAGTTCAGGTGCGGTAGCCAAGCAGGCAGGGCACTGCTCTTTCTTCCTCCATGCTGAGGTAATGGATGATCATTACACCTCAAATAAAATTCACAAAGCACTGCAGAACATGGTGGAGCAGTGGCTAGAGGAGCAGGCAGGCACACAGGGTGTTTGTGGTTCCTGATGGTGCAGCTACCATTATAAAGGCTCTTCTGGATGGCAGATTTGTGGGTGTGCGCTGCACAGCGCATGTCCTGCTCTTGAGGATGGCAGTAACAGTGAAAGGTTGCCAGCACTTCTGGAGTCATTACGACAACTGGCCACTTCCATTGGAGCATCAAAGGTAGCCAGTTCCTCAAGGAGGAACAGAAAAAGGCAGACCTCTCAGAGCACCACCTAAAACAAGATGTTGGGACCAGGTGGAACTCCACCTTAGATATGCTAGAGCATATCCTTGAGCAGAAAAAGGCAATTCACGCAATGTCATGTCACCATTTCACTGGCAGTAACAGAACACTGGGGCAGGGCTGACTGGGCCTTGATGGAACAGGTAGTGACAGTCCTCATGACTTTCCGTGCTTTGACAGAAATTTTAAGCAAAGAGAATGCTATCCTGATAGAAGTCATTCCCCTCTACACACACCTCTCTTTAAAATTGGAGGACTTCCTTGCCCATAGGGAACACTTGCCTGGTGCTGAGGGTAATATACTTCCCGATGTTTCTGCCCTTCTAACGAGGCTGAAGAAGCAACTGACTTGGCGAAAGGAAGAGTGCATGGACAATTATCCTGAGTTAATGCTTGGCACAATTTGAGATCCTCAAATCAAAGGCAAGATGGCACTTAGTTCCAATTCACTCACTGCCTGGAGGGAACACTTAATAGCGAGGGTGCGTGAGAGGCAAAGAAAAAACAGGATGCAGTCACAGGAGGCGGGAGAAGATTCTGCAGATGAGCTGGAGGAGTGTGGTGGTCTTCCGGGACCTACCAGTAGCAGCTCCAGTAGCACTTCATCTTGTTCCGGTGGAGCAGCTGCTGCTTTTTATGCTGAGGCAATGGACAGATTATGCTTCGGACAAAACAAACAGCTCCCCATCAATAGAAAAAGTGGGAGTTTGAGGTTAAGGCTTACCTTGCGGAACCTTCTTTGCCCCCAAGTGCAGATCCCTTGCCTTTCTGGGATAACAAGAGGTCTGTGTGGCCTACTTTGTTCCTGATAGTCCAGGAGTTGCTTTCTTGCCCCCCAACCACTGTCCAGAGTGAGTGGGTATTTTCCGTAACAGGTAATATACTTAGCCCCCAGCGCTCTCAAATGGCCCCCCAGCTCATGGAGCAAATTACTTTTTTAAAAGTCAACCTGCCAAAGCTGGGTTACCCTGCTCTCAGGTTCAATGCCGAGCAGAAGAAAAAAAAAGTACATAGTACCACAATATGCTGAGCTCTCCAGCTTACCCAGCTCTAGTACCATGGTAGGTTGGGCAGAGGACACCCCCCTGACTTTGTGGGACACAGGGGGGAATTTAAATTCTACATTGTTGTCCCACTATAATGTTCAGTCTGGCTCTATTTTTTTCATCACTTGTAAAAAAGTCTGCAGTATCTATCTACTGAGTCCTGGGCTAGCTGCTCCAGTGTTCTGCAGTTTGCTGCTGGCTACATCTCCAGGGTTGCTTTCATCCTGAGTCTGCCTCGCACCAGTCATCCTCAGTTGCTGTATCTCTACTGAGTCCTGGCTGCTCCAGTGTTCTGCACTTTGCTGCTGGCTACATCTACAGTGTTGATGTAATCCTGAGTCTGCAGCAGTCATCCTCAGTTTTATAGTCTCTTGAAGTCTGCGGTATCCAACTACTGAGTCCTGGCTGCTGAATTGTTCTGAAGTTTGCTGCTGGCTACAACTATAGTGTTCCAGTGATCCTGAGTCCGCCCTGCACCAGTCATCCTCAGTCTTCCTTCTTCTTTAAAATTTAGCTACACCCATACTTCATCTATAGTACCATAAGGCTAAATCTCCACTTTACCCTGTTCCACCATCTTCAATTAGACCCTGGAAATGGTTCCATTTATTTAATTTTAATTTTTTATGGTATTTTTTAAAGTATTTTAAATTCGACAAATAATTCGGACTGTCGTCAAATTTCGATTTAAAGGGAAGTGTTTGTTTTCATGGGGCGGTATTAGCTTTAGGGGGATTAAACTTGTGAGTGCCAGTGAGGTAAGTAATGATCTGCAATGCGTTGCATACCGAACTGGCACTCATAGGTTTAATTGTCTTTTCACTCATGTTTTTGGATCCTTGGATGTATACATATGGGGTTTAGGGCCCCATATCAATACATCCACTGGTCACTAGTGTAGGGATCCCTAGTTGCGCATGCGTGCGCGCGTGTGTGTGTGTTAGTGTGTGTTACAAGCCACCACATGTAATTGAATACCAAATTCATATACTGTTTCACTGTGTACAATGCAATGGGTCCAAAATTAGCACAGGTCATAGAATAACTGAGTGTAAAATAAAACTACAGTCACCATTTTTATTTATTTATTTATTTTCTTTCATCGTGGTCATAGCATCAAGGCCAGGTGTTTTGTGGACTAGAAATGAAATGAAGTATAGACTACTGAATCGATCTACTAATTACTGAGCAGTCTTTACAGAATACACACTCTAAGGGTCAGTTTTAAATAGAAGCCAAGTCATTTTTAGTTTGTTGTAACAATTATTCCCAATAAAAATAGTTGTTTGTTTAAATAACACAAAACTATAAATCCCTATGTCCTTTGCTTTGATTGCATTTTAAGCAGAAATATATTAAGGTGGTTATAGTGTATGCAAAGTAAGTCAATTACTTCTACTTGCTTCTAAGTTGCCAGCCTGACCTTGACAGCAAAAAATATACACACCTATAAACAGACACATACATACCACCCACACACACATAACATCTCCATAGTAACACAGTAATATAGTCAATGAGGGTGAAAAAAAGACATATGTCCATCAAGTCCAGCCCATGCCAAATCAGCCCTGTTAATCCAGAGGAAGGCAAAAAAAACATTGAAGCAATTTCCAATTAAGTCCCAAGTGGGTAAAAAAATTCCTTCCTGTTTCCAAAAGGCAGTCACATAGTTCCCTGGATCAACAACCTATCTGCAATGAATCCAGTCCTCAATATTGTTCTGTGCTAGATAGTTATTCATTACGTCTGCCTGTACAGCATCCCAAGGCAAAGAATTTCAAAGATTTACAGCCGTTAGTGTAAAAAATCCCTGCCTTGGTTTTAGTCGAAAGCTCCTTTCTTGTATTCTTAATGGATGACATCTCGCTCTTATCTCAGCTCTTTGCATAAACAATTAACTAGATAAAGAAAGCAGAATGAGACACTACTTTCAATTTCCACTTTTAGATCATTAATAAACAAAATAAAAAGCATTGGACCCAGGACTGAACCTTGTGGAACCCCACTTAAAACTTTAGACCAACTTGAAAAGGTTCAATTTACATCAACTCTCTGCCATCTAGCATTTAACCAGTTCTCAAGCCATGTACAGATATCACCTCCCAAACCAAAGCCTTTTCATTTATGCAGTAACCTGTTGTGAGGCACTGTATCAAAAGCTTTTACAAAATCCAAGAATACTACATCAACAAGAAATTCCCTTGTCCAAATTACTACTTACTCTTTCATAAAATGCAAGTAAATTAGTCAGACATGATCTATTCTTCATAAAATCATGCAAGCTACTCCTATTAATATTGTTTATCTTCACATAGTTCTGAATACTGTCAGTTAGTAACCCTTCTAATATCTTACCCACTAAATATTAAGTATAATGGTCGTGCTATTACTGAACTAAGTACACTTGGGGGGTATACCAATAGGTCCATGTGCTTTATTCACCATAACATCTCCCTCCAAAGTGTTTTGGTCACATTCTCATAAGAGTTAATAACATCTAAAGGAAAATTTACCTCAACAGTTTTTTTCTTTTCATCATCACTGATGGTAGGCAGCATCTGAAAATATGATAAAAAGACCACACTGAATCAATACATTTAATATTAAGATGCACAATTATTATTATTATTGTTATACATGTATTTATTCTTCTATGCTTCTGATAATTTACATAACTGTCCACAGATTTTTCCAGGCAAAATGAGTCCCTTCCCTGTAGACCTTACAACTTCTAGATCATTAATAAACAAAATAAAAAGCACTGGTCCCAGGAATGAACCTTGTGGAACCCCACTAAAAACTTTAGACCAATTTGAAAAGGTTCAATTTACAACAGCTCTCTGCCATCTAGCATTTAACCAGTTCTCAATCCATGTACAGATATCACCTCCCAAACCAAAGCCTTTCCATTCATGCAGTAACCTGCTGTATGGCACTGTATCAAAGGCTTTTACAAAATCCAAGTATACTACATCAACAAGAAATTACCCTTTCACAAAATGCAAGTAAATTAGTCTGAAAATTTACCTCAACAGTTTTTTTCTTTTCATCATCACTGATGGTAGGCAGCATCTGAAAATATGATAAAAAAGACCACACCGAATTAATACATTTAATATTAAGATGCACAATTATTATTATTATTGTTATATATGTATTTATTCTTATGTGCTTTTGATAATTTACATAACTGTCCACAGATTATTCCAGGCAAAATGAGCCCCTTCCCTGTAGACCTTACAACAAGGTGGGCAATACGAGGTCGTCCGGCAGATGCCCAACAACAACGCCAATGGGAGTCGAAGTTTGGCAACTGCTGGAAGCACTTATATTACTCAACCCTGCCTTACAATCCATTTTCATCTAGTTTTATCTCTGGAATACCCACATACCAAGAAAAGAACTGTTGAGCTACAAAGGACAACTTAAGGGAAACAGGGTGTCACTGGTGGTCACTTATCATCCCAAGGTTGACGTTCTATGCAAAATATCAAGAGAACTTCAAACAACATTGCATATGGATGAAAGACTTAAAGGGATAGTAATACTTTGTTTCATCTTTAGTTTATTTTGTAGGCATTAAAAAAACATGAAGAACGATATAAGTCTTATCTCTCAAACCTTTATGGGTTGGGAGATATTCACAAGCAAAGTTTCCCCTCACTGACCAAAACGGTCAAGCTTGCCATCTAGCTGTCATATATGGAATCCAGTCCGAAGATCAACCGGTGGCTCTTCAGCAGAGCCGAGATCGCAAGATATAAAAATAACTATTTAATTGGAAGGGTCTAAAAAGTGTTCTTGCAAACCAGGCACACTTTGTAGACTATTCGAATGAAGTAGTTCTTCTTATATCTCACGATCTCGGCTCTGCTGCAGAGCCACGGCTGGTCCGCTGACTGGATTCCAAATCTGACAGCTAGATGGCAAGCTTGACCGTTTTGGTCAGTGAGGGGAAACTTTGCTTGTGAATATCTCTTAAACCATAAAGGTTTGAGAGAGAAGACTTACATCATTCTTCACGTTTTTTTAATGCCTACAAAATAAAATAAAGATAAAACGAAGTATTACTATCCCTTTAAGCACATATTCCCACAGCCTCCTTTACTCTCCTTCAGACAGCCTCCCAATTTAAAACAATGTATGGTAAGGAGTGTCCTAATAATGATACAAAAAAAATGGCACACCTACCTGCCTACAGAGGAGGTGTAAAACCTGTACACACATTTATAACAGTGACAAGGTACCCATTCCAAACTGTCAGGGGAGACTTGTAAATAACCACTCAGAGAGGTACATAAAATCAATTCCACTTTATTGAAAATTATACAAGCAAAGTAAATATAGACTCTTCCCCATCCTTCCTGGGGTCAGGCGTGGGGACAGTGTGCAGTCCACTACCAGGAGCTGATACTGAACCTTAGCCAGACTGATGCACAAGCTAGGAGCAAACCAGTAGCGAGAGCAGAACCACAGAGGTAGCAATAGTGGTAATCGTGCTGTATAGCGGAGCGGAAACAGGAGGTCCACCAGCTAGAATGCAATGACACAACTGCAATACCCTAGAACGCTAAGGTCACAGAATACCCTAGAACGCTATAGGCACAACAAGCCCCAGAGGACTTAGGCAATGCTGCACTACTGACAGGACTTACCCAACCAAGGACTGAGAATGAGAACCTGCCAGGGCAAGCCAGGCCTCAGGGAGCAAGAGAGACCAACCAGCCAATGGTCAAACGATTCGGGTAGTCAGACAAGCCAAAGTCCTTAGAACGGAGCGGGAAGTCAGATAAGTCACAGTACTTAGCACGGAGCAGTACTTAGCACGGAGAGGGTAGTCAGCCAGGCCAGAGACCATACACAGAGCAGGTCGTCGGACAAGCCAAGATCAGCATGGAGTGGTTAGTCAGTCAGACCAAAGGTCATACACGGAATGGGTAGTCAGACAAGGCTAAAGTCCGTATGGAGGGGTCAATAGCTAGGAAAAAGGTTCAGGCACAAATCGGTAGTCTGACAGAACCAGGGTCATGCAAAAATCAGATTCAGCAGACAGGAACGAATCACAACGGAAGACTTAGGAAGCACTCAGGTACACCACGAAAGGGCACTGAGGCAATGATAGAATGCAGCATATAAGGCCTCTGTAGGAGGCGGAGTCACATAGGTCAATCAAGGTGGAAACTATAAAATAGCGAGCTCTCAGAATGACGTGCGAGTGACCAGGAAGTAGACACCCGCCATGCTGCCGCCAGGCAATCACAAGAAAGCGAAAAGGTCAGTAAGAGCACCAGAATCACAGGTACTGTGATACAAACACCCAGTCACACCATAAGATCAATGGTACCTTCACCTGCAAATCATCCAATGTAATTTACCTCATCCTGTGCGCAAAATGTCCATAGCTCTGTATGTGGGTGAAACTGGACAGCCATTACATAAAAGGTTTAATTCCCACAGATCCAGTGTTAACAACAAAAAGACAGACACCAGTGGGAGAACATTTTTGCCAAAATGGACACAGTGTCAGGGACATTAAATTGACTGTACTGATAGGACTGTCACACTCAGAGAGAGAAAAACATATGGGAAGTAAAATTAATGATCCAGTTTAAAGCTTTGAATTAAGGTTTGAATGAAGACAGAGAATTCGTGACACATTATTACAACAGTCCCCCTGGGTTCGTAAATACCTTGGACCCCTCAGAGGAAGACTGAAATTTACAGCATTCTCCTCTACCTTTGACTGATCAGGAACCAGAGTCTGTACTGAGCTTCCTTATCTTATTTCCATTCTAAACAATGCAATGTGTACTTCTATATAAGAGAGCTATTTTCATATTTATCTGTATAACATGCCTGAGGAAGATATCTAAGAGGTCTTCAAAGCTTGCATCCTAAATCTGTTTAGTTAGCCAATAAAGGTATCAACGACTATATTTTCTTCCTGTATTTCTACGACTAACACAGTACCAGCTCTCATCTATCATGATTATCTAAGACGCTGTACTAGTTCCAGACATTGAAGGACCTGCTCTTGTCTGTTAGACAGAGAAAACAAAGAGAAAGGAGCACAAACTCCAGATTAAATTGAAAATCAGAAATCATATTGGAAAAAAACCCTGAGTAAGAACACAGAACCACCTTAAATGCAAGAAAAATCAGAAAGGGGGGTTCTACAGGACAAAGCCTATATGTTGGTCATATGATGGACAGACACAGAAAGAAAATCATGATCAGGGTCAAGCAATGAAGAGACACAGAGGATGGTTTTTCAGCAGGATCTCTCTGTAGCACTCCAAAGACTAGATTTAGATCCCGTGGAGGTGTGGGATCCCTAAAGATGGGATACGCACGTGTCTGAACATCTGACAACAGAGCAATATGCCTCTGAAAAGGAACACAGCTGAGATCTGGACCTTGATGGAGCTAATGCGAAGGCACTTTGCAAAGTTATCCGGGAGAAAGCCCCCAACCAATAGAGGATTACAAAAGGGCGTGCATCCAAGCAGTCTTTTCACACCCCTTGAAGAACAACAATAGGCACTATGATAAGCTTTAGAAAAAAATGGTTTACCGTCATTAAGCATAGGCACAGTGACTGACTCACAGAAACACATCTTCCTTTGAATATCAGTTTCAAAAGCCACACCGTCAAATCCAGTCTCTCTACATGTGAATAACACAGAGGGTGTCATAGAGGTGAAGAGGAGGAAACACATATTCCAGGGAAAAAAGTAAAGGAATGAGCATCGCTAATATTGCAAAGGTCAGGGAATCCTGGAACAAAACTGAGGAACCTGGTGTTCAACTGAGACGCCATGAGGACCATGACCTTTAGACCCCACTTCTAAGCTATGGAGGCAAAAATAGACTGCTTTAGGGCTGGAACTTAAGCTTCCCAGTATAGAATCAGAAGAGCCTAGGACCATGCAGCCACATTCAGAGGCCCCCTTGGTGGTAGACAGAATTCACTACCATTGCTTCTTGCTTTGTCAGATTTTATCAAAACAGGGAGGTTGAGAAGTGACTGGGACCACTGCTGACAGCCAGATGAATTGCCCCAAAAGTTCCAGTAAGTTACATAGTAACATAGTAAATTAGGTTGAATAAAGACACAAGTCCATCAAGTTCAACCTTCTCCTCATACCCCAGTAACTGAGAATTTTATAGCTTTCCTGCTACCAATTAAATTAAGTTGCCTGATGGCCCTTCTTCTGGAGAAGAAGAGTACTCATGAGAAATTGAGGAATTCCTGACATGAATGACAAGGAGAGGGGCCCAGCAAAACCCATAGATCCACCACAGAGAAAGGACATACACTGAGGAAAGGCCATAGTCACCCACCAATTTTCTGAGGTTGTTCATAAGTCATGCTTAGGAATACCTAACAGTGGAGGGCTTCTGTTTGTGCTTCTCACCCAACGAATCTGATTTGTATTTGGGTTGGAAAATGGATTGGTTTGATGAAGGAGCAGGAGACTTAGTCACTTGAGAATAATGGCAGATGAAACAAAAAAGCAAGACTGACACTTAGGCATGGACTGAGGGAATACAGGGAACTCTGATAACCAGTAGAATGGCTGATGGTCTTGTTCAGTTCAGGGCCAAAGAGCTGATTTCCCACACATGATATATATGGAAATAAGGGACTTTGAAAAGACTGATCAATAACCAGATCTTCCTTCATTGTGTATGGTGCTATAGAGAGTGCATGTATCTTAATCTTACAAAGATAATCATATTTAAGACTACCACACTGACGGTAGCATTATTTTTGAGAATCTGTCACGGTAATCAGGCAAAGAAGGACAGACACAGTAATAAAATATAACCACCTTTACTGGAATATACAGTGATAATAATATATAAGATATAGCAATGATAATATCCCACACAACCCCAGACCACCGGATGATAGGCCCCAAGTTTCGAACCGGAGCTGCACACTGTGCTACACACTGTACTACTGCGAGGTACTGGAGACCAAAGGCAACAGGGAGCGAGAGTCAGACAGAGCCGTGGGACACAGAGGTTAATGGTCAGACAGGCTAGGAGTGTACGGAGCGAGTAGTCAGCCAGAGCCCAGGACAGACAAGCCGGGAATACACTGAGCAAGATAGGAGCCAGAACCGGAGGACAGACAAACCGGGGACTACACGGAGCGAGTAAGTCAGCCAGAGCCACAGGTCAGAACCGATGTGGGTTGTCAGACAAGCCGGGGTCATACACAGAGTGGATTCTCAGATAAGCACAGGTCACAACAGAGCACAAAAGTAACTAACAGGAACACCAGGTAAGGGCCATGACTCCCAGGCCCAGGGAGGTTTATAAAGGAGCAGAAGGAGGTGGGATCCAATTAGGCCACCCAGAATAGGCCCATAAACAGGCGTCCGTGCTAGTGCCTGTTACCTGCTGTAGCAATGAGGAAGTGCCTGAGGCCATGCTGGACGGCAGTCATACAGAGGTAAGTAAGCACAGGATAGCCCAAGGGAGACTGTGATAGAATCTTGGAGATTCCCTAGAGAGACTGGTATGAGAGAATAGATTAGTGACCACAGCAGAAAAAATTACATCTGGTCTTAGGTTTCCCTGTGTGCCTGCTGGCCGTGACATAGAAAAACACCTCAAAAAGGCTAACCAACATGGACAGGGAAGGCAGAAAAAAATAAGGAAAAAAACCTGCAACACTGAGAGGAATAACACCCCATGAATCAATCAGGTCATCTATGGAGAGGGGAAGAGGGGCCTCCTGGTGTGCTGAATGAAGGATGCAGAAAGAACGGTGAAGAAAGTCCATCCATTCCTGTCTCTAAAAGCATGAGAAACTGTACTGTACTGTCTAAAATTAGAAATTGAGTGGTGGCTTATTAGCCACCCAGGCTGAACAATGCCTGACCTGACCCAAACCTGGGGGTCCTCAGAGTATTAGCCTTGCACTAATAGTGCTAGTCCTGCTGTCCAGAGCCCACCTGGAGTTGCGGGAAGATGGGCAGTAGCAGCCAGAGCTGTATAACAAAGTTGGAGACCACGAGCACTGATCTTGAAAGGAGCCATGACCCCATAAATCATAAAGTTCCATGTCCCAAAAAAAGGTAAAAACAGAATGAAAGAAAATGAAAAATAAAAGTTAAATAAAGAGAAAATAAAAATAAAATACAAGGTATAAGATGTACCAAGACAGATCTCAGATTGTGCCAGCAGACAAACTTACAGGGACAGGACATTCTCACAAAATCTGGACCGTCTGTGTAGCAGACATTATAGACTACATGTTCAGGTAAATAGTCTACATCCAGTTCTGCTCTGCATGCCAGAAGAATGGACAAATATGTGGAGCAGCTATATGGACTGAATGAATCAACCCATGATTAACAAAATGAGAAAATAATAAATCCTGAAGAGAAGTATCATCCCTGTTGCATTCCTGAAAGACAGAGAACTAAAACTAGGGGCAAGTGAGTCATGTTTAAGTGGAGCTAGGTGGGAATCGCCTCCTCCAGATAGCTCTGGTTTGCGAATGCCCTCCCTTCTGGTGGTGGTTGCTTAATCCCATGGTTCCTGTTTTACGCAATGAATAAAAGAAAACATACTATATTAATTTAAACCACTGGGAGCTGCCTCATATGGGGAAATGGGATAACAAGCAGACCACACTACATCATGCTATTCCCCTCACCGCAGCTTCTTTTCACAGCTTTATGGGGTTTTGTTTACTCTATGTAGTGTGTGTTTGTGTGTGTGTGTGTGTGTGTGTGTGTGTGTATATGTGTGTGTCTGGCACTGAAAGAGTGGGTGTGGCTATCTGGCACTGAAATAGTGTGCGTTTGTGTGTGTATGTGGCTATCTGGCACTGAAAGAGAGTGTGTGTGTGTGTGTGTGTGTGTGTGTGTGTTTTTGTGTGCATGCATGTTTGTGTAGTTATCTGGCACTGAAAGAACATGTGTGCGTGTGTGGCCATCTGGCACCCAAAGCATGTGTTTGTTTGTGTCTATCTGATAGTGAAAGATGGAGAGAGATTGTGAGCGAATACGAGAGAAAGTGTATGTGTGCAAAGTGAGTCTGTAGCTATCTGACATCAGAGAGTTTGTGGCTATCTGGCACTGAATGTGGCATTTCAGCAGCTGGCAGAGGAGGCCAGCTAGAGGCTGGAGACTGCCTCAGCAGCACATCACTGGGTTAACTAGATGATGCGCTCAATAGATCTGAATGTGGAGGGACATAACATCCGGCACAGTGCGCAACACGAGCATGTGTGCCCAGACGCCTTCCGGACCCAGAGAACAAAGGATTCAATGTGGAACAGGCAGACGGAAACCAGACACCAGACAGTCGAGTCACTGACGCTATCCCGAAAAGTCCCCTTTCAGTCCTCCACCCCAGACGACGAGATTTTCACTCAATAAATGGAGGTGACCATTGCCCCTCCAAAGAACCCATCAACTCAGCATCTCTTTGGGGACTGAAGATAGAATACTGACACTAGACTGCACATTGGTGACAACGGATGTTGGAATAAACCTGGATCAAATTGGCCCCTGTTTCCCTGCTACTGGTAGGATTTCAAATTTTTCTTCTTGTGAAAAGTATGTAATTGTGGAACACAGGAGACTGCTAGGGCCCCCGACAAGCAAAAGAACAATCCACAAGCACCCAGAATACCAGTTGTTATAAAACCTCTCCATAAAACTCTCAGGGTTCCCAGCAAATCTGACTACCTACACACCAGCTTCAGGGACAAGAAGATGCCAAAGATTGGGTCAATTCACAGATGGAAGTGGAAGAAAGCTGGGAGTCAAAAGATTAGAGTAGTACATGAAATACATGAAAACAAATTATATAATTGGAGATAAGCAAGGGGCAGTGTTCCTCACAGTAGTGAGTTTTCACCTACAAAACCCTTGGATAAGTCCTTTAAAGATATGGTAGCATTATTGATGTCTTACTACCAACCGAAGCCCCTAGAAATTGTTGAGAGAGTCAGATTTTTCTTTAATAAACTGAAGAACTGAAAATATTGGCATCCACATGTAATTACAAGCCCACAATAAACAAAAGACAGCATCAGAGACAAACGGACAAAAAAAAGTGTTCAAAGTCACTGCCGCCAATGTGCAGGCAAGAATGTGGGCCACAACAGTGATGTTACTTCTGCGGATCTGCAGCACATTCTGCTCCAGCATGTCATTTCAAAGATGAAATATGTTTTGGCTGTTCAA
Source organism: Rhinophrynus dorsalis (assembly GCA_037306005.1). Lineage (NCBI taxonomy): Eukaryota > Metazoa > Chordata > Amphibia > Anura > Rhinophrynidae > Rhinophrynus > Rhinophrynus dorsalis. Next base: position 403,570,322 of record CM074721.1, read on the forward strand.
AAAGAGGGCATATCCAGAAAGTCTGTCAAGGGCCCAGACCGGCGAGATCCACCAACATTTTTTGATGTTAGCAAACATACTACACAGAGACCCAGGTGTCAAAAGACATCAGTGACTTGCATGAGCAAGATGGTGGATGGCATATCTCAGCATACACCAACTAGGAGACACAGGAGACAAAATAAGTTGCAGTGAAGATTAATGGCACAGCCGTGGACATGGATTTAGAAACTGGGTCAGCAGTGTCTATCACAATGCTAGACCAAGTCTGAGAATCCAAGCTACACTTATGTTTACAGCCAACCGCGATCAAGCTGATAACTTACAGCGGGCACATACTCCACCCATTAAGTTGTGCTTGAGTCATTGTGTAGCTGTGAAACAGCATGAGTGTGACTATCTGGCACTGAATGAGTATGCGTGCATGTGTGTATGTGTTTAGACCAGTGCTTTCCAAACTGTGTGTCGTGACACGTTAGTGTGTCGGCTGCAGTATTGTAGGTGTGTCACAGGCAAAGGTGCTGTTTACACAGCGCGAGATTGTCATTCAACCCAAGCACGAGCTACAGTGGGAGCTGAGATAAAACAGTATTACTTAATGGTCGCATTTACACAGTGCGAGATTGCCTCTGTGTGCTGCATACAGCTGGAGCACCACAAAAGATTTGTAATAGCTGGAGTAACTCTGTGTGCTGCATACATAATATGTATGCAGCACACAGAGGCACTCCAGCTGTTGCAAATCTTTTGGCTCTTCAGCTGTTAAAATCTTTTGAGATGCCACCTCCTCTATACCTCTGCCCTCTCTTTGGGCTGCCAGGCTGAAGTGTCCCTGTGTGCCGAGGCTGCCTGTCACATGGCTGCTGCTTCTGCTTGTGGTGCCGATGAGACAGGAAAGACGGACAGTACTTCTAAAATCAGTTATGCGCTATCTATTTACTAATGCGACATGAGAATCTTGCTCTTATATGTAGCGCAACATTCTCACACGACATGCTTAATGCCTTCTGCAGTATAAATGAAAGGAATTCATGAGATATGTTGTGTCCCCATACATCTTGTTATTACAATTAATGTATGTGTCCATATCGCTTATAAGGGATTATTAGTTTAACCCTTTGAGTGCCACAGGGTTACGCAACGCGTAGCAAAGCAATGCATTGTGTACCCCTCAGGCACTCAAAGGGTTAACCGGTTTGCTAGGAAAACTGAATTACTGTGTCACGAAATGATACCTGCCTAAAAAGTGTGTCACTGACATGAAAAGTTTGGAAAGCTCTGGTTTAGACATTTGGCACCAAAAATATGTGTTTGTGTGTAGCTATCTGTTACGGTTAGCAAAACAAAACAAGGAGTCAGATGGTATAGTTAAGAGCACCTTTATTAATAATAATAATAATAATAATAATAATAATAAGCAAATGCAAGTAAGCAGAGGGTGACTGGAAAGGCTAGAGACTCTATCAGCAATAGGAGCCTGCCGACAGGTCAACCACATTGCTGGCGACTAGGCCGAATCCAGCTGGTAGTCTCAGGAATCGAAGAGAACGCAACACTGAACCTACAGTCTCCTGTAAGGGACAACAGAGGAGACTACTGACTCTCGCCTGCAGTCAGTATAGAAAAGCTCATCTCAATACGGATGGCAACAATGGAGACTACTGACAAGCCTGCAATCAGTAAGGCCAGAGTCTGTCAGAGCCCCAGGTCTGCACCAGGATGGGTGTCTGTAGGTAACGGAGCCACAAGTGGAGTAAACAGACAGATCCACAGGTCAGCACCAGCAAGGATAGTCAGACAAGCCAGGTTCATACACAGAGCGGGTAGTCAGTCAGAGCCACAGTTCTGCACCAGATAGGATGTCCACTAGGAGTAAGCTACACTGGGAGGATAGTTGGACAGAGCCCAAGGTCAGCACCAGAATGGATAGCCAGACAAGCCAGGGTCATACACGGAGCAGGTAGTCAGCCAGAGCTACAGGTCTGCACCAGATAGGATGTCCACTAGGAGTAAGCTACACTGGGAGGATAGTTGGACAGAGCCCCAGGTCGGCACCAGAATGGATAGTCAGACAAGCCAGGGTCATACACAGAGCAGGTAGTCAGCCAGAGCCACTGGTCTGCACCAGATTGGATGTCAAGACAATTGGAGCACACAGAGAGAATGGTCAGACAGAGCCACAGGTCAGCACTAGAATGGATAGTCAGACAAGCCAGGTCATTCACAGGATACAGGAACAACTGGAACTAGAACTGCTCAGAACAACAACAACGTAAGGGTAACTGATACACAGGCCCATAGAGGTTTATAAAGGAGTAGGAGAAGGCGGGACCAATTAGGTCCCCCACGCTGGGCCTATAACAAGTGTCTAGGCAAGTGCCTGATTCACGATGCCAATAACAATGAACTAGACACGACCAGGCCACAGGCAGAGAGGGACGCGGTTAGTGAGGCCAGAGCATCGGTCCAGAGCCCTGCACCCGGCCGAATCGCGCAGGCCAGTGCAATTGGAAGCCATGCAAGCCCATGCCATCACACTGCCTCCACCGTGTTTTACAGATGATGTGGTATGCTTCGGATCAAGAGCTGTTCCAAGCCTTCTCCATACTTTTTTCTTTCCATCATTCTGGTACAGGTTGATCTTTGTTTCATCTGTCCAAAGAATGCTGTGCCAGAACTGGGCTGGCTTTTTTAGATGTGTTTTTGCAAAGTCTAATCTGGCCTTTCTATTCTTGGGGCTTATGAACGGTTTGCACCTTGTGGTGAACCCTCTGTATTGCTCTCAAGAAATCTTCTCTTTATGGTAGACTTGGATAATGATATGCCTACTGCCTGGAAGTTGTGAGGGGGTTTTTCTTTACCATGGAAAAGATCTTACGATGATTCAGCCATTATACTCTTCTGTGGATGTCCACGCCTTTTTGTGTTGCAGAACTCATCAGTGCTTTATTTTTTTCTCAGAATGCACCAAACTGTTGATTTGGCCACTCCTAATGTTCCTGCTATCTCTCAGGTGGATTTTTTTTTGCAGCCTAAGGATGGCCTGTTTCACTTGCATTGAGAGCTCCTTTGACAGCATGTTGTGGGTTCACAGCAATAGCTTCCAAATGCGTATGCTACACTTGGACTCAACTTCAGACCATTTTGCTTAATTGATGTAGAAATAATGAAGGAATAGCCCACATCTGTCCATGAAACAGTTTTTCAGTCAATTGTCAAATTACTTTTGGTCCCTTGAAAAAGAGGGGCTACATATTAAATAGCTGTAATTCCTAAACCCTTCCTCCAATTTGGATGTGAATACCCTTAAATTAAAGCTGAGTGACTGTAATTTAAGCCCATATTCATTACTTAACTGTAACATTAATTTATTTTGGTAAACAGACTAAATAACAAAACTTGTGTCGGTGTCCAAATATTTCTGGATCTAACTGTAGCTTTATGGCAGTGAAAGTGTGTGTGTGTGGGAGTGTGGGCCCATAAGTGTGTAGCTATCTGATACTAAAAGAAAGGGAATTTGTGTATGTTTTTGCATGCACGTGTGTAGCTATCTGGCACTAAAAGTTTGTGTGTGTGTATCTGGCACTAAATAACTGTGTGTGGCTATCTATTTGAAAGGGTTATGTGTGGCTATAAAGCACTAAACGTTTGTGTGTGTGTGTGTGTGTGTGTGTGTGTGTATATCTGGCACTGAATGACTATGTGTAGCTGTCTGTAACTGAAAGAGTGTGCATGTGGCTATAAAGAACTAAAGGTGTGTGTGAGTGTGTGCATCTGTCTGGCACTGAATAACTGTGTGTGGCTATCTGAAAGGGTTATGTGTGGCTATAGAGCACTAAAAGTGTGTGTGTGTATGTGTGTGTGTGTGTGTGTGTGTGTGTGTGTGTGTATATATAGCACTGAATGACTGTGTGTAGCTATCTGTAACTGGGTTTGTGTGTGGACATAAAGCACTAAAAGTGTGTCTGTGTGATTACATTTTAGAAACCCTACAGAGCAACTGGTCTGCCACAGGATTTTTCACCTTGGCTTTGTGCATATGGCCTGGAAACAGCCCTAGGTTTGAGGCTGAGACAGTGCCTATCGGGATGGGAAATTCAACCTCTCTCTGCCTACCTTCAAACCAGCTAACACTCGTAAATGCCTCCGGGCCTTACTATTGACTGTCTCTCCACGGCCTCCCCACTATCATCCTACCCTGTGAACTTCTCTTGGTTGGAATGGAAACTGGTCAAACACTTTTTTCTTTTTGCTTAGTAGTCCAGAAAGTTCTAGTTACGTTAGTGTTGGCTCCTTTTATAACATTTGATATCCATTAATGGAATAAAAAGAACCATTAAATGTACCCTTGAGATATTTTGAAACACAACACCACTATAGTGTTGCCCCCTCAGCCTGATTTAGTAAAACATTAAACAGCAAGCTACAAACACTCACTGAACAGTAGAAATGTATTATAATTTTATTAATATTGCATATACTAGCGTAAAAGTCCGTGTACATGGGCCAAGGTCTGGGTGATGTTAACCCTTTGAGTGCCAGAGGGATACGCAACGCATTGCTTTGCAATGCGTTGTGTACCATTCTGGCACTCAGAGGGTTAAGAGGACGGTCCTGCTCTGCGCCCTGCCTCCGATGTAGTCATGCACTGTAGAGACTGGCCGAAAGCACAGAATGCTCCCAGCACAGAACTCCCAGCATTCTGTGCTTTCGGGCAGTCTCTACTGCTCATGATGGCTTCTGACAAACATCCTACCGAATTATTATATAGGATGTGTGTGAGAGAGAGAGAGAGAGAGAGAAAGAGCATTCTATTGTACCTTGTCTTGTCTTTGTTTGTTTCTCTTACAAGAGATGTCTGTCACATCAGTTTCTGTGAGAAAAGCTTAAAAAGAAAGAAATAAGTGTTTAGTGACATCATCAAAATTTTTTCCATAAATATAATTTTAAATTGTTTCCAATATATTTATAGGGAAGCAAAATATATTGATGTTAAATATGCATTGAAGTGAAATAGGGGACAGCTGGTGAAAAATTAAAGGACTGTCCATCAACCTTTTAGAAAATATACCAGTAAGACAATGTTCTCTCATTCCTAAACTACACTTGTTGGACTGTGTCTATTAATTTGTTTAACCGGAGGACTTGACAAGGAAAAAAAAATAAGTAAAAAAACAAAGAAATTGTATGAAAATAAAAACTAAAAAAGAACAAGTCAAATAAAATGACTAGTAACTAAGCAAAGATATACAATAATTCATCTAAAAATATAATGTGGGAAAGATACACTAAAGGTTGAAGAGGGCTCAGGAGGATGGCGGTGTTGAATGCACATCGCTAGTATACACTGTGTCTTCAACATCATATCCCCTTCAATCTGACACCAACCCACTAACAAACAATCATTTCCATAAATGCAGGTTAATGAGCCACTTTCATATGGAAATGCAGAATAATGAGCCATTGTCATATTTATGTGGGTGTGTTTATGTGTTAATATGGCTGGCCACCATATGCACTAAACTCCGATAGCTGCTTCTGCTGTCAGAGTTCACAGTCCCAAAATCACCTGCCTGAGGTTGTAGATGTTGGGATTTCCCTGTAGCTCTCTATGGAGCTATCTGCTACAGAGCAGAGACGTATAGGAAGAATCAGAAACTGCACTGTCACTTTAATTACTGTAATAGAGTTGTTGGTGCATGATGTAGCAGAGTAAAAGCTATTTACAATATATTTACCCTAGGGGACACCGCAACATAGCGAAAACATTTAAACTAAGAAAAAGAAGATATACTATGAACTGCTAAAAATACATTAATTATGAAAACACCCTCATTGACTATGAATAAAATGATTCAGACTCCTTGTGAGCATGTGCTGTTTAAATCTATATGTAATTATATTCATAATCACAAATGCTCCCTCAGTGGCACAAACACAGAGCTGAGAGCCAAAATAATGTGGCCCAGATCCTTTATGCCCAGTCCCCCAACATTGTCTCTTGGGATCGGGGGGAAATTTGTGAGCAAAGCAGAACTGGGTAGCAGTGTGAGCAGCACAGGCCAGCAGTGTGAGCAGCACAGGCCAGCCACTTGTGCCTGCTACTACAGAAGCCAGTGTGTCTTCTGATACTCTAGAGCAGAGGTTCTCAAATGCGGCCACCGTGGCAGCATGCGGCCACCAGCGTGTTTTCGTGTGGCCACCATGATAATTGAGGAAATTGTGGCCGCATGCGGCCATCGGCCGTGTACAAGATGTGTGTTTTCTTTTTTCTTCCCGCACTGATGACAGACTCCAGCCGGGACCGCTTCACACGCGGAGATGCTGCGTGGAGCAGGCTGGGTTTTCCTTCCTCAGTCTGGGCACCAATTTCAAACTTGCACTGGCCTTAGTGCAAGTTTAAAACTGGCGTCCAGACTGAGGAAGAAAACCCCAGCCTGCTCCACGCAGCGTCTCCGCGTGTGAAGCAGTCCCGGCTGTCATCAGTGTGGAGGTACAAAGGGGAGAAAGAGGTGCAGAGGGTGAAAGTACAAGGGGGGAGAAAGAGGCACAAAGGGGTGAAAGAACTACAAGGGGGGGTGAAAGAAGCACATGGGGGAGAGGTACAAATGGGAGAAAGAGGTGCAGAGGGTGAAAGTACAAGGGGGGAGAAAGAGGCACAAAGGGGTGAAAGAACTACAAGGGGGGTGAAAGAAGTACATGGCGGAAAAAGAGAGCTGCAAGGGGGAGAAAGTACAAGGGGGCAGTGTGAGGTGGGACAATGTGAGTGGGCCAGTGTGAGGTGGTGCAATGTGAGTGGGACAAAATAAGTGGGATAGTGTGAGGTGGGCAATGTGAGGTGGGCAATGTGAGTGGGCCAGTGTGAGGTGGGCAAGTGTGAGGTGGGCAGTGAGTCGCAGTCACTCTCCTAAGCCTCAACCTCAGATGGCCCTGGGATGAGTGAGAGCGAGTGCTGAACCTGAGTGAGACACACACACACACAGTGAACCCAGCATTTACTTTTTTATTAATCATGCCACATTGCTGGATAATGCATAGCAGAAAATATATAAGTGTATGTGTAAGGAGAAAAGTGAAGCAATTTTGGGGCAAAATAATTGCATAATAATGAAAAAAAGAAATAACCACTTGGATGAAGGAGAGGTCCCCAATGCATTAGAAAGCACTCAAGGGGTTAAAATCACATTTGAATCAATTGCATTGTGTTTGTGTTCCATGTGGTATAGTAGTAATCCTTACAACAGGATTGCTATGCTTTTGTCTTGTAATTTATATTGCCCATTCAGTTCAAGGAAAAATTGCTTACTTGTATTAACCCCTTGAGGATCAGAAGGGAGTGCAGTTCATTGCTTGGCAATGTGTTGTGCACCCCTCTGGTCCTCAAGCAGTTAAAACACTGAACAAGAATGGTAGCATTTTGATATCTCAAATGTATGTTAGATAAAAAAAATTCAGAGTGCAGGGTTGTGGTGTTTTCATTCCTTGGCTGTCACAAAGGTACCCAGTCTACTGTGAGGCCTCCAACATCCAAGGGGTTAACTTTATACTAGAGAAGCTTTGAGGGAATTATATAAATCCCATTAGAATTGATGGTTGTACTTTAATGGTACATAACTTTAAAGGCAAAATTTGTTGGTGTTAATGGTGAAATCTACAGTCCCATCTGTCCCAGTGAAATGATCGGTATAAATCTGGAGGATAACTGTCTGATTGCTCATTGGGTTTCCAGCTGAGTCTGTCAGTAATACCTGTGTGTCAGAGGCATATTGTCAGTAACGTCACAGGTCTTGACAGAGAATGGAAATGGATCAGAAGGGTCATTTCATTTGACTAGGTGTTTTCTGTCTGGTCAAACAGTTGAAATGTGGTTTCCAGGGGTGCACCTAGGTGTAAGCCCTCTGGCATTCAGAAGGTTAAAAAGGTATTTTGTACTGCACTGGTTTACAATGGAACTGTCACTTTGTAATAAATAGGTGTTTTTAACTATTTGAGTGCCAGAAAGGTATCCAGCATATTGCATTGGATATCTCTCTGGCACTAAAAGGGTTAAAAGCTTTCATATTCATATATGTTTGTTAGCCATGTTTTATTTAAAGCAATAGTGTGAGAATGTAGCTTTAGGTGCTGGTCAGTGTTTGTGGTACTCTTTATTACTATGTGATTTCTTTCTTGAATTTTAAATTGTAATAGGATGTAAATTTATTGTTGTTGCACTTATTTATATGCACTTTTTGTATGTCAACATCCTCGTAGCATTTGTGCATGTAATGTCATAGTGTGGCCACCAGAACATGGCTGTGGCCGCAGTGCGGCCACCAGGACATCGTGGTGGCTGCATTGGCGGCCACCAGAAAAAATTCCGTGAGAACCACTGATCTATACCTACTTTTAATTAGTGGATAGAGATGGTCATCTGAGCCAGGTATACACAGTATTTGAGCTGCATATTTGTCCAGAATAAATGCATGTTCAGCAACTTTGGCCTCCAAATCTGCAAAAATATTCTTATCCGAAGGAGCAGTTTTGAGAAGGTCTTTGTTTATATCATCTAATGAATATTTCATGTTTGTTGTTTCTGCCACAGTCAGCGGCTCATCTGGAAATGGATTTTCTGGCCAGTCTTTCTGTTGATAAACAAATAAATAAATACTTACATACATACCTACATACATACATACATACATACATATAATCATTTAAGACATTTACCGCCTGGATGCTAGAGAGGCCTCCAATGTATTGCTTTACAATATGCTAGAGACTAAGTTAACATCCAGCAGGTTAAAGGGATAGTAATACTTCATTTTTACTATGCCCCATGTTGTAGCCAGCAGCATCTCTCAAACCTTTATGGTTTGAGAGATATCCGCATTCAAAGTTCCCTCTCCTTCTCTCTCCCCTGACGTCAGAGTTATAGCTGACAGAAGGGAATCTGGTCCCCGGACCGGCGGCGGCTCTGCAGCAGTGCTGAGATTGTGTTATAGAAACAGAAATCCTTCACTGAAATGGTCTTCTACGTGTGCTTGCAAACCAAGCACACGTAGAAGTGTCTTGGGGGCTGGAGTTTGGAATCACTGAGTGCTTGTTCTGCAGTACGAAATGTTATTTTGGAACACTACAATCAGTACTCCATCCGCACTGCTAAGCGTCTTGCGGATCAAAGAGGTCATGCAAAATGAATGGTTTAAAAGATATAATAAAATAGTCTAGTTACTATAATGTTTTATTGTTAATTAACTGACAATCTTTTAATTATGTGACAGGTCTACCTGAATTTTAATCTGTAAAAGAAAAAGAGAGATTTTTTTTTTTAATCAAAATTTACCAGAAATTTTTATTTCTGCATTTCTAGGTGTGTGTTAAGTTCCAGGCAATTCTATTGGGTATCATAAAATGCTTCTTGACATTTCTGGAACCGGTATGGTAACTACTTTATACACAGGAGTTTTATAGATTTTGAAACAGTCTCTGTTGGTTTGCATTGTGATGTGTTAAGGTTGCCAAGTGAAGGAAGAAAACGTATAAGATGGAATTGTTCAAAATGAGGTGGAGCATTTTTTCAGGGTTCAGATCATGCAGGCTGTCATGTGTGAGTGAAGGTTTTGGTGTTAAGGGTAGCAAACAGGATATTGTTTGATTACTGCTTAGCAGATTGTACAAATATATAGTATCAAGTTTCAGTGATTGTAAAAATGTGGGAGAAGATAACATGCAAACATAGTAGAACTGGGTTGGATTAACTTGGCTCCAAAAAGAAAATGTGAGAAAATCAATAGTAAAGAGTGCAATGTCAACAGTTTCCGGGGGAGGGGGGAGAACTAGGGGCTGATGCTATGCTGAAGTGTGTCTGACGAGGTTGACGAGGTGTGGATATTACTTTGCCATGGAGAATACAAGACACTTCACTATAAGCACCAATAATTAGCTATGGAAGGTGAGGGGGAGACAAGTAAATCATTAGAATATAGGGCTGATGTCATGCTAGAAATATGTTAGGGAGGACAAGTGGGGGAGCAGAGACGATGCTCTCAGTCTTCAGCACCATAAATGCTACAATCACTCCCTCCAACCTTTCAATGTGATAGGGATGTGCATTGCTCACCCTTGTGGCACTGAAAGGACTAGAACATTAAAAGCCACTGCCACATATGCGTTATAACAGCTTCTTTGCTGGTTCTCTTAATGGCAATAGTTTTTAATGTTCTAATCCTTTCAGTAACACAGGGCAGTGTAATACACATCCCTACAGAACTGAAACGTTTAAGGGCAGCTGCTGTCTCTGGTCTTCAGTACAGGCAGAACATTGTCCTCAGGCTCCACAGAGACCTGTAGTAAGATCCCAACTTCCCAGCAGATCCTGCTGTGAACTCCAACTGCATTGGCAGATATCAGGGTTTGGAGCATGTGGCAAGGTGCAACATTAACATATAAACAAATCCACATTAATAAGACAGTGGACCTGTAACCTTGATTCAAGGTTGGATATTTGAAAACGTCATTAAATATGGTCTATTTGTCATGTTAGACAAAAGACCAGCACATGTATAGTTAAGGTGATATTCATACTTGGCACCGTACCCATGCGGTAGTAATGTTTCATATCATAATGAAACCTTTCAGTGAAGTTTCATTTGCTAATGAAGGTTTCATGTTCTAATTAAGCATTGTGTGTCACCACAAGACTTTCACTTTTCTCAGAAAAGTGTGAATATTTCCTAAACAATACATCTGCTGGACTTTTAGTTAACATGCCACATAGGCAGTTTTGCATGATGTTTTCAAATATGTAGAAAAAATTCAAGGTGCTTGGTCCACTTTAAGTTGCATTTCAATATTCAAATAACACATTGTTGATAAAGTGCAAAATCCTAAACCTAGCCAGGAAATCCTCTCAGTTTGAAGACCGGAAGTTAGTGATGCTTGCCTCCACTAGTATAACACATATTGGTTTCCATGGGCAGAATCCTGCAGCTATTTAAAGGTACATTCTATTTCACTATCTTGGCTTAATATAAATAAATAAGGGAGGAAAATATTATGTCCTTGACTTCAAAACCATCTCTAAAGCTCCTAATAAAGTGCCTTCTAAGGATAAAAAAAATTACAAAAAGCAAGAACTTTTGCTGGATGTGATAACATGTTAACATCCTCTGATTCTGTTAAGCTATGTACAGACTGTATGAAAAAAATTCAACGAAGAAGAAGAAGAGAGTTTAATGGATATTAAATCATCTGTTTCCTCAGCTGAGGAGGGATAATTACTTGAGCATTCTGGTGCCTTTTATTTAGATAACTTGGATGGCCTCATCAAAGATATGAGGAAAAACTTGGGGATAACTGAAACCTATATTATGGAAGCAGTCTTTGTGGGCCACAAAAGATCTAAACCTATGTTGCCAATCATCATCCCATTCAGGATATCTTAAAACAAGAATGGAACCAAGCAGGGTAGATAGTGCTTTAAAGAAATGATATGCTACTATAGGCCAAAATCTTAAAGGGATAGTAATACTTCGTTTTAACTTTATTTTATTTTGAAGGCATTAAAAAATCATGAAGAATGATAAGTCTTATCTCTCAAACCTTTATGGTTTATGAAATATTCACAAGCAAAGTTTCCCCCTCCTGCCCCTTTTACCTAGTGTAAGCCATCTCTTCTCAGATGTGGAATGCAGTCTATAGACCAGACAGATAACAGAAGTGGACACTCTTATTCCTATGAAAACAATGAAATCCCTGCCCCCCTTGACAAGCTATTCAGGTTTTTCCCTTAATTGAAGATTGTCCCTCTCTGCAGTCTACCTGGGCACCTCCCTTCTGCTGTGGCTGAACAGTGTGACATCAGTAAAAGGGGCGGGAGGGGGACACTGTCATTGAATTACTCTGGAACTACAACTCGGACAGAATTGAAATAATACTCTCCAAAGTCCAAATACTATGATGATTAATTAGAGCTGCTTTTATTATGAAACATTACTATCCCTTTAAGTGGGCTATAGCAATGGCCTGTATCTTTTGCATTTAAGCATTTGGTTAACTGAGATTGAAGAGAAAATAAAACCACCAGAAAGTAGCTTCCATGTAGGAGGCAGTCAGCTTTTCCTGTGATGCCTCCTTGGACAACATAAAGCTGATAAAGCAGGCCAGCAACTTTATCTGTTAGTGATAGGAGGGCATTTTAGATAAAAGCTTTGGCAGCAGACAATTTCTCTAAGAATAGGTTAGTCTCTCTTCCGTTTGCCAGTGGCTCCCCGCTTTGTGGGGCCTTTCCATATCCTCCGACGTGTGAACTCTGTGGCCTATGCATTAGACCTCCCTCCCAATATGTGGATCCACAATGTGTTCCATGTCTCGCTGCTGAAACCCCTGTTATGCAGTTGTTTCACTACGGTCACTCCTCGACCCTATTCGGTGTCCGTTGATGGCCATGAGAAGTTCGAAGTCCGCTCCATAGTCGATTCTCGTAAGTTCTCAAGGAGTCTTCAATATTTGGTCCATTGGAAGGGGTACAGTCCAGAAGAGTGCTCATGGGTTCCAGCCGCCCCCACCCTACTCCGTGCTTTCCATGCATGCTTTCCCCATAAACCTGGTCCTGCCCTGCGGGGGGGGGGGGGGGTGTTGAGGGGGGTACTGTCAAGGTTTGGCTGAGCTGCTCTAACTCTGCCTATTGATTTTGCTGTCTGAGCTAATCTAGTGCTCTGCTATTGTCACGGATAGTCAAAGATTTGCGGACACGTACTTAGAGTAAAATCACTTTTATTGAGAGAGGCAAACAGATAATAGAATATAAGTAAATCACTACAGAATAAGATAGAGATAACCCCACCACGGAGCAAGATAGTCCTATGAGAAGTAGGAGTCCGGGATTCTCTCACAAAGACGGGGTTTGTCCAAGTGAATGTATGAGAAGTCTGCCAGAGCCACAGGTATGCACCAGGTTGGGTATCCGATTAAGTCACAGAGTGGATAGTCAGACAGAGCCACAGGTTAGCACCAGAATGGGTAGCTAGACAGGCCAAGGTCAAGGCACAGAGTTGGTAGTCAGCCAGAGCCACAGGTCTGCAGCAGGATGGATAGTTAGACAAGCCAGGTCATACACGGAGCGGGTAGTCAGCCAGAGCGACAGGTCTGCAGCAGATTGGGTATCTAACTATACCAGGGTAATACAGAGTGGATAGTCAGACAGAGCCACAGGTCAGCACCAGACAGGATGATCAGACAATGCCAAGGTCATACATGGAGCGGGTAGTCAGCCAGAGTCACAGGTCTGCACCAGATTGGGTATCAAACTATAATAGGGACACAACGGAGAGGATAGTCGGATAGAGCCACAAGTCAACACCAGATAGGATGGTCAGACAAAGCCAAGGTCATACACAGAACACAACTAGAAGGAATGCAACTGTATCAGACACCAATGTAAGGGCTACTGAGCTCAGAGTCCATAGCCTTATATACCCTGCCAGGAAGTAGGAGTTTCCCATGGTCCATGGTATAAAGTTGGTGTGTGCGTCACTCCCACTGACGCGGGTCTGAAAACGTCGCAACAACCAGCACAGATTCGTCAAACCATGCGTCACCTGGAAGAAGGAATCCAGTCGAGCCTCCCCGGGAAAGGACATGGCCTACCAGGCTGCAAACAGAGAGGGAGATGGGTAGAGATGTAGGAGCATCAGTCCTGACCCCTGCAAGGCATCAGTAACCGGCAAAACGACACCGGCCTAGAGGTACAGCAAGCTGTGACAGCTATCCATTGCTGCTGCCTTCTGAGTTTGGGTCAGGCTGAATCAGCTGACCTCCCTGATCACTCACCTGACTGTTATCAGCCAACCCTCTCAGGGTATTTAAGACAGCTTGGCCCACTTCCTGATTGTCCTTGTGTTTGTTTCTGCTGGCTGCTGTGGATTCTCCTGCGCTCCTGCTTAGCTGTGTTCCTGACCCTTGGCTTGTTCCTGACATCGTGGACCTCTGTGATCCTGACTCTAGGCCTTGTTCCTGACATCGCAGACTTCTGTGTTCCTGACTCTGGCTTGGCTGAGTACCTGTCCTAGTTCCTGACCCTGGCTTGTCTTTTGGCTCATGCTCCTGATTCTGTTTTTGTCACTTTAATAAAGGTGTATTACATTTTACATTTTTGCGTCCTGTCTCGTTCCTGGTCCCTAACAGTTTCCTCAACATCCTGTAAAGCATGAGGAAAAACGTACGCATGGGGAAAGAGCCATGGAATCGACATGGCTTCCACTGCCAGAGCAAGAGGGTCCCTCCAGCGAGAGCAGAACACTGGAAACTTCCGATTGTGCCTGGTAGCCACCAGGTCGACACAAGGAAGTCCCCATTTCCGGACAATGAGATTGAACACTTCTGATGCTGTTCCAACTCTCTCTGCTGTCTACTGTGTGACAAATTAGGAAGTCTGCTAGAACGTTATCTACGCCAGGAATATGAACAGCAGAAATAGCAGGAATATGTTCTTCCACACAAGACAAAATAGCTTTGACCTCCAAACAAGCTGCAATACTTCTTGTCCCGCCTTGCTTGTTGATGTAAGCCATGGTTATGGCATTGTCGGACTGCACTCGAACAGGGCATCCTTCCAGCTTGGGTGTCCCCTACCGTAGAGCATGAAATATTGCTTGAAGCTCCAGAATGTTGATGGGAAGGAGAAACTCGACCACAGACCCTGGGCATTCAGGTGACCCAGGACCGCTCCCCAGCCGGAGAGGCTGGCATCCGTTGTCACCGTAGTCCAGAAGGATACCATGAAGGACATGCCCTTCAGGAGATTGGACAGTTCGAGCCACCAAGACATACTCCGCTCCACATGAAGAGGTACAGAAACAGAAATCTTCAAGAGATCCGTCTTGCCCTTGCAGACCTGGATCACAAACTTCTGAAGCTCTCTCGTTTGAGCCATTGCAAACGGAACCACCTCCATGGTGGATATGAACTTCCCCACTAGACAGGTTAACTTCTTTGCCGGGACTGGATTGAAGGCTAGGACTGCAGACACCTTGTGGATTATCTGGTGAGCCACCTAATCTGTGAGAAACACCATGCCCTTCAGGGTGTCGAAGAGAAGACCCAGAAAAAACAGTCTTTGAGATGGAATCAAATCCCACTTGTCCATATTCAGAATCCACAAGTGACTGGTGAGAGCATGACTACAGTCTTGGATCTGCTGGTGAAGGAGTTCTGGAGAGGGGGCCTTCAAGAGCAAGTCGTTCATGTATGGAGTGACTGATGCTGTCCCTGTGCAGGACGAAAACTAACACACCCAAGATACGATTGAAGACCTGGGGGGCCGTAGTCAGACCAAAGGGAAGAGCAGAAAACTGGAAGTGCCCTTGGCCGCATGCAAACCTGAGGTACTGCCTGCTCACCAGATGCCTATATATATGCAGATAGGCATCCTGAATGTCCAGAGAAGTGAGAAATTCCCCAGGACACATGGCCGCAATCACTGTCCTTAGAGACTCCTGGTGATAATGAGTTTTGACCGCAAAGAAACTGAGATCCTTGAGGTCTATGATCAGACGTCAGCCGCCATCCTCCTTTGAAGCCAAAAACAGTTTGGAATAGAAACCCAAAACCCTTTTACAGCTTGGGAATCGGTTCCAGGACCTCTTTGTCTAAAAGGGTCTGAATGGCCCAGTTGAAAAGACGGCGCTTTTCTACTCCCTTAGGGGTGTGAGAGGGAAAGAACCTGAAAGGAGAAAGAGAGGTGAAGGGAATCCTGTACCCCTCTGAGATGAACTGTAAAACCAACAGATCCGCCATGGTGTCTGTCCAGACACTGAGGAAATGGCGCAAAGTTTCACCCACTGGCGCATGGGGTCCTGCATTTGGCGAGTCATGAGGAAGAAGATTAGGAGGTCTTGGGCTTGTTGAAGGACTGCTTGGGCCTCCACTGCTGTTTGGGCTTGGAGGAGGAACACGTAGCCTGGGGAATGTGGCACGCGTCTCAGCCTAAAAGGGATGAAAAAGCAGATTCCATCTGACCTGAGGTTTTTGCTGTTGCACCCAGTGGCCTCACTGATGAGGTCCTTAAGTTTCAGCCCAAATAAGGACGTTCCCAAAAAGGTAACAAAAGTAAAGATTTCTTAGAGATGGTATCTGCGGACCAGATCTTAAGCCAGGGAGCTCGTCTGGCTACCACAGACAAGGTAGAAACCCTAGCAACCAAACGGATAACATCAAAGATAGATGCAGAAACATAATACTGAGCTTCAGAAATGTTGGCCAAAGGCTGGAACAAGTCAGCGGTGGTAGCACCCT
Source organism: Rhinophrynus dorsalis (assembly GCA_037306005.1). NCBI lineage: Eukaryota > Metazoa > Chordata > Amphibia > Anura > Rhinophrynidae > Rhinophrynus > Rhinophrynus dorsalis. The sequence goes on from CM074721.1 coordinate 403,586,597, forward strand.
GAAGTACTGTCACTGTAAGCTGCTCAGTCCAGACAGCAATGGCCCTGTTTACCCAAGCAAAGGCGAATGAGGGACGTAGGGATGTGCCTGAAATAGCAAATATGGCCTTTAGAAAGTCCAATCCTTAAGAACAAAAGCATCTGCCACAGACAGAGCTGTGGATTTAGACAGTCTAGAAACAGGGGCATCCACCTTAGGGGTTTGAGCCCACTAAGCCAGGGCCACTTCAGAGAAGGAATATAGCTTAGCAAACTTCCTGGACAAAGTAGATTTCTTTTCAGGGTTTTTCCATTCGTCAACCACCAGCTAATCAAGGGTGGGATTAAGTGGGTAAAAGGTACTCTGCTTCTTAGGTATATGAAACACATCAGAAGGGTCCTTAGGAGCCTCAGAAATGAGAGGAATGTTCAGAGTATTGAGTACTGCCCTGATCAGACCCTCAAAGGGGTACCCAAAGAATTTGGAGGAAACTTCATCTGAGTCCACCAATAATTCCTCCTCAGAGGAATCTGACACATCAGGTACACCCAGGGCCTGCGCCACCTATAGGCGAGGGAGGCACTGGCCTAGGGTGCACATTCTCTGAGGGCACATCGGGGCAAACCCCACCACCCGCGCTCACCGCTTATTGCCAAGTCAGTGGCACAGCGGGGGGGGGGGGGGAGCCAGAAAATATTAGCCTGCCCCTCTAAAAAAAAAAAAAAGTACGTTTCGGTGCCCTCCCTTGGCTGGCTATTTTTTTTATGTAGCACAGCGATGCACGTTTCTCTCTCCCCCTCCGCTCCTTCAGTCCTGGACAAGGATTGAAGGAGCAGAGGGGGAGAGAGAAACGGTGTCACAGTTTGCTTTGACTCTCAGACACAGAGTTAAGATAAAAACACAACTTTATTGAAAGTTTAAAGAAAACCCTCACGGGTTTGACATACACATATATCTCAACACGTAATTGGTACAATGCAATGGTGAACAGTGGTACGGTGAATAATAATAGAGGCTCTACCGGCCTTGCCAATACCGGGTAAGGCAGCCTTAGAATAGGCACAATATGGAAATAGGCTCTACCGGCCTTACCAATATACCGGGCAAGGCAGCCTGGAGAATAGTTCAACAAGAGAGAAGGCTCTACCGGCCCTGCCAATATACCGGGCAAGGCAGCCAGATGGCTGGTACAACGAGAGAGAAGGCTCTACCAGCCCTGCCAATATACCGGACAAGGCAGCCAGGAGACTGGTACAACGAGAGAGAAGGCTCTACTGGCCCTGCCAATATACCGGGCAAGGCAGCCAGGAGACTGGAATAACGAGAGAGAAGGCTCTACCGGCCCTGCCAATATACCAGGCAAGGCAGCCTTGGGCCCAGAGGCGACAAGTACTGGTACAAGAGCGTAAGTGGCCTCAGCGACTGAGAAGTGGTGGAGCAAACCAGTCGCACATACTGGACTACACAGAGGCCTACCAGTGCTATATAGGTGTCAGCGAGCAGCCGGTGAATTAGGAGCAAACCAGTACCCGCGTACTGGACGACACAATGAGACTACCGGTGCTGTATGGAAAGCAGCAAGCAACTGGTGATATATGGAGCGAACTAGTACCCGCCTACTGGTGTACACATAGACACTACCGGTGCTGTATGGGAAACGGCAAGCAACCGGTGATATATGGAGCGAACCAGTAGCCCGCGTACTGGAGTACACAGTGACACTACCGGTGCTGTATGGGAAGCGACAAGCAACCGGTGATATATGGAGCGAACCAGTACCCGTGTACTGGAGTACACATAGACACTACCGGTGCTGTATGAGAAGCAGCAAGCGACCGGTGATATATGGAGCGAACCAGTACCTACGTACTGGAGTACAAATATACACTACCGGTGCTGTATGGGACGCAGCAAGCAACCAGTGATATATGGAGCGAACCAGTACCTGTGTACTGGAGTACACAATGACACTACCGGTGCTGAATGGGAAGCAGCAAGCAACCGGTGATATATGGAGTGAACCAGTACCCGCGTACTGGAGTACACATAGACACTACCGGTGCTATATGGGAAGCAGCAAGCAACCGGTGATAGATGGAGCGAACCAGTACCCGCGTACTGGAGTACACAATAGCACTACCGGTGTAGTATGGGAAGCCGCAAGCAACCGGTGATAGAAGGAGCGAACCAGTACCCGCGTACTGGAGTACACAATAGCACTACCGGTGTAGTATGGGAAGCCGCAAGCAACCGGTGATAGATTGAGCGAACCAGTACCCGCGTACTGAAGTACACATAGACACTCAGGGATGAAAATGTCAGCCAGGCGACATGAGGGCGGAGAACTCTGCACACGATCCAGAAGCAGGAACAGACAGCCAGGCCGGAACAGGAAACTGGAACAGTAACGGCAGACGACCGGATCAGGAACGGAAGCAGGAACGTCAGCCCAAACCGGATCAGGAACGGAGGCAGGAACCACTTCAGCAGAGGAGGCTGTCAGGCAGGTAAGCAGACGGAATCTAGAAGGTAGTTATGCAGCAAAGGCCCAGGGAACTCAGGAAAAGGATGCAGGTGGCTATAGACAGAGACACCACGAAAGGGCAACCAAAGGGTGCCAGCACCCAGTCTATATAGGCAATACTGGGCGGATTCAAGACAGGCAGCCAATGGAGAGCCTTCACAGATAACTGACAGGAGAAGGCAGCAATCACGGGCACCATGATAAACGGGCATCGCTGTGCTACATTAAAAAAATAGCCAGCCAATTCAGGGCACCGAAACGGAAAGAGAGGAAAAAAAATAAATGAATGTGCACCGGGAAGAGTAAGCGTAAGGGGGGTCAAGAGGGGATAAAGGGTCAGACAGGGGAAGGAAGTGTCAAAGGGGGGGGATCAACAGTCAGACGGGGGAGAGAAAGAGTCAAAGGGGGGCATCAACAGTCAATAGGGGGAGAGAGAGAGTCAAAGGGGGATCAACAGTCAAGAGGGGGAGAGAGAGTCAAAGGGGGGATCAACAGTCAAGAGGGGGATCAAAAGTCAAAGAGGGGATCAACAGTCAAAGAGGGGATCAACAGTCAGATGGGGGAGAGAGAGAGAGAGAGAGAGTCAAAGGGGGGGGATCAACAGTCAAGAGGGGGAGCGAGAGAGTCAAAGGGGGGATCAACAGTCAAGAGGGGGAGAGTCACATATAGAAAATATACACTCTGTTGCACTGATACACATATAGAGAAGCACACACACATACTTACACACTGATATCCTTACAGAGACTCTCACACCCTGACGCACTTATATACATATGGGAACACACACTGACACACTTATATACATACAGGGAACACATACTGACACACACACATACACATAGAGAGAAAACACACACACAAACTGACACTTATACACATATAGGGAACACACAAACACACTAACACTTAAACACATACAGGGCGGGGCATAAAGGGGTAGGACACAAGGGGAGGCAAAATTAGGTTTTGCCTAGGGTGGCAAAAATCCTTGCACCGGCCCTGGGTACATCTTGCGGTTTGGGCACTGAGGACCTGAATGAAATAGGGGGCTGCCAAGTCTGGAAGACCCTCTGCAATTGTGTAGGAAGGAGTTGTAAAGTAGACCTTAACGCTTTAGTAGTAGCCTTAAAATCCTGCATCCACAGTGGCTCTAGTGCATGGCTGGAGGTGCTTGGCGGAGAGGCAGGGGCAGTAGTGCATGAAGGGCATAAATGACCTGAGTATTCTCTAGGAAGCCCTGCTTGACATGAGGAGCAATGGAGGTCACAGACACCCCAGTATCCGTAGTCTTAGGCCTAGCCCCAAGTCTCAACTGGTCTGACATCCTAACAGGATATAAATGTCTGAAAGTATTAGGGAAAGCCCAAATACGTTGTCTTAGATTAATATTTCACCCCAGAAATACCAAATGTACACTTAACTGGCAGGCGAAGGGTTAATCTGCTGAGGAGAGAAGGAGAGTCCAAGCCCTGCGTAGGATACTTGTGAAGGGAAAGGAGAAAATGGTGTCCACGACAACAGCCTATCAGAAACGAGCGAGCGAAACAGGCCCTCATGGGAAATGTAGTTTCTCTTCAAGTACCCCAAAAACAGTGCCCGAAGCTCCCTGAAGCCCTCAAAATCCATTAACTGGATGACAGGACAAGGGTAGACAAACAGAATGAGCCATCTCTGAAGTCGCTACATTGAGCAGTTGCAGAGATATGTCCCAAAGTGTAAAATTCCATAGAGGTGAATGGAGCATGGCGTCTATGCGGTAAAGCGCGCCTCGGAACTCAAATAATGCAAAATTATTCTAAAAGTAAAAAAAAAAATATAAGAATCATCAGAATAAGAGTAAATAACACTGAATTTAGTAGGGAAAGTGTAATAAACCCAATAAAAGTGCTTAAAATGGCAAATAAAGGATACATTTACCAATAAACCCCAGTGCTCCAAGCCCCAAAGGACATGCTTATAAACCCAATGGGTGCAGTAGTATGTATTAGGAACTCCAAAGGAGACCCCTGTGAAGAGGAAAAGCGTGGGACAAGTGGACCTCAGCACTCAAAAGGTTGCTCACCTTTTTAGCACGTCTTCTGTCTTCAGATTATCAATAGTAAAGAAGAAGCCTCAGTGGGCTATGCAAGATTTTCCCCTCAGGGCTGGAAAGTCCACAGCAGCACCTGGGAACTGAGCAATCCACTATTGGGACGTCAGTAATGGTAATCCGCCTAATGGTTGGTATTCCATATCTAACAGAAAACAATAAATATAACTAAAATTATAGCAGAACTGTTCTCGTGCCTTGCTTGATCAAGAAACAAATCTTACTGGATGGGGATTGGCTGGGAACCAGATAAGAAGAGAGGAAGGCTCCAACCTGCACTTCTTTTCAAGAATTGTTCCTGCCTATTTAAAGGAGCGGTCGCCTTCCCAAAGTTATCTGTAATCTATATTGGACGACAGAGAAATTCTGTTAAAACATTAATGCAGGGGACCTGTAGGAGCTCTACCAGTTTGTATTCTAATTGGCTAGTCCCCAGTAGAAGGGGTTATGGTCTTGCATTCCGTAGTCATGTCTGTTTTTTTGTATTGTTTGAGACTTATGTTACAAGTTTGGAGTGTTGAAGTCTGACACTTATTTATTCCCAACCCTTTTGGATTTCCTTTGCTCTGCTCAGAATTAAGCATTAAAGATGACAGAGAAGACTGGAGAAAGTCCCACCAAAATTACATATCCACCTTACAGTCATGTTTCCAGCCAGCCTCTCGGGAGGTTGGTGGTAATACTGCTTAGATGACTAAGGTCTTGCAAAAATGATAGTCACAGTCCTTATCAAGACCTTACTGACACCACTACCATATGATACTAGAGTTCCTGCAGCACTAGCTATGCACATAGGACCTATAGCCATGAGTATGTGTAACTAGGTGAGGAGACGTATGCTGGAGGTGACCTCTTGTCCTTGTAATATACCAGATTATGGGAGGGTGATCCCCCTCCACAACACTCTGTATTGTCATGCACTCTTAAACGTCTCACTATCTGACCCTTTGGATTCCAGAGGATTACCCAACACATAGCAAAGCAATGTGTTGGATACCCACTGGCACTCAAAATGTTAAATACAGCCTAGCTGTGCAGTCTCCACTCTCTTTTACTACTTATTCAAGGGGGGAAACATGCTTAGGTTTGTTGGAAGACTATTTCTGTCTGCATTGAGATCTAGAGGCCCTAGTGAGATATGTTACTGTTTAATGGAACACAATGACAGTGACTATTCTGTTTAATTTCATGAAGCTCCTAGAAGGGAAGCGTGCCACATATATATTCAGCACATAGTTCTAAGGACACTAATCACTATCTCAGCTCATTGAGAGCCCTGGACTCACAGACGTGGTCTCGATTTCTAACAATTTTAAGGCCGAAAGAGGATACCTGATAACAGAAACACAAAAAATCAATTGAGGTGAAAGGGTAATTGTAATCATACTCATTTAGCAATGTTTGCAAAACACAGACATCCTAATGCACAAGAGAAAAGTGGGGACATATAAAACATCCCAATTAGTTAGATGGGGGCTTTAACAGCTTGAATGCTAGAGAAGTCTCTAATGCATTGCTGTGCAATGCAACGGGGGCCTCTTGAACATTCAATAGGTTAAAAGCTCCATGAAAGTCAATGGAAATTATGGGAATTTTTATTTTTGTCATAAGGTACAGTTGGTTAACAATATTGCTTCTCATTTTTTTGTACATAAGGCTCTAAGCAGATCCTTTAAAACAGTAGTAGATTAGGACCTGCTCTTTGCCACTGGTGAGTAAGAACATCTAACATTCTAGTACTTAGCTTAATTTATGAGAGAAGAGATGCAGTTGGAAGGAAAGACTCTTCTCTGAAAGGAGAGATCTTCCATTGAGTATGCTAAAGATAACATTCGATTTAGTTTTCACCAGACAGATGTGAGGATTACATAAGTGGCCAGATAATTATGTAAACCTTTATTGGTGAGTTGGACAAGATGCTAAATGTTATAGCTTGCGTTATGGTTTACACTATGACAGAAACCACAATGTACAAACCCAGTCTTAACATTTATTTATTTATTGCCAAAAAAGTCTGCAGTGCTTTACAAGACATGCAAACACTGTACATTTGGGGGACAATGCACAGAAGTGCATTTACAGTCCAAATTAAAACACTGAGACAGAAGGATAAGAGGGTTGTGCCCACTACAGCTTGCAATCTATAGAACGTGTTGGAGAGAGGATTAACTCTAAGTACTTAGTAAGAGTGCAGTACAGACAATCAATACAGGTTTTCCCACTCTAGAAGTATAGCAGTGATTCCCATCCCTAACCTCAGGGGTGCCATAACAGGCCACATATTAAGGATCTCCCTGCTAGAGGGCAGGTGACTTAATCAGAAGCTCAGTGTTGTAATTAAATCAGCTGTGTAGAAGCAGGAAAATTAAAGCATGGCCTGTTAAGCTCCCCTGAGGATAGGGATTTGAACCATTATAGAGGGAGGGTGTAGTGAGGTTAAGCCATAAAGCAAAATAGTGATGTTATAGGGAATGGTCAAGTAGAAAGTTGTCATGAGCAGGGCTGCCATCTGGGGGTTACAGACAATACACATGTATGGGGTCCTGCCAAGCATGGGGACCCACCTCCCTGATCAGATGCTGGCCCCTGCAGCCACTGCAATGTGGGGGGCGGGCTGTGTCATAAGAGATACCCACATGACCAGAACCTGGAGGATCTCCTGATGGGCCCTCTTTTTAAGTATATTCTGTAGGTAACATATCAGAGAACTGGAGCACACTTCTGCAGCTCTGTCCTCCTTTTCATATCATACTGCATTGTGGCGCAGTTTGACGGGCTCCATACTTCCAGTTTGAAGTGCAAATGTGTCGGGTGTGGAGCCTGGCTTTAGGTTTGTACTGGGCCCCAAGATTTGTGATGGCAGCCCTGGTAATGAGAAGAAAGCTACATGAACTCACATGTTGAACTTAAATATGCCAATACCAACCATCACACCAAAGTCGACACTTGATCCCAAGTCAACAAACAAGGTATCCTGTTCCAGGAAAATCATGTAATGCTCCAGGTAAGCATGTGCCATTTTATCCTGAACAGGTACAGCTTACTGGAGATGCTACAGTTTGATCAAAGCATCATATTTAAGTCCACATTCATTCTGTATTAATTGTGGTTTAAATCAAGACTAATTTAAAATACAGATTATCCCATAAGGGACATATCTATGGCGTTTTCATTAACAAATTCAATCTGAACACACTAAGTATATATTTATTTTAAATGTGAAACCACTGACTCTGTTTGAACCCTATTACTCCAATCCATTGAGTGCCAGAGAGGTATGCAAAGCGTTAAGATAATCATGCAATTTAAAAATGCATTGCTGCTTCTGTTTAACTGGCATGTCTTACAATGTTTTATGTAAAATGTATGCAGAGAGCTATAGAGACACTTATCATGGTGTTTCAGTCACCTTGGTAAAGAATACAGTTTATATTATCTGGATCTTGAAGGGAAATAAAGATTTACAATAATTCCTATTTTCAGACTGCAGTAAGAAATTCCTTACCCACGTTGTTTAACCAGACATATACACACTTTAGTTCTGCTAAAAGCTTCCATGTTATTTTATAAATCAGTATAAAACCTGTTGCATAACCTACCAAATTCTGTAATTTCAGGAATTCTTCAAGTGGAGTGGGTAGAGTCTGCATTGTTCCACGAAAAGAAATCTGAAAAAATATAAAATATTATTGATTAAGTTCCAATATGTTGCACAGTCCTGTTTACAAATTGGGAGAGTAATTTTCTAAATAAAAAAATGCTAAAGCATATAGGCTATTATCAAAATTATTTTTTAGGTCACAGGGTGCCTTTAATAGTTTTACACACTGATATATGTGCAAACAGAACATCAGTCAGCATAACAGATATTCAGTAACTTTGAGTTACAGTTTTTATCTAGAAATACAATATTAATGCAGATATAGCTCTTTTAACAGCTATCTTTCTGAGTTAAAACATCTTGATCTGATAAACAACTTTGATGGACTTGCATGGGGATCATGCTTAATACAAAGTTACAGATATGAGAGGAAAACCATGGACAAGAAATAGAAGTACATCTGTATCCATCCAGCAAAACCAAAGCACAAATGAAATTCAGGACCAAATCACTGATAAATATAAATGTGTCACGTCCGTGCTTATGTAAACCCTTTGAGTGTCAGGGGCTTGTGTGGATTTGTAACTCACAGTTGTGTGGATCTGTAACTCACAGTGGCAGTGGAATTAGACTGGGGGGGGGTCACACAGTGGATGCTGGCATTTGTGACTCCCAGCGGGCAGTGGAACAAGGCCAGGGGTCAGTCAGTGTATACAGGGATTATTTGACTACCACTGAGCAGGGGAACCAGGCCAGAGGGTCAGAAAGCATATGCGGGGATCTCTGACTACTGGAAACTAGGCTGGGATAGCAGGCAGTAAGTGTTTGTATGCCAAGGCACACCTTGCTGAGTGCAGCAGAGGCATCTGTTTACATGAATCAGATGATAAGCAGATGGATGCACTGTGGACTTGAAAGAGCTAATCAGCCAGTTCAGTTAAAGACAGAAATGGAAGAAAAGCTGTAATAGCTGCTCTGATTATTCAGTTACACACAGAACAATCTGTTAAGTGGGCAAGGAGATTGTTTATGTTATAGGGGAGGGCTGGTGGTGTACTTACTTCTGAAATCTGAACGCATTCTCTCTGATAACCCATTTACGCTCCCTAATACGTCACAAACCCTATATGCTAGTGATAAAAGTGTCTCCCCTTCCGTTGCATAGATAATTTTTAGTGCATATGTAACTTCTGTTAACCCCTTAACGACGGGCCGCGCACGCACCTTGAGGTCCGTTAAGGACCACGGAGCATTTTTTTTTTTTTTTTGCGGCCGATTTCCGGACTCCCCGAACGGCGTGCAGCCGCGAGGGGAGCCCGGAATTCCATGACGGTCCAGTTCTGTCATGGGTCGTTAAGTGTATAACAACCCATGACGGAACAGGACCGTCATGGGTCCTTAAGGTGTTAATCACTGTGTACATGTGTGGCGCTATATAAATAAAGATACGTACATATGGCAAAGTGTGGTCTATCCTCCATGGTGAAGTATCACCAAGAGTTGCCCGGCACATTTTGCATCAACTTTTAGTGCAGTTCCCGATGTCAGATAGGTTTTCATACAGCATTTAGATGTAAGTATGCATAACTACTCTCTGGTTATATCATGTGTACTGTTATATATGTTTCTATGATTATATTATGTGTAGATATATATGGTTATACAGGTATATTAATCAGGCAAAGCACACTGCAAATGTGCGTTCCCTAAAATGTGTTAAAATAGTTAATTTAGTTTTGTTTGAAAAAAGAGGATTTTAGTCTTACCTGTTAAATCCTTTTCTCTTAGTCCATACAGGTTACTGGTAACTCTGGGTAGGCGATCCGCCCCGTTAAGTAGGCAGGAACAATTCTAGAATTGATTGCAGGGGGTGGAGCCTATCTTCCCTCCTTGGCTGCAGCTAGCCAACCAGCTCCAGAAAGATTTGAGACACTAACTATTGACTAGATAGTGAAAGGAAAGAAGACTCCTGTGAGCATGAACCCTGAAGGACCCCCACGGTCTGCCACAGAGAGCCAAGCATGATCCCTTGACAGGGTGGGAGACCAGTAACCTGTACGGACTAAGAAAAGGATTTAACAGGTAAGACTAAAATCCTCTTTTATCTGTCATCCAATACAGGTTACTAGTAACTCTGGGATGTCCAACCATTGACTTTCCCAGAGGCACCATGAACACCATGTTCTTCTGTGTATCGAAGAGGAGGCCCAGGAAGACCAGACGCTGGGATGGGACAAGATCTAATTTGTCCAAATTGATGATCCGCCCGTGATGGGTGAGAGCATGAATGCATTGCTGAATCTGCTGATGAAGAAGTTCTGCAGAAGGGGCTTTCAGAAGCAGGTCGTCCATGTATGGAGTAAGTCCGATGCCGTCTCGGTGGAGGACGGACACTAAGGCTCCCAGGACACGTTTGAAGACTTGAGGAGCTGTCGTCAGACCAAATGGAAGCGCTGAAAACTGAAAATGTCCCCGGTCGCAGGCAAATCGGAGGTACTGCCGGCTCTCTGGATGAATGGTAATGTGTAAGTAAGCTATCACGGTGCCTGTGCTATGCTGGCGACATTCTGTCAGTCTTTGTTCACTGCTGACACTTATTGGCTGAAGTAACTTTGTCCCGCCCAGTATTTGTCCTTAAATACTGGGCCTTGTCACTTCTCCGGGGGCCCTTTCGTGGTGTTTGTTACCAGCGCTTGTTCCAGTTCTCGTGTGATTTCTGTGTACCGACCCGGCCTGCCTGACTATTCTCCTGTATCCGTTCCTGCCTGTGTACCGACCCTGACTGCCTGACTATTCTGCTGTATCTGTTCCTGCTCTGTGTACCATCCCTGACCGGCTGACGTTCCTGCTCCGTGTACTGACTCGGATTGGCTGACATTCCTGCTCTGTGTACCGACCCGACCCGGCTGATGTTCCTGCTCTGTGTACCGACTTGGATTGGCTGACGTTCCTGCACTGTGTACCGACCCGGCCTGGCTAACTTTCTTGCTCTGTGTACCAACTCGGATTGGCTGACTTTCCTGCCTGTGTACCAGCCCGGTAGGGCTACAACTCCTGGGGATCTCTACTGCCTGAGGTCCCATTCTGGTCCTCGGTTTGGGGCTCTCCTCCGGGCTTCTGTCTCCGGACAGTACCATTGTGCCTTAGTACCACTCCTGCAGTCTAGTCTCAGTTCAGTCTGTGTTGCGAGGGTGACATTCCAGTGTCTGTATCCCATCTGTGCACCACGTTACGCTTGACCATCCTTCCTGCCAATACGCTGAGGTTGGTCTTACATTGTGCGCCTCAGGCTGTGCTTACGATCGGGCAGTCGACATTGGGCTTAGCATTCGTTAACCCCTTCGGGTAAGGTGCCATTATCCACAGGCTATTCTACTGTGCAGTCTCCGTTAGCTGCCACCCCAGGCATACTGTCTCAGTCCTCCATTACTGATACGGCAGTCCTTAAGCTAATCCTGGGCCTCTGTTGTCTACTGGGCATTTCTTGCTATCTAAGCACTCTCTGCAGAGTGAGAGTCTTAAGGGCCTCGCACTGTTAGAGCCTGTCAGCTTTCTTGGCCTAATAGTAACTCGTTCATTGCTGCCTCGGTTGAGTTTCACACGAACTTTGCCTGACCTGTGTCAGTATATTGTAAATTCTGTATTGTACATATACTGGCCAGTGTGGGTATATATATTGCTGTAACCTGTCCTGCGTCAGTACTATATTGTGTGTTTATATACAACTGTACCCAGCAGGGTTATCATTTCTGAGTCTGTTCATTAAAACTGTGTTTTATCTCACCTACTGTGTCTGAGTGTCAAATAAACCGTAACAGTACTAAAGGGCCATGACTTCAGATGGTACAGGTGAAGTTAATGCACAAAGTATCCATTGGTGGATGGATTTACATGAGCAGCGTTTGGACCAGTTGGCACTGGCCATTCAAACCATTCTAGAACGCACTGCTCAACTAGATAAACCGGTTCAAGTCTCGGTGGTCCCCCCCGTTTTGACACGGGAGCTCAATCCCTGACGCAAGTGGCCTCACACAAAGGGCTAACCGCCACAGCTCCGTTACCTCTAAGGTACGATGGCGAATCCTGTACAGAGGGTTTATCAACCAACTAGAGATATAACTGGAGCTAACTCCTCAAGCCTTTCCGAATGACCGAGCTAAGGTGGGCTTTATGATTTAGTTACTGACGGGCAGAGCCCTGGCATGGGCCAACCCCTTGTGGGAATCTGCCAAACCATGTACACAAAACTTCAGGGAGTTTGTGCGTGCCTTCCGGAGAGTGTTTGAAGTTCCAGGTAGAGCCGCCTCTGCTGCCAAAAGATTAATGGAGATACAACAAGGTTCTCGTACGGTGGCAGATTATGCGATTGAATTTCGTACACTGGCAGCAGAGGTAGGCTGGAACAATGAAGCGCTGGTGGCAGCATTTGCTCAGGGACTCACTGATTGTATTAAAGACGAGACGGCAGCCAGAGATTTGCTTAACAATCTGGATGAGTTCATTGATTTTGCTATTCTGATCGATTCTCGCATCTGTGAACGTAGTGCGGCTAAAGACCGCAGGCAGCGGGCCAGAAATTTTAGACAGGCAAGTCAAAATTTCCCACCCATGCCTCCTGAACGTAATCAAGAGAATAACGAACTCATGCATCTAGGGTTCACCACGTTGTCTAAGGAGGAATGGGCGCATCGTTGCAGACAGGGACTCTGCTTGTATTGTGGTCAACCTGGACACCTGTAGTGTACCTGTCCTACATGGCCGGGAAACGGACGCACCTAGGGTACCTTGGGGGACAGGCCCTAGGTGGCGTACAGCAGTCCCTAGATCCAGTAAATCAGAAACCTACTATCCAGACTGTAGTCTCTTGGGCAGAAAATTCGGTGGAGGTTCTGGCTCTGGTTGATTCCGGTGTAGCCGGATATTTTATGGACAACTCATTTGCTGCGCTACACAAGATTCCGCTGGTTGAGAGGGAATCTCCTTTAGCCATTGAGGCCATCGATGACAGACCCCTGGTACCAGCTCAGACACTATGGAAACGATAATCACTGTCTATGAGTATTGGGGCGCTCCACACGGAGAAACAGCGGTTCCAGATCATCCAGTTCCATAACCATGCGGTCATCCTGGGTTTCCCATGTTTACATTTACACAACCCTAAGTTTGACTGGCAGACGTGTGAGATAACGTCTTGGTCTGAATTTTGTATGAAGCATTGTGTCTCTCATCCGACTAAAATCATGTGTACCTCTCCCTCCATGCCAGCTGAGTATCATCAATTCAGGGACATTTTCAGTAAGGGAGAGGCTAGCCCCTTGCCTCAGCATCGAACTTACAATTGCGCTATTGATCTGCCTCATGGCGCCGTCTCTCCCTGGGGTAGCACATACCTGTTGTCGTGTGAGGAGAATCGGGCCATGGAGGAATATATCTCTGATACCCTCAAGAGGGGTATTATTAGAAAGTCAACCTCGCCCGCGGGGGCTGGTTTCTTTTTTGTAAAAAAGAAAAATGGTGAGTTAAGACCATGCATGGATTATCGTGGTATGAATAAGCTTATGTCCAAAAACGCCTATCTGATTCCACTCATCACTGAACTGTTTGACAGGTTGAAAGGCTCCTCGATTTTCACTAAGTTAGACCTACGGGCTGCTTATAACCTGATCAGAATAAGGGCCGTATGCCCATCTGGTCACAGAAAGCTCTCCTTTTCGTCTGCCTACCATCCCCAGACCAATGGAGCCGCAGAGCGTGCCAATCAGGGATTGGAACAATTCCTACTCTGTTTCATGTCTGATCATCATGATAATTGGGCCGACCTGTTGCCATGGGCAGAGTTCGCCAGGAACTGTGCGGTTAATTCATAGTCCAGGAGCTCCCAGTTTCTCATTAACTACGGGTTCCAACCATGCTTTCTCCCGGACGCATTTCAGATGCAGCAGATTCCAGCTCTGGACAAGCATATCCAGCAACTCCGCTCCACCTGGGCACAGGTACAAAGGACCCTTAGTAATTCGTTCCAGCTTTATCAGCGCCATGCTAATCGCAGAAGGTTGCTGGCGGTCTCCTTCCAGGTTGGGGATAGGATATGGTTATCCTCCAGTAAACTTAATTTGCAAGTTCCTTGTAATAAGTTGGCTCCCCGGTTCATTGGTCCTTTCAAAGTTATCCGCAAAATTAACCCAGTCTCGTACGCCCTGGATCTCCCAGAATCCATGCGTATTTACAATGTGTTTCATGTATCCCTTCTGAAGCCGTTGATGTGCAACTGTTACACTACCACTCCTGCGGTCCCCGGTCCTGTTCAAGTACAAGGTCAGGATGAGTACGAAGTTCAGAATATCATTGACTCACGAAGGTTCAGAGGGAGATTACAGTATTTGGTCCATTGGAAGGGCTATGGCTCAGAAGAGCGTTCCTGGGTTAATCAGAATGATCTCCATGCTCCCTGGTTGCTACGTACATTCCATTCCAAATACCCTCAGAAACCGGGTCCCTCCTCTAGGAGAGGGAGTCTTTGAGAGGGGGGTATTGTCACGGTGCCCGTGCTATGCTGGCGACATTCTGTCAGTCTTTGTTCACTGCTGACGCTTATTGGCTGAAGCGACTTTGTCCCGCCCAGTATTTGTCCTTAAATATTGCGCCTTGTCACTTCTCCGGTGCCCTTTCGTGGTGTTTCCATTACCAGCGCTTGTTCCAGTTCTCGTGTGATCTCTGTGTACCGACCTGGCCTGCCTGACTACTCTGCTGTATCTGATCCTGCCTGTGTACCGACCCGGACTGTCTGTCTACTCTGCTTTATCCGTTCCTGCTCTGTGTACCGACCAGGCCCGGCTGAGGTTCCTGCTCCGTGTACCGACCTGGATTGGCTGACGTTCCTGCTGTGTGTACAGACCCAGCCCAGCTGACGTTCCTGCTCTGTGTACCAACTCGGATTGGCTGACGTTCCTGCACTGTGTAACGGCCCAGTAGGGCTACAACTCCTGGGGATCTCTACTGCCTGCGGTCCCATTCCGGTCCTCGGTTTGGGGCTCTCCTCCGGGCTTCTGTCTCCGGACAGTACCATTGTGCCTTAGTGCCACTTCTGCAGTCTAGTCTCGGTTCAGTCTGTGTCGCGAGGGCGATATTCCTGTGTCTATATCCCATCTGTGCACCATGGTACGCTTGACCCTCCTTCCTGCCAATACGCTGAGGTTGGTCTTACATTGTGCGCCTCAGGCTGTGCTTACGATCGGGCAGTCGACATTGGGCTTAGCGTTCGTTAACCCCTTCGGTGAAGGTTCCATTATCCACCAGCTATTCTACTGTGCAGTCTACATTGGGTGCCATCCCGTGCATACTGTCTCAGTCCTCCATTACTGCTACGGCAGTCCTTAAGCTAATCCTGGGCCTCCGTTGTCTACTGGGCTTTTCTCGCTATCTAAGCTCTCTCTGCAGAGGGCTCTGCACTATTACGGCCTGCCAGCTTTCTTGGCCTAATAGTAACCCGTTCATTGCTGCTTCTGTTGAGTTTCACACAAACTTTGCCTGACCTGTGTCAGTATATTGTAAATTCTGTATTGCACATATACTGGACCCGTGTGGGTATATATATTGCTGTAACCAGTCCTGTGTCAGTACTATATTGTGTATTTATATACTACTGGACCCAGGACAGTTATAATTTCTGAGTCTGTTCAATAAAACTGTGTTTTATCTCACCTACTGTGTCTGAGTGTCAAATAAACCGTAACATATGCGTCGTGAAGATCCAGAGATGCAAGGAATTCCCCCGGGGACATGGAAGCAATCACCGTTCGTAGAGACTCCTGGTGATAACGAGTCCAGATCACAAAGGAATTGAGATCCTTTAAATCCAAAATGGGGCACCAACCGCCATCCTTCTTGGAGGTTTAAGTAAAAACCCATACCTCTATCCTGAACTGGAACCGGCTGTAGAGCGTCCTTGTCCAGAAGAGCCTGAACAGCGCCGTCAAACAGACAGTGTTTCTCTGCGCCCTGAGGCGTATGAGAAGGAAAGAAGAGAAAGGGAGGAAGAGAGACGAAAGGGATCCTGTACCCTTCCATCACTACCTTTAAAACCCATGGGTCCATCACTGAATCCTCCCAAACGCTGTGATAGTGAAGCAGACAACCACCCACAGCAGAGTGTGGACACTGGTTCGTGAGTCATGCCGAAGAAGGCTTGGAAGCCTTGGGCTTGGAGGAGACTTTGGACTTCCATTGCTGTTTGGGCTTGGAGGAGGTACGCGGAGCTGAGGGAACCGTCTGGTTCGCTGGACATGTCTCATTCTGAAAGGAATGAAAATACCGGTTACTCTTAAGTGGAATTTTCTTCCTAGGAACTAAGGGTAGAAGTGTACTCTTACTCCCTGTGTCCTCACTGATCAGATACTTAAGATCTGGCCCATACAAAGAAGTGCCTTGAAAAGGCAAGGAGAGCAATGCTCTCTTAGAAGCAGTGTCAGCAGACCAGATCTTGAGCCAAAGAGCCCGTCTGGCAACCACAGACATGGTGGAAACCCTAGCCACCAAACAGATGGCATCAAATAAGGCAGCAGAAACATAGTGCTGTGCCTCAGAAATGTTGGCAAGGAGGCGCAACATATCCAAAGTAGGAGCACCCTGACGGACAGCAAGAGTGAGCTGTTCAGTCCAGACCGCAATGGCCCGGTTCACCCATGCTGCTGCGAATGCTGGACGCATGAAAAAACCAGCAGTGTCAAAGATGAACTTGAGGGAGACCTCAAGTTTCTTGTCAGTCCAGTCCTTTAGAGCAGACGCATTAGACACTGGCAAGTTAGTAGACTTGGATAGCCTGGAGATAGGGGCATCCACTTTGGGAGGATGAACCCACTGAGCAAGCGCAGTCTCAGAAAAGGGATAAAGCTTGGCAAATTTCATGGAGACAGAAGGTTTCCTGTCCGGAGACTTCCACTCTTTGGACACAAGGCGGTCAAGAGTGGGGTTAGGAGGAAAGCAAGTAAAGGGCTTTTTAGGCTCCTGAAATACATCAGAAGGGTCAGAAGGAACCTCCTGCACTAAGGGAATGTTTAGGGCAATTAAAACAGCCCTGATCAGGCCCTCAGCTCAGGATCAGCCTCAAAAGGGTCCCCAAAAAGCTGAGAGGAGCCCACCGCAGAACATTCCTCAACATCTGAATCCACCAGCAGTTCCTCCTCAGAGGAATCTGACACGTCAGGTACACCCTGAGGCTTTGTCAGGGAAGACTGGATGGAGGAGGGGGTCTGCCAAGAATGAAAGACCCCCTGTAACTGTGATGGAAAGCGTTGCAATGTGGACCTAAGGTCCCTAGAAGCAGGCTTGAACTCTTGCACCCAAACTGGCTCTAATACATGGCTGGAGGTGCCTGGGAGACTCTCAGGGACATCAGAAAATGTTGGGCATAAGTGACCTGAGAATTCTCTAGGTAACCCTGAATGACAGGAAGAGCAATGCGCAATAGGGGATACAGAGACCCCAGAATACTTAGTCTTAGGTCTGGCCCCAAGCTCCAATGGTATAGACATTCTCACAGTGTCAAATAAACTTACTGTATAAGAAATCACCCAATTACAGTGTGTATGATTAAAGTTTCACCCCAGAAAATCGCTAAAATAGACTTATCTGGCAGGCGAAGGGTTAATCAGCAGAGGAGAGAAGGAGAGTCCAAGCCCTGCGTAGCATACTCGTTCTGAAAACAGCACAAAATGGCTGCGTGGCGGGAGCCAATCAGAAACGAGCGCACGAAGCTAGCGCTCATGGGAAATGTAGTTTTCCCAGAAAAGTACCCCAAACAGTGCCCGAAGCCCCCTGAACCCCCCAACACACAAGAAGCATGAACCAGATGATAGAGCAAGGGCAGCCAAGTAAAACTAGCCATTTCTGAAGTCGCTAGGTTAAACGGTTGCAGAGATATGTCGCAAACTGTACAGTCCCATAGGAGTGAATGGAGCAATGGCGCCTATGCGGTAAAGTGCGCCTTTAACTCAAATTTTACAAAATTGAAAGTGTAAAACTAAAAGACATGAAACATCACTAGAACATGTTAGAATACCCAAAAAACACTGAACCAGTAGGAAAAGTGTTTGAAAACCCCCCAAATGAATGCAAAACCAGCAGCTAAAGGGCTAAGTACCACATAAACCTGCTCCAAACACCCAACAGACATACAGATAGATCCAAAGAGTGCAGGAGTGTGCAACAGGAACTCCAAATGAAAACCCCTGTGCGGAGGGGCACTGTGGGACATGTGGACCTGCAGCACTCAAAGGGTTGCTCACCTTTCCTGCAGATCTTCTGTCTTCAGTTTAACATGTTTAAAGAAGAAGCCTCAGTGGGCAGCTCCTGTAGCCAAGATTTTCCCCCCAGGGCTTAAGGTCCACAAAAAGCACCTGGTCACTGAGCTAGCCACATTTAAGGGCACTGTCAGTTATGGTAATCCGCCTGATGGTGGTATTCGATTTCTAACAGAAAAATAAAAAAAATTCTAAAGCTATAGCAGAACTGTTCTCTTGCCTGTGTTACCTTCACCAAGGAACAAATCTTTCTGGAGCTGGTTGGCTAGCTGCAGCCAAGAAAGGAAGGTATGCTCCACCCCCTGCATACAATTCTAGAATTGTTCCGGTCTACAATTAAAGGGGTGGATCGCCTACCCAGAGTTACCAGTAACCTGTATTGGACGACAGAGAAATAGAACTGACAGATATTGAGGGGATGTAGAACTCCACCAGAACCATTTTCTGTGTCTGTATGTTATGTTTACCAGTGCATAAGAATGAATGCTTTAGTGAATAACTGAAAATGCAACTTCACCATGCTTATCCCTTTGCATGCCAGAGACATATAAAATGCATAAATGCTATGGCATGCACAGGAAAACATAATAATTTTACATGGCTTGACTCTTGTTAGTTTCTTGTTAGTATATGGAGACCAACAAAGTGCAAAGAAATGGCATGCCCTGAATTGTCCATACACTCCACCACAGTCCTCTTTTTGAAGCAAGAGGCATAAAGATGGCCCTTGGGGCAAGAGGGATAAAGGAACCTAGAAATAGGGATGGGCGAAAATTTTCTCCTCAAACCAAAACAGGCGAATAATGGCACTTCCAGCTTAGTGAATAATTTCCAGTGAAAAGTGCAGTTTCCTACTTTTTGCCTAGCTCATTGCATTGAAATCAATGGGAACATTGAATTTACATACAAAACACAGCAAATGTTATTTTATTTCCAAAACGCATAGTATAAAAGGGGTATGAGGGTTCCTATGTTGGTGGACTGTGGGGAACCAATCAGTTGAACAGGGGATGATTTTGAGGGGTTGTTGACTGGGATTGGAGGGACAGTTGTGAAAAAAAAAAATTAATAAAAAAAATAAGACATGGCTTAAAACGGGTCTGTTGGTGAGAAGAGTCTGGATAGAATCAGTTAAACGGAATATTTTTGCGGGTAGTTTGTTGACTGCTGTTGGGGGTACAGTTAATGAATAAAAAAAAATAAAAATCAACTAAAATAAGAAATTGGTACGACGAGACAGAGACAAGGACACCCTGAGATTAGGGCAGACTGATACTTGACGGGATAGAGTATTTTGTACAGCATGATTTGTAGGACATGTTGTTAGAGGCCCAAGCCCAGAAGAAACATTAATTTGCTGTAGGATTTAGATTTGTGTTAGGCCCAAGCCCTGAGGAAACATTGATTTGCAGGATTTTGGCTTGTTAGCATCACAAGCCCTGCGGAATCAGAGATAATTTGTATCAATTCGGCTTGTTAGCATCACAAGCCCTGGGGAATCACAAATAATTTTTAGCAATTTGGCTTATTAGCATCACAAACCCTGAAGAATCAGTGACTTATATGATTTATTCTTGTTAGAAACAAGCCTCCAACCCCCCCCCCAAAAAAAAAAAACAAAAAAAAAAACTTTTTTTGTAGGCCCCTGGTTTATGTGAGAAAGAACAAGCCCTGACAAAAAAATGCCTTGTGCCAGCAGGTCATGTCATTGAGGAATTTGAGACTGCTGTTCATGCTGTGTTGTTTAAGTAGCAGGATTATTAGGCAGCTTAAAGAGAATGGGATTTCAGCAGCAGTGGTATGGGTGATGGATGATCGTAGTTCCACTTGTCACTACTAGCTCCAGTGATGTGCCTGAGGCAGTAGAAGCATCACAACTAGCCCCACTTCAGGGATATGTGGAGAAAAGAAGTTGGCCAATAATGCTTCTCCACCTGCTTCACTTCCAAAATCATGGGTGTGTTGTAAAAAAGAGAAGGACTGGAAACAAGTGGCACATCTGCACTCCCCTGGCATAACTCTAACCAAACACCCTGACACTTAGGGTCCCCATTGTGAAATCATCCCACCAGAAACCAAATACTACTGCTGTCACTATGCCCCTTGTCCACTCCCCGTTAAGGGCCCATGACAACTTGCAGTTTAATAACAATGATGAACCTTCCCTGCCACCAGCTTAGCGTATTCTGTTGGACGAAATTTCCTCTGATGCTGACTGCGATTATCCTCCACCACTCTGACGTGTGTGGTCAGTGCACAACACAGTGTGCAATGGGTGAACACAAACTGCCATATCCTGGAATCTACTGAATTGCTATCAGGTGGTGGGGGAGGTAAAGATGAATGAGGTGGATCACCAGAAGATGTAGTTACATGATCTTCCTGTGCCCAAACCCAAGAGCAAGAAGGTGATGGCGAGCCAGGTGTTTTGCTCGCCTTCAAAATTTCTGGATCTGGCTAGGTTTCTATATTCTTCCTCCTCTTTGATTTATGCCTAGTCTCTTGTTGCCTTTGGAGAGAGTTAGGGGGTACAGCAACAGTGGTGTCCAAATTCTATGGTGGGGGTTTGGCCTTGACATGCCTCACAAAAATGTCACAGTATATTTGTTTCATATGTGTGATGGGGGTGGTTGTGCCAAAGTGCGTTCCCTCCTCTCGTCTTTCACTCGTCTTTTCAATTTATCACAAATTGTGCACAGTGCCGTCGCTGAGGACTGCACTGTGCCTGTGCCAAGAAAAATAGTCCCCCATTCAGGATTTGAGGGGGGAGGGCAAAGGTGGAGAAGAATGACTTCTTTCGTCTTCTCCTCCACATTCTCCATCACTGGCTGGGGCAGAGGATGATGTTGCTGCTTTTGAACTCCCGCCTCAGAATCAGCACTGAAATTACGACCAGGAGTATTACTGCTGGCAAGTGGAACCGGTTCTAGTCCCCCATCACTGAACTCAATTCTGTCTGTCTCTATGGTGGTCTGTGGCACAGTAGCCTTCTCCTCAGCATTCTGTTGCTTTTGCAACTCAGCATCAACAACAGCACAAAACTCTGCAAATTCAAAAGTCTCGCTGTTGGTGGTGAAGATGCCCATCCCCGTCTCCCATTACTTCTCTGTTTGGGCTAAAAAGGCCATTAATGTATCTTCTACTACAGCTTCTCCACCATCATCATCATCACCACCACCAGTGATGTCCTTGTCCTTGCTCCTGCTGCTCTATTACAAACGTCTCACCTATTGGAGGAGATGAGAGATGTGACAGAGGGTCCCCTACTGTCACACTTGTCATCTCTTATTGAGCTGAAGAAGGCAGACTGGCAGCACTAGCAGCATGCACAGGCAGCTGATCTGTGCTCATGGTGGTGGTGTTATTATTGCTGCTAGGCAACAATTCTGCCTTCTTCAGGATCATAGTCTATCTGGACAATGCCATGGGGGTAAGGGGACTCCCAGGGTTAGGGGAATGTTGTGGACTCCCTTAACCACTAGCCTGGCCATTCTGCATTACTTATTCTACCACCTCAGCATCAGTAGGAGGGTCTACTGTGGTAACTCTGGTCCCACCAGTTGCTTCGCCATCACTATTACAACTAACACCAACCATATCAATTTCTGTCCCTGAGTCTTTCTCCTCACTACTAGTATGATCACCCCCTCCCTCATTCCTAACACTCTCCGTCTGTAGCTGCTGGATCCTCTTTGCAGTAATAGTGGTGTGACTGCTTGGGGATGGCAAGTGTGACTTAGGGTCCCCTGCTATCACACTTGGCATCATCTCCTCCACCCCCCTCCCGAGAATCACAAGACACTCTGACAGGAGCAGCACTGGCAGCAGGTGTTGCACTGGCAGAAGGAACAGGTAGGTAACCTGTCCTGATCACACTACTACCCTCTTCTTCCTCTGCCCATGACACAAATTTTCCCAAGACCCCTAAGGGTTATGTAGGGGGACTGGTCAGCATTGGCCACTACTCTTTTATGTTGGTAGTGGTCACTTCCACCTCCTCTGTCAGAGATGTAGCAAGGAGCGTACTAACTTTCAGATGCAGGAACCCAGAAGCAAAGTTGTTACTCTTGCTGAAGCAATACACAGGGAGAGGGCTATGCCAGACTACAGACCCCTTCCTGAAGTAAACGCCAAGCATGGGCAACTGGTAAGCAGAAGAGGGTTGGGGGAGCCAAGCCAGGGTCAGGGTATCAGAGAGCAGGAGAGTCCAGAAGCCAAGCCGAGGTCAGGACACCAGAGAGCAGGAGAATCCAGGGAGCTGAGCCGAGGTCAGGATACCAGACAGCAGAAGAATCCAGGGAGCCAAGCCGATGTCAGGGTGCCAGAGAATCAGAAGGCTTGATAAGAATAGCCAAGGGTCAAACCAGAGATCAACTGAGAGAGCAGGAACAAACAAGAAGCGTCTGAGCACAAAGGAAGCCCCAGTATTACTGAGCAACGTCTCTTGGGAGCTCTGGGCTTTTATGGGGACGGTTGTGGACATGTTAAGGCAGTAGGGGGTGGAACCGAGTGCTGCTTTGCCACAGCGACGCCCGAGAGTTCCTAGCACTTCCCTTATGACGTGCACACAGTGGAGGTCGGATGTGCACTCGTTGTATGTCTCTTCTGTGATGTGCTGAGCGGGCATCAGTATGCAGAGAGCAGAGGGGAATTTGGGGAGGCGGCCGCCATGACTAGCGCCGGGAGTTAGGAGTCGTCTGCCCACGATGTTGTGTGCTCGGCGGGTGGCTTGACAGCGTGTACGGCGGGAGGCCTGACATCCTCAGACTTACTGGAAGCATAACGGTCCTTCCAGCTCACTTTGAGCCTCTCCTGCCTCAGTTTTGCTAAACAAATCACAGCACAACATCCTAGAACCCCCCTCTCTCTCTCAATAACTGTTTGTATTGTATTTCAGTTCCTGGAAAAGTCACATTTTTATAGCAAAAAAGCAAAAAACATGTAATTAAAGGGGTGAAAGTTTGTAGCCATTGAAAACATACAGAACATTTTTTGGCAATGGGCAAAAATGGAGACGATTTTAATACTTTTATTTAAAGCCTTCCATGTCATTCCACCATTGACAATGAAGGCTTTCCTGATCTCTCCCACTCCTACCGCGTAATCCGGGTAGGATTTAACCAGGGGAGCCCTGTTGCTCCCCTGAGTCGTCTCTATTGATCTCCCACCAAAATCAGATGGGAGATCAGTAGCTGAGGGAGTCATCAGGAGAGGTCCTGATGCTCCCTACAAGGTCAGAATGTAACCCTTTGAGTCCCTGAGAGGTGTCCGCTCTGTGTACAGTTGTAAATATACACATATAAATATGGAACTCTGAATATGGAACTCTGTCTCTCAGCTCTCCCGTCCTGTGGTCACACTCACTGCGTGATACCCCTTTAATGACGGGACATACCTCATATTGACAGTTCCATATTTATATGTGTATATTTTCAACTGTACACAGAGACGGGAGAGGGATCCATAATTTTTACGCTACATTAGCCACCTATAGCAGTTGGGAGACACTTTAGGTTTGAAGAAATCTCCATCATTCATTATTAATGTTCTGAGGATTTTATATTTTTTGAGGACTTTTTATTATAGTAGTACCACTATTAGGTATAAATATTACTTGTATTATTTTACTTTTAGTGTCTTGTATCCAATGGTGAGATATAGTCTCTCTTGAGACTTATGGTTTTTTATATTAATAAATATAGATATTTTGTAATTGTATAAGATTTGTCACATTCTCATTGTGGGGGGGGGGTGAGTGTACTAAGGAGGGGGTTTTTAATTTTTTTTTTTTACTTATTTATATGTATGTATAGCGCTCTCCCTTATTCACATATTTTTCATGCTCTTTTGTTTTAAGACAATACACACTGGTCTAGGGATTGCAGCTGCTACTTAGGGATACGCCCTAGTATTACTATTTTGGTGTCTTTAAGTAATTTATTGTGCTTTTGCTTCTGACTTTGGTGTTAGTTTAAATATTATTATTATTATTCTCAATTTTTAAGGTATGTTAACACTTGAGAGTCTTACCAGCTGAGCTCCATATCTCCATGTAGAATGTTTTCCTTTAGATTGTGTTATTTTTTAAATGTAAGACTTAGATTTCCAAGCTAGTCGCCATACGCTTAATGAATGCATGGCGACTTAGTACTATCTGAAAGTTCCGCATTAAGGGATTTCAGGGAGAGATGAAAGAGAAGGTATCTAGGAGCAAATGTGGTGATTCATGCGGCTGAATTAATAACAGTTTGCTGTGGAGAAAGAAGAGAAGCAGGAAGACCAGAGAGTAGAATTTTGCAGTAGTCAAGTCTGGAGAGAATGAGTGCCTGAGAGAGAGGTTTTGCAGTTGACATGCAGAGGAAAGGACGTATTTTGGCATATATGACAAACAGTTGATAAGATTTGTCCCAGAGGAGTTTTCCCATAGAAGAAGAATTTTAAAAGTGACCCACAACACCCAAACACCCCAGGGGATATGAGGGGGGGTAATAATAAGACATTAACCTAAAGGGAAACGCTCTGGAAAAGCCCCCAAACCAGAGAAACCAGAAAGGGAAAGAACAGAAATAGAATAACCACATGAGTGCAAGAGCCCAAAGGCTCAACAACAACCCCTGTGCGGAGGGGCACAAGTGGGGACAAAGTGGACCATTGTGAAGAAGCAGAGTCTCAGAGAGGCCCTGCTGGAAGTGAAAACTTGGGCTGCAAGGGTCCACAACAGCACCTGTACATAACTGGCAATCCTCCAGGGACGCCAGTAATGGTTACCCTCCTAAATGGGGAATTGTGACAGCCACATAAGTAAAGTAAAATTAATAAAATAAGCTAAAACTAAGCAGCAATGTTCCATGCCATGTCCAGTTCAGTCAGGAACATGTCAAAACTGGAAGCAGGAGCGGGGTCAGTCTGTAGAGTGGGAGGGAAGGCTCCACCCTCAAGACCTTATCTTCTGATATGTTCACGCCTTCCAAAAGGAAGATCATCTTCCTATGCCACCTGTATTCCATATTGAAAGAAAGAGAAATCAAAATGTATGTGACATTTGTGCATCAAAAACAATATAAATAAAAGTATGGAAATGTATTACATATTAAGCTCTGTGCAGAGACACAAATGTGCCCAGACATGGTTTTTGAGAACCACTGTGACAGAGGTTTTTATTTTGTTTGTATATTTCTTTAAAGAAATAAAAATAAAGGGGGGGGGGGTTTGTATGTTTATTTAACTCCTTAAGGACCAGTTAAGGACCATGGACTCAGGGGTCCTCGAGCGGCATGCAGCTGTGTGGGGACCCCTGAATTCTATGACGTGCCAGAACCATCATGGGTCCTTAATGCAAGTTTTCCCATGACAGTCCTCCCACATCATGGGTTCTTAAGGGATTAAAAAAGGGGGGGTTATGTTTTGCTTGTATGTTTCTTTAAAAAAAAAAGGGGGCTTGTGTTTTGTTTGTATGTTTTTTTTTTGTTTTGTTTTTTTTAAAAAAAGGGGGGATTCAGGTACAAAAGCAAATTTGAGCAATTCTAGGGCAAACCAATTGCACCGTAGGTAACAAATAAATATTCCCATTGACTTAATGGAGACCTAACTCTTTGAATGCTAAATAGGTCTCCAATGCATTGATCGCCATAATTCAAGGAGTTAAAACCCCAATTTAAATTAATGGGAATTTAGGACATTTGTATTTGTCCTCTGTGACGTAGTTGGTTGCCCCAAAAGTGCTCCACTTTTATACACAAGGCCCGATATGAACATTTGTTTCCTGTATATTTCAGTAAGGGAGGAAAATAATGTGAGAGCAGGGGGAGATGCACTAAAATGTGATAAAGGCATGATAAAGAGGAGATACCTCCTTCAGTATTGTATCTCCAGTTTCTATGTTATTCCACACAGCCTATGCACTAAGATCCCTAAAGTTGGAGTGCATGGCTCCATAGACTAAAACATTTCACACTTGAGAAGCTATCCCTGCTTTATCACACTGTAATGCATAACCCCCCAGGACTTTACAACTGATTAACTCACCCCAGTGCCAG
The DNA here is from genome assembly GCA_037306005.1 of Rhinophrynus dorsalis. NCBI lineage: Eukaryota > Metazoa > Chordata > Amphibia > Anura > Rhinophrynidae > Rhinophrynus > Rhinophrynus dorsalis. Next base: position 403,613,127 of record CM074721.1, read on the forward strand.
ACAGGTATCCAACATACTGGAAAACAAAGAGTTTTGGAATTTCAGAATTTGCAGTCCATTTGTTCTGCCACTTTGATACATTCTTCATTGCATTGAAGTATAAGTAACATTATTAAAATGTTCTTAAAAGCATTAGAATACTTGAGAATTGGCCATATGTTTACATCCACTTAAATAGACCTTCTGTGTTTATTTAACATTTAAATCCCAGTTGATTTATGCTTTCCGTTTGCACGTGCTTTACAGTAAGACACAGAGTCTGTGCCAAGAGTCAAATGGCAAAAATACAGATACAGCTAAGAAATGTTCAATTAACAAAAGAAAAGGTTTACTTTCTCAATTAAACAGTGATTCTATGAACAAATGCTAAAGAACCATGCTAAGGGCCTCATGAAGAAAGAAAAGGAGAGCAATTCTGGAACATTCTATCTTAACCATAGGAAATAGAAAAGTTCCTAAAATTCCCAGTGATCTAAACACTGAAGCAAGTGAAGTCACAATGAGACAGAGACAGCTGTGGCACCCAAGGGGCTAAAAGCCTCATGTATGTCATTGGGAGTTTTTAGTTCTTCCTATGGTGAAGCTGGTTCCAGAATTACTAATATTTTACTTTTTGCAATATACAGCCAGTTAGCACAATCCCAATAAATGACACAGATACCAAAAAGGAACATGGACACCAAATTCTAGAAAGTATGAGAGCATAACAAAGAAAAAAACAAGGGAAAAACTGGGCATGTAATCAAGGGCCATGCTACTGAGTCCATTAGCACAGCTAAAGCTGTCTTCAGGTGTGTGGGTAGGTTATAAAGAGGAGACTGTGAAGGAAATCTATAAATCTGGCAGCACAGATCATTTTCAGCACTTTGCCTCCCTACTCCAGGTATGAAATTCAGGTTATGCACTAGGCCAGGTGAGGGCAACCAGAGGCCCTTTAGCTGTGAAGGACTATAACTTCCATCATCCCCAGTCTGTTCATATTGGAGCACACACAGCCATAATTAAGTGTAAGACTTCAAACCCTTGAGTGCCACGGACATAATGAATATGTCTGCAAAAAAGTGTACAACCAAAGGCTTCGGACGTATACCATACAACCTCTAAGGCACACTTTAATGTCCTATCCACCCCGCCCCCCAAAAAATTGTTTTCTTTTTAAACCTTTTTTTATTGAGGGTTTTATAGTAATGGAGAAGGGGTATAGAAATAAAAAAGGGGAGGTTGAAATAGGGGAGGAATGTTACAGCATAAAAACCAGAATCAAGAATAGCCTAGACACCAATAATTATTAGCCTAGACACCAATATTGTTAAGACTAAAACTCATGTATGAAATTAAATCAGTGGCAACAAAGCAAGCTACAGAGCAGTGTGTCAGCCTGAGGTCTGCCTAAAGAGCAAGGAGAAACATGATAATAGGCTGGGTTAGTAAGCGGAGTGAGGAAATTAAATGTTAGCAACAACTAGGCCTCAGGTAGCTTTGACCATGAAACCTGTGGATCACTGGATGGTAGCCCCGGTTAGCCTGAGTGTGCTGTCTACTAAGGAAGGGGAATTCAATTTTGCATACTGCAGTGTGAACAGAAAGGTATTTGAAGGGGAGAAAGTAGAAAAGGGGGAAAAGTAGTAAAAAAAAAAAAAAAAAAAAAAAAAACACAAGGGGGAGGGATAAAGAGATTGGTGAGATGTGCATGAGGGAGAAGGACTCAGATACAAGCATCTTCCCGAGTGCTCAGTCTAGGGTCAAAGATGGATCAATGAATAGAGGCCACTGTTCCCAGATCTGTTAGAAAGAAGTGAGGTCAGTCTTTCTATGGAGTAGATCTTCCAGATGCCCTGGATCAGAGCATGCCATTCCGGGGACAGGACTTCTTCCATTGGGACGCCAGAGTATTCCTGGCTGTCAGCACAATTTTGAGATATTAGCTTAGAGACAGCATGAGCCAAATCTACCAATCACAGCCCCAGAAGAAATCACCATGGTTAGGGAACACTGGGAACAGAGGTGATAGAACAAATTAAGGAGCCTATCATGTCCAAAATTCATGAGCCACTGGGCAGGTCCACCAGATTAGATATCGGTGTCCCCCCACTCCAGGCATCCACGGAAGCACAGGGGAGGCTGGCCTGGATAGATTTTATGTAATATCTCAGGGGTCAAGTATCATCTATAGAGAAGCTTATAACTCTTTCTTTATGGAAGATGAAAACAGAGCTCCGAGCAGGCCTGGACCACATCTTGGACCAGGATTCCAGAGGGAGCTCAGAGCTTATACCCTCCTCCCACTTTAGCATGTATTTTGTTTTGGTATCCCCTGAGCTTGAGTGGACATCCAGATAAATGCCGTAAAGGGGGACCGACATGCCAGTGTTCCCAAGACAAAGCTTTTGAAACCAGTTCAGATCTGGGAGGGGCCTACCACTCAAACATTTATTTGAGAAACTGTTCAGACTTCATTATGGTGGTATCAGAATCTTTCTGTTCACCCTCCCCCTCCCTGTATTGATCGACTATCTGCTGAGGTGTGTGGGAAACCCAGTTCCTCAAAAGTCCTCAACCCATTAGTTCAGAGAATGTCGGGTTGATTTTGCAAGTACGGGATTCCATTTTTCTTAGTCTGGCACTACATACTGAATACATTAATAAATTACATGGTGTTGAAAGACTTAAATAGCTTTAAAGTGATTGAAGTGTAGAAAAGTACTGTATGTGTTTTCTCCTTTGTGGAAATAGTTGTGCACATTAGCCTATGGGAAGAAAGGTAAGTCATCCTTCATTTGATGCGGCTGGTTGACTATGTTTACTAAAATAGTATTCTTTGTCTACATGTAAGTAGTTGTTATAATCATTTTAGTACCATTTTAGTACAAGCAAGTCATATCTGAAAATGAAAATAATTTTGTGCTCATGCCAACAGGGTGCCATTTATCTTGGAAGAGGAAGAAACGCAAAATACCTACAATTTTTCCTATATCGCCACATTTCTGGAAGCATATGTACAGCCAGTCCAGGTTTAAAAAGCAAGTGACCCCTTATTTGATGCAGATGAATGTCTGCTTTCCAAAATGGAATGCCTTGCTTATCTTTTTTCATATCTGTAATGGTGATTACCATTTTAGTGCAAACACCTAATTTAAAAAAAAGAAACTTGACAGATATAGGATAGTGCTTTTGGCACCCAATATAGTAAGTCAGTCTAGAAATATAGGTCAGCATGACTGAAGGCAGATGGATGATAGGTGGCCATGGGGTGGCAGACAAAGCAAGGCTGCAGCAAACAAGAGTGGTCAGTATTTAAAGCCAAGATCATAAACAGAATTCAGGAAACTCAGCACTGGAACACTTAGTAAGATACAGAAGTGCCTGTGGGGCTGCATGATATAGGCTTCAGCGGGCATTTCCTGGAAAGTAGACAGGAAGACAGGCAATAGCAGAACTGTAGTATGTGGAGCAGGTATGTTCAGGAAAACAGGCACAGCAGAGCAGGACTTTCTGGACCATATTCTTACACTCGGGCTTGCACAAAGTAAGAAAGCCTATGGTGGTTTTCAAAGACTTCAGTATCTTTGAAGTGGTGGAAATTATATATATATATATATATATATATATATATATATATATATATATATATATATATATATCTTCCTATAGCGCCACCTCATGTAAAAATGTGTATGCATAACAGGAACATAGTTGATGAGAAAGCAGAGGTGGAGGTTATAGGGAGTGTTCTCCTATTTTCTGACTTTGACAGATATCATATTAATAAGAACAGCACTAATTTGTTTGGGTAATAAAGGGGGATATAACCCCCAGAAGAGAGAGAATTCCATGATATAGGTGTCAGTTCATGAACATTTTTAGCTGCTCAGTGGGAGGATCAAACTTTACAAGCTACAAGAGAAAATGTACAGGTACTGGAAGGCACTACCAAAGACCTTGAAAACCCACTGTTTTTTTCCCACTTTTTATTAAAAAATTATTTGCTTTATAAAGTTGAGGGCAGTACAGTAGAACAATCAATTATTGGTTCTACAATCATACCAAAAGACTGTGCTAAAATTGGTTCACATTCATGTGATAGGAGGACATCTTGGGACTGAGAAGACCAGGCAGAGCAAATTCCAGTTATGCACCTACACGGGAAATTAAATCTTCATAAGACGTACTCAGTGGTTGAGAAAGACTGTCTCACAATGAATGGGTGCACTAGAAACCTTAAAATAGTGAATGTGTAAACTAGTGACTGATCATGCACCCTTAATATAGGTGACGAGAAACAAAGAGCAAAATCCCTGGGTGGCCAGATTTCTTAGTCTGCAGCCATTTAATTTCTCTATGGAACATAGAGCTGATAAATATATAAGGGAAATATGGATAGCCTCTCCAAAATTCATTACTTATGGACTGAGGCCACTCACACCAACAGTATTTATTTTGGGGGTAGGATATGTGACAGAGTGCACTGAAAGGCACTGGAGGAAATCGCGCTCCTGTCAGGGAAAGGGGAGGGAGAGGGGAAATTTAAATATGATTATCTCTCAAACCATAAAGGTTTGAGAGATGGCACTAGGGGCAATACCTACAAGAGGCAGATATTTAAATTTGAAGTATTACTATCCCTATAACATATCTATTTTTGGAAGCAGTATTTTTTTCCACCCCTGCCAGATGTTTGCAGAGTACTGTACCTTTTTGTATATGTTGTCAAGATATAGTTCTTGATATTCTACTGACTGTACATCTATGTAACTATTTGAATACAATTAATAAACTAGCTTAAGCACACAAAGAATTTGTGTATTTTTTTGTTTATGACTCCTACTTGAACTTGGGTACAAAAAGATACTAGTTCAATGCCTTTAAAGGGACAGTAATGTCCCCAAAAATTATTTCTAGTTTTGTAGAGCTGAAAATAATAAACAAAGTGCAACAAACCCTATCTCTCAAACCGCTATGGTTTGAGAGCTATAGGTATTCAAAGTTCCTCCCTCCCTCCCCTTCTCCTGATGTCAGCTGTAAAGCTGACTGCAGGAGATTTGAGTCGTAGGACTTGAGGAGGTTCTGCAGAAGAGCCGAAATCGCATTATTTAAAAATAATTAATTCATTGGAAAGGTCTAGAAAGTTTGCCTGGTTTGCAAGCACACTTTGCAGACTTTTCCAATGAAATAATTATTTTTAAGTAACGCAATTTCAGCTCTGCTGCAGAGCCGCCTGCTGGTCCCAGACCGGGATCTCCTGCTGTCAGCTTGACGCTGACGTCAGGAGAAGGGGAGGGAGGGGGGAACTTTGAATACCTATATCTCTCAAACCATAGTGGTTTGATAGATAAGGTTTGTTGCACTTAGTTTATTATTTTCAGCTCTACAAAACTAGAAATACTTTTTTGGGACATTACTGTCCCTTTAAGTGCAGGACAGGATGAAAAATGCCATATTTTTTGGTAAGAATAAAGATTGGAATAGAAGCCCGGGAATCACTGTTCCCCAGTTATCACTTCCGTAGCCAACAGTAATTGTCCTATCTGACAAATGGCTTCTGCTATTGGCAGGTTTGCCAAAACTCTGGACAAATCCACCAAGGCTGAGGCAGTTAGGAAAGACATGCAATTTGAAGAATCAAGTTGTCTGAAATGGAGTCCCTCCATTAAGAAAAACATGTTAGAGCCTCACCTTCCCCCTTCTCCCCAGTGAGGGCTGCAGGGAAGAGTCCTACCTTCAGGTTGAAGAGAACTTAGGGGTGGGCTGTTTAGGAGCAGATTTTTTGACCTGCCAGGTAGGCGTGGACCTTCCAGAGCAACAAAAGGAGGCGACAGAGAGCAAAGCAGCAGATAGGCAGGCAGAGGGCCCTTTTTAATCCCTGGAAGCATTCCCTTTCCTTTGAAAATTTTGAGGAAGAAGTGACACCAACCAACAGAGGATAGATCCAGCCACAGAGAACAATAGCTTAAGGAAAGAATCCTACTTCATAACTGTAGCCACACTTTGTAGCCTACTTCATATCTGTAGCCACACTTTGCACTAGGATGGTGGTAGACTTAGACAGGCAACATACTGTTGAATCCACAGCCAGAGAAGACTACTGTTCCACCCTATCCTTGTGAAAAGGGTAGAGAAGTGCAAATTTGATAGGGTATACAAAACCTTGTCTACAAAAATATGGTATAATTGTTCATTAATAGAAGCCTTCTTTTTGCACTTAAAGTCCTGGAGGGGTCAATCTGTGGGATGTCCTCTGAAACTTGCAAAACTTCCAACTTCCTTCCACCTTTAGAAAGAGTAGAGGCACCAGCATTATGTGGCCTATAGTTCTATACTCCCCCTCCCTGGGTTCTAACAGGGTGCCTGTAACTTTAAGAAGGTGAGACAGAATAGGTAAAACAAAAGTGTCCTCCCACTTATAGTACAAAACACTTCCCTGCAGATCATGTGTAGCTAAGCATAAGAGGGAAAAAAGAGAGAAAAGGGATAGATGAAGACACTGGCCTAAACAATTCCATCCTACGCTCGTCAAGTAAAGAGAAAACTGTGATAGCCACAGAAAATGCAGTCCCCCTCCTTCCCCTTTTAGAGCCCAGGAATAAAGCCTCAGCAAACGAAGGAAGAGGAAACGCTGGAAAGTCTCCCCCAGTAAAGACAGCATAACCCCTGCCAAAGCTCTCTCTGTATGAGCCACCAAATAGAGTGGTATAAAGAACTCCCAAACCGTAAGTAATACACCATGGCCTGCTCGGTTCAGATTAGTACCACAGCTGAGTGGGGACATCCCAGAAATACTGTGCACCAGGAGATGTACCCCTGACACAAGTAATCCTGCTCTAAAGCAGGTAAATATGATGTGCTACTCTGCTCAACAGGAAATTTAAAGTGAACACCACTCAGTCACACAAAATAAAGCAAAAAAGGCTGAAGAGTCAAAATATAAAGCATACAAATGGAGTAAGCATATATATTATAAGAAAAAACACTAATCCTGCAAGAAGAGATTTAGTAAAAGCAAATACTTCTTTTACAAGAGCTACTCATTGCTCCCCATTAGTGTCTCATTGGTATATGCAGCCTGTCGTCCCAAGAGAAGGGAGGTGCATCAACCCTGTAGACCCCAAAGGAAAGAGAATATCTAGTATTCATGGTCCCCATGGAACCAAGGGAAGCATGAGGACAGGACCTTACAGTACTAGGAGTGCCTCCAACCAAGTTAGGGATCCCCATCCACAAAAGAAAAGGAAAATACAATAAAACAAGCACTTCCCTACAGGGAAATAACCCTGTACCTCCTGAGGTCAATCAAAATAAGCTAGAAGTGCTGCGTAGAGGAGTATATAGGACAGAACGTGGGGTTTTAACTTTTCGGTGCCCTGCCTTATGGGGAGGACTCTATACCCCATGGTCCCTGCATACCTCAAGACATGAGAAATTAGCACCTTCTGGAAACATTTGTGCACACCAGGATAGGGGAAGAAAAGTAAGTGACCTATTATTTGATGCAGTATGATATCTTATTTCAGGAAATGTATGCTTTATAGGGTTATTTTGTTGTTATGGGGTAATTATGCCTTCAGTCTATGTTTAATGCATTTTAATTACATGCATGAAATGCCAATCAAAATTCTCTTATGTGCTATAAACTATTTGGGGCCTTAGGGAAGGACACACATTTGGCATCTATAGATAATGAGTATCAGTGTACTAAGAAGATATGTGTCATGCATATTTCTTACTTTTTGGTTTGGATGTTGCACAGTAAATTGTGACTTTATTATAAATTTCTGAAACCTTTGTGAAAACACCTATTTTAACAAAAAATCCTTGTTTCATAATTTTCTGTAGGAAGAAACTTCAGCCTAAGTTAGTCTACTTTGTGCATTTTAGTTTGTACAGTTCAACACACCCTTTTGCGTTTCTGTCTGATCAGACCATGCATGTAGTTAAAACTATACTTATTTGGCACTTCTTAACTCAGAGGAATCAGGACTTATAAAATAATATGTAGTTTATGATATTAGCAAAAGAAGGGGATTTAATGTACTTACCTTTAAATCCTTCTCTCTTAGTCCATTTGGGACATAGGAACCAAGTGGGGCAAAGTCTCCTCCTCCAGGAGGGCAGGGCACTTCAAAAAAGATCTCTGAGGTGAAGAATCTTCCACTTTACCCCTGCCTGCTAAGCACAATTTTAATATACAACAAAAGCAATAGGAATGCAAAACAGAAGTGAAAAAATAAAAGGGAATCCCATGAACTGAGAGCCTAAATGGACCCTCCTGCCTGGGAACTCAACCAATGTTTTTTTCTCCAGGAAAGAGTCCTCTGTTCCACAAGGACTAAAAGAAAAGGATTTAATGGTAAGTACACTGAAATCCTCTTTCTCTGTCATCCAAAATGGAACACAGGAACCAAGGGAATTACCAAAACTATCCACCAAGATTCCAGGGTGGAAAAAGAGAAAAAAAACTTCCATCTCAGACCAGTATCCATAGACCTAAACCGGTACAACATGAACCTCCCGCGGGCATCAACACACACATCCAACTTGCACACCAAATAAAATAAAAATTAACCAGAACACAACAGTGTTCAGATCTTAGAAAACCAAGGACAACTATACAGGCACGACAGACTGTAAGATTTTCCGGTCAAAACGACAAAGCCAGCACGTTAACACAGCAGTGCTTGACAAAGCTGTGCAGAAATGACCACGGTGCCAACGTGCACAACTGCTCAGCAGTGACCCAATTCTTGGAGATCCAAGACGCGCCCACCGACATGGTGGAACACACTGCGACCTGAAAGGGTACTGTTTCTCTCTACATTAATCTTAGATGCAACCTGTGCCCTCATGAATGACAAACAGTGAATCAGATTTCTAAAAACGATATGAAGTTCCTGCTCCTGTCTGGACAGAAAGTAATAATAATAATAAACTCATATTTATATAGCGCCTTTCTCCCAGTGGGGCTGAAAGCGCTTTCAGCACATGCTCTTGGAATTAACCAAATCGGCACCTGAATAATAGATGTTTTTATTACCCAATCAATGGTACTCATTTATCAACCTAGGAAGGATGAAGGGCTAAGTTGACCCTGCCAGGAATCGAACCTTGGACAACCTTTGACAAAACCTGCAACCTTGCGGCTTGAGCAGGCTCTGCAGTCAGGGAATTTACCACTGAGCTATCTCACAGGCCTGAGATGAAGAACAATTTCCCGGTTGATGAAAATCCAAAACAACCTTGGACAAAACACCTGTAGGTGTTCTCAAGGCCACCCTGTCTGGGTGAAAAAAACAGGAAGGGAGGTTTACAAGCTAAAGCCTGAAGTTTGGCTATCCACAGCACAGACACAAGAGACAGAAGAAAAGCTGTCTTGAGCATCAAAAAACACAGAGAAACCCAAGAAAGAGGTTAAAACGAAGGATTCTGAAGCACTCCCAACACTATATTCAAATCCCACAGAGGGGTAGGATACCAAAAGGCAAGTCAGGAAAGTAACAGAAAGAAAAACAAAGAGGAAGAGCTCATAGGGTTAATAAGCTTGAGAAATGGGACCCATCAATTGATATAAAATGCACTCACATGTAATCGTGGCCACACTACAGATCTTGTGGCTTAATGCCTCTTGTTTACTAAAGTCCATACGTGACAATTTATCTGTCTGGAGGTCTTTACCTCTTTCGTGGTTCGGTAGGATAAATATATTGAAAATTATCATGTTACCAAAGCTGTCTCATATGTTCAAGTGTATCCCTCTCCGCTTCCCTTCTTTTCTACTCCATGCATTCCAGAAAGCGATTAATGAGTTTGTATGGGCTGGTAAGTATCCACGACTATCTTCTACCAGTTATTCCAAGGAAAGGTGAGGTCTGGGAATGCCTAATGTAAGATGTGTGTATCTTGCAGCCACCCTGAAAAAACTGGTGGACAGCTACTATCTTGAGTCAAGGGAATGGGTGGATGCCCTGCTCCTTGATTTACCTACATTTTCTCCCTCATTGTGGTCCTCGTAGTTTTCTACTTTTGGACCTATTCACTCACATCCAGTTCTCACTTCTTTGATGTCTGGTGTCACTCTCAGAGTCCAACTCTACTTGTCCCTTACCCATCACTGTGCCTATCAATCTGCGGACGCACAGATTTTTCACCTGGAGGTCCGGGATCCTCTTTTAATAAATGTAAAGAGACATGAATCCACACCCTTCAATCTTTATTCCTGAACGGCAATTTTCACCCCTTCCATGACCTTATGAGGCTTTTAGGGCCTGTTAAGCCCACTTCCTGGGAGTACCTTCAATTGCAGCATTTTGGTCTTTCTCTAAAAGGACTGGGCTATGAGACTCGCACTCAAACTAAGTTCAAAAGTGCTCTGACCACAGATTGGCTTTGGACAAAGACTCAAAACTATATTCCATGCTGAGTATTCCTGCTGTCCCAAAGAAGCCTTGGTACTGTTTGCAATGGGAGAAAGATTTAGGTTTTGTCTGGGCTTTGGACACTTGGCACACTGTTGCTGGGAGACTTATCCTCTCCTCTCTAGATGTTGCTAGTCAGGAGATGAATTTCAGATTACTCACCAATTGGTGCTTCATGTCTCAGAGGCTTGCCAGGGAGTACCCGGGAACGTCCTCTCTTTGCTGGTGGTGTAGAAGGGATGTAGAATCAATGGCTCATATATGGTGGTATTTCCTGAACATATCCCCCTTCTGGCGAGAGATCCACTCCTTTCTCTCAAATGCGATCAAAGATCCACTTCCCTGGAATCCAGTTGCCTTCTTGTTTTTCTATCCTCTTCGGCCGACGTCTGACCCCTGGTGTCCTCTTGACAACGATAGTTTGGAATGTCGCAAAAGCTCTGATTCCAGTGATTGGAAGGATGCTATTCCTCCTTGTTGTAATGGAAAAAATCCATCCGTCATCTGCTCTCTTTGGAAAAGATCCACACTATGGCTACACATTCATTTCATGTATGATGTTTGGAGCCCTTGGTTGCAGGCAGATCTGGTCAACTAATGCATTAGGTCCGGATTCCCTTTCCTCCAGAATTTCTGACTGACCCATTTGAAGCCCCTTTTGACACCTTAGCTCCAGTCCCCTCCTACATTTTCCTCAAGGGAACTTCCTTGAGTCTCCTGCATGCGTCTAGCCTCAACTGTGGACCCTCTCCCCATAAAGGTCCTTGTCAAAGTTCGACTTCAGGATATCAAATGAGACAGGAACATACTATCAATTGTAGCCTTTCCACCCTCTTCCGTCTTTGAGTGCCATGGGTGTGTGCAATTCACATCCCCATGGCACTCAAATGGTTAAGGGAGTGATGCTTTTTGTGATGCTGAAAGTATCCTCTCCATTCCCTTACTGGCCATGTGGGGCAGCAGAGAGAATGCTCTTAGACTTCAGGATTGTCATAATGCTGATGATACACGAGGGAAGGCATCCCTTCCACATCGACAGCAGTTCGACAATCCTTTATACTAATGGGGACCTTCTCCACCCCTCCCCTTCCATCTGTAAATTTTAGTGAATATGGCGATGTATGTGTACTTCAAAATGTCGAAGTGCTTTGAACAGATCAACAAAATCATACAGCCACAGCACTGACCTTTAGTGAATCCCCACCACCACCACCGTGATTGCAAAACACTGCAAGGATATCTTACTCTAATCTCAGAGGTAATCTGTTACCTTACTCGCAGGCTGTGCTATGGGCACAGGCCACACAAATGCACAACGTCTAAGGATGTATAAAATACTTCTCAGCCGATCTTCCATACTGTGCTTTGATTTGGAATGCAAAATGCTGTGCAAACCAAGAAGACTGGAGGAAATAGCTAACAGCTGACATTTGGCACTGATGTTAAAAGCTGTCAAAGCAAGTTCAAATCACAGCCAATCAATTCATAGCAATATTACAAATTCAGTGGGACCAAGTGCCTGTGCTTCTTCCAAGTATATTATAGATAAATACAATTCAAAGGAGCAATTCCAATACCTCATTATTATCCATGGACATATCCACTTACATGTGTTAAAAATTAATGTCACTGCATAGCATTCATGTTTCCCTTGGTAGTTTGCTTAACATCTCTCTTTTATAGCACCTATGCCAGAAACACAGCATGATGAACCTGTGGGGGGCACACTCTCCCCCACATTAAGTCATAACCACCCAGAAAAAAAGTACAAAGCAGTACCTGGATTTAGTAACGAGACACTGGACGTTACCACCCCCTGCTAAGAAATTAATGCCGCACCACGCCTCCCCTCCAGGTTCTGCCTCTCAGGAAGCTACCACAACAGACTCCCAAGCATAACAAGTAGCATTAGCAGCACAAGCAACAGCATCCATAATCATTTGCTGCAAATACACAACACCCAGCATTGAAGGTTTGTGGGCATAAAAATGAAGCTACCAAGGGAGACCAAGTCAGTGTACTTACTTTGGCACTTAAAGCTAACAAATCCCAATAACTATCTGAATGCAACATACAGGGACTGCCATGAGTGACATGCTAAGACAACTTGTAAGAATTCAGTGTGCAAAATCTCATCCAAAAGCTCCTTTCAGGGAGGCAAGAAGATGCTAAAGAGCCATTATCAACCTCTTCCTACTCTATAGTTACACCATCAAAAACACCTGTAGACACCAGGGTATCCAGACAGACAGCAAGGTCTTCCATTTCTGCACCTCTTCTAAACAAAATACTAATAATGGTAAGGCTGCCACATTTGTGTTAAAATATCAATATTTTCAGATGATACTAAATTATGCAAGGTCATTAATTCAGAACAGGATATTTTCTCTTTACAATGTACAATGTCAGATTGGGCAAACAAATAGAATATGAAGTTTAATGTGGGGAAGTGTAAAGTCATGCATTTGGGAGGAAACAATCCCTAGGCTACTTATGAACGTAATGGAATCATTTTAGGGGACTCATTGCTAGAGAAAGACCTGGGTATCCTTGTCAACTACAAACTTGGAAACAGTGACCAGTGTCAAACAGCAATAGCAAAGGCAAACAAAATCCTGTCTTGCATAAAAAGAGGTATTGAAGCAAGAGGGGATGACATTATTTTGCCATTATACAAATCATTGGTAAGACCTCACCTTGAGTATGCAGTGCAATTTTGGGCACCAGTTCTGAAAAAGGATATACTAGAACTAGAGAGGGTACAGCAAAGAGCAACACAATTAAGAGAATGGAGGATTTGACATATGAGGAACAACTAGACAAACTTGGTTTATTTACTCTAGAGAAAAGACGACTAAGAGGAGACCTTATCACATTGTACAAGTATATGAGAGGTCAATACAAGACTCTCTGCAGTGAGCTATTTATTCCAAGGCCTGATCAGGTGACCAGGGGACACCCCCTGAGATTAGAGTAAAGGAGGTTTAGACTTCAGCAGAGGAAGGGTTTTTTTATAGTAAGGTCTGTTAAATTGTGGAATTCATTGCCCAAGAAGGTGGTTATGGCAGATACAATGGATACATTTAACAGAAGATTAGACACATTTCTTTCAAAAGGTAACATACAGAGTTATACTGTTTATCAGTAGGCAGATCAGGAAGGTCTGATAAAGACTAACTTAATTGGTAGCAGGAAAGCTATAAAATTTTCAGTTACTGGGGTATGAGGAAAAGGTTGAACTTGATGGACTTGTGTCTTTATTCAACCTAATTTACTATGTTACTACTATGTTACTAAATGTATACTTCATTCAAATGTTGTTTCTGGGTTCCATTCAAATGTTTAACCTTTTAAGTGTTAGAGGGGTGTCCAATGCATTGCAAAGCAGCAGTATAGAGTTAGGCTACACATAATATTAAAGCACATTTTCCGTGCTTTAATAAAATTTAACTGTTCCGGGTCTGGTAAGATGTGAGTGATCAGTTAAATTCAGGAAGCTTATAAAAACCACGCTGATTTTAGTGCACTCCTGCAGAATGGAATTTTTATATGCATCCTAGATTTAAAGGAATGTGTGGTCATCTTATTAAAAGTGAGACACATGAAAAAAATGTATGTCGCATTGCTGCATAGAAACCCTTGCAGCATGTTTTTTTCCTATTTGTCCTGCATCCCTTCAGCATGCATTTTTTGTGTGTTCCTTGGCCCACTACATGCTGCAGAGGATAAACACACAATATTGGGATTTTGCCACTTGCAAAAAGATTAGGTAATGCCTAGAACACTAATGCCAATATAAAGATTTATAAAAACAAAATAGCTTTGAATAGTTGTACTTCAAAGTATTTTGGCTGAATACCCTTTGTTTGTATGAGTTCTGTGTAATAAATTATGTATTTGTAAAACAAAACCTCTCTCTTACAGAAAATAAAGTTTGCCAACTTTATGATCTGGCACTAATGTACTACATATGACAAAATCCACATATTTAGTAAAAAGTCTATTTTTAGCCTGAGTTTGTATAATAGAAGGGTGATTAATAACCGTCTGCCCTTATGCCAAGGATGGTAATCATATGGCTTGAATTTCAACTCTTATCATCCTCAGCTGCCTGGGCATTAACCAGAAGAAAATGATGAGAATTGTAATGAAGCAACTGCTTGAGGACCACAAATTACTTACTTCCTATCTTATTAACCCAATAGGTGCTAAAGTTGTCCTTAAGGACCTCCCTCCAGTAGCATAGCTACGTCCAAGCCATTTGATGCAGGTCCCTCAACTCAGTTTATTGAGGGACCTACAACATGTGTTATATAATGCCCCTCAGGCTGTAGCAATAGCATAGTTGCATCCTCCCTTCCCTCTGATTGCTGCATCTTTGTTCGGGATACATGTCCACCCATTTTCCTCCCCAGGTCAAGCAAGGAATGAAGGCTTCAAGATCTGGTAGCAATTGCATCAATGGTAGCTTTCAGAGACACTGTAGTTGGGCCTCACTCATATCTCAGTGTTTCCCTTTCTATCTCTATGCCCATTTCCCAAATGTTAGCATTGTGACTGTTGGTCCACTCCATCATTCCAAGGCTTATGTCTCAGAAGCCAAAGCATCCATGTTTTGGAGTAGTCATAGAAGTATGATCAATCAGCATACTCTGTTGGCTCCATACTGATTGGATGGCCAATATAGCTGTCCAGATTAGACAGTAATGCAACCATCTTAGACAAGAGCGAGAGGAGGAGGACAGTGGTTGACAGCTCATAGTTAGATGTGAATAATCAGAAAACAGAGATGGTCGGATAAAGGTCTTAGGCAAGCAGCAGATAAAAGGGGCTGACATAAATTCAATTCAGAGTCACATACAAGAATCAACGAAGAATTACAAGATTCTAGAATGCTAGTTAATGAGCACTTTGCAAGCAGATTGATGGCTGCCATAGCTTGAATTAAGCCACGGAGTTGTAAATCCAGAAGGACGGGTGTTAGTGAACCACAAGATCAGGGAGAACTGGGAGAAATATCCCATTAAAATAGGAGGAGAAGATTAGAAAATGTGAAAAGGAGTGTTATGTTTCATTCTGGCTAGAATATTACAGAGAATTCTAACAGTGGATTTCAGTGCAGAAAAGATGTGGATCCAAGGAGCTGCTTCATTGCCTTTGGAGTAGGGAAGGTTTTTGTAACCTGTTTGAGGCAAAAATACAAATGGCTTCAATAGGGTTTTTTGCCTTCCTCTGTATAAACAAAGGGGTTATGGTTAAGGTAACTGTTTGCACTCCGCTACTGAAAACCCTTTCTCTGGGCATACAGATTGTCAGCCCTTATTTTGGACTATGGGGAACTTGGAGCATTTTATTAGAAGGCAGCTCTGAACAAGGGACTAACTGCACAGCATGCCTTGCTTGGGAGCATCGGCGATACGCAGAGTAGCCACCGGTGCAAGGGGACTGCGACAATACATTTTCCCTAGAATCTGTATTCCAGCCCCTCAAGGTTTTTTGGCTATTGTCTACCCTAGCCCAAGCCCTTTGTGTATTAATGTAATCATGTCTGCCTTATTGTGCATCCCTGAGCCATCTGTTGTTGGTTCTTTGTATTAGGTGTTGTGGTTACATTATCCCTGTGAATACTCCCATTGTGTTATGTTTTCACCATTTGCTGTGACCTATTGTATCCACTGTGATTGTATTATGTCTTTTGTACTGGCCCCAAGTTATTGTAGTTGAGGTATTATGATTACATTATCCCTGTGAATACTCCCATTGTGTTTTGTGACCTATTGTATCCACTGTGATTGTATTATGTCTTCTGTACTGGCCCTAAGTTAATAAACTTGAAACTGTACAAATAAGCTGTATTTCCAAATAAAGTTGAGTTAGATGTACTGAACTAAGAAGGAGTACAGAGTCTTTATTCTGGATGGTAGAAAGGGGCCCCTTTGCCCCCCATTCAGGCAGCAGATGTTCCAGTGTCCTTAATCTGAATGGTTTAAAGGGACCCCTCTGTCCCCCATTCAGGTATCTGAGGTTCCAGAGGACAGATTGCCTGTGTTCCAGTTGTTTCCAGTGAATGCTTCTAGTCTGCTTTCCAGTATATGTGATCCCAGCTCTTGGGCTACAGTTTCCAGCCTGCTGCATTCAGCTACAGAGTTCCAGAAGGCTTTCATCTTGCTTCACCCACCATGCTACCCACTTGTAGCCACATCCAGGAGGGAGAGACCCAGAACGAAGGTCTAAGTCAGCACAAGAACTTAGGCTTCCGTTACACAGGTGGCAGCTGTGGGATCATCTCCCTCACCAACTTGGATTGCACCGGTGAGACATGGTGAACACAGCAGCTGTCGGACTATTTATATGATGGTATCCAAAGAGTTAAAACAGAGAACCACTCAAGTTGGATTTCTTCACTTAAATAGGCAATTGACAATAAAATAATTCGAGAACTTTATCTTTAATATGTATTGACACGCTACTTCACAGTAACGAATTGATGACAAGAATCAATCCTTCATATTTGTGCAAAAATATATATTTTATTAAAATACAATATACTATATATATATATATATATATAACAAGTATCAGCATCAATGAAATATATAAGTGACTATCAATTATAATAGGTATATAGAAAATCAAACCACACTTATTACCATAAGGATTACCAGCGGTGCAAGGGTTAACCACACATAGGTATATTCAGAGGTATAATAACAATAATTGCATTCAGTAGCACAGAACAGGTTAATTGATTCTACAATTAATATAATACAGCTGGCCGCAGTGTCTCTTAATACCTCTGCCCCAGAAACTGTATAGACTATGCCAATTATGATGTAAGGGGTATTGTGAGATGAATTAAAGAATTCCTCTAACAATTCCTTGTATCATAGATCAATAATAATCAAATTTAGAGCATAACTGGAATAGAATCCCAGATTTGAATCACTATAATTTAATTATATACTGAATTCAATATTGAATACCTCTGAATAAAATATATAAATTGCAATTAATATAGTCAATCAACAATTATACAAATAATCTACCAGAATTAATCCAGTAACATATGTCTAGTAATGCAACATATATCATAATTTTGACTACGGCAACATATATAAAACCTATAGGCACTCCAAGGGTTAATACACTCGTTTAAAATAGATGCCACACCCAGAAGTTATTTTGTCTATAAAAGTCAATACCTTCAAATTACAAAATATAAGCCTAGCACATATACAGAGAATTCCAAAGAAAACACCACTAACAACAGACAAATAGCGGTTAAAGGGTTAATAACTGGATTCAAAGAATTTCCTATATCAAATATTAACTATTATAATCTTCCCAGAACCACAAGATATTACTCTTGGAATATCAAGATTTATATTAGCTAATATAGATAACCCACGCTATTTACTGTATTACACTGATTGGCAAAACATCTAAATTTCTCAATAAATATATATATATTCTATTACTTCCAGAATTTAAAAGCTAAATCTAGATTATTATAAATTATCCCAAATGGTTGGCCAGTCCACTTAAGACAATTATAAGACTATTTAAGTTTCTTCAAACAGAAGAAAAATTATTAAATTCTGGATTAAATGAATCTAAATGAATAAATGATATAGTTACCAATCAAGATTTCTTTGTATTTCTCTGTGAGATGGCAGGATCAGGAATTTAATCAGCAAAGCCTTCTTTTGTCAGGAATTTCAGGAGTTTTCTTTTTTTTCAGGAAGTGAAGAGCCTTTTCTTTTTCAGGAAGTGAAGGACCCTGAACTAAGAGTATCTTGGCATTATATTGGCAATTTTTGCCTTATCAGTAATCCCCACATTTTTCTAATGATTGGACAAAGATCCATCTCATTATACCGTGACATCACCAGTCTGCCCTGATTGGATATTAATATATCCCTAATTATTCAAGGAATGTGGATAATCCTAGTCATGATACTCTCAAGACTCTAGATGGCACTCTTACTCTACTTAACATCTTACATATAATCAGTTTTATGTCATCAATGATGTATGTAAGAGGACATTAAACGTCATATAAATCTGCCATTTTTTCCAGACGTTCTCATAGGGGAGGATTTTTCTCATAAGATAAAACCACTGGCCAGACACTATGGCTGTCTGAAAATTCAATTCATCACCATAACTGTCAGTTAGTTATTTCTCCCTCATAGAGGCCCCTGAATATTTTAACAGGAGATAATTTGAACACATTTTAAACAGAATTTCAGTTAATTTCTTACTATTAGAATTAACCCTGTATGCTCCCCCAGGACAAAGTCTCTGACACAGAGGACATACAGTGCTACAATGACCTATGGTTCCTGTGGGAGCCATTGATGGGAGAACCTTTCCTGGAAGAGTGGCAGCTAGAGCTGGACCTTTGTGTCAAAGAGGAACTGCTGGTACTGGGCTCTGGTCAGGAAAATGGACCAGGCGGATTTCCCTGGGTCGCTCATCTCCTTTTCACCGGCCTGCTTGAAATATGATATCCCAGGGCTGATGTGGGATGCACATCGCTGGGATGTTAACTTTGGGGGTCCGGACTCCAGCTGCTACTGGGAGATTCGAGCCAAGAGGAAAGATGTGCTGGGGGGTACGTTCCCATGAGCCTACAGGAAAACTTAAGTGACCTAGCAAGCTGGGAGTGTGATCTGGAACAAATGTATGCTGGACTAATGCAATGGGTACAGGAGTACCAAAGGGAGAAAGAAGGCTTGGCGATCAACTCATCCACTCAGCAACAGGAAGAGTCAGAGCCTTGGTCCCTATGGCAACCAGATATGCCAGGGACTGAGATCTATGCAGACGCTGACCATGGAATTGAAGCTCCCTGTGAGGAATTTGGTGACTCGGTTGAGTGGAGAGTACAGAAAATGCTGCCATTTTTGGGACCCCATCGCTCAGAAGAGATGGTGGACCGGCTGGTGATAATGTTGGACCATCATTACCTCAGTGGGCTTAAGGAAGCCCGTACAGTTGCCCCTGCACTGGGGAGTGGGACCACCGTCCTCTCCAGTGGCTATGATGATCCCAGCCTGGTGAGTGGAAATTTGCTTCTCACTAGGGCAAGTGATACCCCTGAATATGTTGACCCCCACCTGGTGAGTGGGAATTTGCTCTTCACCAGGGCAAGTGATGCTCCTGAATATGTTGACCCCAGCCTGGTGAGTGGGAATTCGCTCCTCACCAGGGCAAGTGATGCCCCTGCATTAGGTAGTTGGACCACCATCCTCCCTGGTTCTTCTATTGCTTCAGCCTTGGGGAGTGGGACCCGTGTCCTCCCCAGGGAATCTGTTGACCCCAGCAAGGTGAGTGGGAATTTGCTCCTCACCAGGGCAAGTGATGCCCCTGAATATGTTGACCCCAGCCTGGTGAGTGGGAATTCGCTCCTCACCAGGGCAAGTGTTGACCCTGCAATAGGGAGTGGGACCAACGTCCTCCCTGGGGATTCTGTTGTCACAGCCTTGGGGAGTGGGACCCTAGTAGTTGTTACTCCTGGACTGGTGAGTGGGAGTACACTCCTTACCATTCATTGTGATGCCCCTACTCTGGGAAGTGGGACCAGGGGCCCCATTGACCTTGCCTTAGGGAGTGGGACCACCATCCTCCCTAGGCGGTCTGATGCACCAGCCTTAGAGAGTGGAACCCCTGTCCTCTCTAGTGGCCCCCTTGACCTTGCCCCAGCCTTAGAGAGTGGGACCCCCATTCTCTCTAGTGGCCCCATTGACCTTGCCTTAGGGAGTGGGACCACCGTCCTCCCTAGGGGCTCTGCTGCCCCAGAACAGGAGAGTGGGACCAACGGCCTCTCCTTCAGCACTATGACACATGCCTTAAGAAAAGGGGAAGATGCCTCCGTTAACCTACTGTGTGGCCCCAAACTGGATATCTAGAATTCGAAGAGAGGCTGCCAGAATCAGCATTTCCCCAGATCATTCCTGTCGGTGGAAACCCCTTTTCCCCAGGGGAATCCACCCCACAGACTGGCCCTGGACCCAGAGCCAATGGCCCCAAACCTAGGGGAATCTGACCCAAGCTCTGCCTGGATTGCTGACCGGCAGAGTCCCCCAACATGTTGCTAGCTCAGGACCAGGGGCTGCCCTTCTTTCCCTGGCCCAGGACAAGGGGCTATTGCTTTGTTTCCCGCCCAGGACCAGAGGCTACCAGTTTTTTCCTGGTCCAGGACAAGGAGCTCCTGGCATCCCATCAAGGACTGCACAGATTTCCCAATCCAGCATGCACCAAGGCTGCCGCTGGCTTGGCACTGAAAAGGGGGAGAAGTGTAACGGATAGCACTCCGTTACTGAAAACCCTTTCTCTGGGCATACAGATTGTCAGCCCTTATTTTGGACTATGGGGAACTTGGAACATTTTATTAGTAGGCAGTTCTGAACAAGGGACTAACTGCAAAGCATGCCTTGCTTGGGAGCATCAGTGATTCACAGAGTAGCCACGGGTGACTGCGACAATACATTTTCCCTAGAATGTGTATTCCAGCCCCTGAAGCCTTTTTGGCTATTGTCTACCCTAGCCCAAACCCTTTGTGTATTAATGTAATAATGTCTGCCTTATTGTGCATCCCTGAGCCATCTGTTGTTCTTTGTATTAGGTGTTGTGATTACATTATCCCTGTGAATACTCCCATTGTGTTATGATTTCACCATTTGCTGTGACCTATTGTATCCACTGTATTTGTATTATGTCTTCTGTACTGGTCCCAAGTTACTGCATTTGAGGTGTTGTGCTTAAGATTATCCCTGTGAATACTCCCATTGTGTTCTGTGACCTATAGTATCTACTGTGATTGCATTATGTCTTCTGTACTGACCCTAAGTTAATGTAGTTGAAACTGTATAAATAAGCTGTGTTTGCAAATAAAGTTGAGTTAGTTGTACTGAACTAAGAAAGAGTACATAGTCTTTATTCTGGATGGTAGAAAGTGGCTCCTTTGCTCCCTATTCAGGCAGCTGTTGTTCCAGTGTCCTTAGTCTGAATGGTTTAAAAGGATCCCTCTGTCCTCCATTCAGGTATCTGAGGTTCCAGCGTTCCAGTGGACAGATTGCGTATGTTTCAGTTGTTTCCAGTGAATGCTTCCAGCCTGCCTTCTAGTAACTGTGATCCCAGCTCTTGGGGTACAGTTTCCAGCCTGCTGCATTCAGTTACAGAGTTCCAGACAGATTTCATCTTGCTTCACCGGCCAGGCTACTCACCTGTAGCTGCATCCAGGAGGGAGAGACCCAGAACGACGCTCTAAGTCAGCCCAAGGACTAAGGCTTATTTTACAGTAACTATAATACTATTGACAAAGAGAATGCAGGTAACAAAAGATCTCATTGGAACATATAGGAGAGAGTATAAGGAGTGGATATACAAACATTTAAAAGTAGGTTGATGTCTAGAAGGACATAGATGTTTTATGTTGGTAAACTGCAAGTTTAAGCGATAAGAAAATTAAAGGATGCATTATTGAATATTATGGTATAGGTTACAGTCACTTGTAGACAGAAAGGCTCTGTGTGGATCAGATTGTAGTCCATGTGGTATTTAAAAATCTACTACGTAGGACTTGTCTAAAATTGAGGTACCTTGGAATTGTAGACACACTTGTATATATTTTCATCAAACTGTGCAACAAGCTGTCAACTTAAAAAAAGGGGTTATTTGAGTTTTATAAGCAATAATATATGCTACTTAATGGCAAAAAACTTTCATTAAAGTCACAGTTTAGTTGTCACGGATATGCACAAAAGCCAGAAAATTCAACTTTGCAACTTAATGCCACTCCCCATGTACTTTGCTGGTGATATCGGATATGACATAACAAATTACATCATTGATAGCATCACTAGTGACATCACAAATGTCAGTAACATCATAAATGATCTCATCAGTAACACTTATGTAATTTGTGATGTCATGTCTGATGTAATCAGCAAAGCATATGGAGTCATGGAGTTAATCTGGTAAACTGTATTCCCTGCCTCTTGTGAACTTGAGTGTGAACTTAAAGTGTTAGTAATGTCCAAAAAAAAGCTTTTTTGCATTTAGAAGAGCTTAAAAAGCTGAGCTAAATGCAAAAACTGTATCTCTCAAACCTCTATGGTTTAAGAGATACAGGCGTTTAAAGTTTGCTGTTTCTTAAAAAAAGCATGTCGTACTGATCAGGGCTCTTCTGCTTGCCAGTTTTGGTAAGAAACCATAAACTAATTTGGCCTGTTGGTCTCACTAAAGTTTCTTAGGATTCCAAATTATAAAATGTTACTTTTACAGCACAACTCGTCACAGAGATTTTCCAAGCTGCAGTATAGAGAGTGAATTTACTAAGAAGCCACATCTCTTTCTCTCTCTCTCTGAGGTTGGCAGCATGTTATAACACAGACCCTGGAAAATCTGCAGTGAGAGATCCAGTCCATAGACGTCTTCCTACCAAAAGTGCTTTTAATCCAAATTGTTTTATTTTAGTGATCATGTAATGCTTTGCAGGACCCTTTGCCAATAAAATGAGTTAATCTTAGTGTAGGTGATGAGGGAGTGGAGATTACAATGTATTTTAAAATACAACTCAACCCTGCAACTGAGTGGTTAAATGGGGATTGTGTAGGTGCTGTGCAGGAGTTTTTTGTGAGGACAGGTTCCCCCTGACTCCACCAGTGGAAAGTTAAAAGGTGTATTGTGAACTCTTTCCCTTGTGGACACTTTAATAAGGGAAGAACTCCTCTACAGAGGATACAGCTGACCCTGTTTCACATCACACACCTCTGTACCAAGATGCTGACCATACCCTTTAACATAGGTATACACAGAAAGCCAAAACTGTCCCCTGCTTTATCAGACTGTGAATGGAAAGTAACTAGCATGGATTGATAAACTTGTTTATACAGCAGACTTGAATACATAATCAAGCAATGACCTGAATATAAATCATGCCAATTTTAATATCCTTTGACCACTTTGGTAGAACATGTCCCAGGGTACTGACCTTGTGGTTTGATAATTGATTAAAAAACCCTTTCAAACATATAACCATCCACTAATTAGCTTTATAATAGGTTGAAACTAATTTTATTTAAACAAATGAGACATGCAAAGGGTTACAGTACAAAGCAAATCATTGATTCACATCATTAGGGTTTAAAGCTTCCATAACAACAACCAAATTTACAAGTTCAGGTTTTTGGGGATTATATATTGGGGCTATTAATGACTGTTTTCAGTTTCCCCAATACCTGTACAGATGATTCTGGAGGTACATTTCAAAGGGAAACCTTGCCTTTTTTAGGTAGCGCAACTTCCAATATGCTCAGCAATAAAATAGACTAATGATGAATTCAGGAAACTCTCCAGAAACAATATTTTGTTAACTGGGAGTCTCCATCAAGAGTTTCCTCTCAATGCCCTAGCCTGAGAGTTAATGGTTTGATCTGGGCGTGTCACCCTTGACCCTCTATCCTGTGCAGAAATGCTTAATGGGCCTCCATCACTTCTGAAATATGGCCTCATATTTCTTGTCAATCTTTGGTCCTGTCAAACTCTACCATCTACCCTCCCCACACTTCAACCTCCTAAAGCTACGAGAGGCTTGACTATCTGCCCTATTGACTTAACCAGCCATGACACCTTTATGCCATTCTTTGTCTCCAGTTACTCTCAAAACACGATTACATCACAACCCTGTTTAGACATGTTAGAGTTGACAGAGTCAGGGGATATATTCTCTCCATGAAAGATTCAGATGACAGTTGGTACTGTGTTAGCCATAGAAAAACAGGATGCAAATATAGTCGTTGATTCCATTATTGGCTAACTACATGGATTTAGGATGCAAGCTTTCAAGACCTCTTGGGTCTCTTCCTCAGGCATGTTATACAGATGAATATGAAAACATCTCTCTTAAATAAAAGTATATTTTGCATTGTTTAGAATGGAAATCAGATAAGAAAGCTCAGTCCAGACCCAGGTTCTTTGATCAACCAATGGTAGAGGAGTATGATGTAAATTGCAGTCTTCCTCTGAGGAGTCAAAGGTATTTACGATCCCAGTTATCTGATTTCCATACTTGTATTTAAGAGAGATGTTTTCATATTTATCTGAAAGCTTACATCCTAAGACTGCTTGGTTAGCCAATAAATGTATCAACTTGATTATATTTGCCTCATGGAAGATTCAGGCATAGATGTGCCCTTATTTAAAAGCAACTCCTGAAGAGGTCATGCATTTACTGGAGTTGCTTCCTGAGGCTTAAAAAGGAACTACCAACTCAGTTAAAGTCACCCTACAATAATTAGGCATATGGCGAGTAGCTTAATAACAGTTATCTTACCTCTAAAAACTACACGATGCTAGAGAAATCCTTAATCTTCAGAGACTGACAGCTAGGTTAGTGCACTCTGCGCGCCTGCACTGTCAGTCCCTTCCGAAGCCGTTTCGGGCTAGCACAATGCTTCTGAAGGGAGACCGGGACTGACAGAGCAGGTGCACAGACAAGATGTCTGGCTTCCGGTATCAGAAGATTAAAGGGGAACTACCACCCTGCAATAACTTAAGCTTCACTGATTGCTCATCTGGCGACTAGCTGCTTAGTAGCGCTAGTCGCCAGAAATATTACCCGGTTCTGCAGATATCTGCGTTTTACCGATGGTGACAGGAGCAGGAAGCACGGACGTCTCTTCACAGTGACGTCCGTGCGCCTGCGCTGTCAGTCCCTTTTGAAGGCTTTCTATAGAATCTTGTCATTCTGAGAGGTAATATAACTATTATATATATATATATTATATCTGCCTAATTATTGCAGGGCGACTTTAAGTTGGTAGTTCCGCTTTAAAGGATTTCTTTATCATGCATGCTGCCAGATGTTACTCCTCTAGGACTTTTGTGAAACCCTATTAGAGACCCTCTGTTTCAGATAAAATTGTGTAGACTTGTGCACGGGCAAAATTTTCGGTAAAATTCGAATTCGGACTAATTTTTTTTTTCTAATTCGGATGATCTTAATTTCGGACCGGGCCTATTCGATTCGGACGAAATTCTGATCCATTCCGAATTATTCGGCCGAATTTAACATGGGTTAAATTATAGCAGTGCGCCTCCGTGCACGCTGCTATCATTATTTGCAGACAGGGTGTGCATTTAGAAAAAGATCCATCCCAAAAACGGACATTGTCGTACATTGAAAGTCTGTGCATGTCACCTCTACTCTAGCATGGGATGCCAGTTACAATGCAAACGTCGAACATCGAAAACCCATGCCTGTCATTCAATTTAGCATGTTCGAACATCGAAACCCCATGCCAGTCCTTCAATCTAGCATATGTTTGAACATCGAAACCTCATGCCTGTCATTCAATTTAGCATATGTTCGACATCGAAAACCCATGCCTGTCACATCCTACTCAACATAAGTGGTCGACTCGAACATGGACAAACTACATGTCACATTCTATGTTAGTATATGGGTAAAGATTAAGGTTTCATTTTCTGGTACCAGCCTCCTACCCTACTGTCCCTCTTTAGTACCCAAATTCCTCTCTCTCGTTTTCCTATCCTGATTTCCCCTCCTATCAGATAACTCTATGTGTATATACATTGTAGAGTTTCATACTACATCAAGAATAAACATCAATGATTGTAATGTGATAGATGTAATGTGTTAACCCTTTGAGTGCCAGAGTGGTACGCAATGCATTGCAAAGCAATGCGTTGCGTACCACTCTGGCATTCAAAGGGTTAAAAAGAAAAATTGAGACATTCTGTTGTGAACAAACTGCAACACAGGAGAGAAATAAAAAAAAATGCTTGACATCTATACTGAAGAGGGGTCCACAGCATTGTCTTAGTATAGCAATATCACCGTTTTCCGTGAGTGTGCAATACAGGGCTCTACGATAATTGCTGGGCATTTCCCAATGTCATAATCAGGGGATGATGGGAGTTGTATTCTAACTACTGTTAGGAAACACATAAGTGATGCACATTCATCTCCCACCTAGAAATTATTTACACACGAGGCAACTCCCCCAAGTAATACCTAGCCCCTTTCCAAGTGAAAGGACTTCCAGAAAGGCTTCAGATCTCTTAGTGACTCACCTGTTATTGCCAGTCAGCGGGACCCGGAGAGTAGGAGGGGGTGATGCTATGGCTGCACGGCATGGTGCTCTTAGTTGGTCACTTGTCGCAATGTTGAAGCCAGCACCTTCTGGGTGGAGACACCTCACAGCAATCCTGTTCAGGACACATCATGCACTGTTGTGCACTCATACTAGGGATCCCAAATGTTTAGACTCATTTCGTACAGGGGGCACCCTCCTGTATTTGTAAAACCTCTCTAGCAAATCTGGGACGGTAGACCTATTTACTCAAGTCTTGACTTTAGGTGGGCGATAAACAATATAAAATAGGCATAATGTTTCACTATCACATAATTCACGTCACTGAAGCAGCCAGCAGGCATCGCCACTGAGTAAGCATAGGGCTGCCCGGCTGCTGACAGTCACACTGATGGGATGGGACACCCTGCAACACAGAAATGGCGGAAGAGCACAAAATAAACATGCTATGGGACGGTAAATTGCCGCCCCTGTCAAAGTGCCGCCTGGGTCCATGGACCCACTGGGACCCATGTAAGGGCCGGCCCTGTATTCGAACAAATACCTAATATTTTTTTATATTTTGCACAGGAACAAATATTACTTGCTCTTGCAGTGGCAATAACTGGAACTAATGCTGGCTGCCTACCTATGCCTAGCCTAATGCTACCTGCCTGCCTACACAACAACTGTACACTCTCTAATCTCTTCTCTCTCTGAGCTCCAACAACCCAATGAGGAAATGCAGGCTGTCTGTCTGTGTGACTGTGTCATTAGTCCAACCTCCATCGTGAAACGAAGAAGGCTATTCGAATACAGACAAAAGAGGGAAGTAGTGCATGAAACGGAGAATGGAATTGGACTAGAGACATGGAGGGAAAATTATGGAGGGAAAGTAAATGAGCGCGCACAGGAAGTACAAAAAAGTCCTGGTCAAAAGTAGTCAAAACTTTTGGAAATGGGTCGATTGCCGAAACTTCCGAAAGTTTCGACGAATTTCGGACCTGGGCTGTTCGGAGTCGGATCATTTTTTCCGAATGACCCTTGAGTTTCGGATTGGCCGAATGTCTCCGAATGACCCCATTTTCGACGAAATCCGAATGTCTCCGAATGAATTCGCACATGTCTAAAATTGTGTTCATGAGAGCAATTACCAGGTGAGTGCTACTCTCTCGTCAGTTGTTTCTAGGTGGCAAATCTGAAAAATACAACAGTTTACAGGAATCTATAATTTGGAATCCTCCTTTATTCTAGAGATAAGAATTTTCCCCTGGCAACAACTCCCTACCCACCAACACTCACTACAGAGTCTTTGTAGTCCTGCCAACTGCTCTCTCTATTTTTCTGTCAAACATCTGTGGGTGTTTCCTGTTTTTGGTCTATTTTACTCATGGTAGAACCTTTTCCATTTCAGAGGACTATACACAAACTTCTTTTTGTTCTTATGTCCCTCACTTTAGGCCCTGCTCAGACAAGTATTCTTCTGGTACTAGCAAGCCAAAGAAAGTTTAAGGTATTCACCTTGTACACGAGTGTTTATTTCCTTATTTTCCACTGCCAACACCTTTTTCTTCTTCCATCCAGGAGGGTAAACTCTGCTGGTTCTCTACTTGGATCCAGTTCATTGCTCTCTCCTCCTTATCTCTTTTTCTGGTTTCCTCAGCCTGGCCATAACATTCAGCACATTTGTCAACTTAAAGTGTTTTGTATCAGAGCTTCTTAATACTGGTTATAACTGATCTTATGCCTTTGGCCAACATGTATAAAAATAAAATGGAGCAATTCTGGAACAAAGCAACTGTACCACGGGGTGGGGCAAAATTAAAATTCTCACTGATTGAGAATCAATGTGTTGGAGGACTCTCTAGTATCCAGATGTATCCAGACCCAGTCAAAGCAAATCACTAATTTACATCAATGGAGTTTGAAGCTTCCATAACACAACAGTCATAGGAAATTTGTGGAATGTGTATTTGACCTCTATGGTACAGCTGGTTTGCCCCTGAATTCCTCCAGCTGGATTTTATACATGTGGCCCTTTGCATTTTAATAAAGGACTCAATCTGTAATGAGTTTACTTCTTCTTCATTAACAGGTTATACTGAGAACGCATTAACACACCTTTCTCCATGCTGCCAGACACC
The DNA here is from genome assembly GCA_037306005.1 of Rhinophrynus dorsalis. Lineage (NCBI taxonomy): Eukaryota > Metazoa > Chordata > Amphibia > Anura > Rhinophrynidae > Rhinophrynus > Rhinophrynus dorsalis. The sequence continues at coordinate 403,641,780 of CM074721.1, forward strand.
TTCCTTATGTGACACTATATTTCTACCACTCCAACTAGCTATTGCCAGGTGTCATTTAACTCCTGTAAAAAATCAATTAATGCTATAAGTAAAGAAGAAATATGCCCAAATAAACGGCCCTTATTTGAGTAATATTTCATGCAGTTTCATCCTTTAACCCTTTCAGTGCCAGAGGAGGTATGCAACACATTGCAAAGCAATGCTTTACATTCCCCTCTGGCACTCAAAGGGTAAAGGATGGCCAATAATCCTGGCATGTCATGGGTTTAAACTCCCATCATGCCTCAGAATGCGAAGCCAGAAATAAGGGAAGGCTCTTGCTAAGTGCTTTGGGACACGAGCAGTTAGTTTCAGCCAGTCTAGGTGCCTTGCACACATGTGATCACTGATACAGCGAATCACATGTCTCTTATGACAGATGCAATGATTGTAAACATTGCCTCTGTCACTCCTCTGTCTCCCTCATCCTCACACAGAATGTGAGACAGAGAGATAGCGAAGGATCAGCAAAAGCTGTCACAGTCTGGAACTTATTTTTTATTTTAATTAAAAAAAGCACATTTCCTCCTCTGATCACTGTGATTTACATTTCCTGATCTGTATTCCTTTTTTGCCCCCTTTTATAATTAAAACAAATTAATCAATTATTTATATAGCTGGGGTGTGTAGGTAGAATTAAATTATACAGGATTATGGTTGACGTGGGTTAGGGAAAGGTTTAGGTTAAAATCAATAATATATATATATATATATATATATATATATATATATATATATATGATTATTGACTGGGTTTTTTCTGCAATTTAATATGTTTTAGTTAGTTCTATAGGTTGGGGAGCTATTTGGTGGGAAATTAGGTAGAATTATGCTTTAGGTAGATTATTAATTAACAAAAATTAAATAAACTGAAAACAAATTGCATAGGTAGATAAGTAGGGTAGTAAGTGTGGGAGGGTAGTAAGTTGTTTAGGGTAGGTAGTGTTGGAGCGGATGCATACTGCAGCATTCAAAATTTCAAAATTGGTTCAGTAGCTTCCCCTAAACATGACAAACTTATTCATGTGGCGCATTGTCCTACTCAAGAGATGTAAATTGAATACTATTAAATGTTTTTCTTTTTTTACATCTGTAAATATCCCAAGCTTAAAAAATAGCAACATTATAATGAAAGTGCAAAACATGAAGAAAAACATAATATTACTACAAGTCTGGTAAAGATTAACGGAAAAATAGCTGCATGAAAAGCTCTAAAATTCTACTGAAGAATTACCCTATGTTGTCTACCTTTAAGAAATATACTTTTGTGAGGCATTTTTGAGTTCTGAAACTGTTAACTAAGCTACAATCTTTGCATGCCAAATTTTGAGAAATATAAAATACTTTTTTCAGATTAACTAATTGTGTACAGCTCATGACAGGAAAACTTATGCAAAATGTGTGGGTTTTGTTTCATTTTTTAAATTTTATTATATTTTAATCAAATGAAATCATGGGTTATACATATAAATATGGCATCAAAAGTAAGCTCCACCCATCCATGTTGGTATACTAAATGAATTAGATTGAAAATATGGTTGAACAATGACATACTAAAAAGGACAAAATTGCTCTTGTCCTCTAATATAAAAAAAACCTTGCCACTAAGGGTTTAACATAAGGATTTACCTAGGCGGTTGCCCTTCAATACAGCAGTAAATTATATCTATATAATGTTTTATTTAAATTTGATTTATGTTGCAGTCTGCTGTTAGCGCTTTCAGATTCATATGACCCATTAAAATCTACTGAAGCCTGTTTTTTTTGTTAATTACATACAGGAAACTGTGTATAAAATACAAAATATTTATAAAAAGATATACCTGACTATTGTATGAAGGCCACCTACCTAGATACGACCATTCTGTTAAACAAATTAAGAGCCACATAGTCCTAGAGTAAAGTTCCTATTAACACTAAATTCTATTGTAAGGTCACTAAGACCTAACATAATTGTATGAAACTACTTGCTCAATTCCATGAATGCAGTCTGAAGACACTGGAAAAGAGTTGGTAAATTGATTTGATATGACGTTAGTAAATTATACATGCATGTTAATCTACCTCAGACCTGATCTGTAAGACTGCTGCCAAAGGAGGCACTGGCCATGTAGAAACATTTCAGTTGTGCTGCCATTAGAAACTGTATCTTCTTCAAACATCAAAGAAAAACTATATTTCCATCCATTAAATCCAATTGTTACTGACATCTGGATCAACTTACAGCAGAGGTAAAGCTGTCAAACTCACATGTCATCACCCAAGAAGATGGGAGGTTGGTTTACTTAGGTCATTCAAGAAAGTCTGGCAGATTTTCTCTAGCTGAACTGTCACGCAGAATTAACCCCTTAGATTTCAAAAAGGCCCAAGAACAGCAGAGCTATGAAATATTGGACCCTCAGGCAAAGCGCTGTAATACCTACAAAAAAACATTTGAAGCTCAAAACAAGATGTACACGTCTTATTATAAATATGAAAAATTCAGTGTTACTTGGTTATTGCAAAGTGAACACAATTTCCTAGAACTGGAGATTTGAATTATGCATGACTTCCCAAGAATAATATACATTGGGTGACATGCACTAATACTGGCACAGTGCTAAATTATTTAATTATTTGGCAGTGCCTTTTTAGTTACATGCACGAGTGAACGCACGCAGCTTCAAATACTTTATATGATTATGGGCCGCATTTATATTTTAAAACATAATAATAATAATTATAACTAGAATAACACTTTAGAGAAGATGGAGAGACACCTCTGTTGGCAATTCATATTCCATTTCACATAAACATATTTTTATTTTTCCTGTAATCCATTTTTGCTGAAGGAATATGAGATAAAAAAGAAGTTGGAGAAGGGTAGAAAGGCTGAAGGCGTACAAACTTACAACTTGATCCTCCCACTACAAAATACCATGCACTAAACATGCTTGTGTGTCAGTAACATTACATAGAAACAGTGGAGGCTCTCACCAAATGTACATCATGAAACCTTGTTTATTTAGTCTCCATTTTGCCGTGATGAAGTATGGTTGCGCAGCTTTTGGCACTGAATTAAGCATGTGCATCTCTTCTGTCACTGGTACATTGGTTTCAACTGGCTCTTTGTTTGACATGTACTAACAGATTAAATAAACAAACTTTTATAAATTATATATATATTTTTTTTTAATAAATTGTGTGATTGCTTCCAGTTGATCTATTTTCTGGTGCTGTACATATCTTGATGCTGTAAATGGAGATAAGTGCCAAAATTATAAGGGCTAAATCTGGAGAGGATTAATCTTCACTACAGTAAAGGCACCCTATATGCTCCCTTTTCACTCATATAAGTTATTTGTGCATTAACATCACCTACCAAGGAAGTGATACCGTATATATTGCTATATTAAATGCTGCTAACAATTGTTTTGTTGTGGCTACCATTAACAGAAGGGTAGAAATAAATCAGCAATAATTCCCATTGAATAAGATACACAGAGAATAGACACATGGCACCCTTCTCTCCTCCCTAATGCTGTTACACACATCTGATGAAAAAATGAAAGAGGGGAGCCCAGGGACATCACCTGTCTCACTGTATTTAGTGTATCTCTTTGAGAAAATCAATGAGTAAAGAATGAGATAGCGAGTGAGAGAGAGGATAAAATGGGGAAGGAGAATGCACAGAAGGATGGGTATAAATGAGATGTGAGGCAGTCTTCCTCTCATCTCAGTGGGTTGAGGGATAAAGCACTGCTAAAATAACATTGTACCATTTGCTAAAGCAAGGTTTGGTGAGAGCTATCAGTCTTTCCTAATACTATGTGCCATATTTTTCTAAAACTTTTGACCAGTATTATATATATATGTATTTATTTATTTATTTATTTCAATAGGGCCATCCACTGGTTAGGTTTGATGGTTATATGTAGTATGGAGGAAATAAGTCTAAATATTCTGGTCCAACTTAACTTCTGGGCATTGCCAAAAAGCATGAATGTAAGACGCTATTGCTTCAAAACCACGTAAACACATGCTTATTTGTTCTATGAAGAACCACGGTGTACTACCAGCTCATGAGGATTTTATGAGTTCTCTTTGATTAGTACATTAAAGGGATAGTAATACTTAAAATGTAAAAAAAAATATGTTGTAGGGTTTATCCCCCTGAGTAAAACACTGCTGAGAGGTGTTTCATTCAAAAGTTATTAATTTTCAAAGTTGAATTTTTTAGGTGCAATATCACAGTGGCCTGAAATTGTACAGTGGCGCTGTTGCTACACCATCCTATGGAGATTTATGGTCAACTGACCAGAGTTGTCCATAGGATCGTGTAGCAACAGTGCCACTGTACAATTTCAGGCCACTGTGATATTGCACCTAAAAAATTCAAATTTGAAAATTAATAACTTTTGAATGAAATACCTCTCAGCAGTGGGAGTACTCTTGTTTTACTCAGGGGGATAAACCCTACAACATATTTTTTTTATATTTTAAGTATTACTATCCCTTTAAATGAAATATTGGCTGCATTATTAAGGTTATCCCACTAATCTTCCCAGTTCTGAGTTTGTTTGAAATCAAATTTCCACAGATTAATAAAGCATGTTTTAGGTTGTTGCTCTGCTGAGGAAAGGATTGAGAAGATGGAAGGATATTGTACTGGAAAGTTTATCTTTTTTATTTTATAAAATCCCTGATGTATAGAAATATAAATAGTTTATTTGGGGGTAAGTTTAATTTCTGTACTGATTCTTCCAGATTGAGAAAAGTGTCAAAGGTGAGAAAATATATAATTTTAGTTTAGTCATTAGAGATCCACCAAGACAATGGCTTATTTTGAAGCCCAGAATTCTCGAGAATGGGCACCATTCTGGAGCTGGGTAAGAGCAGTTTGTGTTTAACCTTAAGTGAGTACCAAAGCAATGTATTTTCAAGGTGTACAAGTCAGGTGGGGGTTTATCGGTTATGGTACAGAGTGAGCCAATGTAGATCACCGATGCTTACGGCAAATATCAGATCAACCTCTACATCAACCCACCTACATTTTCCTAGGAGTCTTTTATATGAAAGCATTTCTTAAATTTGGACTGTTCTTTATTAATTGGCAAGTTTGTGTAGCATTGCATTTATCTTGTGTACATGAGTTGCTGGTTTAAATTATGTGCTTCTCTGAGCCAGGTGAGAGTCAGCATATGCTTTTGGAGATTTTTATGTGTTAATGTTTAGGTAAGAGTTTACCATAAATGTTATTATACAAACACTGTTAAGCATAACGTTTTGCATGCCAGGGGAGTGTCCAAATGGTTACAATTTAACACATTTATATTGTATTTGGCCTAGATAGAGAGAAGTCCTGTATATTACAAGATGGGAAGAACTGCTGGATATGGAGTAATTTACACAATTCCAATCACACACAGCATGCAAAATTGATCTCCTTTATCAGAAGTCACTTCCTGAGGGATGTCATGGAGCTGATCTACTTCACAATCAAAAATAGCAGTTTTGGAAGCATAAGATGGGCTACTGGGATAGAATCATCACTACATGTCAAATGCCTAGGAGACAGGAAGTTGTACTATGAAGTCCACAGGGATAGGGGACTAAGGTCTAAGGAACAGCCATATGCAGGAGATTACTCGGTGAGGTCCAAGCACAAGCCTTACTAGATTTGCAGACTGATTGTAATTTACCTGTCCACCAGTAGATTCTTTGTGCCAGTAATAATATTTTATTTATGCTTTGGTGACCAAGCAAAGGGGTGTATAGAGGAGTTTAAAAGCACCTAACCAGAGTTTTAGGAATTAATACATTTCCAAAAATAGAGGCCTTCTTATAATCTAGCTTATACTCACAAGATAACATTAGTTAATCTGAAAGACTATTACGGATTTGATCCATGATAGCAGGTGTGATAATCATAAAATATTCTGGTTGCAAAATAGTAGTGGGGTTTCAGTCTTAGAAGGGCCATGAGGAATTACATCTTCTTTAACACTCTTAGAACCTGGGCTATATGTGATGTGGAAGGAGAAAAGGGCAAGGAATAGAACAAATAGAGCTTGCAGAATTTTGTGAGCAATGAATATGGTAATGGGGTTTATAGCCCCTCAAGCAAATCTTTATTCTTCTAAGGTCATTTTAAAGTGGCATTTCCACCTTAATTCAAGCTTGCATATTTGAAACCTGCATTAAGAACTGTCATGTAAGCCAAAAGATCAGCAAATGTACAGTTAAAGGGATAGTAATCAAAGAGAAACCATAAGATATGAATTGGCACTAAATAAATGAGCTGCAACTATCCCTGGAAGTGTGAGACCAAACCTACAGAATACGTAAAAAGAAAAAAGTGGGGAGAGCGCTGATAATGAAATAAAATAGACTAAAGTATCATTAACTCACTACCATTACTACTACATATAATCGTATCTACTAGACAGTAAAGAACCTAGAGGCTTTTTAAGAAAAACTCAATGTGGAAGTATCAGGATCAAAAGAATTCAAAACAACCATATAGAAAAAATAAACAAATGTCTGTAATTTATTACATATATTGAACAATGATAAAATTATGCAACGTGTACACTTGTAAAAATTCAATACAATAAAACCATGTACCAATTGTGGGTTAACACTGTCCCATTTCTCTAAAGGTATCCACTGCAAACTGTAAGTTGAAAGAGCTGTAATGTTTCAGGCTATCCTTCTAAAAAAAACAGCAACAAAGTATCTGTCCTGTTCAAAAGACTGTTACAGTCCACCAATTGTTTGATCCCTTCCTCCACTCATGCGTGTTAGCGCAAACGGTAGTGGGGAACCTCGGCTGCTGTCACACTATGAGGCTGTTAATCAGAATGTCCATAAGTCATGACCTTCCCATTAACCTGGTTGAGGTCTGTAACAAACTGTTCACCCTCTATGTGTAGCCCAGTTCTTACCCACTCCAATGTAACCAAAATTATTTTGATCCTGATACTTCCACATTAGGTTTTTCTTAAAAAGCCTGTAGGTTCTTTAATGGCTAGTAGATACGATTATATGTAGTAGTAAGGGTAGTGAGTTAATGATACTTTAGTCTACTTTATTTCATTATCAGCGCTCTCCCCAGTTTTTTCTTTTTTTTACGTAAAGGGATAGTAATGTTTCACAATAAAAGCCTCCCCAATTAATGTTCATAGTATTTGGGCCATGGATAGTATTATTTCAATACTGTCCAAATTGTAGTTCAAGAGTAAATGAATGATAAACTATCCCCCTCCCATCCCTTTTACTGATGTAACACTGCTCACCTCAGAGCAGCAAGGTGGTTTCCAGGTAGATCGCAGAGAGGGACAATCTTCAATTAGCATAAGGGACAAACCTGTCAAGGGGGCAGGGTTTTCCTTATGCTCACAGTAAGAAGATTGTTCCTTGCTGTGAGCTGTCTGGTCTCAAGACCAGATTCCACTTCTGAGGGGAGGTGGCTTACACTAGGTAAAAGGGGCAGGAGGGGGATACTTTATCATTCAATTACTTTTGAACTACAACTATGACAGTACTGAAATAACACTCTCTATGGCTCAAATATGATGAAGATTAATTGGAGCTGCTGTTTTTGTGAAACATTACTATCCCTTTAAGGAGATATTCACACATGTTACCATACGCTAATGTATGCTAAGTACGGTACCCGTGTGGTACCACTGACATTTACATATGCTAATTAAGCTTGTCTGTGAGGTTTCACATGCTAATTATGTATTTTCAGTGACGTGTCATATGCTAATTAAGATTTAAGTTATGTTTTATATGCTATGAGAATATCTCCTAAACTACTATATATCTGCTGGACTTTTGGTTAACATAACATATAGGCAGTTTTTAATGCAGTTTTCAAATATGAACACTTGCATTAAAATAAATGTTCCACTTTAATAGCCAACAATTTACAGTCACAAACATCATCATTTTCTTCTGCCAGATTTGATTTACATGAAAAGAAGGCAACTAGATGTAGAAAATTCTTCAAGCCCTTTCTTGGGAGAGAGCAATTCTGCAGTTACAGAGGCATTCACATCAAGAATGGATGGAAGAACCACTAAAAGAACCATCCAATGGTATGTTCAGATTGTATCTGGTCATAATGAGTCTGCTTTTTTGCAATTGCAGTAATAGAAAGAAACCCCATGAACCTTTGAACATATTTACAGTCACTGAGTGGAGGCCAGTTCAAAAGAGATAACAGTTTGTGAGGGTTCATGCTGATCACTATGGGAGAGAGGATGAATCCTAAAATGTAGTTATGTTAATTATACACACTTTTCAGCCTAGGTGTAGAAATATATAAATTTACTTACCGATATTTGGTTTTCTTCTGTGTATTATCCAGGCATTAAAAGTGATGGGAACGCCTCCACCCTCCAGCTGGTAGGACCAACAGTAAAGTTTAAAAGAGCGATCCAACTGTATTCCCTCAGTTTCCTTTTGGCTGAGCTGAAAAATACTAGTGGACATATAGATTAGTAGGGAGGGAATGCCTGGATAATACACAGAAGAAAACCAAATATCGGTAAGTAAATTTATATATTTCTTCTGTGTATTATCCAGGCATTAATAGTGATGGGACTTAAAAGCAGTTACCCACATAAATATATAGGGAGGGAGGAGAAAAGAAAAAAATTAACTTACATTATTGGTGCACTACTGCCTCCAAGACTTTTCTGCCAAACTTAGCATCAACCGAGGCCTGGACGTCTATGTGGTAATGTCTCATGAACGTGGTTATAGAGGACCACGTGGCTGCTTTGCAAATGTCTGAAGGAGAGGCCTGAGCTTGCTTTGCCCAAGAAGTGGACACCGCTCTAGTTGAATGTGCCTTAATGTTAACAGGAGCTGCCTGACCAGATTCTGTATAACATCTTTAAATGCAAGATTTAATCCATCTGGAGATGGAACCTATGGAAGCCGCTTTTCCTTTTAACCTACCCTGGAAATATATGAACAGAGATTTTGATGCTCTAAATTCCTTAGTCCTCTGAAGATACGAGGAGATGCATCTGACCAAATCCAAGTTGTGTAGAATCCTTTCTTTGGAGTTGGAAGGGTTACTGCAGAAGGACGGGAGCACAATTTCCTGGTTGATATGAAAGTCAGTGACCACCTTAGGTCTGAATGAAGGTCTAAATCTTAGAACCACTTTATCCGCATGTATGGACAGATACGGAGCGATACTGGATAAGGCTTGAAGTTCGTTTACTCTTCTGGCTGAAGTGATAGCTGTAAGAAAGTCTTTAGTGTGAGAAGATGGAGAGAAATGTTGTTAATAGGTTCAAAAGGATGTTGTTGAGACAGGACTGAGAGAACAAGGTTCAGATCCCATGGTGCTACTATCTCCCTAACAGTAGGCTTGACCTTGACAATTGCCCTGGTGAATTTCTTAACTAATTCGTGTTCTGCCAATGGAATAGTGAGGATAGCCGATAAGGCAGAGATTTGAACCTTTAGCGATGCAGGTCTAAGGCCCTTTTGGAAGCCATCCTGTAGGAAGTCTAAAATAATTGCTACGGTGGCTTCTCTTGCTGGGATCATCTTCTTTTTGCACCAATTGGCAAAAACTGCCCAAACCCTGCAGTATACCTTAGATGTGGATGATTTATGTCCCTGCAAGATAGTAGAAATTACAGGATCTGAGAGACCTTGCCGTCTCAATGAGTCCCGCTCAGCCTCCAAGCCGTCAGATGGAGCATCTTGAGGTTGTTGTGGAGAATCGGACCTTGGTGAAGAAGATTCTTCTTCATTGGTAATTCCCATGGAGGCTCTGTTGACATCTGTACTAGATGGGAATACCAGATCCTTCTGGCCCAATTGGGGGCAATCAAGATTGCTTCCATCCGGTCTCTCCGAATCTTCTTTAGAACTTGCATGAGAAGAGGTGTTGGAGGGAAAATGTAAACTAGATTGAATTTCCATGGAATAGTTAGGGCATCCTGCCCCTGGGACTGAGGATCTGTCCATCTGGAGAAGAAGCACTTTGTTTTGGTGTTTCTGTGATTCGCCATTAGGTCTATCTCCGGATAGCCCCATCTGGTTGTGAGGAGGTTGAACACTTCTTGATTTAGGGCCCACTCCCCTTGATCTAGGCTGTGCCTGCTCAGAAAATCTGCTTCTGTATTTCTTACTCCTGAGATGTGGGAGGCTGAGAGATGAAGTAGGTGACGTTCTGCCCATAGGAGAAGAGGTCTTACTTTGTTTAAGGCTTGGCTTCTTGTGCCCCCCAAATTCTTTATATACATTGCAGTGGGCACGTTGTCTGTTCGGATGAGGACGCTTCTTTGCTGTAGATGAGACTGAAACTGTAAGAGGGTCCGTCTGACCGCCCTAGTTTCTAGAATATTTATATGAAGGGATTGTTCTTTTGGGGTCCATTTCCCCTGAGCTGTTCTCGGGCCCCAAACTGCTCCCCATCCGCTGAGACTGGCATCCGTGTAAATGATTTGCCATTTTAGATCTATCAAAGATCTTCCCTTGGTGAGATAGACTTTCTTTAGCCACCAACTGAGCTCCCTTTTGGTAGCTAGCCATAAAGGGATTCTCTGAAATGGATTCCCAAGGTCTGGCTTCCAAAAAGTCAAAAAATTCTCTTGGAGGATGCGATAATGTAGTTTTGACCAGGGAAGAATCTGGACAGTGGAAAACATGAGACCCAGTAGTTCCTGTAAATCCTTTGCATAAAGGTATGGTTTCCTCAGGAAACTCCTGGTTGTGAGCTGTAGCTTGGATATTCTGTCTCTTGAAAGCTGAACCAAGGCTGTCTGAGTATTTATACGTAGGCCTAGAAAGCTTAACTTTTGCGTTGGGTATAATTGGCTTTTTTCCAGATTGATGATCCATCCGATCATTTGCAGGAACTTCAGAACTTCCTGAGTATGAAGGTTGGCTATCTCCAAGGATGGGGCCATAATCAGGAGATCGTCCAGGTATGCCAGAATGTTGATACCCCTTTGTCTTAGGCGAGCTAGAGCTGGAGCCAGGATCTTCGTAAAGACTCTGGGGGCTGAAGACAGACCGAAGGGAAGGGCTGTAAACTGGTAATGATCCTGGTTCACTGCCAAATGTAGGAACCTCCTGTGAGCCTGATGAATCGGGATGTGATAGTAGGCGTCTTTGAGGTCGATGGATGTTAGAAACATTCTTGGTGAAAGGGTCTGTATTATGGATTCCACTGACTCCATTTTGAAATGACTGTGTCTGAGAGACAAGTTGATTTCTTTGAGATCCAGGATGGATCTGAAGAGACCCGATGGTTTGGGAACTAAGAAGAAAGGAGAGTAAACTCCAGCATCCCTCTCCTGAGCAGGAACTTTCTCCAATACCTTCTGATCTAGGAGGTTGTGGATTGTCTCCAGGAAGGCCTGTCTGGTCTTCAAGTTGGAAGGGATTCTTGATCTGAGAAACCTCGGTGTTGGAGGGGCAGTAATGAATTCCGGCGTGTACCCCTCGTCCAGGATCTGGGAGACCCAGGCGTCCGGTATTACCTGAGTCTCCCAAATTCGGGAGAAGGATACCAGTCTGCCCTCTACTGGAATCCCTATGGGGGCCCTCTGACCTTCATTGTGATTCAGTCTTGAACTGGGGCTTCCTGGAGTAATTCCTCCTGAAGCCTCCTCTGTTGGAGAATCTACCCTTCTGATCATCCTGACGTCCTGTGTCCCGTCTTCTGTTGTCCCAAAAGGACTGGTTGCGAAATCTGGATGTAGGCAAGGGGGAAGAGGGCCTCATTTTTCTTTCTTGAGGAAGAAAGGGACTCTTGCCTCCAGAAGCTTTCTTAATAATTTCATCCAAATGTTCGCCAAAGAGAGTAGATCCTGTGAAAGGGAGAGAGACAAGCCTGTTCTTGGAGGTAGAATAGGCCTTCCATGGCTTTAGCCAGAGAGATCTGCGGGCTGAGACTGATAAGGCTGCTGACCTGGCCATTAGACGAATTATATCTAAAGAAGCGTCACATGAATAATTAGTAGCTTCCTTGATCATGGCAACTTCTTTTAGCAGTTTAGGTCTGGACACGTTGGACTCAATCTTGTCTTCCAGTTCCGTTAGCCAAATTCGCATGACTCTAGAGACACATGCCATTGCAGTAGCTGCCTTCATATTTTCACCAATGACAGAAAACTGCTTCTTCAGGGCACTTTCCAGCTTACGTTCCATTGGGTCCTTCAATGATGTTCCATCTTCCATTGGTAGAATGGTATGCTTAGCCAGATGAGCTATGGGTGCATCCACTTTAGGGGGGGTCACCCAGTTCTGCACATCTTTGTCCCAAAATGGAAACATTCTCTTGAATTTTCTAGGTACTGTAGATCTTTTATCACCTAGCTTCCATTCTGCCATAATCATGTCAGATATTGACTGATGCACCGGAAGGACTGGAGCAGACTTCTTTTTACCTAAGAAGGCAGTGTCCATGATATCCATGTCCGCCTGGGTTTCAGAAAGACCCAAGGACTTTCTGATGAGCATAATGAAGGAATCCAGAATCCAGAATCCTCAACTAACTCCCCTTCTTCTGAACCCAAATCAGATGGCTGGTCTTCACAGGGAGATTCTGGATCATATTCTTCGCTTGCTATCATGGAGGTACCTTCTCCTAAGTCTCTTCGTTGCCTCTTAGGGGCTGGCTCACTTTATTGCATGGACTTAAAAGTCTCCTGCATAGAAGACTTCATCCATGCAAGGAAATCCTGAAACTGCCCTGGAATATCAGGACCTGCAGTTTTCTTCAGACATTCTTCACATAATTTAACCTTAGTAGAGGCTGGGAGAGTAGTGTCACAGCCTGCACATAATTTAGGTTTAGGGGCTGCTTTATCCTCCTTAACTGGGGGTTCACAGTGTTTCTCCTTGGAAGAGGCCTTGGCTGGGGCTGACATTGGAATGAGTAAACTAGCTGCTCCTATTAACAAAAGGCATAAGCAACAACATAAAGAGAAAGGAAACCCTTACCTGAGCGACTTTTAAATACCCCGCCGATTCCCTGCTACTTCGGCTCATTGAGATCCGGTGTGAGGCCTCTCATGCACTTTGCGCATGCGCACTTGATGCCCGCGTGCGTTTCACGCCGGAACACAAGGAGGACTTCCCCCGGAAGCAGGAACTGCTCTCGCTTTCTCTGCTCAAAAGGGCAGCATGCCCAGTGCTGCCGATGAGACGCCCGGCTAATGAGAGGACAGGCGCCTGTCACCGCTGCGGGATGACTCAGCGCCAAGGTGGGAGACAAGCGGAGGTAAAGGGGACAATTTTTGGCAGCAACTCATGGCGGCCCTGTTGTGAGGAGACGCGTCCATCCAGCTGGTAGGACCAAAAAAAACTGAGGGAATACAGTTGGATTGCTCTTTTAAACTTTACTGTTGGTCCTACCAGCTGGAGGGTGGAGGCATTCCCATCACTTTTAATGCCTGGATAATACACAGAAGAAAATAGTTTTTCTTTCATATGCACCCAGTTTTTTTCCATGGAATGTTCTTACAGAGAATGGAAGAATACCATAATGTCATTCAGATATACTGTAACAGATAGATAAAAATCATCACAGAAGATGTAATTCTCAAAATGCTGAAATGTGGATTGAACATTACAGAGTTCAAAAGGCATAAAAAAATATTCAAACTCTGATCCTGTTTTCCATTGATCTCCCTCCTAGACACAACAAGGTAGTAAGCCTTCCAGAGAATCAGAAAACACTGTGGCCGGATAAAATGTGTCCAGGATAAAAGTTATCTGTTCGTAATTTTGTTTAATTCTATATAATCAACACATGGTAATGGCTCCTTCTGGGCAACAATGTGTATATTCTCAAAGTTCTTTTGGTTTTGTTTTCAAAAAAGGAAAGATTTGTTTGCGCAAGTAGTAATTCAGTTGGAATGTTCTCCCCAATTACATCAAATCATTTATAATAAATCTTAGAAATTTATAGGGGATAAGCAAAAAAGCTGATTTTCCACTATAAATCCTGTGGGCTGTCCTAATGAATGCAATATGTTGCTTGACCCTACGCAGTATTTTTCATTTACATCTTTTTATTGTAGTCAATCATAACTTCTCCATAGCTAACAACTAACAAAGCTACGCCTCCCATTCCTGTGACATTATCCTTCTCTTTCCTATACTGCTTTGCAGCTGGACCCTTAGATTCACACCTATACTGGGACAAGTCATTTAACTTTCCTCTACTGCAACCCATTCATACTCCTTCATGATTCAGCCGAATGTTCTACCCTACAGTTCCTTATAGCATCAACCATTTTCTTCTCAATAATGTTTCATAATCTGTGTCTGGACCAAACTTTCACAGCAATGGTTGTGGCAATAGTTAGATGAAAAAGTTATTTTCTTACATCCAATCAATGATGGGGCTATATTCTCAGAGCTAGCCTGACAAGCAGAGAAGATACCAGGTCAAAGCTTGTAAGTTAATTTTGAGTAGATTGTATAGTAATTCTTAAAAGCTGTGTCATGGGTGACAGGCCCAGATTTGATAGAGGATTAATCAATGACTTGAATAGATACCAGGAATTAATTTGAGACACAGGGTACTTTATGAGCAGATTTCAGCTAAATATCCAGAAAACACATTCTGAATGTAGGATGGTCTTAATTTAAAGCGGAACTACCACCTGTTTTAAAGTTTATGTCATCTAATTCCCCATCTGGCAACTAGCTGCTCAGTAGTGCTAGTCGCCAGAATAATTTCCTGGTTAAATAGAACAAGACTCTGCGCCGGGGCTGACAGGCAGTAGAGCGCACAGACATCTTGCCATAGTGACGTCTTCGCGCCTGCACTGTCAGTCCCAGCTGGCTCTAGGAGGCGTTGCTAGGAGCTCCAAAAGGGACTGACAGCGCAGGTGTGAAGACGTCACTATGGCGAGATGTCTGCACACTCTACTACCTGTCAGCACAGGAGCAGTGTCTTGTTCTATTTAACCAGGTATTTAACCAGGTAATTATTCTGGCGACTAGCACTACTGAACAGCTAGTCGCCAGATTGGGAATTAGATGACATAAACTTTAAAACAAGTGGTAGTTCCGCTTTAAAGTTAATGTTGATCCCACCACAAAAAGACAGACATGGAAAAATGAGATGAGATGGAATAAGAGAGTACATTGTCAGTAGCAGACAACGGATTTGGAGGCTTATCTATATAAAGTCACAGTTGTATTGGTCAGGCCAGAAGCTCCACAAATAGGCACACATTTTGAGACCTCCTCCTCACTTCTTCCTGTGGAAATAAACATTGTATTAGACAAATCTGCATGGTTTTTGTTGGGGGGAGAGGGGAATCGTGATCTGTAGTCAGTAGTTCGCTGGAAGAAACAAAAGGCTACCATGAAAATGTCACCTGTCATGTTTTTCGAAGTCATCTATAAATTAAGGGTAAAAATGAATGAGGCTCTCTAGTGAATCTGGGATTCCGTCTTCAGCAATATCATCTTTTAAAAATGCCGAGATCCTACGCCAGAATTGACTTTTAAGAGCAAAACTCCTTCCAGCAAATGTCCATGGCCCATCAACAGAATTCACCAACATAATCTTCAACTAACTGATTATCTTATCTTAAGGTTCAGAGAGCAGTCACAGCAGAAGGAGCCCCATGATGATCATCAGAAAATGCTAACGTAACTTCAAGCAATTCAGAAAGACTGAGGAGCAATAGACTGTTGATATCTAATAAATGATGTGCCCAAGGAGTAGGCTTCATGCTTGTACAGAAAAATGACAGATTCAGAAGAAGTGGTACTTAAGAAGAGACTTATTCTGGAAGAGGCACTTGATACTGAAGAAACATTGGAAGCAGAAGGTCTGGGGCCTGAAACAAAAAGTGGGCTAGTAATTCCCGTAGGTGTAGAATGTATCATTGCACATAACCAGTTTTCAAACTGCTGACTGAACAGAGAATTAGTGTATGTTATCCCCTATCCCTCTGGGTTTCATATATGGCTCAGTTGTATTGAAATGATTGAGATGCTGGAGGTTAATAACATTTGAGAATGTATTGTAAGAAGGAACCTCTGGTCCCCAGGATTGGAGCCAAGGTTTTTTTGCAGCCAGGAAAATAATGCCTATATAAATCCAAAGCAAAGATCAAAACCATCCAGTAAAAGTAACGTCAGCAGTCTGGGTAAAGGCAAGCAGCAGAAGACTGTAAATGAAAGGGAACACCAGGGCCAAGTCTAATTATCAAGCTCAGGGTAAGAGGCATGAGAGTGAAGCCATTTCAAATAAAGGACAGCAAGCCACAACAGGAATGATAAGTTTCAGAAACAACTAAAGTAAATGATCACTGAAGAGCATGCTCATTCAGTTTAAGTCCTAGATAAAGCACCAAACATTTACATGCTAATGTTATAACTGACCCATACAAGCGTGCAATAAGAATGTTGCAAAACATGCCAGTAAAAAAGGATGCACATGCATGAAAATTGGTACATTAGCGAGGGTTATGAGGGTGTGAGGGTGTTCCACCTTATTTTGAATACAAGATTTCAGTATTCTAAGTGGGCATGTGAAGAAGCAGATAACAGAGTATGAATGTCACATATGACAGAATAAACATCCGGCCTATAATGACTTAGGTATTAACAGATGACCAATTAGCAGTGCTATAGAGGACTTATGAAGACAATTTAGCCTTTGATGGCCAGGAGATTGAGACTGCCCTAGTCCAGCAAGCCTTCAAGAACAGGATCTTTTTGCCAACATAACAGTCACCTGATGATGGCACCTTTGTGTACAGCTTTCCCCATCCTGTCTCCTAAGGGTACCACCAAAAGTATGAAGAAAGCTGTAAAGAGTCTTATTTCCAAATAAGATTGCAAGTAAAATGGCATATCCATGTAATGGCAAAGCAATTCCCACTAACTAGGTTAGGAATTAAGGATGGCACAACACTTTCTTGATTCATATGTATAGCATAGATTCTGACATAGACCATATCAACATGGAATATGGTATTGGAATCTCCAGAGGACAAGGGTTGTAGTTAGAATATCTATATGACGATGACAAAAATATGGGTTATCTTCTTAAAAGACATAACCATAGAAATCTCCAAAACGGGCTCAAAAAGAGACTTCATCAGAACACCAAGATCTGACTGCAGCTTTCTGTTTTCAAAGATACATAATCTAGTTCAAAGCTCCCCTGCTATTATGATAGGTACCCAATCTAAAAGAGTATACTATGGGATATATCCAAATACAGGTTTAATAAAAATAATAAAATCATACAGGCTATGTAACTATAACTCTATTTATCAATATGGGTCGGCATGCATACATCAACCAAAATGTACTTACATAGACAACTAACCTGCTACTGGATCAGTGGAGTCATTATGGGCACCACAGTCATCAGGACAGCAGCGAGCAAGCACACAAATGGCATCCTACTACACACGGACAACCCTCTCAAGGCCACATCACTCCAACGGTCCTCAGAAATGCAATATAACAATTCTAAAAAACAACAGTGGACATAACATAAAGAACAAAAATGAAGACCCACATCTGTTTTACGGTGGGCCACCACTACACTGATGGGTCAATCCCTCAAAACAAGGGGAATAAACCCCAGAACAGCCTCACAATTACCACAGCAGATGCACATCACATTAACATCAACCATTCCCATAAATAAGAAAGTTAAAAGCATGAATATAAACTACATACATGAAATATTGTGCTAATCAGAGAACAGAATGATCCGAATACTGCAAAATAGCAGTGAACACATTCAGGCTAATGTGCTGTGTGCATCAAATAGATATATAATGTAACTAATATATACATAAAAGTGTATTAACCACCACCACTATGCATAAAACACCATGTATATAAAATAATACAAAAGTGAATGCAATGATGAGTGCAACAAATGGTGTCCACGAATTCATGAATAAGTTAATGAACTTGTCAACTCGGTGAAATGGTTCATAAAACAAATCAATTAATGATGTAGATGAAATTGGTGAATGGACAAATAGATGAAAGTGGGGAATGGTTTAATGGAGCCAATCAATTTGATTAAGATGATATGGATTATTTCCAGTATTAATCCGGTGATATGGGTGAAATGGATAAATAACCCCAGTGATGCTTGATATATTTGTAATCCTGAATAAGTGAATGTAGATGGTTAAACTAAAAAACAATCTTGTGCGATGTAATATTCGATACAAAATGCATTGTTCTCAGAGCGGCACATATTGATACACAAATTTAAAAAAAAATAAAAAAAAATAAAAATCCCGTGTACACAGGCCAAAGTCTGTGCAACGTACCCCTCTGGCATTCAAAAGGTTAAAAGGCCAGTCCTGCTCTACATACTGCTGCCGCTGCCAACCCAAACCCAACCCAAATATGCACAGAGACTCTCCACATATTAAAAGGGGATTAGTTATAGTAATATTTCCCTTTTGTGAGCTCTTCACTCCGGATATCTTTTTTTGGGTGCTTAGTAGTAGTGCTTCATTTTGCCAGACTTTTCACCCGCTTTTCATGCTGTATAAGTCGGCACACGGAGTTGTTGTGCTTGCTCACTGCTGTCCTGATGACTGTGGTGCCTGTCCTGACACCTGTGATCCAGTAGTAGCAGGTTGGTAGTCTATATAAGTACATTTTGGTATATACTAATGCATGCCGGCACACATTAACAAATAGAGTGTTAGCTAACTATCTGTATGATTTTATTATTTTTAATAAAGCTATATTTGGCTATATCCCGTACTATACTCTTTTAGATTGGATACCTATCATAATAGCAGAGGCGATTTGAACTAGTTTATAGTTATAGAAGCCATTTATATATTGTGGGTGCACATTAAAGGGATATTTGTAACTTTCTGTTTTCAGCTTTTAATATCCTCATCATATCTTTAAAGAATAATAAATGTAAGTCAGAGCCGTTCCAGCTCACTCCTGTAAATATTAAAATAGCAACTGCTTCAAAGTTAGAGCTAGAAAACAAATGATACATGTATCAACAATCAAAGCTTACATCATATGTTTTACAATTAACATAACAAAAAACTGACGCAATATCAAAAGTACCATTTCTATACTGTGTTCAGATTTTCTATATAGCAACAGTAGATTAGGAGACTTTTGTGTACTACCCAATAAGTTTCCTCCAGAAGGAAGGCAGGGCACCTGCCTTAACCCCTTCAGTGCCAGAGGCTTGGGCCATTTCCTGTACCCTGCAGGCCAGACACTTTTTAAGCATTTTTGCTATCCTTCTGTTTAGGCTTCATTTACTCTGGTGATTTTTAGTTACATATGGAAAACTATATATTGTTTTTTTCAGAACGAATTGAGCTTTCTCGTGATACCTTACATGAAGAGAATTTTACATCGTGCAAAAAGTTATGATGTCATAATGACAAAAAAAGTGCTAAAATCACATGCTATGTATCAAAAACATTTATCTTGATTCAAAAAGTTTCAATTATTTGAAAATGCCCCGAGTCCCCCGAGTAAAAAAATACCAAATTTGTATAGTTTTACCTACGTCCATGGCTAGCGTAGAGGCCTAATCACCAGCAGCGCAAAATGACATTTTCAACTTTATAAACTAATATGCGCATTCTAGGGTTTTTGTGGTAAAACTACCCTAAAACAGTGGAATAACTACATAAAACTATATATTTCTGAAAAGTAGACAACCTGCTGCATCTAATGAGGGGTAACTTGCCTTCTTGCCCCAAGCCTGGTGTGCCCAAATACTTCCAGAAGATGGCACTATAGGAAAAAAATGTAATTTTCTTTCATTTCTGCCCCTTCAACTGTACGGAAAACTGTGAAAACCATGGAATTTCCAACTGTATTCATTAGCTAGTGCTCTTAGGAGAAAAATGACACCTCGATGGTATGAGTCCACCTACCTTAGGGGGCGCTACAAGTACCAAACTACACCTATTGCAACCTCTAATTTTTCTAACATTTTATCAAACATTACGGGTCTATACAAAAATGGTTATAACAACTAGAGAAGTAAAGAAAGGCTACACAAACCATACCATTTTGGAAAGAAGACAACCTGCCGCATCTAATGAGGGGTTAATTGCCTTTTTACCCCAAGCCTGTTGTGCCCAAATGCTTCCAGAAGGTGGCACTATAGGAAAAAAATTGCATTTTCTTACATTTCTACCTCTTCATCTGTACGGAAATCTGAGAAAACCATGGAATTTCCAACTGTATTCATTAGCTAGTGCTCTTAGGAGAAAAATGACACCCCATTGGAATGAGTCGACCTACCTTAGAGGTGCCAGAAGCACATAATTACACCTACCTGTTTGCTTCTTCGAAAATGGCTGCTTGTACTAAAATATTCATAATGGTTAGAGTCATGAAGAAAAGGTATAAAAGGTATACCATTTTGGAAAGTAGACATTCTCCCACATCAAGTGAGGGGTCACTTGCCTTTCTACCCACTGGGCTGAAGTGCACAAATATTTCCAAAAGGTGGCGCTATGGGAATAAATACATGTTTTTTACATTTCCACCACTTCAAAGATACTAAAATCTTTGAAAACCATAACATTTCCTGCTGTATTCAGTACCTGCTACCAACATGAGAAAAATGGTAGGCCATTTGTGTGGGTTAACATACAATATGTGGGTGCTAGGAACATGTACGTAAACCTGACACTTTTGTTTTTTAAATTATCTGCTTGCACTAAAATGGTTATAACCATAATAGATATACAGGAAAGGTAGAGAAACAATGCCATTTTAGAAAGAAAACAACCTGCCGCATCTAATGAAGGGTCACTTCATACCCAAAGGCTGGTATGCACAAATGCTTCCAGGAGGTGGCGCTAATGAAAAAGGCATTTTCTTACATTTCTGCCCCTTCAAATGTATGGAGCTCTGTGAAAACCATGGAATTTTCAACTGCATTCATTAGCTAGTGCTCTTAGGAGTCAAACGACACCCCATTGGTATGAGCTGACCTACCTTAGGGGGTGCTAGAAGTAGAAAACTATACTTACTACAACCTCTGATGTTTCTAACATTTTCTCAAATGTGACTTGCCTGTACAAAAATGGCTATAACACCTTCAGAAGTGAAGAAAAGGTAGATAAACCATACCATTTTGGAAAGAAGACAACATGCCACATCTAATGAGGGGTCACTTGCCTTCTTACCCCAATACCGGTGTGCATAAATGTTTCCAGAAGGAGACGATACAGGAAAAAAATTGCATTTTTTACATTTCTGCCCCTTCAAATGTATGGAGCTCTGTGAAAACCATGGAATTTTCAACTGCATTCCTTAGCTAGTGCTCTTAGGAGTCAAATGACACCCCATTGGTACAAGTTGACATACCTTAGGGGGTGTTAGAAGTAGAAAACTACACCTACTACAAACTCTGATGTTTCTAACATTTTCTCAAACCTGACTTGCTTGTACGAAAATGGCTATAACACCTTCAGAAGTGAAGAAAAGGTAGATAAGCCATACCATTTTGGAAAGAAGATAACCTGCAGCATTGAATGAGGGGTCACTTGCCTTTTTACCCCTTAGTTAGTTGGCACAACTATTTCCAGAATGTGGTGCTACAGGAAAAAAAAACAACTTTTATTTTTACACATCAGTCACTTCAAAGATACTAAAATGGCTCAATGGCGTGGGATTTCCTATGAGGACTTCTTGCCAGCCTAAGAAAAATGGTACCCCACAGCTGTGGGTTGACATACCAATTTGGGTGACAGGAGCGTAGCTACCAGTGAAACAGGAATGCGAAAGCAAACAGTGTATGTGTGATTTTATGGTTAACAGATGAAAGAAGCTAGGGCGTCACCCGGTGTACGTGTGGACCTGTGACTTCCAGTGTAACAGTGTGGGAGAGTGAGGGATTAGGCAGTGTGTGTGGGTATGAGCAGAGGAGCAAGGATGGTGGTGATGGTGTCTGATAGTGTGTATGGGGGATCTGTGACTACCAGTGTGCACTATATGTCCCCCTCATACAAAGTTTGATTCCCAGCCTGAATCTAGTGCATACTGGTACTTTGAGTCTACCAGTAGGCAGTGGAAACAGGCTGGGGGTCAGGCTGGGGAATGGGACTGCCAGTTGGCTGTGGAACCAGGCAGTGGGATACGGTACTTGTGTGTGGGGGGTGGATTGGAGGCATTTTTTGTGCATGCCAAGGGGTGCCCAATGCACTGCAAGGCAATGCGTTGGACCCCCTGTTGCACACAAAGAGTTTTTTTTTAAATTATTATTTTGTATTCATACCTCGTTGGGGAGGTGGTATCAGGAACATTCCTGGTGTCCCCCATCAAGGTCTAAAAACAGAATAATGAAAAAAGAAAAGTGTGTGTGTGTGTCCAACGCATTGCAAAGAACTGTGTTGGACCCCCCCTGTGTCACGTGCATTTTTTGGGGCTTTTTCCCCCAATATTTTTGTGTAGACCTCGTTGGGGGCATCAGAACCCATACAATGAGGTCTAAATAAAAAATAAAAGGGGGGAAAAAATAATCCTTTGTGTGCCACAGGGGTGTCCAGTGGATTGCAAAGCAATGCATTGGGCCCCTGTGGCACACAAAGGGTTAATTGTTTTGTTTTTTTTTATCACTACTTTGTATTCAGATGGCCACCAAACAAGCTCTGATCACAAAGTAATGATAAAAAGTCATGTGTGTGCCACAGGAAGGAGGTCTGCATTGAACCCCCCTCCCAGTGGCACACACAGGGTTAAATTTTTTTAATTTTTTTTTAATTTTTTTTATTATTATATACCTCATTGAGGGGCATCAGGACCCCCCTGGGCCCCCCCAATGAGGTCTTAGTTAAAAAAAAAATAAATATATATATATATATATATATATATATATATATATATGTCCACAAAAGAAGAGCAAAGCAATGCATTGGATCCTTGTGGCACTCAGAGGGTTAATTTTTTTCTATCATTACTTGGTAATCAGAGCTTGTTGGGGGTCCATCAGGACCAATCCTGATGGCCCCCCAACAATCTCTGATAACAGCCCTGTGTGTGCCGCAGAAGGGGGGCTGCATTGGCCCCCCCAGTGGCACACACAAGGTTAATTTTTTTTAATTGACTTTTTTTTATTATAGACCTCATTAAGGAGTATCTGGACCCCCCTGATTCCCCCAATGAGGTCTTACAAAAAAAAAAAAAAGTTATCAAAATAAGTGTCCCTGTGAGTGCCACAGGGGTCTCCAGCGCATTGCAAAGCAATGCGCTGGGGACCCCTGCGGTACTCACAGGGTTACTTAGCCATTTATTTATTTATCATTTCAGACCTCGTGGGGGACATCAGGACCCCTCCTGGTGTCCCCCCAGTTATTGATCTCCCAGCCGATCGGCTGAGAGATCAATAAGGCGACCGCAGGAGAGTAAAAGCTCTCCTGCCCTTCTCTCCTACCACCGGTAGGAGTAAATCGGGACCAGGGAAATTTCCCTAACGTCATCGGTGACATGTCAGATGATGTAGTCTACTGTTGTCATACTATCAACCTGAATCTGCACAGGGGATCCCTGGAGGAATTCCAAAGCTAGGTGAATTGCCTGAGGCTCCAGAACACTGATGGACAGAAAAACCCTGAGGCATCTGAGGGCCCAAGGTGCCATCCGAGCCTGTCAGGCTGGCATCGTGTGTCTATCACACAATTTGGAAAGAAGAATGGACATCCAAACCTTTGCAAAGACCTGCAGAGCAGAAACCAACCCAAAGGTAAGGGAGATGAAAGCTGATGATCTGCATAGATGGGAATATACATATAAGCGACTTTTAGCATACAGGTATAAAAGCTTGCAAATAAATTAACCCGCAAGGTTCCTTCTCAGTTAACCCGCAAGGTTCCTTAAAGCAATATATAAACTGGTAAATAAACGATTCAATACAAATAAGGATTGGGTGTATTCGGCAGGAACACTCTAATTATGATAGCCAAACCCACAGTTCTGAATAGTAGGAGTGGCCAGCATTTCCTAGGCACCCCTCGAAATGTGAAGCTCTATGCAGTTACCTACTTTGCCAAATGGCAAATCTAGCCCAACTTCTTGCAAGCCCCAAAAGTTAGAAATCATTTCACAAAAGGAGATGGGGATGTGATTTCAATAAATTTACAAGTTTGTATAAAACTTAAATTTTATGTTCACTGAAGTAAAGGAAAGTCATCTTTGACACACCAGATAATATTTTTTAGCAGTGCAATTCTTTTTGAATAAATACCCTGGCATTATTTTCCTTGGACAGAAAAACTACAAATCAAGAACACATTTTAACAAGAAAAAAAAAGAGCAAAGGACTTACTTCTTCACTCTTGATGATGTTTAAACAGCATAAAAATATAACAATGTATAGTTCATTTTGACCCACAAACACAGCAAAGTGTAGGACTAAACAAATCATATGATTTAGGACGCTGAACTGTGTATTTCAAAGCGAAACATGAGTAAAGACATGAAATATAAACAAATAAATAATCTGTAAATAATCAGAAAACACATGCATTTTGTTATATAAAATTATTTTAGTTCTGCCTACTGTGTCAACCTAATTAATGGGTATCTGATTAGATGGAAAAGATGGATAAATATGGAACAAGATAAACCAGTGGCAATGGATATATTTATTGGTAGATGGGGAAAAGTTGAAAAACATGAAGCTGAATCACATCATAAATATCTTGTGGCATATGAATAAAGAGAAGATGGAGGAATTCTGGGCAAACGAGATGTATCATAGGGAACAGACAGTAGCACAGATTCATAGTTGATATGGTTGAAAAAACTATGCGTCCATTAAGTTATACTTTTGCTATAGATACTTTGTTGATCCAGAGGGAAACAAAGAAAAACCTCATTCAATCAGTTTCCAATTATGCCCCAAGCAGATTTTTTGTTGGTCGTTTTTAAAGGAGCTTTTAACCTGCTGAATGCTAAAGAGGTTTACAGTGCATTTTCCATATGCTGGAGTTCATAAGAATTCAAAGGTTTAGAATCTGTCACAGTACCTTGTTTCCAGCGACGCTTGTCGTCTTTCCACACGTCATCTGCAGGCAAAAGGCTTCAAGCATACTGCAGGCCTCTGTTTTATGTGTGTTTGTTTCCTGTAGTCTCCTCCTACCTACTTCCTCCCTCTAGCTGCTCCGCCTATCTGCTTCCTGTGGAGGGGTTTAAAGGGCAGACTGAGTCCTGACTCAGTCACCATTACATTGGGTTTCTGAGCAGTTCATTATCTAATATTCCTGTGTATGATCCGGCTTGTCTGTCCATCCATTCTGATGTTGACCTGTGGCTCTGTCTGACTATTCTCCTTGTGCGTTCCGATTTGGCTCAGATATCCTTTCTGGTGCAAACCTGTGGCTCTGGCTGACTACCCACTCTGTGTATGACCTAGGCTTGTCTGACTACCCACTCTGGTGTTGACCTGGGACTCTGTCCACTGAGCATCCAGCATTCCATCGCTTCAGTGGATATCCTATCAGGTGCAAACCTGTGGCTCTGGCTGACTACTCACTCTGTGTATGACCTAGGATTGTCTGACTACCCACTCTGGTGTTGACCTGGGGCTCGGTCCAGTGCGCATCCAGCATTCCATCGCTTCAGTGGATATCCTATCTGGTGCAAACCTGTGGCTCTGGCTGACTACCCGCTCAGTGTATGATATTGGCTCCTCTGACTATCCTATCTGGTGCTTACTAGAAGGCCCTGTCTGTTCGCTCCTAGGGTTGGTCCCATTATTCAGACATCCTTCCTAGTATTGACCTGGGGCTAGCAGACTCCCAGCT
Organism: Rhinophrynus dorsalis; assembly: GCA_037306005.1. NCBI lineage: Eukaryota > Metazoa > Chordata > Amphibia > Anura > Rhinophrynidae > Rhinophrynus > Rhinophrynus dorsalis. The sequence continues at coordinate 403,667,600 of CM074721.1, forward strand.
ACTGACTGCAGGCTAAGTCAGTATCACTGTTGGGCATTACCTTACCGCGAGACTCCAGCAGGCTGAGGCCTAGTCTCGGACAGTGTGGTGGTGATATTGGGAGACTGCTATTCCTGATACAGTATTCGCCTTTTTGATCACCCACTATGTGTGTATATTTGTATTGCGTGACTGTTATTATTCTCATAATAAAGGTTCTATTAACTATAATGTCTGACTCCTGGTTTTGCTTGCCAACCGTAACAGAATCCCCATTGAAATCAATAGAAATTTGTATTTATTCCCTATGGTACAGAAGGCATGCCTCAGAATTGTTCCTTTTTTGTATTCTTATGCCTCTTATGTTTATAACAGCAGTTCTTACCACAGTTAAATGTTACTAGCTCTAAAACTCCAATAGCTGATAATGATTACAGTCATTACACATATGGTTCTTATTAATATGCTATCTGCTTTATTTATCAGTTTGACTATCTGTTGCACAAGACTATTGGCTTCCCACCCCTACTTATTTGTATTATATCCAAAGTAAGGTAATCCTGCATTAAGGAACTAGTGTGATAGTAAATTACATATTTATTAGATTTAGTGAATATTATGTCATCTTGGAAAGGACATCTAACATGTATCATCACCACTTTGTTTATCCTCATATCATGCCCATAATACTGCCTGTACATCTGCCAGACGGAAGATGAAACTCATCACTCCTAATACCTCCACTAGCTTTTATAACAGCATCCATGATCATATTAAGACATCACTTGGTTTACTATAGAATAAAAATGATTTCACTGGAGCTACCAGCTAAATATCTAAAATTCTTAAGGAACAGAACAATTTTATGCCGAAATGATCATGTCAAATGTCTCCTTTTTTACTGTTTGTTAAATCCGGTTTCACCTTAATGTACCCATGCAAATTATGTTTTCTTTAGGTTTTACTTTTGAGGGGGAGGTGTGGAATAAAGGATGGAATAAACTTTCTTTTGTTACCACATATTTATATATATATATATATATATATATATATATATATATATATATATATATACATATACATATATACACACACACACACACATACATACACTAGTTGAAGAGCCCGTGTACATGGGCCACAGAGCCACCCAGCAATGGCTGCGGTGCAGTCATGCACAGTAGAGACTGCCCGCTCCGCGGCTGATAACGGAGCATGGCGCTCCGAATTCAGACTGTAGTCCGAAGGTGCGCAGAGAGGACTATGGTTTGAATTCAGAGCCCCACTCAGTTATCAGCCACGGTGCGGGCAGTCTGTACTGTGCATGACTGCAGTGCGGTCGTTGCTGGGTGGCACTGTGGCCCGTGTACACGGGCTCTTCCACTAGTATATAGATCCAGAAAGGAGGCAATGTTCTTAATTACTTGATTGTTAAATTTGATTGGGTGTGTGTTGGGTGTCTGTTTGTGTATTGCTTGTGTGTGTGTGTTGTGCACTTGTGTGTGTATTGTGTAGGGTTAAAAGGAATAGATCCATTAATTTAAATTCCCAGATTTTTCTTTCCCTTTGTGTTCTAAAGTTTCCTTTGAGTATGGTGACTTTCATATTTTGTAGACTATGATTTGGACCACAAAAATGCTGATCAACTGGTGTGTCAACCTTTTTTCTGTTTATTGTGTGGCGATGAAAGTTCATTCGTTTCCTCAGTGTCTGTCCTGCCCCCCTCCTGTGGGGCACTGTGTACAAGTTATGAGATATACTACATTTGAAGAGGAGCAAGTGAATGAACCATTAATTTCATAGTTTTGCTGTGTATTTGGTATTTTTATCTTTGTTGTGAATTGAATGTGTGGACAGGTCTCACATAGTTTTACTCCACAACAGAATGTTCCATTCTTTGCAATTTGTGGCAAATGGCTCCTGACAATAATTTTCTTTAAATTTGGGGGTTGTCTGTATGATATAAGTGGTGGATCTGGAAAAATTACATTTAATCTGTCATTTTTATGGAGGGTTGGTTGTAAGACTTTTGCAATCCTCCTAAGGGCTTCCAATTGGGGATTGTATGTGACCACAAGCGGTACCCTGTTATTCTCTGCCCGTGGTCTGTATTCAAGGAGTGTTTCTCTAGGTATTTGGCTGGCTCTGTGTATCTCATTGTGTATAATTCTTGGGTGGTATCCCTGATTCCAGAATCCCTTCCTTAGTGAATGGAGATGCTGGTTCCTGTCTGTATTGTCTGAACAGATGCGGTTGTATCTTATAGCTTGGCTATAAATGATGGCATGTTTGGTATGTTTGGGGTGAAAACTGTCATATCTGAGGTATGATGGCCTGTCTGTGGGTTTGTGATACAGGGATGTCTGTATGTTTTGGTCCTTGATGTAGATCATGGTGTCAAGAAAATGTATGTGTTCCACAGAGTAGTTCAGAGTGAGGTTAATGGTTGGGTGTGGAAACCCTTATTGTTTGTAACCCTTAAATGAAACTTACGTAAAATGACTTTTGTCACTGTAAAGGTCTGAATGAACTGGCCTTATGTGTTTAACTGAAGCTAGTTTGATAACCCATACTGTATATGGCACATAAAATAAAACTGTATAAAAAAGTATAAACAGAGAATATACATGTACAATAACCAAGCTCAATTCAATGAAATATTATAATAAATACAGAAAACTGGTGTTAACCACAGCTGAGTATATATGTTCCCTCTAGCTAACTGTAAAACTGAAAAATAGTGTCCTCTGGTAAAACAGACCCTTAACCCTTTGAGTGCCAGAGGGGTCTGCAACATATTGCTTTGCAATGTTTTGCGCACCCCTCTGGCACTCAAAGGGTTAACATCCAATTCTAATATGGCAAAAAGTTAATGGAGAGAGTTAATTGCAGTCTGATGAATACTATGAAATGCTACCACGAAATGGAAAATGATGAGATGAATTGGAATGAATGTTGAGTCTAGCAAAAAGTGAGCAAACAAATAAAGAAAAGCATCTATACAAAATTAGTACTGAGTTTGCATTTTATAAACTTATTTCTAAGATAACTGAGCAACATGAAACAGTATCCTGGCCAACAGCCACCATACCATGAGAATGATGAATGGATAGCTAACAACCGTGAAGCAGTAATGCCATCCAGCACAAGAAATATCTCAATGACCAGAATAAGATGATGTATGCATAAAATAGACTAATTTTAAGGCTTTAACCGGAGCAAAGCAATTCAAGGTCAGGTCAGACATCCTCGCTTCCCTCACTTACATGCACATGCTCGCTGACAGAGATCCTAGCTCACATTCACAATGAGATCTGATGGATTGCAATTACTTTTTAGCAAACGTTTAAGTTTAATACTACTGCTAGCACTGTCACTGCTGACAGAGCTCTTGGTTCATTTAAAGGACAACCACAATTTATAAACAGTTCTCATGGACAACATGCCAAAAAAAATGTAAGACCCAAACAGGTGATGGTGCTTTCGTTAAGGGGATAGTGATGTTTCACAATAAAAGCAGCTCCAATGAATCTTCATAGTATTTGGGCCATGGAGAGTGTTATTTCAATACTGTCAGAGTTGTAGTTCAAGAGTAATTGAATGATAAAGTATCCTCCCCGCCCCTTTTACTGATGTAACACTGCTCACCTCACAGCAGCAAGACTGTCCGGATGGATCTCAGAGAGGGACAATCTTCAGTGAGCATAAGGAAAAAACCTGAAAAACCTGTCAAGGGGGCAGGGTTTTCCTTACCCTTGTTATTATGTTGTATGCAAAGTAACTGAACAATAAGTAATTGGTCCAGCTTTACTAAGGCACAGAAACAGCCAAGTGGCTGATTTTGCAACAGCAGTGGATAATTCCCAAACTATGCAGCTATGAGGATTTACTTGTTTATCTATGTGGAAACATAAATCAAGAACTGACATGAATATGTATTTTTCAAGCTTTAAATATCCAATAACACAAGATCTACAGCTCCCTCATTGATTTTGATGGGATTAATGGGGCAGTATACCTTAATTATGAAAAACAAATGTTGTAGGGCTTTTCCTATAGAACGAAACAATGGTACTCACAATGACTGGAGTTGTTTTTTCAAATGTTATTAAATAGATAACTTGTCATTTTTATGTTTTGCAGACACAAGTGTCTCATAAATGAATGTAGCAACAGCACCACCAGGCTGAAAGAAATATCTTGAAATCAAGCTATCAGAAAAATGCAAAGTTATCTTTTTAATACATTTTGATAAAAACTCCTCAAAGCATTGGGAAGACCATTTTTTAATTGGAAAAGTCCTACAATATATTTTGTTCATAATTAGGGTATACTGCACTTTAAAGGGGATCTATCACCACTATACATGTTGGTGTCAATAGTTAGTATATGTAGTGACTATCTGGTAAAACGGTTTGTTTTTTTTAAATAAAATATGTATTTTGCTGAAATTAATCAAGTAAATACTGCCCTGTGCAGTGCTTCCGGACAGACTGCGGTTACCAGCTCTGTACAACAGTCTGTCACTCTTTCTCTGCTCCCCTCCCTCTATCCAGCCTCCTCCGAAGACAGAGCTTTCTGCATGTAATCTGGAACACTCTCTGCCAATGAGATCTCTCCAGTTTACAGACAGAAAGCCTCCATCACCAGAGGAGGCTGAACAGAGGGAGGGGATCAGAGGCAGAGTGACAGACTGCTGTACACAGCTGATAACAGCAGTCTGTAGGTAAGTAGGGCACAGGGCAGTATCTACTTGATTCATTACAGCAAAATACCGATTTTATTTAAAAAACAAAAACTTTTTACCAGCATATACCAACTATTCACACCATGTATAGGGGGAATAGATCCCCTTTAAGCACTTAGCAGTAACATGTACAAAATAGTTCTTCAGAATAACACATCTGAAAGATGGTTAAAGGTTGTACCTTGTAAGCCTAGGGAATTATATAGACAACAGTGATAAGAAATTCTCTTCCAGTGGAATATAAATGTAAAAACAATTTACATGAGTGTATAAACTGCCATGTATTTTGTATTCAGCCTACATTCTACAAATGCCTTAAGAAGAGACCTAAGTTGTCTTGAAAGCTTGCGTTCTAGAGCCACCAGTTAGCCAATATAAGTATCACTCTTATTCTACCAGTCTCCAGCTGAAAGATGAAAATAGACCCAAGTTTTATGTGATTATCCTCAGCATAAAATGTTAATATTGCATTTAGGCCAACAACCAGACCACCTGTGTTAAAGGGATAGTAATGTTTCATAATTAAAGCAGCTCTAATTAATCTTCATAGCAGGGCTCAAAATTTCCACTCGCCACTAGCCAATGGCGAGTGAAAATTTAGCCCTGGCAAGTAGAAATTCAGCCCTGGTGGGTATGTTTTGGCTTGCAGTGGCGAGTAACTTTTCAGGTCTGGCTAGTAGCAAATTACTTAAAATTATAAGCCCTGTTCATAGTATTTGGACTTTGGAGAGTGTTATTTCAATTCTGTCAGAGTTGTAGTTCAAGAGTAATTCAGTGACAAAGTATCCCCCTCCCGCCCCTTTTACTGATGTAACACTGTTCAGCTGGATCAGAAGGGAGGTGCCCAGGTAGACTGCAGAGAGGGACAATCTTCAATTAAGATAAGGGAAAAACCTGAAAAACTTGTCAAGTGGGCCAGGGTGTTCATTGTTCTCATATGAAGAAGATTGTCGCCTTCTGTTATCTGTCTGGTCTATAGACTGCATTCCACATCTGAGAAGAGATGGCTTACACTAGTTAAAAGGGGCGGGAGGGGAAACTTTACTTGTGAATATCTCTCAAACCATAAAGGTTTGAGAGATAAGACTTATATCGTTCTTCATGTTTTTTTAATGCCTACAAAATAAAATAAAGATTAAACAAAGTATTACTATCCCATTAACGAGGAACTCTTATGAAAAACACACACTGCAATGTTACAATTGTTCCTGTGCAGCCTGGCAAAATTACATTTAACAGATGAACTTGCCCACATAAGTTCAAACAGTAGTAAGGATATATAAGAACTTAGCTCTTAATTTTAATGTTGTTCATAGTGCACTGTGTGGTCCACATATTGGACTTTTATATGTGGTGAGACATTGGGAACAACATTCAGATTCAGAGATAAGTTCTTATATATCCTGTTGAGCCAGTGAAGAAGTCACCAGCCTGGAGTGACGCTCACTAATTCCAGTGCAAGTCGTAATAACTGAGAGGCAGGCTAAACCTCTCTAGTATGTGAGTAAACTCAGTGGGGGGGAAAGGGAATCTTCTATATACCTTTTCTGATAATACTACACTTAGAGGTGTTGTGGTTGCGCTTTGTCCTCTTTTCGTCATCCTAAATATGCCTGAAGAAGATACCTAAAGTGTCTTGAACGTTTGCATCCTAGATCTATTTAGTTAGCCAATGAACGTATCACTTTAACTCTACCATAATATTTTACTCATCTCTCTGCTATATTTTTTAAATAGTCACATGATATTGGAACTTGCCAAACCTGCTGAAATAGAAGTAAAAAAAATAGGAATCATAATGTTAACTCACCAGCATCAACTGTTTAATAGGCACAAGCCAAATGTTTACTGTTGCTAATAGCAACAGATTTCTCTTCAGAGTGGTGTCACATTAAAACCTTTCCCTCAGTAGCGTGCATTAGTTCCGTATTCCACACGCATGTATTTCTTATTAACTACAGTCATATTAATAGACTACTGAAACTATTCATGCTTGTAGCCTTTAGCCAGATAAGCTTTACCCAATAATTATATTCATTTAAAACGTGAACTGCGTTTTTTTAACCCCTTGACGAACAGCGTAATTCCAACGTAACGCACTTCTCTCCGTTCAAAGGGTTATACTATTTACAGTGCGTAAAGTTGAATAGATGTACATTTAAATAATTATTATAACGCTTTATACACAGTATAGATAACGCATATAACTGCAAGTACAATTGACTAACTGAGAGATCGGCGTGACTCCTCCCAGTCCTCCACAGCCTCTTCCTGTTGCATTCTGGGCCTTGGGATGTGTTGTGCAGTAGCATGTGGTATCAGTTGCGCTAACACGGAAAGTCAGCCTACTTCGGGGTTGTGGTCCTAAATCATATACGCTGAAAGGTGAGGGCTCTTGCATTTTGAACAGTGGTTTTGTGGGCAAACTAAGCTGTTCAGGACTGTGATTGTCATCACTCCGAGCGAACCAAGGGTATGATGGAAATTGTAGTCTTTGAACAGCTGGAAGGCCTCAAGTTGCCCTCCTATAGAGAGAAAGTGTTAACCCTTTCAGTGTCAGAGGTGTGCGCAACATCTGGCACTTAAAGGGTAAAGAAGGATGTTTCAGTGGAACATAACGCCGGGAGATGGACATTCTTCTGCTTCCGTGTAGTCGGTAATGGAAACCACTTATTTTAAGTGTCTGATAATAATACTAGAAACGTGTGCATCAACCTAGTCTTACCTGTGTAGCTATATTGGTGAGCTGGAAGGTTACCGCAAATGCTAACAATGCGTATTTTACACAGAATGCTTAACTAAAGAAAATAGGTCCATCTGTAGAAAGAGAAACGTGCAACAATTTTTGGACAAACCTGCACTGTTTGTAAAAAATAAATAAAAGCTGTGGTTTTAACCCATTGGATTCGACAGTGTTGTCCAACGTCTCATAATGCAATTTATTGAAAACGTCCTGGGCTGGATTTACATCCCAAACGCCCCTAAGCATGTCACTGTAGCTGCTCTTAACTCCACCCATGACCTCAACCTCACCGCCAGGGGTGCAAAACCATTATACAACACCCCCTCCCCCCAGGTCAGCCCCTTTGTTTTTATGGAGGGGGTAATTGTGTGTGGGGGGGTGCACCAGGCACCCGCCAGACCTGTTGGTCTGTAACAAGCAAATTGAAAAAGGGCTTTAACCCCTTGGTTGCTAGATAGACTTCAGTGCTTTGGAGATCTTTATAGTATCCCATGAGTTAAATAATACCTTCTAAAGATGTATAAAACAGATGCAGGGACATTGAGATTGCTCTGCTCATACCCTAATTTAGAATGTTGGTGTGGCCAACACAGCTAAGACACCTCTCACAATTTGGAGCTCTAGGCAGTAGCCTAAAGTGCCTATTGGTAAATCTGGCCTTTCAAAAATCTCTAACATCCATGGAGTTTTTGCTATTATGTTGCAGTTGTTTCAAAGGAAATAGTATTTCAGTAGTCAAATATTGTGCATCAAACTCTCTACAGAGTGGGCTACTCTGTAAGCATGAAAAGATCGTAGGGACTGTATTGATAAAAATGAGTTTGAATATACCATACCTTAAAATTGGAAATAATTCAAGTATTAGACAAAAACATAAAATAAATTATAAAAAAACGTGAAAATACCTATATTAGCATCCCAAAAAGTGAGATGTGAAATCGAATAGTGACTGGGCACCAGCACTATAAACCCAGTCACTACAAAAGAAATAAAAAAACAAAAAATAAAATATTACATAAATATATATAAGAAACAAATAAGAGTATCTAAATGTAGTAACATTTATTGAACATAGATAAATACACAAGACAGGTGCGCACTCACATGATGCCTTCTTGGCATAAAAGCATCTCCGGGTCCCAGCCCCCTGAATAGTCACGAACCGTGTCTTCCCACTGCTTCTCGATGCCGATGCCTCTGTGCCTCCAAAGCCACAAGGAAAGATCTTTCAAGCGTTCTCCAATAGTGCAGCTCTAGTAACAACGCTGACGTAGCTATAAGCAAGCTGATTACAGTCTATGCAGGGAAAGAGCCTCATGGGGATGTGGGGCGGCACCTGATTCCTAGTGAGTGCTAGTCAATTACCCTAGCGCTTTCATGGGACACTTTCCGCTTCATCAGGGATAAAGCAATGATCAGTCCATGGTCATTGTTCCTATTTATACTTCTTTTTGACAAACAGAAATTAAAACAAAATGCCAAAAGTGTAAATAAATATTAAAAATGAGATACAGTGCATGTACAGTATAAAAACTGATGCTCACATGAACACATATACCATTATCTATCTGAAATAAAATGATAAAGAATCCATAAAATAAGAACAGTACAAGCCAATAACGATCCCAATATTGATATCAGACATTTGCATTGGTCTTCTGTAGGCTTTTAATTACTATTAAAGAAAGGGAAAGACAAAGTTCCACATAGGAACTCTTATAAAGACACAATTATATAGCCTTGTAGGTACTACAAATGCAAGTGTTTGGGCATAATTAAAATATTTATATTTTTCAGTATAAATATATCAATAAAAAAAAAATATATAAAAATAACAGAATCATAGCCCATATAATCAAATATCTCCAATACAAACACCCCTGAATATCACAGAGGGCAGCTCAACCACAAATTATGGGTTATGATATAAATGTACCCCAATAACGGAAAAAGGCTGCCAACTGGGGAGACAGTTGATGTTGGAAATCATGTTAAATGCCAGTACTGTAGACTTGAAAAACCTTAATATTCCATATTTGTGGTAAACAGATATAGCATATATTATCAGGTATAGAGTGTAATCACTTAAAGAGGCCAAATAATGCAGTGGTATAAAAAAAAAAAAAAATAGTTAAATAAACGCTGCCAGGTCAATGTCGATATTTAACCCATTTGGGGTGAGAGTTTTGAGCTCATATATCCAAAATATCTCACGTCTCGTGAGAGCAATAAGTTGATCACCACCTCTATCTGATTCCTTCACTAGTTCAATGGCCTGTACTTTTCATTCCATCTATATTACAATTATGAACATCTTGGAAGTGTAATGGAACACTGTATGTATTCATACTAGTTCTAATATTATATAGATGATAACTTATTCTACTTTTAAGTTTCCTTTTTGTGCGGCCGACATATTGAAGGCCGCATATACAGGTAATAAGATATACCACATATGAGTTATTGTAATTGATGCATTCCTTAATGTCATATATCTTACCTTTTACAGTACTTTGAAATTTGTCATGGCAGTTATTAGGCAGCAAGTTACACGTAGAGCAATCTTTTCTATCACATTTATAATTTCCTACTTTATTTGTCGCTTTCGTTTTAGGTTGAAGTTTATTAAAGATATTACTTGCAATAATGTTTTTAATACTTTTATTCTTTTTAAAAACTATACTTGGTATTTTTCCTAGTTCTTTTTTTAAAGGGGATCTTGCATTAAAATAGGCCAGTGTTTATATAGAACCTTTTTGATTATCATATGCTTTTTCATTGTACATAGTTATAAAGGCTGGTGGTCTTCTGTCCTCCGTTTTATCTCTATATTTCAGCACTGTATCCTTATTCATGCTTTTACTCTTCAGGTAGGCTTGATCCACTACATCCACCTTATAGCCTTTGTCAACAAATTTTCTCCGCATGATATTTGCTTCCACATCAAAATCCGTGTCCAGAGAGCAGTTCCTGCAGATTCTTTGCATCTGGCCATAGGGGATATTGTCTATCCACCTCCTGAGATGTCCACTATCAGCATGAAGATATCCATTGCTGTCCACTGATTTAGGGTGGTTTCTAGTGATGACTGTATTTTGTTCTCCTTTCTCCAAGTCCAAGAATTCCATTGATATTTTATCATATTTTCCAGTGAATGTTAAACCTAGCTCATTATCATTGATATAGTTGAAAAAATCATTAAATTAATTTTCATCTCCCTTCCAAATTAAGATGAGATCATCAATATACCTCCTATATAATATAATATTATCTCTAAAACGGTTATTATTCCATATAGAAAGATTTTCCCAAAATCCCATATATAAGTTAGCTATTGCTGGTTCAAAGGACGAACCCATTGCAACACCCCGTCCCTGTCGGCAATAATGCTGTTAAAATAAAAAAATAATTATGATTAAAAATAAATTCAATACATCGTAAAATAAAATCCTGTTGTTGCAGTGGTAGTAGTCCCGATTTGGACGGAGAGTGTTCAATGGCCTTAATACTCTCTGAGTGTGGTATATTAGTGTGTAGTGCTTTTACATCACAACTAAACTAAGCAAAGCTACTATCCCAAACAAAATCCTTTATTAGTTATAACAATTGTAGGGTATTTTTAAAGGGATAATAATACTTTGTTTTAACTTTATTTTATTTTGTAGGCATTAAAAAAACATGAAGAACGATATAAGTCTTATCTCTCAAACCTTTATGGTTTAAGAGATATTCACAAGCAAAGTTTCCCCCTCCCGCCCCTTTTACCTAGTGTAAGCCATCTCTTCTCAGATGTGAATCTGGTTGTAAGACCAGACAGATAACAGCAGGGGACAATCTTCTTTGTATGAAAAGAATGAAAGCCCTGCCCCCCTTGACAAGTTTTTCAGCTTTTCCCCTTATCTTAATTGAAGATTGTCCCTCTCTGCAGTCTACCTGGGCACCTCCCTTCTGATGTGGCTGAACGGAGGGGGATACTTTGCTTGTGTATATCTCTTAAACCATAAAGGTTTGAGAGATAAGACTTATATTGTTCTTCATGTTTTTTTTAATGCCTACAAAATAAAATAAAGATAAAACAAAGTATTACTATCCCTTTAAGGTATGAGGGAAGTTCCATCACAACGGGTTGTAGGAACTCATCAATATACTCGGACAGACCACTGGTCAGTGAACCAATCCCTGATATTATCGGCCTCCCTGGTGGATTGACCAGTGTCTTATGGATTTTTGGTAGGTGATAAAATATCGGGATTCATGGGTTACCCGAGTATATGAAGGACCTTTCTTCCCCAGTGACGATACTTCCCTATATCCCATATTTAGTAATGCCGAAAGTTCCTGGTTATATAGTTCTGTGACTTCCAGCTAAAGGAATGTACATTTTCTCATTTCCCAAGAGGCGTTCAGCTTCCTGTAAATAATCTTCTATATTGTGTAATACCATTCCTCCACCTTTATCAGCCCTCCGAATAATGATGGTTTTATCCTTTTCCAATTTGGTTAAAGCCTTTCATTCCTGATTAGTTAAATTTTGTTTAACATTTCATTTTATATCAGTTTGTTAACTTCAAACTTTATTGAATTCTATTAAGAATATAAAATAAATTAAGCATCGTGAGTGATTAGTATGAATATTAAAACCTGAAAATTAGAGACAGATTATTTCCATCAGCCAGTGTTTAAAAACTAAAATGGCATATTAATCATGGAATTATTACTAATTCATACGAACTTTAATGATTTACGTAAACAAAAAGTTCTGCTGATACTACAGATATCATAGATGTGTTAAAGTTTGAGCATCTGTAAACGTTTGTACCAAAATCTATGCAATTAATGCAGTTGCTCCATAAGTTTTTTTTTTTTTTTTTTTAATTTATTTATTTATAAGAGATGCATATTGACCAGTTAGTTCTCATTATAAATATAACCTTATTATGCTTCAAAATGTGCTCAATTTTCTTTGTGCTAATTGCATGAGATCCAGTGTTGTAATCAGTATTTTAAAGGGATAGTAACACTTCGTTTTAACTTTATTTTATTTTGTAGGCATTAAAAAAACATGAAGAATGATATAAGTCTTATCTCTCAAACCTTTATGGTTTATGAGATATTCACAAGCAAAGTTCCCCTCCCCGCCCCTTTTACCTAGTGTAAGCCATCTCTTCTCAGATGTGAGTCTGGTTGTATGACAGGACAGATAACAGAAGGGGACAATTTTCTTTGTATGAAAACAATGAAAGCCCTGCCCCCCTTGACAAGTTTTTCAGCTTTTTCTCTTATCTTAATTGAAGATTGTCCCTCTCTGCAGTCTACCTGGGCATCTCCCTTCTGATCTGGTTGAACAGGGTGGGGGATACTTTGCTTGTGAATATCTCTTAAACCATAAAGGTTTCAGAGATAAGACTTATATCATTCTTCATGTTTTCTTAATGCCTACAAAATAAAATAAAGTTAAAATGAAGTATTACTATCCCTTTAAAGTATTGACATTGTGTGTTGCCTCTGATGTTTAGTCACTGTGCTGCTTTATTAGCCGGTGAAATTATTACTCTAGTTTAAGTACAGTACAAGTATATTTGCCTTTATTGACTTATATAGTTGATATTGGCTATCATGGCTACAGTAAGGGTCATTTATAGATATATCTTAGTAACTGTTGCATGTATACCTTGATCTCTAGCAATTTTTTCATGTTATATCTGTAGGTTAATTGAAAAGAAATGGAGAGCAGTTAAGCAATAAATATTTCCATTCTCCCTGTCACATTGCCCAATGCATTTTGCCAAACAGCCCCCAATGAAGCGGGCTGTGTCTGGCTATGGTATAAACACGATAATCATTGGGGTACCACTGCAAACAAATCTTAATACTAAATTAAAAAAAAACTTAATGTTTCCAAGATAGCCAATATCAACTGTCTAAATGAATGAAGCAAACTATACTTGTACTGTGCTATAACTAACATGATTAGAGTAACAGTTTAATTGATTAATGAAGCAGTACATCGACTAAAACATTGGTAGCAACAAACAAATCTATATATTAAATACTTAGGTATCTAATTACAACAGGGGATCTCATGCCACAAAGGAAATTGAACACATTTGGAAGAACGATAAGGTTATATTTAAATGAGACCTAACTGGTCAACATCTATCTATTATAACAAAAGAGTCTACAGATCAACTGCAGTCATTGCATAGATTTTGGCAAAAATGTTTTCATTTTTGACATCTGTTCAAACTTTAACATATATATCTATAATATGGGCAGAACTTTTAATTTAATTAAACCATTTTAGTTCAAAAGAATTGATAAGTAATAATATCTTGGGCCACAACAATAACTGCTTGATTAATACAATCACTTTTTTTAATCATTATCAGATGGAAAAGATCAGTCTCATCTTCATGTTTTTAAAATGCACACTAATCACTCACAATACTTTATTTTATGTCAATAAAATTGAATAAAGTTTGTTAATGGCCCATAAAGTTAACATTTCAAACTTACCCCTTGTTTGTTTTGTTATGTAGCCTTTTCCTTGGCAGATACTATGGCTAAGATTCACTATCTTGTTTTCTCTTCATTTTGAAGCAGTTGTGTTACCCCATAAATAATCCAGTTTTGTGTTTGTACATATGTCCTATAGTGTATGTTTTCGCAACAAGTAATAGATGCACAAAATAGAGGAACGATAGACCAGGAGTGAGCAAATGTATAATAACCTTAGGAACCAGAAATAATTTATAGGAGTTTTAGAATCCAGTTTTCATGCATACAAGTTATCCCCATAATTTAGGAGGTAGATGTAAAATTTTAGGAGTTTTCCCCAGGCTTCTGGTATATTACGTTGAATGTGAAAGGGAATCCAATATATACCAGCTCAGGAAGAGAAAGATGTATGGGGCAGAGGGAACATCTTGCAAATGTATTCTAGTAACAGTATCCTGATCGGAGATGTGTTAGAGTAGCAGGGAGTAAAGGTGAAAGTACCACTTAGGAGAAAAAATATGCAACGTGTCCTAGTATGTGCCCTTATTTATGTAGGCAGGGCACTAACTGGATGCTATACACGATTAAGAATCCATATTTCAACCCACCTCCTTTACATTTGTGTTTGAGCACTCTTCTGCCTGACACACAGTGTTTTGTTCAACTCCTTTCAGCTGTCCTGCTTCTGGGTGACATGAGATTAGTACAGTTGAGTGTGTGGGCTAGATAAAAATATTTACTGTGTTAGGAATTCAAACCAGGATGTGTGCTGAGTTTTGAAGAAAGCCAGGTCAAAGTCTGTGAACTGTCTGGGAAATGGACATGCTGGACTATTTGCCACCATTTCTGAAACAAAAATGCCATCTATGCAAGTGCATAATATATAAAGTAAAACTGCCCATACTTTTTTTTTTTTTTCGTCTTCCGTCTTCACTTATATCTTTTCACACACCAACAATTATCTCCCTGCAGGGTGGGTTTGATTTAAATCACTAGTCAGTACGACTCAAATTTAAATCATGATTTCTCTGTCATCCAATATAGGTTACTGGTAACTTTGGGTAGGCAACCTGCCCCTTTAAGACAGGAAACTTTCTTAAATAAGAAGTGCTTGGTGGAGCCTACCTTCCCTCTCAGCCTAGAGTAGCCAATACTCTTCAGTTAGATTGTTTCCTTTGAAGAGGAAAGACAGAGAAGCTGTTCTGCTTTAGTTTTAGTGTTTTATTGTTTTCTGTTAGATATGGAATACCACCATTAGGCGGATTACCATTTACTGACAATTCCCAGTGAATAGCTCAGTTTCCAGGTGCCATGGTGGACCTTTTAGCCCTGAGGGGGAAATATTGCTGGACAAGTCCTTTCCCAGGAGTGGCCCACGGCAGCTTCTTGTTAAATACATGGTAATCTGAAGACAGAAGACCTACTAAAAACTTGAGTAACCCCTTGAGTGCTGAGGTCCACTTGTCCCACGCTTACTCTACGCACAGAGTTCTCCATTGGAGTTCCTATTACATACTCCTGCACTCATTGGGTTTGTCTGTATGTCTTTTGGGGGGTGTGGATCAGTGTTTCTGTGGTAATTTAACCCTTTGTATGCTATCTTGACATGTTTTCAGTACTCTTCAACACTTTCCCGGTTGGGGGCAGTGTTTATTTCACTTTTACTATGTTTTCTGGTGTATTTGCAAATTTTTTTTTTTTTTACCTCCGTGTAAAATTTATGTTACCGCATAGACACCATGCTCCATTCACCTATATGAGACTTTACTGTTTAGGACATGTCTATGTAACCGCTCATCGTAGCGACTTGAGAGATGTCTCATTTTGTTTGTCTACCCTTGTTCTATGATCTGGTTCATGCTTTGAGTGTTTTGGGGGCTTCGGGCACTGTTTGGGGTACTTGTACAGGGAAACTTAATTTCCATGAGCGCTTGCTTTGTGCGCTTCTTACTGATTGGCTCCCGTTGCTGTCATAATTTTCTTTCATCCCTTCACGAGTATCTTATGCAGGACTGGAGCTTTCCTTCTCTCCTCAGCTGATTAACCCTTCACCTGCCAGATAAGTGTATTTTAGCGATTTCTGGGGGTGAAATTTTAATCTTAAACACTGTTTAGCGTATACCATATATATTGATACATTTGTGACACTGTTTGAATGTCTACTCCGTCTGAACTTGGGGCTAGGCCTAAGACTAAGGACTCTGGGACGTCTGTGACCCCCCCATTGCGCATTGTTCCTTAAGTCAATCAGGGTTACCTAGAGAATACTCAGGTCATTTATGCCCTGCATGCGCTGCTGTCCCTGAGTCACCTCCAGCCATGTACTAAAGTCAACTTTACTACTAAAGATTTAAAGTCTACCTTACAACTGTTACCATCTCAATTGAGTGGGGTCTTCCAGGCTTTGCAACCCCCTGTATCCATCAGATTATCCCTGCCTAAACCGAAGGGATTACTTGATGTGTGTGATTCATCTGAAGAGGAACTCTTAATGGATTCAGATGACAAGGGTAATTCTGTGGAGGTGTCTCTCCCCAGTTTTTTGGGGACCCATTTGAGGCTGACCCTGACCCCTCTGCTGAGGGCCTGATCAGTGCTGTCCTCACTACTTTGAATATTCCTTTGGCATCTGAAGATTCCAAGGATCCTTCTGATGTGTTTCAGGAGCTTAAGATGCAGTCTACCTGCTTTCCTTCCAGTCCCACTCTTGACCGTCTGGTCTTGGATGAGTGGAAGCTTCCTGACAACAAGCTTGCTGTGTCTAGAAAATTTACTAAATTGTATCCCTTCTCTGAAGCGGCTTTGGTACAGTGGGCTCAACCTCCTAAGGTGGATGCCCTGGTTTCTAGACTCTCCAAGTCCACTGCTCTGCCAGTGGTGGATGCATCTATTCTAAGGGATTGGACAGATAGGAAAATTGAGGCCTTGTTGAAGTCAGTCTTTTCTGCTGCTGGTACTTCCTTGAGTCCTTCTTTTGCGGCCGCTTGGGTGAATAGAGCCATTGCAGTTTGGACTAAGCAGCTAACAGTGGCTATCCATCAAGGCACTCCAACTTCTGACTTGTTGTGGCTCTTAGCTAATATTTCTGAAGACCAGCATTATGTGTCTGCAGGGATTTTTGATTACATAGGTTTGGTAGGAAGAGTTTCCACCATGTCTGTGATGGCCAGACGTGCTCTTTGGCTTAAGATCTGGTCTGCTGACACTACCTCCAAGAAGATGCTTCTTTCCTTGCCCTCCTTGGGAACCTCTCTGTTGAGGGCGGAGCTAAAAGACATCCTCAGTGAGGCTACTGGGGGAAGAGCACCCTGTTGCCTTTCTTCCCCAAGAAGAAGCCACAGTCCAGATGGAATTGACTTTTTCATCCCTTTCAGACTGTCACGGTTTATTATGACTCTCAGACACAAGTTTTAGGTAAAAATCAATTTTATTGAAATAATAAATTGATAACGTAGGATGGCAATCACATACATACAGATATATCCAGAATATAACAAGACAGAAGGCAGACTCTACCGGTCCTGTCAATATACCGGACAGGACAGTCTGAAGTAATAGAATGTTAGGCTCTACCGGCCTTGCCAATACCGGGTAAGGCAACCTGCAGATGGAATCGCATAACGGTTCTACCGGCCTTACCAATTTACCGGGCAAGGCAGCCTCAATAGATTCATAATGTAGGCTCTACCGGCCCTGCCAATACCGGGTAAGGCAACCTCAGATGGAATGTGGCAAAAGGTTCTACCGGCCTTACCAATACCGGGCAGGGCAGCCCTGAGATAGTAGCAGCAGTCAGATGGTAATGGCAAATTGACAGAATCGTAAAGCCGCAAGGCTTTGGAGCAAACCAGCGTCCGCACGCTGGGACCAACACTGAATTGTATAGCAGATAGGCTTAGGAGCGAACCAGTGACCGCACACTGGTGTAACAAGCGAGTAGTATAGCCGTAAGGCTTAGGAGCAAACCAGCATCCGCATACTGGTGTAACAAGTGAGTTTGTATAGCCGCAAGGCTTTGGAGCAAACCAGCGTCCGCACGCTGGGACCAACACAGGATAGTACAGCCGATAGGCTTTGGAGCAAACCAGTGACCGCACACTGGTGTAACAAGCGAGTTTGTATAGCCGCAAGGCTTTGGAGCAAACCAGCGCCCGCACGCTGGGACTAACACAGGATTGTATAGCCGATAGGCTTTGGAGCAAACCAGTGACCGCACACAGGTGTAACAAGCGAGTTTGTATAGCCACAAGGCTTTGGAGCAAACCAGCGCCCGCACGCTGGGACTAACACAGGATTGTATAGCCGATAGGCTGTGGAGCAAACCAGTGACCGCACACTGGTGTAACAAGCGAGTTTGTATAGCCGCAAGGCTTTGGAGCAAACCAGCGTCCGCATACTGGTGTAACAAGCGAGTCGCCGACGCGACCAGGCAGGAGGTCGCCAGGATACAGGAGACAGGCGATGCGATGACAGGAACCAACAACGATCAGTCAGGTCAGGAAACAGCAGAGAAGAAGTTCAGCAGGAACTGCAACACCAGAGACTAGGCCGGAACCAGGACTGGAAGTACTTCAGCATGCAGGAAACACTGGAACAGTAGAGATCAGGAACACTGGAACAGAGGCCCAGCTATCACTAGCATAGTGATAGCAAGAAGGTCAGAAACAACACGAAAGGGCACTCAAAGGGTGCCCGATCCAGGTTTAAATAGGCAATAAGAGGCGGGCTATCTGCAGACAGCCAATAGAAGCCCCCTACTGGTGACAGACAAGGAACTGCAGCAATCACGGGCACCGTGATAGTACCCCCCCTTCAAAGACCCCCTCTCCTAGAATAGGGTCTAGGTTTCTGTGGGTAATTGGCATGAAAGGCCCTAGTGAGCCTAGGTGCATGAAGGTCCGTAATATCCACCCATGATCGATCCTCAGGACCATACCCTTTCCAATGTACCAGGTACTGTACCCTTCCTCTAAGCCTACGGGAATCAATAATGCTCTGAACCTCGTACTCCTCCTGGCCCTCGACCTCAACAGGTCCTGGCACCACAGGTGTGGTAGTATAGCGATTGCAAACCAGAGGCTTAAGAAGGGACACATGGAACACATTATGGATACGCATGGATGCAGGTAGGTCTAGTGCATAGGAGACAGGGTTAATTTTGCGAATAACTGTATGGACCAATAAAGAGAGGAGCCAACTTATTAGACGGAACCTGTAGCTTGAGATTTCTGGAGGAAAGCCATACTCTATCCACAACCTGAAAGGAAACCGCTGGAAGCCTTCTGCGATTAGCATGGCGCTGATGACGCTGAAATGACTGACCAAGTGCCCTCTGAACTTGTGCCCATGTGGAACGGAGTTGCTCGATATGCTCATCCAGAGCTGGAATCTGTTGCGTCTGAAATGAGTCTGGAAGCAAACAGGGCTGGAACCCATAATTAATCAGAAATGGAGAGCTCCCAGATGAAGAATTGACCGCACAGTTCCTGGCGAACTCTGCCCAAGGCAACAAGTCGGACCAATTATCATGATGGTCAGTAACGAAACAACGGAGAAATTGTTCCAAGCCCTGATTAGCTCGTTCAGCGGCTCCATTGGTCTGGGGATGGTAGGCAGAGGAGAAGGACAGCTGTATGCCCATCTGTTGGCAAAATGCCCTCCAAAATCTAGACACAAACTGGCTCCCCCTGTCAGACACCAGTACCCTAGGTACTCCATGCAACCGGAATACTTCTCTGGCGAACACCATTGCCAATTCCTTCGCTGAAGGAAGACCACGGAGGGGCACGAAATGAGCCATTTTAGAAAACCTGTCCACCACCATGAATATAAAGGAGTACCCCTTGGACATAGGCAACTCTCCCATAAAATCAATGGAAACATGAGACCAGGGGCGTTCGCCATTAGGCACCGGTTGAAGCAAGCCCACAGGGAGATGTCTCGGGGTCTTAGCGCGGGCACAGGTGGCACAGGCATTCGTAAATTCGGCACAATCGTTTCTCGTGGAGGGCCACCAAAATAACTGAGAAAGGGACCATAACAATTGGTCTCTACCAATATGTCCCGCAGCCTTAGAGGAATGGTAGGTTTCAAGCAGCCTAGTACGAAATGGTTCATCGACAAAACATTTGCCCACTGGAGTTTCATGGGGAGCGGACCCCTGAGAGGCCAGGATCTCCTCCCCTAAAGGAGAAGTGATACTCGTGCGTATAGTAGCCAGTATTCTATCAGGTTGGATGATGGGTGCTGGTGCTTCCACTCTGTCACTGTCGGCCTCAAATTGTCTTGACAGTGCATCAGCCCTGATATTCTTTGACCCCGGTAAGTATGATACAATGAAATTAAATCGAGACAGGAACAGTGCCCCCTGGCCTGACGGGAGGACAATCTCTTGGCCTCCGAGAGATAAGTCAGATTTTTATGATCTGTTAGGATTAATACGGGAGTCTTGGTACCTTCAAGCAAATGACGCCACTCCTTAAGAGCGAGGATAATGGCCAATAATTCTTTGTCACCTATCTCATAGTGGCCTTGAGTGACAGTCAACTTCTTAGAGAAAAACCCACAAGGTCTGAGAGTACCACCTTTCTCGTGTCGTTGCGAAAGTACTGCCCCAACCCCAATATCTGAGGCATCCACCTCTAACGTAAATGGAAGTAGAGGATTGGGGTGGGATAACACAGGAGCCGCAGCAAATGCCAGCTTCAAATTCTCAAAGGCATTCTCAGCAGATACCGGCCAACAAGAAGGATTAGCGCCCTTGTGCGTAAGATCGGACAAAGGTTTAACAATGGAAGAAAAGTTCTTAATAAACCACCTATAATAATTAGCGAAACCCAGGAAACGCTGTATGGCTTTAAGCCCCTTGGGTTTTGGCCATTGTAAGACAGCTGACAACTTATCCTTGTCCATGGCAATGCCATCATTGCCAATTATGAACCCCAAGAATGGCACACTGGTTCTATGAAAGTCACATTTTTCCAGTTTACAAAATAATTTGTTCTCACGGAGTCGTAGCAATACTGCGGATACATCTTTGATGTGCTGTGCCATGTCTTGAGAGTAAATCAATATATCGTCCAGATAAACCACAACACATGTCTGTAACATATCTCTCAGCACATCGTTTATCAGTTCCTGGAAAACTGCGGGGGCATTACATAGCCCAAATGGCATTACAAGATACTCGTAGTGCCCAGCTCGAGTATTAAAGGCAGTTTTCCACTCATCACCTGCTCGAATGCGCACCAGATTGTAAGCGGCCCGTAGGTCCAATTTGGTAAAAATCGAAGCGCCCTTAAGCCTGTCAAAAAGCTCGGTGATGAGTGGTATTGGGTATGCGTTTTTTGCCATTAGTTTATTTAAGCCCCGGTAGTCAATGCATGGTCTTAATTCGCCATTTTTCTTTTT
This sequence comes from Rhinophrynus dorsalis, assembly GCA_037306005.1. Classification (NCBI taxonomy): domain Eukaryota; kingdom Metazoa; phylum Chordata; class Amphibia; order Anura; family Rhinophrynidae; genus Rhinophrynus; species Rhinophrynus dorsalis. The sequence goes on from CM074721.1 coordinate 403,688,977, forward strand.
TACAAAAAAGAACCCAGCCCCAGCTGGAGAGGTAGATTTTCGTATGATCCCTCTAGCAAGGGCATCCGAAATGTAATCCTCCATAGCCTTATTTTCCTCACAAGATAATGGATAAGTGCGTCCTTTCGGAGGTACTGCCCCAGGCTGCAATTCGATGCAACAATCATAAGGTCTATGCTGAGGTAGCAAACTGGCCTCTCCTTTGCTAAAAACATCGCCAAACTGTTGGTACACCTCCGGTATAGCCGAGGAGGTGCACAGGACCTTAACAGGCTGGATGACGCACTTGTCCATACAAAACTGGGACCAAGCAGCAATTTCACACTTTTTCCAATCAAATTGTGGGTTATGTAACTGTAACCATGGAAAGCCCAATATTACCGCATGGTGCGGAGAATTAATCAGTTGAAACTGCTGCTCTTCTCTGTGAAGTGCCCCAATAGTCATAGACAGTGGCATAGTTTCAAACATAACCTGAGGCGGTTCTAAGGGTCTGCCATCAATCGCTTCAATAGTCAAGGGATTTTCTCTTTCAATGCGTGGAACTCCGTGCAATTCAGCAAAGGTATTATCCGTAAAATACCCTGCTGCACCAGAGTCAACCAAGGCCAAAACATCCACAGAGCGTTGTGCCCAAGATAATACCACCTGTATGGTGGGTTTCATTGTGCCCGACACTGGGGACGATTGTACACCACCTAGGGCCTGTCCCCCAAGGTACCCTAGGTGTGTGCGTTTCCCGGACGTACCGGACAGGAATTTAGCAAATGCCCTTTTTTACCGCAGTATAAACACAACCCTTGTCTTCTGCGATAAAGTCTCTCAGCCTTGGTTAGTCTAGTGAAGCCTATTTGCATAGGTTCACTTGTCTCCCGTACAGGTTCACTAGACTTCAATGCCAGGGGAGGGATGGGTGGGCAAAACATGCCACTAGGCTCATTATTCTTTGACCGTAACTTACGATCTCTGGCAATTGATCTCTCACATATTCTGGAGTCAATTATCATAACATATTCAATGTAGTCATCTAGATCAATAGGTAGATCTTTAGCAGCGATTTCGTCCTTAATGTGGTCATTCAGGCCTTGAGAAAAAGCTGCCAATAATGCCTCGTTATTCCAACCTACCTCTGCTGCCAATGTGTGGAATTCGATGGCATAGTCGCCTACTGTACGCCTGCCCTGATGTATCTCCATAAGGCGTTTGGCAGCAGAGGTGGTTCTACCAGGAGGCTCAATCACTCTTCGAAAGGATTGCACAAATTCTCTAAAGTTTTTAGTACAAGGTTTAGCATTCTCCCACAAGGGGTTAGCCCAAGCCAAAGCTCTGCCAGTGAGCAAAGATATTGTAAACACCACCTTACTACGATCATTGGGAAATGTGTGTGCCGTCAATTCCATAAAAATCTCGAGTTGGTTGATGAACCCTCTGCAGAGACTAGGGTCACCATCGTATCTTAGCGGCAAGGGTGCAGAAGCCGTTAACCCTTTAACAGTGCCCCCTAGGGGTCTGGTATCACTCTCCGGTTTCTGACTTGGCGAGACCACGGGGCTAGAGCTAGATTTGTCAGCAAGTACCGTGCGTTCAAGGATCGTTTGAATTGCAACTGCCAACTGATCCAAACGTTGCTCGTGCACATCCATCCTCCAATGGATATTCTGTGCATTACCTTCACCTTTGCTGTCTGAGGTCATGGCCCTTTCGTACTGTCACGGTTTATTATGACTCTCAGACACAAGTTTTAGGTAAAAATCAATTTTATTGAAATAATAAATTGATAACGTAGGATGGCAATCACATACATACAGATATATCCAGAATATAACAAGACAGAAGGCAGACTCTGCCGGTCCTGTCAATATACCGGACAGGACAGTCTGAAGTAATAGAATGTTAGGCTCTACCGGCCTTGCCAATACCGGGTAAGGCAACCTGCAGATGGAATCGCATAACGGTTCTACCGGCCTTACCAATTTACCGGGCAAGGCAGCCTCAATAGATTCATAATGTAGGCTCTACCGGCCCTGCCAATACCGGGTAAGGCAACCTCAGATGGAATGTGGCAAAAGGTTCTACCGGCCTTACCAATACCGGGCAGGGCAGCCCTGAGATAGTAGCAGCAGTCAGATGGTAATGGCAAATTGACAGAATCGTAAAGCCGCAAGGCTTTGGAGCAAACCAGCGTCCGCACGCTGGGACCAACACTGAATTGTATAGCCGATAGGCTTAGGAGCGAACCAGTGACCGCACACTGGTGTAACAAGCGAGTAGTATAGCCGTAAGGCTTAGGAGCAAACCAGCATCCGCATACTAGTGTAACAAGTGAGTTTGTATAGCCGCAAGGCTTTGGAGCAAACCAGCGTCCGCACACTGGGACAAACACAGAATTGTATAGCTGATAAGCTTAGGAGCAAACCAGTGACCGCACACTGGTGTAACAAGTGAGTTTGTATAGCCGCAAGGCTTTGGAGCAAACCAGCGTCCGCACGCTGGGACCAACACAGGATAGTACAGCCGATAGGCTTTGGAGCAAACCAGTGACCGCACACTGGTGTAACAAGCGAGTTTGTATAGCCGCAAGGCTTTGGAGCAAACCAGCGCCCGCACGCTGGGACTAACACAGGATTGTATAGCCGATAGGCTTAGGAGCGAACCAGTGACCGCACACTGGTGTAACAAGCGAGTAGTATAGCCGATAGGCTTTGGAGCAAACCAGTGACCGCACACTGGTGTAACAAGCGAGTTTGTATAGCCGCAAGGCTTTGGAGCAAACCAGCGTCCGCACGCTGGGACCAACACAGGATGGTACAGCCGATAGGCTGTGGAGCAAACCAGTGACCGCACACTGGTGTAACAAGCGAGTTTGTATAGCCGCAAGGCTTTGGAGCAAACCAGCGTCCGCACGCTGGGACTAACACAGAATTGTATAGCTGATAGGCTTTGGAGCAAACCAGTGACCGCACACTGGTGTAACAAGCGAATTTGTATAGCCGCAAGGCTTAGGAGCAAACCAGCGTCCGCATACTGGTGTAACAAGCGAGTCGCCGACGCGACCAGGCAGGAGGTCGCCAGGATACAGGAGACAGGCGATGCGATGACAGGAACCAGCAACGATCAGTCAGGTCAGGAAACAGCAGAGAAGAAGTTCAGCAGGAACTGCAACACCAGAGACTAGGCCGGAACCAGGACTGGAAGTACTTCAGCATGCAGGAAACACTGGAACAGTAGAGATCAGGAACTCAGGAACACATGAGATCAGGAACTCAGGAACACTGGAACAGAGGCCCAGCTATCACTAGCATAGTGATAGCAAGAAGGTCAGAAACAACACGAAAGGGCACTCAAAGGGGGCCCAATCCAGGTTTAAATAGGCAATAAGAGGCGGGCTATCTGCAGACAGCCAATAGAAGCCCCCTACTGGTGACAGACAAGGAACTGCAGCAATCACGGGCACCGTGATACAGACTGAGGCGCACGCAGCGACCTAGGCGTTTCCCCAGGCACCTCGTGCCTCCTCCAAGCCTAAACAGCAGTGGAGACCCAAGCAGTTCTCGGCTAATCCCAAGACTGCCAAATCTTCTTCGGCATGTGTCATTGAACCCCGGTTCTCATAAATCAGTGGGTGGCCGCCTGCGCTTTTACCACTCTGTCTGGACAGACTCCGTGGCAGATCCATGGGCTCTTCAAGTCATGACAGAGGGGTACAGGATCCCCTTTACCTCTCTTCCTCCGCCCAGTTTTCTTCTTTCACACACTCCTTAGGCGGCAGAGAAGCTTCGGCTTTTCACCGGGGCGGTTCAGACCCTTTTGGACAATGAGGTTTTGGAGCAGGTTCCCGAGCCAGAACAGGGTTTTGGTTTCCATTCCAACCTGTTTGTATTCAACAAGAAGAACGGCGGATGTCTTCCTATCCTGGACCTCAAGAATCTCAATTCTGTCGTGGTCAAGTGTCATTATCATCAAGAGTCTCTGGGGACGGTGCTTGCCGCCATGTCTCCAGGAGAGTTTTTCGCCTCCCTGTATCTTCAAGATGCATACCTGCACATTGCCATTCATCCAGAGAGCCGGCAATACCTCCGGTTTGCCTGCAACCAAGGGCACTTTGTTTTCTGCTCTTCTCTTTAGTCTGTCTACTGCTCCACAGGTCTTCAATCGGGTCCTAGGTGCCTTGATATCGCTCTTGCACAGGACCAGGGTCAGTGAAAGTATCCACTGTCCTAGAGTTGGATCCGGTGCCAGCCAAGAAGTTGACGTCTCTGGTGGGGAAGTTCATTTCCATCATGGAAGCAGTCCTGTTCGCCATGGCTCATGCGAGGGAACTTCAACAGTTTGTGATCCAGGCCTGCAAGGGTCAGACGGATCTCTTGAAGATATCAGTCTCTCTCCCCCTACATGTGGAACTGAGTCTGTCATGGTGACTTGACCTCTCGCATCTCCTGAAAGGCAGGGCCTTCCTGATTCCCTTCTGGACCACTGTAACCACAGATGCCAGTCTGTCGGGATGGGGTTGTGGTCTTGGGTCACCTGAATGTCCAGGGCCAGTGGTCTCCGGAGGAGAGTCTCCTTCCTATCAAGCAATCTTCCATGCTCTCCCGTATTGGACAATCCAGTTGGAGAGTTGTCCTGTTCGAGTCCAATCAGACAACACCACGGCCGTGGCTTACATCAACAAGCAAGGTGGCACAAGAAGTTTTGCAGTTTGGTTGGAGGTCAAGGCTATTTTTGCCTGGGCAGAAGATCATGTTCCTGCTATTTCCGCAGTTCACATTCCAGGTGTGGACTTCTTAAGTCGACACACCATCGACAGCAGAGAATGGGAAGTGAGTCAGGAGGTGTTCCATCTCATTGTCCAGAAGTGTGGTCTTCCTCAGATCGACCTGATGGCAATGAGACACAATAGGAAGATTCCGCTGTTCTGCTCCCGTTGGAACGACCCTCAGACTATAGCAGTGGATGCGATGTCCAGTCCATGGAGTTTTCTTCCCCTCTTCCCATGTTGCACAGGGTATTGAGGAAGCTTTGTCTGGAGCGATCTCCAGTCATTCTGATTGCTCAATATTGGCCTCGCCAGTCTTGGTTTCCGGAGCGTCTGGATCTGTCGGTGGCGGAACCGTTTAGACTTCCCCACCATCCGGATCTTCTTCTACAGGGATACCTGTGGAAGGAAGACATCGAACATTTGGGTTTGACGGCTTGGAGGTTGAATCCTCAATTTTGAAGAAGGGCTTTTCTTCTGAGGTCATTGCTACTATGCTTCGTGCACGGAAGCCTGTTTCTTCTAAGGCATACCATCAGGTTTGGTCTACCTTTCTCTCTTGGTGTGCTGATAGGGATCTTTCCCATGACTTTGATCTCCCTACGGTCCTGTTTTTTGCAGCATGGGGTTGATAAGGGTGTCCGTTTGAGTTCCTTGAAGGTTCAGACTTCTGCACTCTCTGTTTTCTTTCAGAGATGTCTTGCCATTATCCTTGATGTCAAAGTTTTCTTCCAGGGTGTTGCTCATGCTCACCCTGCTTTTAAGAGTCCCACTCCTTAGTGGGATCTCAATTTGGTCTTAGGTGTTCTCCAGCGTCCACCTTTTGAGTCCTTGGCTACCATTCCTTTACGTCTCCTGACTTGGAAGATGGCTTTTCTCCTGGCGATTGTGTCTCTTCTCCATGTCGCAGAGTTACATGCTTTGTCCTGTAAACCCCCCTTTTTAGTTTTTCATAAGGACAGGGATTTCTCCCAAAGGTGGTTTCTGAGTTCCACATTAACCAGGAAATATTGGTGCCTTCTTTTTGTCCTGACCCTACATCCGTCAAGGAAAGGGATCGTCACTTGTTGGATGTTGTACGCTGCCTTAAGTTTTATGTGCATCGTATTGAGTCCAACTGCCAGTGTGACGCATTCGTCATTCCTGAGGGTCCAAGGGCTGGTAAGCCGGCTTCTAAGGTTACCATTGCTTCCTGGATTAAGTCCACCATTCGTAAGGCTTACGAATTGAGGAAGAAGCCAGTGCCCTTTCGGGTTACGGCTCATTCTACCAGGTCTATTGGAGCCTCTTGGTCTTACAAGAATCAGGCCTCAGCTGTTCATTTTTGCAAGGCGGCTGCTTGGTCTTCAGCGTACACCTTTTTCAAACACCACTGTGTTGATGTGCTGACATCGGCTGATGCCAGTTTTGGCAGGAAGACCCTAGAGGCTGTATTGCCTGTCTAGGGTCTTTCTAGGTACCTTTAGTACTCCTTTAAAGGGTTAGTAATGTTTCATAATAAAAGCAGCTCTAATTAATCATCATAGTATTTTGATCTTGGAGAGTGTTATTTCAATTCTGTCAGAGTTGTAGTTCAAGAGTAATTCAATAATAAAGTATCCCCCTCCCGCCCCTTTTACTGATGTAACACTTTTCAGCCAGAGCAGAAGGGAGGTGCCCAGGTAGACTGCAGAGAGGGACAATCTTCAATTAAGATAAGGGAAAAACCTGAAAAGCTTGTCCAGGGGGGCAGGGCTTTCATTGTTTTCATTGTAAGAAGATTGTCCCCTGCTGTTATCTGTCTGGTCTTACAACCAGATCCCCATCTGAGAAGAGATGGCTTACACTATGTAAAAGGGGCGGGAGGGGGAAACTTTGCTTGTGAATATCTCTTAAACCATAAAGGTTTGAGAGATAAGACACATCATTCTTCATATTTTTTTAATGCCTACAAAATAAAATAAAGTTAAAACGAAGTACTACTATCCTTTTAACTGTTGAGTCCTGTTGGCTCTAGTTCAGTGTGCTGTGTTACAGTTTCTGGTCTGTTTACACCGGTTTTCGTGTCCGTTGACACTTTATTTTAGAGGGCTGTGTATGATCTGTTTAGATCATGCATGCTTTGGTGAATTGGGGGGCACTGCGCCTGGTCCTTGCCTTACTTCCCACCTCAGGGAACTCAATGGTTGGACATCCCAAAGTTACCAGTAACCTATATTGGATGACAGAGAAAATAGGATTTTAGTCTTACTTGTTAAATCCTTTTCTCTTAGTCCATATAGGTTTCTGGTCTACCTGTCAAGGGACCATGCTTGGCTCTCCTGTGGCAGAACGTGGGAGTCCTTTCGGGTTCACGCTCACAGAAGTCTTCTTTTCCCTTTGGCTATCTACTCAATAGTTGGCGTCATTGATCTAACTGGAGAGTATTGGCTACTGCAGGCTGATAGGGAAGGTAGGCTCCACCCAGCACTTCTTATTCAAGAAAGTTTCCTGTCTTACTTAAGGGGGCAGGTCACCTACCCAAAGTTGCCAGTAACCTATATGGACTAAGAGAAAAGTAATTAACAGGTAAGACTAAAATCCTATTTTTAAAATGCAAAAAATCATTCTTGCTGGTAGTTAAAACCATCATATATTTACAACCAGGTGAATAAGTCATATTTAGAATATAACCTGTCAGATTAGTAAAACAGCAATATCAGAACTGATTTTAGTTTAATAGATTAATCACTCATATTTGGAACATATAAAAAATATAACATAACATATAATTGCATGACTAAACAGCCTCAGGTACTTAACTAATCTCTATTTCATGCTAATAACCTTTAAACTATAATGTCCCTTAAATAGAAAACTATCTTTAGATAGATTTTTCTGTCAAAATTATTTCATAAAAATAAATTTGATTTAAATCAAAAAATCCGATTTTTATCCACCCTGTCTCCCTGGATCTATTTGCAGAGAGCTCTCTGTGCATGAAAGCAGGTCTAGGGATGCTATGTAATCAAGACAGAACACAGAGCGTTTGGTGCTGCAGGTAGTGTGTAACATTGTTTTACCTCCTGCTTTGTTGGTCTGATTACCAGAAGAAATATCTTGGAATTCAGTGAGCTCACTGTCATGGACCTAAAATGTAAAAGGAAGAAAGATAGAAAAATTAAATTAAAAAAAAATCTAAGTAACCTATAATTTTTTATTTACTTCCAGAATATGTAAGATCTGAACCTGTATTTTATGAATTCAATCAAAATAGTACATTTTAACATGCCAAAAACCCCTGCCTATTGTTTCAGATAAAGGTCCTTCTTTCTTCAAGTATGTCACATGAATATCAAGGAAGCTGCTTGAAAGGCAAAGATAATTTAGACTTGTCAAGGAAATTTCAGACTGGCTGCCCTTCAGAACATGACCTGTTAAAGAATTTACATCTTTCATCTCAAGAAGTTCTAGTAACTGCCCAGAAGAAAGGGAGATCCAAGTGTCCGAAATGCAACAGTTCCAGAATGTTCTATTGTTACACTTGCTATGTGCCAGTAGAATCTGTCCCTACAAATGATATTCCACGTGTGAAGGTTGGTCACCTGTTTCATCCTTTGAAATTCTTTCATTCCTTTATGTTCCAAAACAGCAGTAAGATATAACCTTAGAATAAAGGCACTTCCATTTGTTTAATGGGAGGACATTTCTAGGTATGTGGCCTTCATATAGCATTTTGGATATTTCTGTTTACAGTATTTTGAACTTGAACTTTGCTAAATTTTGTGGCTGGATAGTGATATAGTTTTTGATTTAAAAATGTTTTTATGATATCAAATGGTCATGGTGGATTTCTTCCCTCTCTTATTATGCAGACATGTGACCTAAATACAGACTTACTGGAAATTGGCAAACGCTAAACAAAAACGGACCAATACACTTATATATATATATATATATATATACAAACTATTCATCATATTTGTCCTCTGAAAAAGCAAGTTGCATGCAGCTGGGGAACCAGTTAAATGTTTTAAAATGCTGGGTTTTGGTAATTTCAATAGTTTCTTCTTAGTAAAATATGTTTCCAACTGCAACCTATGTAGGTACAAAAACATTACAGGATAACTATGCTGTTCTCATTTTACATGCCAGCCAGAGTTTAAAGAAGACACAAACCTGGGCAAACCTTTGTGTGCTAGAGAGGTATCTAATGCATTGTTTTTGTGTTTGCTACCTCTGAGGTGTTCCATGGGTTAAATCATAATCTCTTTAATGCTGAAGAAAAGTTTCCAGTTAATATAAGTTGTTTTCCATAAAATGAGCTAAAGCATCATTAACATCCAAAACTTGAACTGGGTTATCCTTTTTTAAGTCATTTATACTCCCTGCTATTTTCTTAAAAAAATTATGTTCTGTGAGGTCTAAAGTCTAGACTTGCATATACCCTGTAGGGGTATCTTTCATGCATTGTGCCGGACCCTATTACCTAATTAGCATGACAGTCTTTCTAGCAGTCTTGTATGTAAACTACAGGGCTTAAAACTTGAAGTCCTTTGCTACTAGCCAGACATAAAAAGTTACTCACCACTGCAAGCCAAAACATACCCACCAGGGCTGAATTTCTACTTGCCAGGGCTAAATTTTCACTATCCATTGGCTAGTGGTGAGTGGAAATTTTGAGCCCTGTAAACTATATATTCTCTCCTTCAAAAGTGTGGTGGGTACTAATCTTAGCAAGTTAACTGCCATTGTACTTGTCACTCATTACAGATGGCACATACACAAGTAACCATATGGTATGTGTGTGTATATAATATAACAGTCAACATGGGGATTAAAAAATCAAATTTAGTTTGATTGTAGATTATGTGGATCTAGAATTTTTGTTTACAAATGCTAGCTTGGAGTATAAGAAATTAAATGTAATATATACCATTTTATGTTTTTGGTGTTAGTGCTCCTTTAAGCATGGCCTACATAAGTAAAAATACTCAATCAGATTGCTCATGTGTCATTGTGTATGCGGGCCTATGCATATAGGGTTGGGAAGACACCATAATGTGGTTTGTTGTATACACACATGAAGAGATCTGGCATGTGTTTATTGTTAAACTTTTGAGTGCTGTAGGGGGACACAACTCATTGCAAGCAATAAGTATGCCTCTGGCACTCAAGGGGTTAAACACATGTACAGTGGTGGGGAGGTGTGGAAGGGGGGTCTCAGGGGCTCTTCCCTTGGATATGATTTTTTATTAACATTGTTTCTTCAGACCCCATATTAATTTATACATTGACTCACTGGAACCTGACTTCTTGTCTATTTCTGTGGATATCAGAGGGGGTCAGTGGATCAGCACTGGGATGTTTGTTTACTTTGATGACTAGACAAGACTGGGGGTATCAGTGTATGTATGATTCTTTGGTTACCACTGGGTCGTCGCTTAACATACTTTCCTTTTCATCTGTTTCTCATGGTATTTTGTGTCTGAAATCTATGCTTGGTATGGAAATCAGCTGTAATGCACTTTAAGTGTGAACATAGATTTGTGCTGCCTTTGCACGTTGCTCATCCTGTGGACCAGGTAATAAAATACCTCCTGCAAACAGGGTATATAAATACTGTACTACATTTGTTTTGCCATTACCAAGGCTTTTACTGGACCTAATAGAATCGAGCCCCTGATTGTGATCCATTAAGAAGTTTCAAACAATCTTGATCAAGTCATGCAACCAATTTAGGGCTGGATTTCAAACAGACTGCATTCAAATGAGGATCTGCTAAACATGTATTCATAACATGTCAATAGGGATGAAAGTAAATTTGTCTGGAGAGGTGGTCAGCTTGTGCCAAGCTCAATACTGGCCTATCCTTACATGAAAGTTCCATCTGTATACTGGGATGATCTTCCTTCAGAGTGCTTCAGATCTCATAGTTTTTCTCTGGTGCTGCTACCTCTGATAAACTTGAGGTTTAACAGAATGAACAGTGTAGTAGTTCAGTGAATAAAAACAAAAAGCTTTATTTTTCCTTAAGCGCCACACCACCTTAGTTTTGACAATGGAGAATAAATTATCTACGTGTAAATAGATACCAAAAATTTGCAATGTTTTATTGTCTAAAAGAAAGAAAAGCTGATTGCATTATTCATGGACTTCAATGTACAGTGAATGCTGGAGTGATCGTATTGAAAAGAAGGTAAGAATGTTCCTATGCATATTACTATGTACTATAATGCAGTTCTGAAATATCTGTTACATCTCTCGGGTCCCTGGAAATGCTCCAATATGCTGTTAAGTATGATTAGTCCCATGCGTAGACCACACTTCAACTAAAGATCAAAACATACCCCACCCTCCCAATGCTCCATAAAGATAAATGCCTATTTCTATTTATCAAAAGCCCTAATTGCTGTATACTGGAAAAAACCCAATACCCCCATCTTTGAAGGACTGGAGAAATTTGAAGAACAAATTCTTTTTATCAGATTGGCCTGGAGAAGTAAGCATAGAGACCTGACTCCTATTAATCTCTTATTTGACTCCTGGTATGCTCTACGTTCCCAACAAGAAATATCCAGTGAATGAGACACCGTCTCCCGCCTGTACCCACTCAGGGATCACTGCTACTCCGAGTTTATACACCCCGGAGCTGTGTTTGAGACCAGTTCCAACATATCTTTCTCTGCCTGCTGACGCTTAAAGGAGCAGTAAACTTTTGTTTATGAAAACACATATTTTACAGAGCTTTTCCTGCTGAATAAAACACGGTCACTCCCATCGCTGTCAGATGTTTTATTCAAAAATTATAGCAGTTTAAATAATCAGGAAGTGACTTTACTGTGTTTACTTCCTGATAATTCTAACTGACAGGAAGTGAATTTACTGTGTTTACTTCCTGATGGTTCTAACTGACAGGAAGTGACAGGCTGTTTCTATCACTTTCTATGGAGAACTGTATGTCTCTGACTTTTCTGACTTTCCTCTCCATTAGAATCTAACAGGAAATCTAATTAGAATTTGACCACTAGAGGGCACTGCTAATGTAAAAAAACATGGGTTTAAACTGTGATAACTCTGGAAATATAAATCTCTCTGCAGTGGGAGTAACCTTATTTTACTCAATAGGAAAATCCCTACAATATATATTTTTTCTTAAAAAAAGTTTACTGCTCCTTTAAGACTCTTCTTCTCTCTTTCCCATACTCTCCCTATCACTCTACTCTTCTCACCTTTATCTAATTTCATTCAGCTACTTTTATACCTCTTTTTTTTTTACTATTGCAAAACAAGGCTGATGCTTGGTGCTATTCCTCTGCCAACTAGCTTAATTTCAGAACAGATGCCTATCTGTAATTTGTGTTGACCAACCTTTTATTTGTTACCCCCAGTCACTGTGTAATTTGAATGCTGATGTATTGTTACAGATTCTCAAATGCTGGAATTAATGATTGTATCTGAATCTTATATATGCTTGTACCTGCTTCAGTTTTTTTAATAAAGATTCTATTAATAATAAAAAAAAAACAACACACATACACCACCCTACCTATTGTCACAGTTTGGGTACCTGTTAGTTCCAACATCGCTTAGCAGGGCAATGCTGGAGGCCTGGGTTTGGGTATGACGCTTTGGCGTCAGTGCCCACGTCTCTCATGGCTTGAGGTTGAGTCTCTCCTGCTGCCCCTAGTGGCCATCCGTGTCCTCTCCCCAAGTGGCACGGCGGCGCCAGTTGAAGGACGGCTGGTTGAAGGCTTGGGCGCATCTCCAGTTCACCACGTCACTTCAGGTGCGGACCAGGATAAGTGACGCAGACACCAGTCTTATATCTGAGGAGGCTGTAGACTCCAGCCCCCTACTTCCTGGCAGGCTGTTTAAGGGATCTGGACTTTTGGTTCAGTAGCCTTTATGTTGTTGTCTCATGCAGTTTATGACTAGTGTTACTGGCTGACTACCCGCTTCATGTATGACCTAGGATTGTCTGACTATCCATTCTGGTGCTGACCTTGGGGCTCTGTCCTATATCCAGTCCGTGTTGCCTCGTTATATTGGATACCCTATCTGGTGCAGACCTTTGGCTCTGGCTTATTACCCGCTCCGTGTATGACCTAGGATTGTCTGACCATCCATTCTGGTGCTGACCATGGGCTCTGTCCTGTATCCATTCTGTGTTGCCTCATTATATTGGATACCCTATCTGGTGCAGACCTGTGGCTCTGGCTGACTACCCACTCCGTATATGGCCTTGGATTGTCTGACCATCCATTCTGGTGCTGACCTGGGGCTCTGTCCAAATATCCATTCCGTGTTACCTCGTTATATTGGATACCCTATCTGGTGCAGACCTGTGGATCTGGCTGACTACCCACTCCGTATATGGCCTTGGATTGTCTGACCATCCATTCTGGTGCTGACCTGGGGCTCTGTCCAAATATCCATTCCGTGTTACCTCGTTATATTGGATACCCTATCTGGTGCAGACCTGTGGATCTGGCTGAATCACCAGGTGGTTCACACCCATTAGACTGACTGCAGTTGTAAGTCAGCAGGGTTCTCCAGGTTGCGCTTTCCCTTGGGAGAGTTCCTTTGTTCTGTTTCTGGGGAGGCTTCCCTCATTCTTGTTGGGACTACAGTCGGCCTAATGCTTCGTCCATAGCAGAGTGGTATCGTAGAAGTAGTCTCCTAATTCTGATATAGTCTCTGCCTTCTTCATTTACCCTCTGTCTCTCTATGTCTTCTGCTCATATTTTATATTCGCTTAATAAAGGTGATTTTGCATTATCAGTACTGACTCTTGGTTTATTCTTGGGTGACCGTGACACCTACATGGAACTCTCCTCACACTTGAGGAATCTGGTTTCAGAAATAATGGGATCCAATAATATCCATGTGGTGCATTTAGTGGTACAGTCAACCTCGGACTCAAGTTTGCAAATAATGTATCATTCATAAGTAACCATTTGTGATCATTTGCTTGGTGAACAAGAATTTATAAGAGTAACTGCATTGCATTGTTTCATCAACCATTCTTTCATTCATCAATATATTTTTTTTTTACCAGTGTATTTGATATCCATATTCCAGGAGTGGCGAATAGCCCAAAAAAAAAAAGTATATAAATATTTTATTTATTTATTTTGTCTTTTTAGCTTACTGGGGGTATTTTCTATAGGCAGGCTACCCTGAATTATTTAAATATTGGTACCCATATCTGAATATTCTTCAAAATATAAAATATATATTTATTATGAAGAATATTCAGATATGGGTACCGATATTTAAATAATTCAGGGTAGCCTGCCTATAGAAAATACCCCCAGTAAGCTATAAAGAAAAAAAAAACACCAAACAAAAAAACCTATAAAATATATTTTATTTATATATAATCCAGAAGGTAGGAAGCACTCTCACTTTACAGGGTCCAGATGTTGCCTGGGTGCTTTGATGAGACTTGATCATGCATAAAGGAGTAGAAGAATCAAGCACTCACAGGTCTTAGATAAAAATCAAAAATGTTTATTGAATCAACCTTTCGACCAGACAGAGCTGGTCTGGTCGAAATGATTCAATAAACATTTTTTATTTTTATCTAAGACCTGTGAGTGCTTGATTCTTCTATATATTATATATTTTATAGGGATTTTTTTTGTTTTTGTGTTTTTGTTTTTTTGTTTTGCACCTTTAAAGTAGGAGCACAAGCATTACATGCCCATGCCCATGCAACCTCAGTAGCATTGTAAATGGAGCCTTCTGAAACGTCAGCCCACAGAAATACAGCCACGAAGGGGAGCGGGAACGCGATCCCTGGGGCAGCTGGGAAGTCCTGAGGCGTCATGCTTGACATACAGAACGCGGAAGTGCACATGATTTTAAAGTCTAAATATCTCCACTACCAGACAATTGAGAATAAAAATAACCCCAGTGCTAATCTAAGTTTGTGTTAAAACACATGCTCAAAATTTGATTTTAGGTGAACCTTCTGCTTTAACGACCCATGACGTGCCAAGACTGTCATTGGTAAACTTCCCATAAGGACCCATGACAGTCCTGGTATGTCATGGGTTAAATGATAGCCGCTATCATGCTGAACAGGCAGAAACTGATCTCTCCAGGACCGGAGCACTCAGTTTGTCCTTCTCTGTTCTGCCGTACATGTGATCGCTTCAATAGCGGTCACATGTAAAGGCTTTTTCATTCACAAAAGCAATGTGTTTTAGAGAGGGGAGAGGGACATGCGGATTTTCACCCCAGAGGGGGAGAGTGCCCACTTAAAACTGCCCATTTAGTAGGTATGAATGACTGGTCATACCTTTCATGAAGTCTCCATAAAAATTTAACCCATTGTGCCCAAAAAATAACCGTTTTCTTTAATTTTAATAAAATTGGGGGTTATCCATACACGTGTGGTATCATAAGAGAACCCTAATTGTGTGAGGAAGAAATAATATTCATGTGGCTGAAATAAAAGACTTAGAGGGAAAACCCTGATAAACAAAGACATGGTCAAAAAAGGTCAGATTTGCTACGGTCATTAAGTGTAATCCACCTCAGATTTTCCTGGTCCTTAAGGGGTTAAGAGGCTACAGTTATTAAAATGATAGAAGAAAAATAATGTTACAAATAATGAATTTGCTCTATATGCAGTAATTTTATTTTTTTTTTTTCTGCTTTTTTAGCTTCCTATGAAAATTGACATTATTAAACACCCAAATGAAACGGATGGAAAAAGCACAGCAGCGCATGCAAAGCTTCTAGCACATGAAGATGTCACAGTTTATACATATCCCTGTATTCCAGAATATGATGATTACAAACATGAAGTGAGTGGAAGTTTAGAACTTTAAAGGCCCTGTGTTCAGAAGGAAGGTCAATTAATTCTGGTTGAAACTAACTCTCATAGAGAACTAAAATTTCACATGGGCTTAAATGGGGCTTTTCATTAATTGCTTAGGTTTAGTTAAATTTTAGAGAAATGCAAAGTCTATCTCTATGTTGGGGTACCGTAGCAAGGTAAGTGAGCTTAGACATACTTTGGCCAAACTATGTGACCGAGCACTTTTGATACATGTGTTATATTTCATGCTATACACGGGTTTCACATTCAGGTAATTTGAAGCGGTGCAGGAATATCTTCATGTTTTTATTTTGTGACTGTAGAGGGCCCCTTATTCTTTGCTGTGTATCGTATTTTGTTCACTTGGTTTCTTTTTGTATGTGTAAGTTATGGTGTTACACTGTTTTTTTTCTTGTTTCCTACAAAATGTTTCCTCATGCTGTTTTTTTTCACCACATTTTACTAATTGCACTGCTATAAATGACAATGATGGTATATAATGACGTGTACTTCAAAATGTGTTCAAATATGCACAATTGTTGCTCGTTGTTAAGTTTTTTTAAAAGGCATAGTATATTGCATTATTTTAACTAGCTTGGCTAGTTTATTTCCTTGAGTTAATTGAGTAAATGAAGAATGACATGTTGGAAAGGTGTATTATACAGGGTCCATGCAGTTTATGGCAGACTTCTATATAAATGGTCTTCAAGGTAAGGTATTCCGTTTCGCAGATGACACAAAGACATTAGTAGGGGAATAAACCAAATGATTTTGGTAAATTAGAAGAATGGACAAGAGTGTGGCAGCTGCAGTTTAATGTAAAAAAAACACACTTGGGATGTAAAAATCCAAAGGTAGAATATAGTTTTAAGGGTACTCTGCTGTCAGACACAGGAAAGGAATTTGGGAGTAATTATTTCTAATACATTTAAGGTAGGCAGGCAATGTAACAAAGCAGGGAGGAATGCAAGCAGAGTGCTGGGTTGTATAGCTAGGGGCATTGTAGCAGAAAAAGGGAAGTGGTCATGCCTTTCTACATATCTCTGGTTAGACCTCACCTAGAGTATTATGTACAGTACTGGAGACCCCTTCTTCAGAAGTGTATAGATATTCTGAAGCGAATCCAGAGAAGGATTACCAACATGGCGAATGGTTTAGAGGATAAGAAATATCAGGATAGACTAAAAGGTCTGAACATGTATAGCTTGGAGGAGTGTAGAGAGAGGGGATATGATAGAAACATACAAATACATGAAGGGATTCAACAAAGTGCAGGAGGGAAATACATTCCAAAAGAATAAAATGTTAGGACAAGAGTCTAAAACTAGAGGGACCCAGGTTTAGATGCAATGAAAATTTTACTTCATTGAGAGGGTAGTAGATAAGTGGAATAGCTTAATAGCAGAAGTGGTAGAAGTTAACATAGTGAGGGAATTTAAGCATGCATGGGATAGGCATAGGGACGTCCTGAACATAAGACAAGACCAAGAACCAAATAAGGTTTGAGATTTTTACAGTAGGAAAAATGGGCAGACTAGATGGGCCGAATTATTCTTATCTGCCATCAAATTCTAGGTTTCTAAATGAACTGGTGAACATAATCCAGTTCTTGATGTCCCCACCCACTCACTGCAGACTATAAGGGTGTTAGATTTATCTTTTAATAATAAAGCATTTTTGAAAGCCATAAAATCTGGCAATATTTAATAGATTGGACTTACTTAAAATTTGGTACATGGGGGGGGGGGTAAGAAAGCTTAAACATATTTTGGCCAAAACTTTAATATTTATGTATTTATTTTTTTTAAACAAGTGAATTAATGTCATAATACATGTTATACACAGGGTTCACATTCAGTTAATTTGTATGAAGAGGTATGGGGCGCTTTTCTGTTATTTAATTTGGGGATTGTGGAGGGTCCAATCGTTCCTTGCTGTGCTTCATATTTTGTTCTTGTGTGTAAATGGTGGTGTTTTTGCATCACTTACCTCTTACCTATATGTTGTATTATGCATATGTTTTATAACACACTTAGGTTTCGATATTTATTTATTTTTGCTGGGGCAATATCACCACACACTGTTCTATGAATGAATCTACACAGAGCCACATGCTGGGGCTGTTTCTAATCGCAGAATAAGTGATAAGTCTGGCCTTGAACAGAGATAGTTGGCAAACTGTGCAAGGAATTGACATAAAGTACCACCAAAACATAAAGGTTCATTTTTTTTTTTATTATTATTATTTTAAGGATTGCATTTCACATCCCTCTGTTCTTTGAGAATTTGGGGAATATTTATTCCCTATAGTGTAATTGAGGCCCTTGGTATGGCTATGCAATGTTAACCCTTTGAGTGCTAGAGGGGTACACTGCATACCCCTCTTGCACTCAAAAGGTTAACTCCTTAGGTGTTAGACACTTCAGCAGCAACCAAATTGTTACCCTTTTGCTGTCAAGGATCCAGCACTGCAAAGGTTACATGTATAGAGGAACAATCTTTTTACATAGAAAATGACTATTTGTTTAAGAAGATTGTAGCTTTTAAGACATACATCCTTAAATAAACAGTACATGTGTCATTTTTCATGCTGACTTGTGTAGTGGAAAAAAGCTTTGTGATTCCAATAATGTGATTTCAGCGGCAGATCACATTTATCTTGAAGGGAAAATAATACACACAATGAAAATAGGATCATATACTTTTACATAAATAGAGTCCAAATAAACTGTTCCTGTTGATTTAAAATGGGATTTATTTCCTTGAATTCTAGAAAGGTTGCATTCTGTGCATTCGGGCAGTCTCTACAGCGCATGACAGCTTCTGACAAACATCCTAGCGAATTATTATATAGGATATATATTGTAGGATGTTTCCTGTTGGGTAAAATACAGGTACTACCACTGCTGAGGGATGCATATTTCCAGAGTTATTATAGTTTACACCCATCTTTTTTACATTAGCATTACCCTCTAGTGGTCAAATACTAATTTATTTATTCTGTTACATTATAATGAAGAGAAAAGTCAGTGACATACAGTTCTCCATAGACTGTGATACATACTGCTGAGTCATGCTGTCAGAACTTTCAGGAAATTAATGCACATTAAATTCACTTCCTGATTATTTGAACCATTATACATTTTGAACCAAACAACTGACAGTGATGGGAGTACCCTTGTTTTATTCGGCAGAAAAAGCTCTGTAAGGTATAGTTTTTTTTTTTTTTTTGTTTAATCAAAAAGTTTACTGCTTCCACATCACGTGGTCCATATGTATACTAGCAAAATAATGCAATTTTAGGGCAAACCAACTTCACCAATGGGGGCAAACTTCTTAAATCCCTGATTAATGATTTAACCCTTTGAGCGCCAGAGGGGTTAAATGAGACTAGAGACCTCTCTAGCACTCGAGGTAAAAAAAGTGTTGCTTTGCAATGCATTGGAGACCACAAGTATTCATGGTGTTGAAAGTTCCTTTTAAATCAACTGTCATGTCTGTTTGTTCCCTTTGTTGAAGTTGATTTGACCCAGCATTGCACTGTTTTGCATTTACACGTTTGGACACAAACACCATGTAAATCAACTGGTATGTTTATTTCTCCCCTATAGTGCAGTTGGTTTCCTCAGAATTTCTTATCCTGTAGAGCAGAGTACATTAGCCTTAATCCTTTGAGTGCCAGAGGGGTATGCAAACCATTGCAAAGCAATGCGTTGCATACCACTCTGGCACTGAAAGGGTTAAAGAAACATGATTGCATCTACTAGAGCTCTCTGATATATAAACAAGCTAGCTATTCAACCCATAATCAGTCTTCAATTGTTAAAAAATATTTTCTCCTTTTTCTTTTGTAGCTGGTACTAGTTTTCCCTGGACCAAATGCTGTGTCTCTAAAAGACAGCCTGTCACACCTGAGTAGTTTTAATAAGTCACAAAGAGAGATCTCTTGTGGACCATCTTCCAAACGTCTAAAATGTACCACAGAAAATGATGGGGGCAAAAACAAAGATATTGAGAATGTGGAGGAAGACAAAACAAAGATGAATTGTTTGAAAAAGGTAGTCTTCATTGACAGTACCTGGAACCAAACAAACAAAATTATATCAGATGAACGACTTCAAGGTAATACTTTCAACATTATACTGTATACTTAAATCACACATATCATGACCACGCTTTCATATGTAGCGCTGTTAACTTTTCCTTGGGGGCAAATGCACAGAAGAAAAGTGGTGAAAGTTTTGGACAAACCAAACTGCATTACAAGGAGAAAATATAAATAATTTTGATTTAAATGGGTTGTTTCCCCTCCAAATTGTTCCACCTTTTTGCTTTATGAATCTGGCCCTTTGTACATAGAGCAATGGTTGTAACTCTTATCCTCCTTACTCAGCTGTCTGATAATGATGAAGGCTGTAGTCAGACAACAACTGGAGGGCTGCAGGTTTTTTTCTCCTAAAGACACCCCAACCTTTCTTTATTTCCACTGCATTGTGATAACAATCCTATTCAGGAGCAGAACAGGAAATCCTCTGGACTAAACAATTTTTTCCCCTCAACTCCAGTGAACCCGTACAAATTCAGTTTTGCAACTGAGGCCCTCAGCCACTGCCTGACTAAATCTCCTATTATTCGTTGTAGTCTGGCAGCAGCTGAAGGGCCTCAAGTTACCCACTATTGTGCATAGTGATCTCCATTAAAGTGTTAGTAATGTCCAAAAAAAGTTTTTTGCATATAGAAGAGCTTAAAAAGCTGAGCTATATGGAAAAAACCGTATCTCTCAAACCGCTATGGTTTAAGAGATACAGGCGTTTAAAGTTTGCTGTCTCCTACTGACAGCTGTAAAGCTGTCAGCAGGAGATTCGTGTCGGTTGACACGGTGGCGCTTGAGAAGTGCAGAGATCTTGTTACTTACAAGGAATACCGTCATTGGAATGGTCTAAAACGTAGGAGACAGCAAACTTTAAACGCCTGTACCTCTTAAACCATAGCGGTTTGAGAGATACTTTTTTTTGCATATAGCTCAGCTTTTTAAGCACTTCTATATGCAAAAAACTTTTTTTTGGACATTACTAACACTTTAAAGACTGTCTTTAGCTCACACATCCTCAATGATAAGTCCTAGAGAGAAAAGCCCCAAACCCCTTGAAAGCTAGAGCGATCTCCAAAGCAATGCATTGGAAACCTCTAGCATTAGGTGATGTAAAAGTATCTGTTAAATCAATGAGAATTAAAAAAAAAAAATGTATTTATTCCCTTTGCAGTTCATATTGTCCTAGAACTGCTCAATGTTTCTTTGTGAATTTGCCCCCCTTTGTCTTTGTCACATCCTATATAATAATTTGCTGCGACATGCGCAGTAGACACTGCTGCGCGTGCTGCAGTCATGCGCAGTAGAGACTGCCCGCACCGCGGCTGATACAGAGCTCTGTATCAGCCTTGGCACGAGCAGTCTCTACTGCGTGTGACTTCCCTGCGACCGGGTGGCAGTGGCACTGTGGCGCATGTAACGGGCTGTTCAACTAGTTGTTAAATAAAGTGGCTGGCTGTAGCCTACAACATAGGTCTGATGGGGAAACATAGCTACACTTGTATATACTCTAGGTAAGATACATGACAAGGGACATTTCTTCAGCAGAACACTGAAATAAATGCATAAGGGGTAAACATCACCAACTTCATTTTGTGCCAACAAACCACTTAAATGCATTATTAGGCTGTATATACTGCCTTTGTATTTGTTTACATTTTTTGAACCTGTTGAATGCCAAAGGGTTGTTCAAAGCATTTATTGCCCTATGTGTAAATGGCAAATACAGATGTCTAAAGTAAGATCTGTGGCATTTTTAGTTCCCCTTGCAAATTATTTTAACCCTTTAAAGACCAAAGGGGTGTCCAACGCATTGAGAAGCAATGTATTGCACACTCCCTTGTCTTCAGTGTGTTAAACAATAAAAATGTGATCCTTATGTAAAACATTATCACTAACTAATCTTTAGCAAGTAGACATTTAGTGTTTAGTATGTATATGTTTGTTTCGTGTAATGAAGCTTATTATTTTAACTATGGAATGTATATACATAATTCATAGACTTTCTTTAGTGCATGCTTGTGTTGAATGCCGTTACATTATTTAGTTGTTTTTTGTTTTCTTGAGTAAAAACTTTGGACATCTAAGCCTATAGTGTGGCATAATATACTAGCTATCAGGATGTCTTATGACGTCTAAAGTGTTTATGTGCGAGAAGGTAGACTTGTTTGAAGTGATTTGTTCCTTTGAATGCGTTCTCTTTAACACCTACTGAGGAATAAGTCATGCCTTACTAATTTGTCAGACAAATTCCATTCTGCCAAATCACAAGTTTTTCTTGGTAAAAGAAAGAAATCCGTTTGTTTATGATTCATAGATCTGTTTCCAAAATGAAATGGGTAATTAGTCATTTGTGCATTAGCATACAACCACAAATACAGGATATGGGATCTATAAAGAATATAAAACGAAATACCATAAATATAAGGTTACTATAGACATGTCAACTTATTTTTAAAGTAAAAGGCTATTCTAAGGTTTTCAAATTGAAAAATCTGCTATTTACTATGAATACACATCCCAGGGTGGATTCATTCTCCCCCCCCCCCCCGAGCATTTCTGATTAAGAAAGCAACATGCTTGTTTACAGTTGGCAGCATGGAGCATAAAGAATGTTGCGTTTTTCAACCAGTTTATCCAAAAGTCTGATCTAAATAAAACAGAATTCTATTTTTTAATCCACTTGCCTTAAAGTGGACCTTTTTTCTCTTTTAATAACAAGCTGTTGATGGATGGCTGGAGCTGTAGTGTGGCAGCAGCTTTAGGACATAATTATGCCCACCCTTGCTCTACAATATCTCTAATTTGAGATGTTATTGCATAGATTCCATAGAACCACACAGCAGTTGGAGGGTTTCTTACTCTCTTCTTTATCATACCTGAGGGCATCTCCCCAAAAGCTGGTTGGAGATAATAAGAGTTGCAGTCCCAGTTGGAGTGCCAAAAGTTGCTTACCCCTCCTATATAACAACTTACAGCAAACCTGCTACCTTATTTGATGCCATCCGTATGGTGGCTAGGGTTTCCACCATGTCTGTGGTGGCCAGATGAGCTCTTTGGCTCAAGATTTGGTCTGCTGACACTGCTTCTAAGAAAGCCTTGCTTTCCCTGCCCTTTCAGGGTACCTTAAGGATCTGATCAGTGAGGCCACAGGGGGTAAGAGTACTCGTCTAACCTTGGTTCCTAGGAAGAAATTGCCGCTTAGGCGTAACCATTTTTTTTGTTCCTTTCAGAATGAGACACGTCCGGCGAACCAGACAGTTCCCTCAGCACCGCGTACCTACCTCCAAGCCCAAACAACAATGGAAGCCCAAGGTCTCCTCCAAGCCCAAGGCTTCCAAGACTTCTTCGGCATGACTCGCCAAACCCGGGGCCGCACTCCGCTGTGGGTGGTCGTCTGCGACACTATCACAGCGTTTGGGAGGACTCCATGATGGACCCATGGGTTTTACTGGTAGTGATGGGAAGGGTACAAGATCCCTTTCATTTCTCTTCCTCCCTTTTGCTTTCATCTTTCTCATTCTCTTCAAGGTACAGAGAAACGCTCTCTGTTCGACAGCACTGTTCAGGCTCTTCTGGACAAGGATGTTCTACAGCCAGTGCCTATCCATGACAGGGGTTCGGGTTTCTACTCAAACATCTTTGTGGTCATCAAAAAGGACGGCAGTTGTCGCCCTATTTTGGACTTGAAGGATCTCAATTCCTGGGTGACACAGACTCATTATCGCCAGGAGTCTCTACGCACAGTTATTGCTGCCATGTCCCCGGGGGAATTCCTTGCTTCTCTGGATCTTCAGGATGCGTATTTACACATTGCCATTCATCCAGAGAGCCGGCAGTGCCTCCGGTTTGCCTGCGACACGGGACATTTTCAGTTCTCAGCCCTTCCATTTGGTCTGACGACGGACCCTCAGGTCTTCAACCATGTCCTGGGTGCCTTGATATCCGTCCTCCATCAGAACGGCATCAGAGTTACTCCATACATGGACGACTTGCTTCTGAACGCCCTCTCTGCGGAACTCCTTCATCAGCAAGTTCAGAACTGCATTCAGGCTCACCCATCACGGGTGGATCATCAACTTGGACAAGTCAGAT
Organism: Rhinophrynus dorsalis; assembly: GCA_037306005.1. Classification (NCBI taxonomy): domain Eukaryota; kingdom Metazoa; phylum Chordata; class Amphibia; order Anura; family Rhinophrynidae; genus Rhinophrynus; species Rhinophrynus dorsalis. The sequence goes on from CM074721.1 coordinate 403,712,710, forward strand.
CTTGTCCCATCCCAGCGCCTCGTCATCCTGGGCCTTCTCTTCGACACTCAGAAGAGCATGGTGTTCCTCACAGATTCTGTCTCAGGATCCGGTTCCAGTCCAGAAGCTATCATCTCTGGTAGGGAAATTAATTTCCACCATAGAAGCGGTTCTGTTTGCCATGGCACACACCAGGAAGCTCCAGAGGTTCGTGATCCAGGTGTGCAAGGGTCAACAGGATCTTCAGAAGTCATTTGTTTCCCTTCCTCTTCATGTGGAACTGAGCTTGTCATGGTGGATCGACCTTTCGAACCTGCTGAAGGGCAAGTCCTTTCTGGTGACCTTTTGGACCAAGGTGACGACGGACGCCAGCCTCTCTGGCTGGGGTGCAGTCCTGGGTCACTTGAGCGCTCAGGATCGGTGGTCTCCAGAGGAGTCTCTCCTTCTGATCAACATTTTGGAGCTTCAGGCAGTATTTCATGCCCTGAGACATTGGACATCTCAGCTAGAAGACTGTCCGAGTGGAATCCGACAATGCTACGGCCATGGCTTACATCAACAAGCAAGGCGGAACAAGAAGTCTCTCTGCTTGGTTAGAGTTCAAGGCTATTTTGTCCTGGGCAGAAGATCACTTACCTTCTATATCCACAGTGCACATTCCAGGCGTAGACAACATCATGGCAGACTTCCTCAGTCGACACACAGTGGACAAAGAAGAGTGGGAGTTGCATCCACAGGTGTTTCAACTCATTGTTCAGAGATGGGGTCCTCCTTACATCAACCTGATGGCAACGAGACACAACAGGAAGGTACCAGTGTTCTGCTCTCGGTGGCGAGACCCTCTGGCGGTGGATGCAATGTCCATTCTGTGGGCCTTTCCTCTGGCTTACATCTTTCCTCCCCTTCCCATGCTGCACAGGGTGTTACGGAATTTACAACTGGAGCGTTGCCCAGTCATTCTGGTTGCTCCATACTGGCCTCGCCAGTCTTTGTTTCCGGAGCTCTTGGATCTGTCAGTGGCAGAGCCCTTTCGGCTTCTCGACGGACCGGACCTTCTTCTACAGGGTTAACTGTGGAAGGAGGATGTTCATCAGCTAGCTTTGACGGCTTGGAAATGGAATCCTCAATATTGAAGAAGAAGAGCTTTTCTTCTGGTCTGGTGACTACTATGCTCAGTGCCTGCAAGCCTGATTCTTCCAAGATCTACTATTGCGTCAGGTCGACTTTTCTGTCCTGGTGCGCTGACAGGGACCTGTCTCAGGATTTTGATCTACCTACGGTCCTGGCCTTTTTGCATCACGGTGTGGATAAGGTTCAGACATCTGCTCTCTGTTTTCTTTCAGACACACATTGCCATGCTTCCTGATGTCAAGGTTTTCTTCCAGGGCGTTGCTCATACTCATCCTGTTTTCAAGTCTCCCACTCCTCAGTGGGATCTTAACCTGGTTTTGGGCATCCTTCAGCACCCTCCTTTTGAGTCTTTGGCTTCTATTCCTCTAAGCCTGTTGACGTGGAAAATCTCCTGGCGATTGTGTCAGTTCGACGTGTCGCAGAGTTGCATGCTCTGTCCTGTAAACCACCCTATTTGGTGTTTCACAAGGACAAGGCGGTGCTTTGCACTTCTAAGGAGTTTCTCTTGAAGGTGGTTTCGGAGTTTCACATCAATCAGGAGATTGTGGTGCTCTCTTTCTGCCCTGACCCCACCTCTGACAAGGAGAGGGATCTCCACTTGTTAGACGTGGTGCGTTTTCTCAAGTTTTATGTGCATCACACTGAGTCTGTCAGGCAATCTGATGCGCTGTTCGTCATTCCTGAGGGTCCTAGGGCAGGAAGACCTGCATCCAAAGTGACTATTGCTTCTTGGATCAAGTCCGCTCTTCGCAAGGCTTATGAGCTAAGGAAGAAGCCAGTCCCTTTCGGGGTCACGGGTCATTCTACTCGATCTATTGGGGCCTCTTGGGCTTACAAGAATCAGGCCTCAACTGATCAGTTATGCAAGGCGGCCACTTGGTCGTCTGTGCACACCTTTTCGAAGCACTACCGTGTGGATGTGTTGGCATCATCTTATGCCAGCTTTGGGAGGAAAATCCTGGAGGCAGTATTGCCTGTCTAGGAATTTCCTTGGTTCTTAGTGCATCCTTATCTGTTGAACCCTGTTGGTTCTAGTTCAGTGTGCTGTGTCACGTTCCTGGGGTGCCGTTATCCCTGTTTGTGTCTGTTGACACTTCAATTTTTTGTTGGGCTATCACTGATCTGATGGTTCATATGTGTTCTGATGACTTTGGGGGCCTTGCACCTGGTCCTTGCCTTCTTTCCACCTCTGGAAAACTTAATGGTTGGAAGTCCCAGAGTTACCATTAACCTGTATTGGACGACAGAGAAAAGAGGATTTTAGTCTTACCTGTTAAATCCTTTTCTCTTAGTCCATACAGGTTACTGGTCTCCCACTCTGTCAAGAGACCATGCTTGGCTCTCCTGTGGCAGACTGTGGTGGTCCTTCAGGGTCATGCTCACAGGAGTCTTCTTCCCTTCTACTATCTAGTCATACTTAGTGTCTCAAATCTTTCTGGAGCTGATTGGCTAGCTGCAGCCAAGGAGGGAAGGGAGGCTCCACCCCCTGTGTACACTTTGAGAATTGTTTCTACCTACTAAGGGGCGGATAATCTCCCCGAGTTACCAGTAACCTGTATGGACTAAGAGAAAAGGATTTAACAGGTAAGACTAAAATCCTCTTTTTTAGTTCTACAAGATGGGGATTAGTAAAATTAAAGTATTACTATCCCTTTTAAGCCTTTTGTGAACACTGCCTATAGGGGCCAGGAAATGAAATGATCTCTCATTTGATGAAACTGGCTGTCTGTTCCAGAACAGTATGCCTTGTCCTTCACCTTCTCCATGCTCTAAATAGCACACCATGGGGGAGATTCACTAAGCAGTGATAAAGTGGAGGTGACTTCTCCAGATTATCACTTCTTCAGTTCCTATGTTATTCTATGGAGCCTGTTCACTAGGATCTGCTAAGTTTAAAGGGGAACTTCCACCTCACACAATCTTTACCTACACTAAGTCCTCATCTGGCGACTAGCTGCTTAGTAGTGCTAGTCGCCAGAATAATTACCTTATGTAATAGATTTCTCCTCTCTTCCATGGGTGACAGGCAGGACGGAGTGTGGATATCTTGCCATTGTGACGTCCACGCGCCTGCGCTGTCAGTCCCAGCCAGAGCCAAATGGCTCCTAGCAATGCCTCCTAGTCCCGACTGGGACTGACAGCGCAGGCACGTGGACGTCACAATGGCAAGATGTCCGTAATTATTACGTAAGGTAATTATTCTGGCGACTAGCGCTACTAAGCAGCTAGTCGCCAGATGAGGACTTAGTGTAGGTAAAGACTGTGTGGGGTGGTAGTTCCCCTTTAAGAAATCTTAGTGTATAGGCTTAATAGAATAACATAGGAATTGAAGAAGTGATAAACTGGAGAAGTCCTCTCCACTTTATCACCGCTTAGTGAATCTCTGGCCATGTTTGCATAAATGCTGTAGATTGTAATAGACAGCTTTGTGTGCCTTGAAACCTAAACCTTTCTTTTCCCACAAGGACTATTGTGGTACTACATTGTATGTTTGTGAACTATTTCTTGGTGTATTAGAAGTGATAGGAACAAAGTTTTTTCTGCTTAAGAGCCATCTTCTGGTAATTTCATATCAAGTTAGATATAAAAATACAGGGAAAGGTACAGATTTTAGCTTTTTATATATGAACTGTAGGGTAGTGCAAAATAGAAGGCATTCATAATTGCGTTTTTGTATTATGTCTAAAACACTGACATTTGGTGTTTTAAAACGATGAGTTTGTACCAAACATATGGCTTTATTCACAAACTAAAAGTGGAACAATTTTGAAGCAAACTAAACTGCACCACAAGGAACAAACAGGAATTTAACCCCTTAAGGAATGCACGGTCTAAGGGGGGGCACTCTGGAGATCCAGTGCTGCGTGCAGCTGCACAGCGATCACGAACTTCCATGACGTGCCAGGACCACCATCGGTCCTGGCACGTCATCTGATGTTAACCCTTTGAGTGTCAGAGGGGTAGCAATGCATTGCAAAAATGCTTTATATTAAAAGCTAAATCTATCTAATGCCTTCATGACTTAACTGACTTGCATTCAAACAAGGATCCTTTGCAGTGAGTGGGTGGAGACCTCAGGAACGGGAACATTCCCACCAGTCCAATTATATAGAAGTCTGTCCCACCCACTACTATATACTGCAAGAAGCCTGTATAATACACCTTTCCACTATGCACTGAGTTTCTCATTTTCATTTACTCGAATGACCTGGAGTGATTACAGGCTAGGTGAGCTAGCCAAAATAATGCCATGTACTATGCATTTAAAAACCTTTCTTGCAATAAGCAAATGTGCATATATAAACATTTTTGGTGCACTTCATTATGTACTATCATTATCATTTTTACAAGTAGCATTTACTGAAATATTGTGAAAAAGTAGCTAGAATGAGGAGAGAACATTTTGAAGAAAAAAGGGGAGAAACGCACAGTGCTAAAAACACCATATTTAAAATAAGTGAAGTAATACATTGGTATAATATATGTTTTACACAGGTTCGCATGTAAATGGGGTAAGTTGCACGTTGTAAAGCAAGGTGTTGCTCATCCCTTTGAACTCACAGGTTTAAGAATAACCTTTTCTTAACCCTTTGAGTGCCAGAGGGGTATGCAACGCATTGCAAAGCAATGTGTTGCGTACCCCTCTGGCACTCAAAGGGTTAATTGCTGATGCTTACCATTAGCATAGGGCTGAATTGGTCAGAATCACTGAACTGCTAGGCTGTCCACCTTTAGTTTCACGGATCTTTCTTACGTCCCATGTGAAGTAAAGTCCCCTCCTTCAGGAGTTCAGGGCATGGTTCCTGTGTTCCACATGGACTTAGCTAAAATGATTTATCGGTAAATACAAGAAAATCCCCATTCATTTGTTTTTAAAACCAGTCCACTGTCATTTTGAACAGACTTTATCAAACTGCCAAATTTTCCTTGCTCTAGTGAGTTTAGTGGTGTGAAAATTAAGGAACGAATCTATCCAAATAAGTCTTTGAAGGAAAAATATTTTGAAACCTGTTCATAATACAGCTAGTGTAAAAACCCATGTACATAGGCCAAGGTCCTGGTGATGTTAACCCTTTGAGTGCCAGAGGGGTATGCAACGCATAGGGGTTCAAAGGGGTTAAGAAGGCCGGTCCTGCTCTGCATCCTGCCACTGACGTAGTCATGCACTGAAGAGACTGGCCAGCACAGAACTTCCAGCACTCTGTGTGGGCAGTCTCTACTGTGCATGACAGCATCAGACAAACATCCTAGTGAATTATTATATAGGATGGGGACCTATCTAGCATTCAAATGCCCCACTTAAAAATTGTAATTAATGAGTGTATTGGGATTGTTTTTGTTCAGCTGAATTGCTGCACACTTGTTTTTACACACATGATCCATTGTATTTAGTTATTTCTATCAGAAGTGTACAGTGTTGGGGAATACATTGACATGTTATAAGGTAAGTATAAAGCAATTGATTCCACAAGATACTTTAAAGCGGAACTATCACATAGATATAATTGCCCCTCAATTAATTGTTAGCATAGCATTAATCATTGAAATAGTGTTATAGTGTTTATTAACCCCTTAAAGACCCATGATGTGCCAGGACCGTCACTGCTGTCCTGCACATAAAGGGATAGTAATATTTAAAATGTAAAAAAATATATGTTGTAGGGTTTATCCCCCTGAGTAAAACAAGGGTACTCCCCCTGCTAAGAGTGGCGCTGTTGCTACACCATCCTATGGACAGCTCTGGTTTGTAGACCATAAATCTCCATAAGATGGTGTAGCAACAGCACCACTGTGAATTTTCAGGCAACTGTGATATTGCACCTAAAAAAATTCAAGTTTGAGCTGTTTATATATATATATATATATATATATATATATATATATATATATATATATATAAAATAAAATATATCTCAGCAGCGGGAGTACCCTTGTTTTACTCAGGCGATAAACCCTTCAACATATATTTTTTACATTTTAAGTATTACTATCCCTTTAAGGAGCCCTGAATCCATTAATACAAAAAAAAAAAATGCCCCGTGGCTAAGTGCCATCATTTTTTGGAATCATAAGTTTGTATGAGACTCACCTCAAAAGGACAGCACAGACATCTTGGTGAAGAGGGGGAGTTGCATTGTACCGTATGGTACAGGGAGGGACGGACAGCGCAGGTACACGGATCCTTTTTTGCCAAGATGTCTGTGCGGTCCTGTTGAGGTGAGTATCATGCGAACTTATGATTCCAAATCATGCTGGCACTTCATAAACATTACAACACGATTTCAATGATTGCCCCCAATTCATTGTTAGTGTAACGGTAATTATATCTATGTGATAGTTCCGCTTTAAGGTCTCAGATTTTGTGTGCACCTATGAAGACTAAATATCAATCCTCTTAGTGTACAATTAAACCTCGCATTGACCCTTCCAAAATTCTAGATTGCATGTTTTAGAATTGGCAACTAGTTTCCATCGATAGTTGAACCTTCTTATAGGCAACAGGAATTGCATGCAAGCTTCTCAATGAATGGAATCTGACAAAAGCTGGAGGTGACAGACATGATATTAAAGGAAGTAATTTGAAAGTATGTGTTTGTTTTCTTTGCATGCTGTTATGCTGCTTTATGTGCCATGAACGATGAGGTTGTGATTTACATATCGTGATGAGAATGAGGGTGATGGTTACATATGTGTCGGAACCATACAAATAATATAAATAAAATCATGAAAAAGAAAAAAAAAAAAGGAAATAAAATATTCACCACCAGGGAAAAATCATTTATTTTCACAACCTGCCCCACACATGTGAAAACAGGCAGTTGGTTTAACATCTGCTATTTACTATTTTTTTCCCTTTTTTCTTTTTTTAAATCTGTACTGTAGCAGCATATTCAGACAGAAATATGTGAGACAGAACCAGAAGCATTGGACTTCTGCCGTGTTTAGTGCTTTTGACTTTTTATAGGATGGGCAACCCGAGGCCCTCCAGTATGTATATATGTATATGATTTTCTTTTCTTTTTTTTAAACAACACATTTCTCTGTACCAAAGGGATGTATTATATTAAAAATACATTTTAGAGCAATTCAGTTTGCTAAAGAGTTGAAATTCTGGAGCAAACAAATCAGAGAGTAGAATGTTGCAGAGACTTGTCGCTTCTTTCTTCAGAATATAGCAAAAAATCTGTCCATTCCTCTCTCACTCTAGTACAGAAACTCTCGTGCATGCTCTTATCCTTTCTCGCCTGGGCTACTGCAACTCTTTACTTATTGGTCTTCCTACTAACCATATTGCTCCTCTTCAATCAGTTCTTAATTCAGCCACCAGAATACTCTTCCTCTCCTCCAGGACAGTACTCACCCCACCACTTTTAAAATCATTGTCATGGCTTCCTATAAAGCTGTGTATCACATTCAAAATCCTCCTCATTACTAAGGTTCTCCATCACTTGTCCCCGTGTTATATTTCATCTTTGATATCCTGCTGTATTCCTGCACGTCCACTACATAGCACACATGCTGGACAACTCACTCTCCCTTTAACCACTATCACTGTTTCACAACTGAAGGCTTTGTCCCTTACTGCCCCCTACATCTGGAATGCCCTACCACCCAGTATTCGCCAAGCATCAACCCTCAACAACTTTAAATCTAAACTAAAAGAGCACCTTTTAAATACACCAACAGTATAATATGAAAACATTATATCATTATATCTACCAGATCGTATCTGTATGTCACCCATCATATACTTAGATTGTAAGCTCTACGGGGCAGGGACCTTTCATCCTCATGTATATTCACGTGTTCCCCATATGATTGTCTTTATAAGCACTTAATCACTGCACTTATTGTACCACTTCTATATCAAATTTAAAGTCCCAAGTACACTGGTTGGTGCTATATAAATAAAATATACAATACAATACAACAAACTGCAGCACTGTAATGGAGACCTCTCTAACATTCAAGGGGTTAAAAAACCCATTTAATCAAAGGGAACTTGAAGGATTTTCTATGGTACAGTTGGTTTGCCCCAGAATCCCACTTCTTTAGTTTTATTGAATTTCATGTTTGGTTTTCAGAAATCCCTACATTCCTGGAGATGTTGCGAACAGTTCAGCTGACGCTACTCAGCTGGGGACTGTAGTGGCAGTGATGTCATGCATCTCACTTCCATCAGTTGAGACTGGAGAGTAAGATTATTGTGGCTTTATTTGCCAGATGAGTTGTGATGCTAGAAAATGCTAACTGGCTATGTCATCAGAATGATTGATTTATAAAATTGTAGATATTGATAGATTTCCCTGCAGGGATATTAACAATGATGGACAATTTTTCCTTTATAACAATCCAAGTTTTTATGTTCTACACTAGCAAAAGAAACACGGCATTGCCTGTGTGAGAAGAGGCAGGGTGGAGGAGAGAGAACCACACATGCACATGTTCTCCCCAAGAAGGGGGGGGGGTCTAATACCCTTCAAAGCGTGACCTTTTTCCCACTGGGGAAGAGTCCTTCCTGCACAAAGATGAAACAGAATAGGGAGATGTTGATTCTTTTTCTCTCTGGACATTTTTTAAAAGACTTAGATTGAATTATGTATTCTTCCATTATGATTCTCTTAATAAGGTGGTCCTTGAGGAAAGAAAGTTGCAGAATAAAAGGGTCTTTTTATCTAAGCTTTTTTTCACTACTTTATCCTTCTTCCTCTGCTACGTTGCAGCTGTAGGCCATTACTCCAGAAATTGAACCCCCTTGTCTCTTACCTCTCCAAGTACACAGTTTTACCTGTTGTGGATGAAAATATGTTCAAGGATCAGGAGGACCAGCCTCTAGATTCTGTTCTTCAGCACTAAGATACGATAAAGCTGTGATAAAGAGGAGATAATGTCATTGATATCACTTCTCCAATTCATATGTTATTCTATAGATCCAATGCGCTAGGATCTTAATGCATAGGTTCTGTAGACTGACATAAACTGGAAGGTTTATCACGCTGAAGAAGTGATCTCTGCTGTATCCCTTTGAGTGCCAGAGGGGTACTCAATGCATTGCAGAGTGGGCTTTTCTTGTCTCCTTATGCCCTTTCATTCGGTTCATGTCCTGAGTGTCTTGGGGGCCCATGGCGTTCCATGAACGGAGTTGTAGTTGTTGCTAGGCAATGGTAACAGGTAAGAATACATTTCCCAGAATGCCTGTTTTGCTGGCTTTCTTCCAATTGGTTTCCTGTTTTGCAGTTGCCATTTTACTTCTCTCTTACTTATCCTACATAGAGGTAGACACACTCTGTGCTCCTTCTCCAGATTAACTCTTCACCTGCCAGATAAGTACTTTCTTGGGCTTTTTTGGTTGAAATAGGAAACTGTTACTAGTTGTTTATACTGGTTTTAGACACTACTCCTATCAGGATGTCGTATTGTAAGGGACATGGGCCTAGACCTAAGACTAAGGACTCAGTGGCATCACTGACCCCCCTTTCTTACTGTTCCTCATGTCAAACGTGGCTCCGTAGAGAGTATTCTGGGTCACTCTACCCCTGATGTGCTGCTGCCCCTTCTACTCTGCCAAGCCCCTCCAGCACTGAACACGAGCCTGTTAGGGTGAAATCACTGTTGTCCACAGTGACCCAACTTCCTTTCTCCCTCCAGGAGGTTCTTCAGTCCTGGAAGCCCTCCATTACTTTTAAGTATGTGGCCCCCAGATCTCAGAGTATGCCTCTGCTCATAGGGGCCTCCTCTGAGGAGGAATTTTCAGAGGGAGGCGGTGAAAAAGGAAAATATAAGGATAAGGATTCTTCCCAATCCGATGGGGATTCTCATGAAGCAGACCCCCTTCCCTTGGCTGAGGGACTTATTAGGACTGTTTTGGAGACCCTTTAAGTCCATGACACTCCTGATGAGGGGCCTTCCTCTGTGGATGTCTTCGGAGACATAGGAAATCTTCTACTGTATTTCCTCCTAATGACAATCTTGATCATATACTTATGGATGAGTAGAAGACTCCTGATAACAGGTTGTCTATCACAATAAGGTTTTGTAGGCAGTACCCCTTTTTCTGAGGCAACTTTGGTGCAGTGGGCCTCTCCTCCTACTGTGGATCCCCCAGTCTCCAGGGCTAGCCAAGTCCACTGCTCTGCCTTTGGCAGATGCAGCGGTACTGAAGGATGTGGCAGATAAGAAACTTGATTCCATCTTCAGGGCTAATGTCACATCCACTGGGGCTGCTTTGAGGTCTAGTTTTGCCTCTTCTTGGTTTAATAGAACTTTTGCCTTGTGGGGAGAATAATTGGGGGAAGCTGTCTGTGCAGATGTTTTTTTTTTTTTAGCCAACATGAAGAAGGCCAACACTTATGTTCCTGAGGCTCTTTTTGAGGCAGTCAGATTGTCTGCAAAAGCCTCAGCCTTCTCAGTTACTGCTCAGCGCACCTTGAGGCGTAAGATTTGGTCTGCAGACCAATCTTCCAAGAAGTCACTGGTTTCCTTACCCTTTCAGGGCAAGTCCCTGTTTGGACCGGAGCTAAAGCAGATTACTGCTACCATGGCGAGGAAACTGCATCTTTTTCATCCCCGCCAAACTGAGACACAATGGCTGCAACGTTTGCAGTCTTCCCACACACACACACACACACCCACACACACACAAGCCCAGACAGCAGTGGCCAGCCCAAGTTAACAGCTTCAAGGGCTAATGTGTCAAGCCAGCTTCTGCATGACTCATGGAATCCTGGTCTGCAGGTTCCCATAGGAGGGAGTCTTCACCTGTTTTGGGACTCCTGGGAATCCTCAGTCACGGACCAGTGGGTTTTGGGGATAATTTCAGCAGGGTACAGAATAGATTTCAGATCCCTTCCACCTTTTAGTTTCTACTTGTCTATAGTTCCAAAAGTGCCGGCCCAATTAAAGCTGTTTTGGTAGGCAGTGAATTCACTGCTGGAAAAGAGGGTCCTGGTTCCAGTACCTCCCAGAAGCAAGGTTCAAGTTTCTATTCCAACCTGTTTGCAAAAATTATGTGGAGACTGCACACTTCAAGATGGAATACTTGCATTCTGTCATCACAGCAATGTGCCCTTGGGGAGTATCTGGCATCTCTGTACTTTCAGAATGCGTACCTGCACATTCCAATTCATACAGACAGCCAGCACTATCTGCATTTTGCCTTAGGCTCAGAGCACTACCAGATAATCTCTCTGCCATTTGGTCTGGCCTCAGCTTCTCTGGTGTTTATCAGGGTCATGGGGGCCTTAGCAGCCTTCATTCACACCCAAGGCATTTCCACGACACCTTATCTGGACAACCTTTTGATCAAGGCTCCTTCAGAGAAACTCTTAGCCCAGCACTTCCAAGAATGTCCACCATGGTTGTATCCTGAACATGTTGAAATCTTCTACAGTACCTTCCCAGGAACTGGTGTTCCTATGCATGATGTTCAACACCCGTCTCGGGAAGGTCAAGAAGGACAAGATCCCTTGGCCACAGTCAGGGAGTACATGAGAGTTCTGGGCAGGCTAGTGTCAACACTAGAGGCAGTGCCTTAATCTGCAGTGCACACCAGTGGCATGTCATCCAGAATTTGTACGGGAACTCAGCACTTCTATATCAGCAGATCTCGCTCTTTCTCGAAGCCAGACGGGACCTGCAGTAGTGGTTACAATGGCGCAACCTGGAAAAAGGGAAGTACTTTGAGATCCCAGAATGGACTGTGGTCATGATGGATGCCAGCCTGAGTGGCTGGGGTGTGTTTTTGGGGTCAGCTGGGGATCCAAGACAGGTGGGCTGTGGAGAAGACTCTTCAGTCCCTCAATGTCTTGAAGTTCAGGGTGATCCATCTCGCTCTTGTGTACCGGACCTCTCTGTTGAAGGGGTCATCCAGGACGAGTCCAGTCAGACAACGCCACAGCCGTGCCGTACATAAACGGTTGGGAGCACTCGAAGCGCCACTGCCTGGCACAAGGTGAGGTACATTCTAGGTTGGGCAGAAGCCCACTTTCTGGCCATCTCTGCCATTCATATTGCAGGGGTAGAAAATGAACTGACTGACTTTGTAAGTTGCCAAGACGTGGACCCAGGAGAGTGGCTACTGTTATAGCTTCTTGCGGCTGCTGCCCAAGCCAACCGCAGCTTCCCCCAGCGGCTCAGACGCAGTGTGTTCCGGCTGCCCCCGACGCAGTCTTAAGTGGCGGCCCCAGCCGCAGCGCTCTTCTGGCAGCTCCAGTCGCAATGTAGTCAGCCCTCTGTCTCCTCTTCTGGGGCGCAGGGGTTGTTGGCGGCTTCAGCCGCACTGTCGTTTGGCGGCTACTGCCGCGTGTCACGGGAGGCTTGCTCTGGCTGGCTTCCAGCACAAGTCTGCATTGAATATGGGCGCACGTCTAAGGCTTGGACTTGCGCTCCGTTTAAAGGTACATCACACATTTTATGGACTTCTCCTCTTCCTGCCTCTTAACCTCATATACTGCCTGGACACAAGGCTCAGTCGCCCTTTCGTGGTGTCCAGTGCAGTTGGCTTGTGGTTTGTGCTTGACCTGGTTTGTCTGACTACTCGTTCTGGTTCCAACCTTTGGTTTGTCCGACTACCCTCTCTGTGTATGACCCTGGCTAGTCCGATAACCCATCTAGTGCAGACCTGCGGCTCTGGTTTACATTTCGCTCTATCCATATCCCAGCTTGTCTGACTAACCACCTTGGTGTACCTGGGATTGTCCACTGCGCACCCAGCATACAAATGCTCCAGTGGATAACTTGCTGGGTAACCTCGACTTCCCTTGCTCCTGTTCTATACTGCGGTGTTCAGGTGCGGACCTGTAGCGCAGTACCTGTCTTTGCAACGTTATCTGTACAGGTGCGGACCTGTAGTTCATTACTTCTGTCTCTGGAACGTTATCTGTACAGGTGCGGACCTGTAGCGCAGCACCCTACTTTGGTACCTTGTCAGTACAGGTGCGGACCTGTAGTAGATCCTCAGGTATGGACCTGAGACCGTTCTCTCCAGTTTGCCCTCTGGGGCTCGGTTCATTACTACTACAAAAGAACTATCCTTCCAGACGTCTTTATATTGCATGGTGTTCTTGCTGTACCGTTGTTCTGTATGTGGTGTATCTTAATAAAGATTGTGTTACCTACAGTACTGGTCCAGTTCTCGTTCTTGAGTCCGTGACAGGCTACGCAATCCGGAAGTGTTCCATCTGATTGTGCTACAGTGGGGACTGCCAACGATCAACCTGATTTCCTTAAGGGTCAACAGGAAGGTTCTGGCCTTCTTCTCCTGGAGGGGGATCCTCTGGCCTTTGCCATGGATGTAATATCGATTCCATGGAACTTCCACTTCGCTTATGTCTTTCCTTCGATTCCTCTCATTGCCAGGGTGCTCCGGAAGATCAGGATGGACGGTGCACCCATGATTCTGGTCACTCTTTATTGAACCAAGAAGGTGTGGTTTGTGGGCTTGGTGAGTCTTTCCAATCAGAATCCACTTCCGCTTCCTCCCAGGCCAGATCTCCTCCTTCAAGGCTATCTTTGTAAAGAGAATGTGGAAAAGCTAACTTTGATGGCTGTTGAAGCCCACATCCTGAGGAAGAAGGGTTTCTTTTCTTCACTGAGGTCATTTCTACTATGATTCAGGCTAAGAAGCACGTATTAACTAAGGTCTACCACAGGGTTTAGTCTATTTTACATTCCTGGTGTGTGGATATTGACCTGTCTTCACAGGAATTTGACCTTCCAATGGTGTTATCTTTTCTCCAGGATGGTGTGAACAAAGGATTCTTTAACAGAGATGTATTACCACTATCCCTGATGTCAAGTCGTTCCTTCAAGGTGTTGCTCATGCTTTCCCTGCCTTCAAGGCTCCCACTACTCCATGGTCCTTAATTTGGCTTTGGGTGTTCTGCAGCGGCCTCCTTTTGAAGCCCTTTCTACTAGCCCTGTGTGTCAGTTGATACATAAGATGGATATTCTTCTGGCAGTGGTCTTGGTATTCAGAGTCGCTGAATTGCAGGCCTTGTCTTGCAAGCCACCTTTCCTGTTTTTTCACAAGGTCAAGGCAGTTCTTCAAACTTCTCAGGAATTTCTTCTCATGGTCATTTCTGAGTTTCACATAAATCAGGAGAGTGTTGTGCCTTCTTTCTGTCCAGATCCTAAATCTGACAAGGAGAGGGGTTTCCACTTGATGGATGTGGGGCAGTGCCATAAATTCTCTGTGCACCATACAGAGTCTTGACGTAAGAAGTATTCCCTTCTTGTAATTTCTGAGGTTCCTTGGATTGGTCAGGCTGCTTCCAAGGTCACCATGGCCTCGTGCATCAAATCTACAATTTGACAGGTGTACGAACTCAGGAAGAACTTGTTCCCTTCAAGGTCACAGTGCATTCCACTAGGTCTTTAGGGGCCTCCTGTGCCTATAAGAATCAGGCCTTGACTGTGCAAGGCAGCGACTTGGTCCTTCTTGCATACCTTTGCAAAGCACTATCCTGTGGATGTCCAAGCTTCGGCTGAAGCTAGCTTTGGCTGTAAATTCCTTCAGGCGGTTCTGCCTGTCTAGGGAACTGTCTTTTTTTTGGGCCTTACTGTTGTTCAGGTGTTCTTTTGAGCCCCGTGGTTGTGTGCAGGTTTTTGTGTCTGATATCTGGTTTAATTTGGGCTGTTCTGGTTCTGTATAGTCCTAGGTAACTCCAGTATCATAGGGAAAGGCGTGAGATCCTTTCTCCTTCCCTGCCTCTGGCAGCCTACTGTTGGTATAAGCCCATGGTATGTGTATTCCATATTGGATGATAGTGAAAATATAGGAGTTTAGTCTTACTTGTTACAGTGGATATAAAAAGTCTATACACCCCTGCTCAAATGCCAGGTTCTTGTGATGTTAAAGAATGACACAAAGATAAATCATGTCGGAACTTTTTCCACCTTTAATGTGACCTATAACATGAACAATTCAATTGCAAAACAAACTGAAATCATTGAGGGGGAAATAAAAAAAAACTCACAATGACCTGGTTGCATAGGTGTGCACACCCTCTCATAACTGGAGATGTGGCTGTGTTCAGAATTAACCAATCACATTCAATCTCATGGTAAATAGAAGTCATTACACACCTGCCATCATTTAAAATGATCACGATTAATCACAAATTTGCTTAGTTGCATCTCAGAGCAAAAGCCATGGTCCGCAGAGCGCTTCCAAAGCATCAGAGGGATCTCATTGTTTAAAGATATCAGTCAGGAGAAGGGTACAAAAGAATTTCCAAAGCATTAGATATACCATGGAACACAGTGAAGACAGTCATCAAGTGGAGAAAATATGGCATAACAGAGACATTACCAAGAACTGGACGTCCCTCCAAAATTGATGAGAAGATGAGAAGAAAACTGGTCAGGGAGGCTTCCAAGAGGCCTACTGCAACATTAAAGGAACTGCAGGAATTTCTGGCAAGTACTGGCTGTGTGCTACATGTGACAATAATCTCTCATATTCTACATATGAATGGGCTATGGGGTAGGGTGGCAAGATGGAAGCCTTTTCTTACAAAGAAAAACATCCAAGCCCGGCTGAAGTTTGCAATAACAGACATCAAGTGCCCCAAAAGCACGTGGGAAAATGTGTTATGGTCTGATGAAACCAAGGTTGAACTTTTTGGCCATAATTCCAAAAGGTATGTTTGGCGCAAAAACAACACTGCACATCACCCAAAGAACACCATATCCACAGTGAAGCATGGTGGTGGCAGCATCATGCTTTGGGGCTGTTTTTCCTCAGCTGGAACTGGGGCCTTAGTCAGTGTGGAGGGAATTATGAATAGTTCCAAATACCAGGCAATTTTGGCACAAAACCTTCAAGCGTCCATTAGAAAGATGAAGAGGAAGTTCACCTTTCAGCACAACAACGACCCAAAGCACACATACAAATCCACAAAAGCATGGCTTCATCAGAAGAAGATTAACATTTTGGAATGGCCCAGCCACAGCCCAGACCTGAATCCAGTTGAACATCTGTGGGGTGATTTGAAGAGGGCTGTGCACAGGAGATGTCCTCGCAATCTGACAGATTTGGAGCACTTTTGCAAAGAAGAGTGGGCAAATATTGCCACGTCAAAATGTGCCATGCTAATAAACTCCTAACAAAAAAGACTGATTACTGTAATAAAATCAAAAGGTGCTACAACCAAGTATTAGTTTAAGGGTGTGCACACATATGCAACCAGGTTATCGTGAGTTTTTTATTTTTTCCCTTCAACGATTTCAGTTTTTTTTGCAATTGAATTGTTCACGTTATAGGTCACATAAAAGGTGGAAAAAGTTCTGAAATTATTTATCTTTGTCTCATTCTTTAACATCACAAGAACCTGGCATTTTAACAGGGGTGTGTAGACTTTTTATATCCACTGTAAATCCTTTTCTCTTAGTCCATATGGAACACAGTCTCTCACACACAGAAAGGGACCTCTGTTGGTCTCGCCTGCCTGGAGTTGGGAGTCATTGCTTAGGGTCTTTATTATCAAAGGAGCTTCCTTTTTCTATTGCTGTCCCTGTTGGTATGGTTTGATTACATCATAACTGGAGGCGGGGCAAGGGTTGAGCTGGAGGAGAGGCTGGGAGTCTCCTCCCACAACCCTCTGTCTTTCAAGAATGTGTTCTGCCCTCCCAAGGAGGAAGTCCACCTCATGGTACCTGTGTTCCATATGGACTAAGAGAAATTAATTAAACAGGTAAGACTAAAATACTATTCTACTCCTGGAATGTGTACAGCTGAGATGACTGGACCGTGAGCTTCTGCCCAAGTTAGGATATCCTCCATGTTATTTCACTGCCAGTTCCCCCTTGGAATGCCATGGCATTGTCTAAATGAATTCTCATCAGAATCCCAGTTAGTATGTTGATGGACTGTAGGCTTTCCTCTCCTGTCCATCTGCCTATGGCACCCAAGTGACCCATGATTGCACTCCAGCCTCTCAGGCTGTCATCTGTAATCATCAAGATCCACTCTGGAATAACAAAGGGCCTCTCACCAGGTGTGGCCAATGTAGCCACCACTGAAGGCTGGATATGGTTGATGCTCCAAATTCCTGGACCATGCCCTGAGCATGTCCCCCTGTAGTTCCCTCTTGAGAGACTGTCAGTAGTGGACTGCTTCCAGAGCAGACACCAAACGACCCAGGACTCTGCCTGAGGCACCTCCTGTAACAGAATCTGAATCTTCTCCTCCGTGAGACTCCGTGAATGCGGGCACTCTCTTGTATATGGTGAGCTAAGAGTTCTTCTGGCGGACCTTCCAAATATGAAGTCAGAGAAATGCCTTGGACATGGATGTATGCAGCCAAGGCTGCCATGATCTTTGTGAAGATTCTAGGTGCCAAATCCAGGCCAAACTGCAGAGCCGTGAACTGGTAGTGATTGGAGACAAAAGCAAAATACAGGTAGCGTTGGCTGTCCACGTGGATCAGGATATGTAGGACTTGTGCCCCTGGGCACATTTCTGCTATAACCGAACGCAAAGATTCCATCTTAAAGCACGTAGCAACCACATACCTGTTAAGGCATTTGAGGTCCAGGATGGAACATCAGCTGCCATCCTTCTTGGTAACCACAAAAAGATTGGAATAGAAAAAGACCACAAAGGCCAAGTTGCTCTGAAAACAACTGTAAGTTGGATTAAATATAGACTTAAAAACAAAATTGGATTATATACATTTTAGTATCATCTACCTTAAGCCAGCATCTGTAAAACAAAAAAAAAAAAAAATCTTTAATACCAAATCCCTAAACTTGTTTTGCTAATGCAGGTAGACAGTTATTACTGTTCTGTACAGTCACTCATTGATTTTGTTATTCTGTTATTGTTTATAGACTTTATCACACTGTCACTTCTGTGACACACGGCAAGCCTACTTATGCAAATATATATTATTAGGCTAGCTTGTTTCTAGATCTGTGGCAGCCATATCCTGGGGTGGCAGTAGTAGAGCAGTGGTAGCCCTGACTGCAGAGAGGTGCCTGGAGGCAAATTATTTTGAAAGGAGCTTCATATACCGTCCCACTTCTGCAACAATCACTGCACAGGCATTGCCTCTCCAGCTCTTCTTTCCCTCTCCCACCCTCCCTTTTATTTCTTATTTTCCATGTCTTTGTCCTTAAATCCCATTCGCTTCTCTGTGTGTGTAGCTTTCTCCCTCCCTCACACTCACCGCTCTGTCTTTTTCCCTCTCATTTGCCTGTCTTTGTGTGGCTTGCTCCCTCCCTCACATTTCCCTCTGTCTCTTTCTACCTCCCTCACATTCACCACTCACTTTCAACTTCCCATTCACATCTTTGTCTTTATCTTATTCGTCATCTGTGTCTTTATCTATTCCTCCCATTCACTGCTCCATCTTTCTCCTTCCATCCACTGCAGCCTTTCTCCCTCCCATTTGATGCTGTCTTTTTTTCCCAATCCCAACTCTGTACCTGTTTTTCTTCCTCTTATTCACCTCTTTGTGTCTGTCTTTTTCCCATCCCTCCATTTCATTATCCTCTCTTTTGTTTCCTTTATTCCTACAGACAATAGTAAAGGGACTACAGTAGCACAACCCAGCCAAATCCACCAGTCGGCTCCAAAAAAAAAAAAAAAAAAAAAAAAAAAAAAAAAAAAAGATATAACCAAGAAATAAATTGGAAACATAATACAAGGACAGCTGCATCTGTATTAGTCTCACCAAACTATAAAATAATAATATACAAAAACTTCTGTGCACGTCCCACAATCACTTTCCAAATGCTTCCAACAATATGCAATCACAGATACAAATAGAACACGCCAGGCTTATTCCCTTAGAATGTCCATTTGTTATCTTCACTCCGCACTTCAGAAAGCAGACAGTTCAAAGGGGTATCTGTTGGAAAGTCTCTTGTCACAATTCCTACCATAAGATGTGAATCGTACATGTAAAAAACAAAAGGTGCACAACAGTGTATTTTAGATTTAAAGATGGAATTCACTTCTGCACATACATCCTTCTACTCTTTCTGATCAAACACCTATATCTCTGAGCTAAAAATAAGGTATCCTCTTAAAGCGCCATCCCTCAGATTATTCACCTCACTCCAAAAAAATGAAACGGTACTAGATATTATGCCCTGTCACCATACAGAATCACACAAATAATTCTACTTCCATATCTCTTTAAAATAGGGTTTTTCCTCAGTCACACATCCACAATCTCATCTGACTGGAAGCAGAGTATCTTCACTGTGTGAATAGCCTTCACAAAGATAGAGATGCAGAATAGTGTAGTATATACTAAGCTTCCTTCAATATCCACTTACAATGGATTATAATAAACAGGAGTATTCAAGATGGATGATAATATTAAGGACACGTAGGATCAAAAAGCCAAAAAAAACCCTAAATTTATTCTAAAGAAAACATGTACATATAAGGAGTATCTAGTATGACTGAACCGGTAATGACACCGGACTCGACACTTACCAGAGGTTACAGAGAGCAAGGAGGAGTGAACATTCTGTTTGCCTGATGACGAACTATGGGTTTTTTGTTACGTCATATGTGATATATAATATATAACATTAGTTTATTTGTGAAATATATATAATGTTGCAACTAATGAGCACAAACACTTTTTTTTTCTTTTTTGATAGATCTAGTGCAAGTTGAATTGACTGAAAGGAAGACTTGCTTTTGGCGTCACCAGAAAGGATCACCAGACACTTATCTCTCTACTATTGAGGCTATTTACTACTTTATGGTAGATTATCACACACAGGTTCTACAGGTGGACTATCACGGAGAATATGATGACCTCCTTTTTTTCTACTCCTTTATGTACAGACTAATCATAGATGCCAAACATTCAGCTGGGAAACTCTAAAACAAAACTACTTATGTTTGGAAACAAATATGGAGCATTTTCTCAAGCTAAATGCAAATGACTACCATTAAAGTTTTTTGGGGTTTTTTTAAATGGTATACAGATTTTTCTTTCCAGACTATTTAAGTTTGTTAATTTACACCAAGAGTTGAGTCTCATTGTCTCCTATGGGTACAGAAATGCCCTCTTTGAAAAGAGGGAGAGTCTTCTCTTCCCAGTGAGTGGATGCATTCAAGGTGAATGCATGATATCTGAGCGATCTAAAATAAGTAAATATAATTATGTTTTGATGGGAGCATTCTGAAATTTCCTTTCTTATCCAGTCGTTTGCTTCTGTGGGTAGAAGAGTACCCTTATTTCAAGGTGGGAATACCCCTTTTTCACTTTTATAACTGAGTACCTATATCAGGGGTTGATGTGAACACCCAGCAGTAGTACTTCCATAAATATTTATTAAAGACTGATAGAGAGCAACTTTTTATTGCACAGCTCTGATTAAGATTAGATTGGTCTAAGAAATCATCAAGTTGATTGTGTGCATAAATCAGTCTCATTAAACAAAACATTAGATAGGGAAAACAGTCATGTGCATGTGAGTTGAGCTAGATCAGACAAACAGTATTTTAGTAACTGTCAAAAGATTATGGAAATTATAGGGCAAAAAACTTGCATTAAAGCAAAGTGTTAGTTCTTGATCAAAACTATGGAAATACAGTATTGTAATTTGGAGAACTTTAACTCGACAATTAACCTATGATTTTCTTTCATGGATTTATTAATAAATGTGGGGTATTATAACCAAGGAAACCCTGGGGATTGTGAAGTTCAAGTTCTGTGAACTTTAATCAGGCATTTCTATTCTTTTGCTCGCTTGAGGGAGAACTAATGTATAACTTTTTCGGTAACATAGCCTGTAACATATTTGAAGTGGTGGACCATTGAAAATATGCATGTATATGCAAATTCTGGAAACTTTTGTTCATAGCAGTGTTGGAGAAATAATGCAGTTTACCCTTGTTTGGTGTAACCGGTTTCCAAAATGGTATACATTGGCTGCCTTATTTTCATTCTAAAATGTTACATTTCATAAATTATAAAGACAATATACTGAAATCTTAGATTGCATTAGGCACAGTTTTGTTCTTCTAGCACACACCAATGTATGACCATAAAATGGGGTGTCATTTTCTCAAAAGGTAAGCTTTTACTTAATATTATGGCACTCCACTTTTTTTTTTTTTTTTTTTTTTTTTTTAATGTCATGCCCCTCCCCCCCCCAGTTACTTCAAAGATAATCTTTGAAGTAGCTGGTAGGGGAGGGGTTGACTAACCCCTTATTGGATGCAGCCAGTTATTAAGTCTGTAACATGGTATGCTTTGTCACCTTATGTTCATAGTTGTTATGACCATTTTAGTACCGGCATGTCATATAAAACACAAAATGGCAAAAAGCAGCAGATAGTGGTAGGTGTATAAGTGCTTACAAAAGGGGGTACCACTTTCAATGGATATCTTTTGCAATATAATATGGTATTGTATTCTGTTTTTTTTTTCCAAAGATTTCAGCAACTTTTAAATGGTTAAAACGTTTTTTTGTTTTTGTTTTTTGTGTAAAAGCACACAGACCACTTAGTTTTGTCATTTACTTAATTGGAATTTTGGGTAAGATATTTTCTGTTATATTAAGGGGGTATCCACAAAACCATGGCATATCTGAGGAAGCAGAGTTTCTTGGACAAACAATAGCACGTACTGTTTATAGAAGGATGACTGAAATAATTTGATTATGAACAGCAGCAAAAGAAAAAACATACATACTTGACTCAGGGTTGAAAAATGTCTTGGCGGTGAAGTAGTTTTATAACCTTGAAGTCCATTATTTAAAGTAATATATACATTTTTACTAATGAAACAAAACTGTATAAAGTTATACACACAAAGCAGGATGTCTATGTGTGTTTCTCTTTAATACATTGGTTAATTGGATACATTGTGGATGGGTTTTACTTTTAAAAAGTGGGATTACGCCCAGGGCTGGAAAACTATCAGTCAGAGAAATAAAAATAATAGTAAAACATAGAGAACAGAATAGTTTTTTTCTCAAGGACTTTTTGTTTCATAAATGCTTATTGAATAATTTTCAATATACAGAGAAAAAAGGAGATAATGGAAGATGGGAGGAAGTATACACAAATGTAGTGCAAATTACAGGTCATAATCACATACAGATGAGTGAGAAAACAGCTGCAAATCCCCTTCCATCAAGAATGAGACTATAAAGAGTCTTAATCATATTAAAGAAGAATTCTGGTCTGTAGTGAAGTCACAATATCCAAATCTTATCAAACTTATCTTGCTTATTTAACAAAATAGAGATTTTTTTTTTATTTACAAAAAATGTAATCTTTTATTCAACAGCTATGAAAAATGTAAAGAGGGTATAAGCCAGTTTTTATCAATAACACCTTAACTGCAGAAACAAATATGAGGAATTCGTTTTCTAGGGCAAGGACTGATATCAGAATGTTATGGTATAATAAAATGTCTCAGGAACATTTGTACAAATATATTCTTAGGAACCTGGACCAGAATTGTAGGAGAATCGGACATTGCCTCTATCTGTGAGTCAATGTACCAGTAGAACCACATCCCTTTAATAACAATAATTCAGTTTAGCCATCTGAACTGGAACCATATACAAACAGAAAATGTTATATGAAGATTCTAAAAGATAGGTATTTTAGTATATAGAGGAGCTTTACAATATCAGCTGGGGAAGAAATATGCCTGTATATTTTTGAAATAATGCCTCTGGAGTAAGGTCTAGAGGGACAGACTCAAAAAGAAGCTGTTTTATAAGATGGAAATACCTTCTGAATGATTTCTTTACGGAAATATTAAATCTGATAATGAAAAATCTCACTCTGAGGGAGGTTGTAACTCTCAGTAAGAGTCGAAAGGGTTATGAAGCCACAAGAGACCAAAAATTACGTTATACAATCAAAACCATAAGTCTATACACCATCTAACTTTTATTTTATTTTATTGGGGAAGCTGGCAAATGAGAGGACTGTAATCTGTCTCAGCCTAGTTTGCCCTCAAATGTACAGTAACAAGTATCCGAAGTTAAGGCTCACAAGAGGCTGGTACCTACTAAAGAGCAAAACACACAGCCTACCTAAAGTTTGTTCTTCATAAAGAACCGCCTAGAATCCTAGCTCCCCATTTGCCAAGACACCATCTGTGCTAACTGAGCTGATACCAAAAAATTATAAATGTTAGCAACTCCCAGTCCTCCAGAATATCCATGAGATGTAAAATTGATTTTAGCTCTATTAGGGCTAGATTCTATTGCAGGAGATAAATGTTATCAAACATTTTCCTATTGAAGTCTATGGGGAAAACTGGAGATAAAGGCAGTGATAAAATTAGCACCTGCAATAGAATCCAGCCCATGTTGTACCAAATTAACACATCTGTGAGATAAAAAGATGTTAATGGAAGTTTGATACAAACCACCAAATATTGGGGAGTTTGAAGAAGCCCAACTGTTATAGCAAATGCAAAAGGCTTCTCAATCAGGAAATAGTCATTTCAACTGCCTTAACATTGACTGCAGAAATTTGACTTCCAAGACGACAAAGGAAGATAATCTTAAAGGGATAGTGATGTCAGAAAAAAAGTATTAACTATATGGTAGATACAAATAAATGCAATAAGTACTCTATTTTAATTGTATCTCCCAAACTGTTATGGTTTGAGAGATATAGGAAAATAAAGTTCTCTGCTCCCTCTCCTTTCTGCTTGACTAGCTGTACAAACCAGGCACACGTTATAGACCATTTCGATTAAGTATTTATTTTTAGGCATCGCCATGTCGGCGCTGCTGAAGAGCCACCGTCTGATCCAGAAACCAGAATCTGCTTCTGACCGCTTTACAGCACGTCAAGCATAAAGGGGAGGGAGCGGAGAACTTTATTTTCCTATATCTCTCAAACCATAACCGAGAGATATGACTAAGTACAAGTACTCTCTTTTAATTGTATCTACCCTATAGTTACTTATAGTTACTATCCCTTTAAGTATGGCTAATGACAATTTCATGTCCCAACTAGTAGAGAAGCCATCTACAAAAAAGACCTTGCTGGACCTAGCGGTCTGAAATAATTCTAAATTGGTAAATAATATACAGTTAAGGTAGCAATTAGGCAGCAGTGACCACAATATGGTATCCCTTTAAACTTTATGAGAAGCCCATTAACAAGGGTTTAACATTAAACTTTTAAAAGGCTAATTTTATAATTCTTGAAGCAGTATTAAAGGATATTCAATTGGATGTCATTTTAATAGATAAAAATGCACTTGAGCAATGGAATTTATTTAATATGTTCTTAGATAAATATAAGTATCAATATATACCATTTGCAAATAAGTACAAGAGGAGAACATTAAGATCAGTTATAAGAAGCAGGCTTTTAAACTGTTTGTCAGAAGGGTCAGATGCATCATTTAAATAATAAAAAGTAACAGAATATGCAAAGAAGCAATTATTGAAAATGAGAAAAGTAATGCAAAAGAGAACAAGAAAAATCCTAAACAATTCTACAAGTATATGTGACAAAAAGATTAAGGTTGATATTGATCCTTTTAAAACTGAGACAGGTGAAATAATTAGTGAGGATAAAGCTATGTCTGATACCTTAAAGTAATTCTTTTTTTCTTTTTTCTTTTTTTTTTCTGTATATACAAAGGAAGCAACAATGGCAGCCTTTGGGCAAACCGAGATAATCACATAATTCCCACATCATGTATTAAAATATAAACATAAAAACTAAAGGTTTATATATAAAGAGATCATTTTAGACATCACACATGGCTTACGAAGGACAAAGTCCAAAAGAGACTGGAAAATCACCTCACCCTGATGGCATATACCCAAGGGAACTTAAGGAATGTAGTTCACCAATAGCTAGACTATATATATATATGTGTGTGTGTGTGTGTGTGTGTGTGTGTGTATATGTATATATGTGTATATATATATATATATATATATATATATATATATATATATATATATATACAAATATAGTGTGTGTGTGTATACTTTATACTTAACCCTATATATATATATAGATAGAGATAGATAGATAGATATATACACTTTATACTTAACCCAAGCAATGCATTGCGTACCACTCTGGCACTCAAAAGGTTAATAATTACCATTATTCAATAAGGTGGCAATATCTAAAACAAAAAATGATAAACCCGTGAGCTTGACTTCAATAGTGTGTGAGATATTGGAAGGGTTACTGACTGATGGTTAATAGAACCCAGCATGGTTTTAAGAAGAATTGCTCATATCAAACTAATTTACTTGCATTTTACAAAAGGGTTAATAGTAATTTGGAGGAGGGTAGTACTGTTGATGTAGTATACTTGGATTTTGCAAATGCCGATGATACTGTGCCTTACAACAGGTTATTGCATAAATTAAAAAGATTTTGTTTGGGAGGAGATATGTATGCATGGATAAAGAATTGGATAAATGATAGATGGCAGAGAGTTGTTGTAAATGGATCATTTTTAAGTTGGTCTAAAGTTGTAAGTGGGATGCCACCAGATTAGGGGCTTGATCCAAATGTTGGCATTAAAACCAACGTCCTAAAAAAAAAAAAAAAAAAAAAAAAAAGGCCATCGCGAGTTAACCAAGACTGGGAGACGTGAGATTCAAATCTCCGTGACCCAGACAGGCAAACTGGCGACGGCCTACAATATACACGGAAACACAAAAATCTGCTTCACTTAAAATGTGACCTCATCGCCGTCGCTAAACACGCGATAAATAATGTGCAATATGTCCCAATCAAAGAAAGAAGCAAACGTCCGAAGTTACCTAGTGCCCCAGCCATTCACAGCACCCCAAAGTATCAAGTTCATTCGAATAACCTATATATAGACCCAAAATAACCGACACACCTTTGTGTATCGCATTCCAAGAGCTAGATCACAGGACCCAGGAGCACAGGCTAGAGAGAGAGCAATAGGTAGAGAGGAGCATGCACACAGGAGTTTGGAGAGTACTGGTACACCACAATACACATAGTACACCTTTGCACATACCCATAACACACATACAAACACACATACACACAGCTTTTTTTATATATTTTTTTGTTAATACATCACATATACTTTTATATTTTTTTGACAGTGTGAGTACAAGTGAGTGACAGAAAGTGAGTGAGTGCCTGTGTGTGAGTGGGTGAGAGGAATGGAGAGGAGGACAGGAGAGAGGGATGGGGAGAGTAGGAAGAGAGGAGGAAGAAGAGCAGGTGGGCATCCCTGGTCAGGGTAGGGGAGGGAGAGCCCTGGGGAGGAGGGGGAGTCACGCAAGAAGAGGCACACCAAGTGCGGGGCCTGAGATAGCAGTGGGGCGAGGGGTACATCAGGGGGAGCACCCAACACAGCCAGGGCCATCCTGGGGGTGAGGAGGAGGACAGAGTGAGAGACCCCAAATACACGGAGGAGGAGAACCTGGTCCTGGTGGAGACCATCATTCAGAGGGAGAGGATCCTGTTCCCCAGGGGGAAGGTTGTTGGCATGAGGGCCAGAAAAAAGCAGCATGGAGGCATGTCCTGGCTGCTGTAAATGCGGTGTCCAGCTGCAGCCGTTCGCTAGAATCCATGGGGCGCACTGCAAGGCCAAAGTAAAGAAGACGATGGGACAGGAGACCCAGCATGTTGTCGGCACAGGGGGTGGTCCGCCTGTGCTCATGGACTACACAGAGTGGGAGGAGGTGATGCACAGGACCATATCTGCGACAGCAGTGCATGGGATCCTGGGATGGAGCGACACCGGGGATGAAAGGAACCTCCAGACCACCGGTAAGTGTATCAAGGCCTAAATACATATCACACAAATCTTGACACCTACCATATATAGGCCAACACAGTGACACCTGAAGACATGGACAGCATTCCACACAACAAATCCAGCAACATAGCTTGGAGGGGCTTCAAACAAAGATGGAATACTTGACAAACCGAGCCTGAATGGTAATGGTCAAGTCCCTGTTTAACCCCCTTCATGCTGTCTACAACATCATCATTCACAGCACAAAAACAATGCACACCATCATGTTTGAGGCAAAGATAAAACTGTTATGTGTATCACAATGTCATATATAGAGTGACAAAGAGGTCAGCACATAAACCCTTGAGTGCCACAGGGATAAGCAATGCATTGTTTGACAATACATTGGCTAGTCCCCTGGCAATCAAAGGGTTATAGAAGATAGCAAGGAGGGGAAATGACATGTTTTTTGGAGTATTGTTACTACATGTCAGGGCTAGGTGTTGTATATGTAGGTAGTTATTCCAAGTGGTATAGTCAAGGTTCAGCTTTCCGCATCTGTAGCCTGCAGAGTGTGGATGCCCAGGGGGCATTCACCGCCATAACAACTCTGCAGGACATATGTGATTCCCAAGGCTCAACCATGACGGGGGACAATGTGTACATAACAACTGCAGTGTCATCACACCTGCAATCTCTGTGTTATTCAAATAACTTGTAGTAGAAGTAACCTCCAATAGTACTGAATAACCCCATACATGTTTGCTGTGTGTTAGGATTCTAGTCGTCCTGGGGTGTGTTCGGTGTGTCCTCCTGCTCATTGGGTTGTTGGGTTCCACAGATCATGTTTGTTGGTGTGCTTGATGTGTCTTTTGCTCATTGTATGGACTCTGTAGTCATTGGTCATCACTGGTGCATTGCTGTGTTTAGAGGTCCTAGTGTGTTCGCTGTTGAGGCATAGGTGTAGGACATGCAATGGGTTTGTATCACTCAAGGTGTGATGGTTCAGTTTTGTTCACCACATGGATCCTGATGAATGGGGGACAGCAAGGAGGTATGCCTTGCCATCCACACTGCTCAGGATGCACATGATGACCAAAGCTACACCACTGTAGGTTAGTAGAATAAATGTATGGGATCATGTCAAGCTCAGCAATGTGTGTCAGGATGGTAACCAATGCATTGCAAAGCAATGCAATGGATTCCATCCTGCACTCAACGGTTCACATGTCTTGCAGCATGCCTGTCATAGCTCACATCACTAATTACATCCTGTCATTTGCCCACACAGCATACATGCCATCCTGTGCGGAGGACTCTGGAGGAACCTCTTCTGAGGAGGCCACCACCTCCGGGGCGCTGCCACCACCGCAGCAGCAGTGGACCCACCATGGCCCCAGGGTCCACCTTCTCAGCAGCAGTGGCCTCACCTTGGCCCCAGGGTCTACCTCCTCAACAGCAGCAGAAGTGGGCTGATCTTGCCCTCCAGGGTCCTCCGCTACCATCAGGCAGCCAGGAGGCATCCCAGGTGTGGCCCCTGGACTGTGAACATTTCGGGCTCATAGGGGAGCCACAGCGGGCCCCAAGGCCGCACTGACTTCACCCCACCACTTCCACCAATGCCATCACCTCCAACCACACCACCACCTGTGCTCCACTCTGAAACTGGAGCCACACAAGAGAGTGAGAAGTCTGGGGATGAGATGCGGAAGTCCCCCCACAGCATCCATGCTGGTGCTGTCCCTCCTGAGGCCCTCCATGGTTCTCCGCTACCCCAAACCACCCCACCGCCTCTGCCAGCTTCCACAGCGCTCCTGCATGCAGCATCCAGAGGGAGCAGCTGACTGAGATCCGGAGGAGTACCTGATCCCTGAGGCAGATCGAGCAGAACATCGGGTGGATCATGGAGGGCCTCACGGCCATTGAGGCACAAAAGGTCATCAACAACACCCAGCAGCTCCAGTTCCACACCGGCATGTTGGATGTCCTTGGCCAGATACTGGTGGAGATGCGGGACTCCAATCGCTGGGAGAACCAGTGCCAGGACATGGCCCAGGCATCATGCTAGGGGTCGAGTAATACCTCCCCAGCTAACACCAATCCACCAGACCCCCTCGGGTAACATGTAGAAGTATCCACCCCTGCAGCCCCTCCCAAAAAGAAGGTCAAACTTCTTCAGGACCCTCAATAAATATGCACTACTTCATCACATCTGTGTCCATGTATGTTTCATATTCAAAAGGTTGTTTGTTTGGCAAAGTTGTCTCCAATGCATTGCAAAGCTACGTAGTGAATACAACTCATGCACATCTAACTGAGGTGTAAGGTATTCAACAACAAGAGGGCACATACACTGTGGCAGAGTTGTCTCCAATGCATTGCAAATCTATGCAGTGAACACAACTCATGCACATTCAGTGGTGTGTCAGGGTGTTGCAGAATGGGTGAGAATCACATCTCATGCAGACACTTTTGTCCAGGTTCAACTCACAGACCACATAGCACAGCCACACGACATCTGGGTGTGGTGTTCCATGATGTGATTTGGACCTGAACAATGTACACCTGATGGATGCATCATGGCATCCAAGACATGGGGCTGGCTTCAAATGCAGGAGGTGGATGCTAAAATCCATCACGTGGAGTAATGCCTTTAGAGGTCCATGGAGATGGTAGCAGTGATACAGTTAGCACCTGCATATGAATCCAGCACATGATCTGGATGACAACATTGATGCTGGATTGGTAATCAATTGAGCCGGCTAATTATAGATGCTTATTGTTTGGGATTGACATATGTGGGCAGCAGGTGATCGTTATGGACTTGGAATCAACACTTGACAGGGACATATTTCTGGACCATCACAGGACATGCCATGGATGCCTGTGGAGAGTGAAGACAAGACTTTCAACAGCACTGTCAACACAACAGTCATGCTACTGGTGAATCATCATCATAGGTGTGAGTGCCAGAGGGGTGCGAAAAACATTGCTTTAAAATGTATTGCTTACCCCTCTGTCACTCAGGGTTAATCACTAATATTCCAATGTGGTATTCAATGCATTGCATGTCATTGCATTGGATATCCTCTCTGACTCCAAAGATTGCAGAGGGCTTATGGGATTGGTCCACTTAGTCTCGGTCTTGTGTCAGTTCAGGTTATGTTCACATGGCGAATTTGGTGTCCCATCAACATGGACACTTGCTTTTTACATACAGATTACATCGTCCCTGATGAGCCTGGTACACGTCTGCATCACAATGCAGGTATCCACATCTTAATCAATGTTGACAGAGACCTCCATGGGCTATTGTGGCTTCACATCATGGACTGGACGTGTGTTCAGCAATATGTGTCATGGGTACACACCCAGATCATGTCACATGCTTTACCAGGTGCATATATTTGAGTGGCCCTTGAGTGATCTAGGCATTGGCTGTTAGTGTGACCAGTCACAACTTGCACCCATAGCCAGCACCACCTGTGGACAGTGAGTGCTGCTTTGTGTTACCCCTGTCCCTGTTCTGTTGCTGGATTCTTGTTTGTCTGTGACTTGTTTGTATGGTGTAGGTCAGTGGTTCTCAACCAGAGTGTCATGGCATGTTGGTGTGCCATGTGCACCAGCTCAGGGTGCCTCACTTTTCCCATGATGCTATTTTCTGCATTACTAACATTACTTTTACACATTTTTTTGGGCATATGTGTTTCTGGGAACTATTATACTCCTCATTGTCACTGACACTGAGAGACCTAATGATAACCATATGTTCATTTCTTGTTGAGAATTTCCTTGTGACTTCAAGGGGGTGCCCTGGAACATCCAGATTGCTTGTTAGGGGTGCCTTGGATGGAGGGATTGTGAACCACTGGTCTAGGCCTTGTTGGTGTATTTGCTTGGCATTGCAGGGGTTAATATTTGACCTCTGTATGCTTGGGTTATGTACTTGTCTGAACTGCTTCTCTATTTTCTCTGACGGTGGTTTTTACTCTGAGTTGTGTGGTGTGCGGCTGAATAAAATGGGTCCTATCTTTCTACTGGTAAATGTTGCAATTTAACTCTCTCGTTATCCCTGCTGAAAACATTTGAATGGCTCTGGGATTAGCTTTTACATTGGCCTGAATGGGCGCTATTTTGATGAGCGTCGTGTTTTCAAACTGCCGTTAGTTCTTAGTTGTTGGAACATTTGCATTGCTTACTTGGCTTTCAAAACCACCGTCAACAGTTTTTTCTGCTGATGCCAACATTTGGATCAAGCCCTTAATCCTTGGCCCAATGCTTTTTAACTTGTTTGTTAATGATCCAGAAGTGGATATTGAAAACAGTGTCTCAGTCCTTGCTGATGACACTAAGCCGTGTAAAGAAATACATTCAGAGCTGGATGTTTTTTTTTTTCTCTACAGAAGCATTTAGATAAACTGAGTGAGTGGCCAGAAAAAGTGTAGATAAATGTAAGGTTATGCATTTGGGCTGCAGAAACAAACATGCTACATATACTCTAAATGGGAAACAACTTGGGGAATCCTCATTAGAGAGAATTAAGAGTACTGATAGACGATAGACTTCACAGCAGTATGCAG
The DNA here is from genome assembly GCA_037306005.1 of Rhinophrynus dorsalis. NCBI lineage: Eukaryota > Metazoa > Chordata > Amphibia > Anura > Rhinophrynidae > Rhinophrynus > Rhinophrynus dorsalis. The sequence continues at coordinate 403,744,109 of CM074721.1, forward strand.
AGTCACTCATCTGTTGCAAGAGCAAATAGGGTACTAGCCTGCATAAAAAGAGGTGTAGATGCACAGCGTGCTAATATAATTCTACCTCTATATAAATCCTTTGACAGGCCTTATCTAGAATATGGAGTACACTTTTGGAAACCAGTTCTTAAAAAAGACATTATGGAACTGAAAAAAGTGCAGAGACGTGCAACAAAACTGATAAAGGGATTGGGGATGCAAGTTATAAAGAGGGACGTCTAAGGGGTGATATGATTGCCATTTATAAATATATTCAAAGTCAATACTAAGAACTATCCAATTAATTATTTACTCAAAGAGCTGTGCTAAGAACAAGAGGTCATCCAGTAACCATTTAAGGACCCACGACGGTCCTGGACCGTCATGGGTTGTTATCCCCTTAAGGACCCATGACGGTCCAGGACCGTCATGACTTAAATGATAGCAGCGTGCCTCCGTGCACGCTGCTATCATTAATTCCAGGCTGAGACTGAACGCTCCGAGACCAGGGCGTTCAGTCTCAGCCCTTCTTGCTTGTGCCGGTTCATGTGATCGCCGTAGCAGCGATCACATGTACCGGCATAATGAGAGACAGAAGCAGCACGCAAAGCATGCTGTCTCTGCGTGTCTCTTCTACCTCTGTCTCCCTTGCTATCAAAGTAAGGGAGACAGAAGTAGAGAGGAGACACCTAGTGGCAAAAGAGAAAACAGCAGCTGGGGGTATTAACCCCTTCACTGCTGGTGCCAGAGGCTTGCTAAATGCAGGTCAATTTCTGACCTGCAATGATACTTTTTTTTTTTTTTTTAAATAATCTTATTAAACAATTTTGAAAGTGTGATTGTTGTGGAGCTATGTAATACACTTATACACACTGCCAAATGTCACGGATAAAAAAGTGACAAAATAGGGTGGGAAAAAGGGACATGGGGATTTTCACCCAAGGGAGGGGGACAGTGGCCACTTTAAACTGCACATTTTGAGGGTATGACTGACCGGTCATACCTTTCATGCAGTCGCCATAAAATTTTAACCCTTTGTGCCCAATTGATCCCAAGAGAAAAAACAAAAATGGGGGTTTTTTTACATTTTTTTTTTTTTTAATTTTAATAAAGTAAATGGTAGGTTATCCATATAAGTAGGGTATGAAATGAAAGCCCTATTTGTGCTTAAAAAAAGTATATAATTTATGGGGGTGGAATAAAAGCCTAAGAGGGAAAACACTGTTGAACAAAGACATAGTCAAAAAGGTCAGAATTGCTCCGGTCCTTAAGGGAAAATGACCTCAGATTTTCCCGGTCCTTAAGGGGTTAAGGGTAGAGGAGAGGTGCTTTCAACTAAAATAAAGGCAGGGCTTTTTTACACTTAGGGCGGTAAAGCTATGGAATTCTTTGCCTTGGGATGTTTTGCTTGCAGATACTGTAACTGCTTTCAAAAAAGCAATGAGTGCCTATCTAGCACAAAACAATATTGATAATTATGACAGATGGTTTCAATGCAGATAGTTTGTTGATCCAGGGAACTTTCTGACTGCCATTTGGAGTCGGGAAGGAATTTTTTTATCCACTTGAGAAACTGCTTCAATAGGTTGTTTTTTGGGGGGTTTTTTGCCTTCCTCTGGATCAATAGATGTGTTTTGGCATGGGTGGGACTTGATGGACGCATTACTTTTTTCAGCCTCCTCAATTATGTTACTATACAGAGCTGGCTGTTTTTTCTCTGCAGAATATTTGCACAAAATTAGTGAATAGGTGAAAAAGTGGTAGATGAGGCTTAATAGAGATAAGGTTATTCATTTGTACAGCAGAAATAAACACACTACATATACACTAAATGGTAAACTACTTGTGGAATCCTCGTTAGAGAAAGATTTAAAGTGATAGTAATACTTAGTTTTCACTTTGCCAAGCACACGTAGAAGACCATTTCAGTGAAGAACTTATTTTTTATTAACGCGATCTTGGCTCTGCTGCAGAGCCGCCAGATGGTCATACGACAGGCTTCCCCTGCAGTGAACTAGAGCGCTGACTTCCGGAAAAAGGGAGGGTGAAGGGAACTTTGCAAGCGATTATCTTCAAACCATAAAGGTTTGAGAGATGACACTGGGGGCAATTAATTTCTTTTCTTTTTTTTTATGCATACAATATGGGGTTTAGTAAATTTTAAGTATTACTATCCCTTTAAGTGTAAAAAACTTAATTCATCCCATCCTTGTCTTTCTGCCCTCACTTCTATAATTATTTCAGTTTTTCCAGTTATAGTTTTCTCCCAACCGCCCCTTTTTGATATGTCACCAATTCAGGTCTCCGCTCAGAAATCTGGTCCCAGGACCAGCCGATGGCTCTTCAGCAGAGCCAAAACAGTGTTACATTGAAAGAAATACTTCATTGGAACAGTCTACAAAGTGTGTGCCTGGTTTGCAAGCACACTTTGAGACCGTTCCAATGAAGTATTTCTTTATATATAAAGCTATTTCGGCTCTGATGAAGAGCCGACGGCCGGTCCCGGGACCAAATTTCTGAGCGGAGACCTGAAGCAGTGATGTATCAAAAAGCTGTGGTTGGGAGAAACTATAACTGTCAAAAGCTTAATAATTATAGAAGTGAGGGAAGAGAGACACTGATGGGATGATTTAGTTTTTTACACTTTTTATGCAAAGTGAAAGCTAAGTATTACTATCCCTTTAAGAGTATTGATAGTCTGTAGACATCACAGAAGCATGCAGTGTCATTCAGCTGCTGCAAGAGCCAGTAGGCTAATATCCTGTATAAAAAAGGGGTGTAGGTGCACAGGATGGCAATCTAATGCTACATCAATCTAAATATTTGCTTTGGCCTCACCAGGAATATGGAGTACATGTTTTCGCACCAGTTCTTAAAGTGCAACAAAACTGATAAGGGGATTGAAGGATATGGGATTGTTTACGTTACAGGAGAGATGTCGTCTAAGGGTGATATGATTACAATTTACAAATATATTCAAGGTCAATTCAAGAAACCTTCTATGGAACTATTTACTCAAAACTATGAGCAAAAAACAACAGGTTATCCATTAACACTAGATGAAAGGGGCTTCAGACTAAGGAAGGAATTTTTCTTTTTTTCAGTAAGCGCAGTAAAGTTATGGAATTCTTTGTCTCAGGACATACTTGCATATATTGCAGTTGCTTGCAAAAAAGTAATGGATACCTTTTGTAGCGCAGAACAATATTGAGAATTATGGCTTTTGGTTTCCCAGCAGATAGGTTGTTCATACAGGAAAATATCTGACAGCCAATGGAATTCAAGAAGGGTTTTCTTACCAGCTTGGGGCTTAACCCCTTAATGACCACTGCCGTGCCAGGACCGTGACAGCTGGCTGGCACTTAAGGACCAGTGACGGCATGTCATGGAGTTCAGGGCTCCCTGCGTGGCTGCACGCCGCTCGGGGAGCCCTGAACCGGAACTGGAAAAAATATATATATGTATGCCCAGTGGTCCTCAAGTGCTGGCCGCACTTCAATGTTTTGTTTTGCTTCCTCCTCTGGATCAACAGGATTGATATGGCATGAACTGAACTTGATAGACTCATGTCTTTCACCTTTATCAACTATGTTACTGTCACTTTATTGTCTGTAATGCTCTAAAAGGTTAAAAGGTTTACTTGAAATGTATACGGCAAATCCAGGATGTATGATTTTTATCCCGGTGTCAGGGGAATAAAGTTAAGTTTATAGAGTAAATCTTATCTTTTGGTGACTCTGATACCCAAATAAAGAAGATGGATTGTTGCCAAGAAAAGTCAAGCTTAATTTGCAACCATTCAAAAAAGTGCTCTGGAGGGATATATTAAGGGTTTCCAATTTGACAGTGTTAATGTGCAGACCAGAAATACATCTACATTTACTGAGGTAAATGAAGAAGATTTCGAAGGCATATAAATGGTCTAGTAATCGTCATCAGTAGATAATATGCATATACACAAGCTTTGTAGATGCTGTCAATAGTTTGAATACCGAAAATATTGGAGTCCAACTTAATTAAAGCTTCAAGGGGGTCTTGCTTCTTTATATATTTGGAAAGGATTGGACTGAAACACAGCATATATTCTCTTGCCAAAGTAAAGGGCACTGTCTGCTATACTTTAATCACAGACGAGCGGAAATTTCCATCTGTAATTTTACATTTTGATAGCAGAAACAAATAGTGGCATATATAGTAAATGGGACACTACTTGGGGAGTCCTTATTAGAAAAGGATTCGGGAGTACTTGTAGACCATAAACAGTGTGTAGTTTCTGTCAGTTGATGCAACAGCCAATAATATAATCTTGAATACGGAGGTCAGTTTGGGGGGTAGCATAATGGGAAGATGAGATAGTATTAATGAAATCAAGAAAAAAACTTGGGAGTAAATCTGGAGGCTGTTTTATTATAATTGTGCCTTAAGCTAAGGAGAGAGATGGTAAAACTGTTGGTAGGGCAAAAATTGATACTGGGACACACAGACACTATATCAATCCAGTTGCTCTACCAACAGAAAGCACAACAAACACTGGGCCACAAAACCTGACTTTTGGCCCAACGTCCATTGTGTGTTGTGTTTTTTTATTTCCCCAAAGCTCACACTAAATAGTGTGAGAATTGGAAACATCGATGGAAAACCACTAACACTTCGTGTTAGACACAGTGTCAAACGCCAACTGTGAGTCCAAACACAGTCACCCACCCAAACACTACTAACCCTAAACTACCCTAACAATAAAGTGAAACAATACTAACCCTAAAGATATCCTAACACCCATACCTGTATAACATTTATCTGTCATCCACTGCACTTTAATCATCTATTCTGTGTTCTTATCTTCTTTCTTCTAATCATCTGTCTCCTAATCTTCTTATATGTGTGCCACTATAAAGAACAAACATGTTTAATAAAAAGATAATCCATATGTGTAAGTGGCTGCAGGAGATCAGTGCAAAAATCCCTCCCCTTGCATACGTCTCGGGCCATTGTCCAATCCTGAGGATAATTTGAATAGAGACTGGCTTTTATATGGCTGGTCTCTGTTCAAAATGGTTCCCAGGTTTCCATTGACTGGGATGTGGGGATACACACCTCCCAGCCAATCCGCTTCTAGCGGGAGGTATGACGAAACCCGCTAGAAGCTTGCTTGATTTTTTTCATGTTTCATTATTTTTCATGAAACACCTTGATGGAGAACTTCCCATTTGTCTGGAAGAAAAATATGAATACTTGTCCAAGTACTTCAGGATTCCAAATCAAGATCTCCTTTGCCAACAAAGGATGATTAGCATTACCCTAGACTGATGTCTGATAATCTATACATCGAGAATTGGTTGACGCGTGACTAAAAGGTAGGCTATACAAAAGGCCCTTGATTGAAGGAGAACATGATCTGCTTCTGGGTTCTGACAAATTGGGGAAAAAAACTTTACTTTTTGATGTTAATTTTTTTTTTCCTGGTAGCTTTCAGCTTTAGTTAAGGCATCCTGAAGGATTGGCCTCATCAGTGGATTAGTTATGGCATCTTAAGTAAGACTACTTGTATCCCCTTGTTTGGATAAGTAGGTCATTACCATGTGATTGTCAGATCTGATCTTTACCATGCTGGTAGAATCTCCAGATGATTTGAGAACTCTCTCTACCAGAGACCAGTGCCCCTGCAGAGATCTTCCTTCTATGTTACCCACCAGAACTTGCTTAAGTCTGCTTTGATGAGAATCCAGGTCTGCATTCTGTATTTACCATTCGAGGCCCTTTATGAGGTTTGAGACCAGGGGCAGGGAAGAGCATTAACATATTCAGGAATTATTTTTGTTTGTCCAAGGCCTACAAGCCAGCATTCTGAAGATATATGACCCATGGGATTGCAGTCATAGAGCCCAACTCTGATGGTTGTTTCTGAGACATCTACATATTGACCTAATCCAGTACTCTAGTTTGTGAAGACCCATTCCTAATTAGATGCTAGACTTTTCTGGGTTGTCTTATGGTCTCCCCCTCCAACTATTTATGCCAGTTTCAATAACACTTCAGTGAACAGTCAAAACTGTTATACTGACTAGTGCTCTGTGCTTTGGATAACACATTAATGTAAACATCTTTGCCTATACTTTGACTATTCTACTGCTTGTAGCCTGCCAAAGACCCTTGGCCTTAGATCCAATGCACTAAGATTTCTCCAAAGAAGTGATATCACTGGAGAACACATGTCCACTTTATCACTCCTTAGTGCATAAGCCCCTTGATAATTAAGGATATTGTCCTGTTGTGGTTAACTTTTTCTGTTTTTATTAAAGAAAAGTATCTACTCTTTGTACTAAAGCTTATGCTTTAGCCCATGACTGATCCCAGGGCCACTGGCCAGTGTTTCCTATATTACTCTAAGGCTAAGGACTCAGGGGCATCTTTGATCCCCCTTGCTTACTGTTTCTCGTGCCAAGCAGGGCTTCCCAGAGAGTACTCAGGGCACTTATGCCACTAATGTGCTTTAGCCCCTGCTTCTCCGCCAGGGCCCTCCAGCATTGAACAAGAGCCAATTTCGGGTCAAGGACCTCTGTGGCACAGTTTCCTCTTTCCCTGCAGGTGGTCCTCCAGTTGTGGAAGCCCCTACCTCGTTCAGGTTTGTGACCCCTAAGGCCCCTGGCATTATTTATCTTTCTGATTCCTCTGAGGAGGACTCATTTGAGAACTCAGATGATGGGGAGTGTGCAGAAGGGGCTTTTTTCATACATATATAGCGACCCCTTTAAGGCTGACCCTGAACCCTCCGCAAAGAGTCTCAAGGCAGTTTTGACTACCCTACACATTCCTATTAACCCTGTAGAGACCCAGTCTACTACTGATGTCTTTCAAAGGTGGAAGAAGTCCTGTACTATGTCTCCACCTAATCCCCCTCTGGACCAGGTTATCCTGGATGAGTGGAAGACCCCAGACAAGCATCTTTCTCTATCCAAGAGATTCTCTAAGCTGTATCCCTTCCCTGAGGCAGTCTTGGCTCAGTGGGCTACACCTCCTGAGGTTGAGCCCCCTATTTCCAACCTGTCTAAATCCACTGCTTTGCTCTTGGCTGATGCTAAAGTGCTTAAGGACTTGACAGATAGGAAGCTTGAGGCTATCCTGAAGTCTGCCTTCACTGCCACAGGTGCTTCCTTGAGGCCTACCTTTGCTTCTGTGTGGAATACTAGAGCCATTGCTGTTTGGACTGAGCAGCTTACTGACACTGTTCACAAAGGTGCCCCTAAAGAGGACCTTTTAGCCAACATGTCAGAGGCTCAGAATGATGTTACTAATGCCCTTTTTGATGCTGTCAGGCTTGAGACTGACTAAGGCTTCTGCCTTTTCTGTTGCTGCTAGACGCACTCTGTGGCTCATCTAAGAAGTCACTGATTTCTCTCCCTTTTCATGGCATGTCTCTTTTTGGGCCTGAACTGAAGCAAATCATCAGTGAGGCCACTTTGGACAAGTGTATTCTGTTGCCTCAGGTCCCCAAATGCCCTAATCTGTCCGCATCTCCCTGTGAGTGGTCGCCTGCAGCATTTTTCAAGCATTTGGGCAAGCTCTGTTGCGGATCAATGGGTATTACAGGTGGTTTCAGGCGGCTTCAGGTTTCCCTTTGTATCCCTGCCTCCCTTCAGATTCTTCCTTTCAAGAACCCCTCTAGGTCTTGAAAAGCTGCATCTTTTCGATGGGGTGGTGCAGGCTCTCTTGGACAAGTGGAGTCATGGCTCCGGTACCTCTGCAAAAGAGAGGTTTAGTTCTCTATTCTTTGTAGTTCGCAAGAAGGATCCTGGACTTCAAGGACCTCAACTCTTATGTGGTCCATACCCACTACAATATGGAGTCTTTATGCTCTGTCATTGCAGCGACGTGTCTAGGGGAATTTCTGGCCTCTCTGGATCTGCAGGATGTTCCAATTCATCCGGACAGTCAGAAGTATCTCAGGTTCACTTGCACCTTGGGGCACTTCCAGTTCACAGCTCTGCCCTTTGGACTCACCACTGCTCCTCCGATGTTTGCATGGGTCTTAGGGGCATTGATTGCCTTCCTGCACACAAAGGGGATTCAGGTGGCACTGTACATGGACTACCTTCTGCTGAAGGCACCTTCCAGGGATCTTCTGGACCGTCAAGTCCAGGAATGAGCTCAGATCCTTCTCCAACATGGGTGGATTCTGAACATGGACAAATCTGCTCCAGTTCCTTCTCAGAACCTGGTCTTCTTCGGTTTCCAGTTCGACACCTGCCAGAGAATGGTCTTCCTGCCAGAGGACTCTGTTCAGCAGATCATGTGCAAGGTGTCCTGGGCTCTGGGATGGACCTCGGCTCCGGTACACAAGTTCTCATTTCAGGTGGGCCGCATGATATCCACCATGGCAGCAGTTCTGTACTCCATGGCTCACACCAGGGAGCTTCAGAGGTTCACCATCCGGGCTTGCCGGGGTAATCCAGATCTTTTGGATCGTCTGGTCTCTCTTCCCCAGGAAGGGAGACAAAACCACCTCTGGTGGTTGGACAGTTCCCATCTGGAGAAGGGGAGACCCTTTGTGATCCAGAACTGGACCTTGGTGATGATAGACACCAGTCCTTATGGCTGGGTAGCTGTCCTGGGTCAACTGGGTCCATCAGCATTCTGGAGCTCAGGGCGATTCTTCATTATCTGGTGTACTGGTCCTCTCCACTGAGGGGATGTCCAGTCCGCATCCAGTCAGAGAATGCCATGGCCGTGGCTTACATCAACAAGCAAGAAGCACTTCTGCTTGGTTAGAGGTCAGGCTATTTTGGCCTGGACAGAAGAACACATTCCTGCCATCTCCGCCATGCACATTCCAGGCCTGGAGAATGTTAAGGTGGACTACCTCAGTCGCAGGATGGTGGACACCGGGGAGTGGGAGCTCCATCCGATGGTCTTCAACCTGTTATTGTAGAAATGGGGGCACCCCTGGATAGACCTGATGGCTACCAGGTACAAAAGGAAGGTTTTCTGATGCGCTTGCAGCAGATGCCTTGTCCATTCCTTGGTGCTTTCAAATAGCCTACATTTTTCTTCCCCTCCCCCTCATCCCCAGGGTGTTGCAAAAAATTTGGATGGTCATCTTGATAGTCCCCTATTGGGCCATGCACAGAGAGAGAAGCAAAATCAGTCAGTATTCAATACAGACTGATTTCTCCTCTCTCTCTCTGTGATAGATACTCAAGAATCTTACTGAGAGAATAGAATAGCTTATAATTAAATTTAAGTGAATATAAAGTCAACTCGCATAATTAACCTTCTAAAAATGGATGTGTGTTCTTAAGTGTATCTGAACATGTTATTCATGATAGGGAGTGAATACACTGTATCAAATGAAACGGCAGTGTGTAAGCGATAAATAGGTACAGCTAAGGGTTAAAAACTGTTCAGACTGCATCTAAAACTGAATGCTGATTGATTTTTTTTTTTCCTCTCCTCTGTATGACGAATGCAATCTAAGCAAGCTATGAATTTTACTGAGACAATCGGCAATAAATCAATCAAAGTTTAAGATCGAACACCAGCAGGTGCCCCTCTCTGAATATCAATCTGCACAGGCTACTTGCCAAAATAGACAAAGACTGTGTATTCGATAAATCATTAATGTAGAAACACCTATAGCCATTGATGAAAGGATATCATTGGCAACAACTTAATTTAAGCTGTAAGCCAAAGTGAATATTTAACTGCTTATAACCCTTTATACACAAGAGAAGTTTCTCTATTTGTATCAATACAACAGGTCACTCATTTTAATTAGAAAATACAGTGTATTAGACAAATTGTTGCTGCACTAATACCGGAACCCTGACAATAATAAATAAGGAGACACTGTATTCATATCTCACGGGATGAGAAGGGATCACACGTGACTCATAATACTAAACAGATGGGTACTATATAAACACAAATTTTATGGCAAGACACTGAGGCTCATATTATGCATTAAGACTCCATCTTTACTACTCGGCAGCATTGTTTACAAGTTTTTTTAAATAAAGAAATGAACAAAAAACATTAGGTAACATTGTTTAACTCCACCCCTTATGCCGGTAACCAATAACAATTCCCCAATGTGTATAAGTGCAGGTACAGGTGTATCAATGTCCTCTTGCTTTGCTGCTCAGATCAGATAAGTACCTGTGAAAGATTGTCCTTGATAATACTCCATCATTCTTCTTTTTTCTAACGTTTTACGGACTGTTATTTGTTCACCTCTTATAACCCTTTTGTGTATTGGAATTCAGTGTGTTTCTCCTTACACCCTCTCTGTATTATTATTTTATCCCTGGTTATTTTATACTGCTTGTGTTGGTCAGCATTTTAGTATGCATATACTTTCCACCGCCCCACTGCCTTCCTGGCAGCTCTGTCTACAGTTCCCTTTGTTATTTTTCCCTTCTGCGTTATTTTACCTTTCTTGGCTTCCCCCTTTTACCAGTTTCACCCTCCGTTTATGTCCTCCGTCGTTCTGCGCTGAAGCCCGGTTTCTCTCTTCAGCCTTCTCTGTTGCCGTTTCTATTCGGCAGTCGTGGTGGTCTTCTTTGTTGTGGGCACTTGCCCTTTTCTCGGCTACTGCACATGCGCTAGTTACCTCAGCAGCCAGTGCCACTTCCTGGCTGCCTGAGCTAACGAACAGATGCCCTCTACTGTCCTCTCTCATATTATTCTGTGTTTCTGTGGTAAAAATTTACCTGAACTTTCTAATTATATTTTGCTACTATTTTGACGACTTTTTCAAATACCCTGGGTAACATAAATGTTCATAATTTTTTTCCTGGGTTTAAAGTATTTTTGTCACCACTTCTGTTACTAATATATAATATTAATATGTCTCTCAGGAAAATTCTTTCCCCACGCACTCCCCTTAAGTGTAATAAAATCCCCCCTCACTTTTTGGTTGATAATGCTTCACCCAATTCAGACTCTCAGGAGGACATAGGATTGTCCTCGAGGTCCAAAGAAGAATTTATTCCCAACATTATGGACAAATCTGTTAATCTTACGGTATGTAATGCTATATCCTCCTGCATGTCTCAAATGACTGAGTCATTGACCAAGTCCTTGTCAGAGGTCCTCCAATGGACGTACTAACCCTACTCCCCAACCAGTCCCCACTCTCCAGCCCACAGAGAACACTGTAATATCAGAGTCCTCTCTCCTTGGAGACACTCGTGATAAAATACAGAGAAAAGATAGAGAAATCATTGCTCCAATGACAGAGGGTCTAACTACTCTCATGATGACTCACCCAGTAACTCTGGCAATATGAATTGTGGCTCATACCCGCTCATTAGAACTTCTTCTCGGGAGGATGTCATACCAAGATCACAAAACAAATCTAGGTCCAAACTGGACTCCTTTTGTCTGACCTCATCTATTAGCGATTCAGACTCTGACCCCGATTATCATCCTCATAAAACCTCCAAAGATAATTATCCATCTGATATGAATGAGGTCGAGATTGATGATGTGAATAGAGGGTTTGATAAAGGCCAACCCCTTTTTAACCCAGAAGCTATAAGACACCCTAGATAGGCTGAGTGGGTACCCAAGGACCACGTGGCCAAATATATTGAGCTGTGGGTCAGAAAGGCCTTGGATCCAAAATCCAGGAACAAACTTAAATCCGAATTTCCCAGACCCTCAGTCAGTAAAACGTGAGACACCCATACTTGACCCACAAATGGCCCAATACATGGCAAAATCTGGAAGAGATCCCAGAAAAGGTGTGGAATGGTCCTTAAAGCAATGCCAGCACAATTTACTAGACCTGGTGGGCCCTTTTTACTAAGATCATTAATATGACCGAAGAGGCCATTTCCGCCTCTTCTCATGTGGACCTTCAGGGCTGGGTTCAGAGGGCCTTTTGCCTGTTGGTTAACGTGAATACCGCATTGTCCACTGAGAGACCTCCACCTTCTATCCACTTTTCAAGAGATGATTTCCTTCTGGTAGATTTAGAAAGCCTGGAGCTACTAAAGAAAGGGGCTATCCTACGATCCCCCAGGTCCGAACTAGGTTTTATCAGCAACATATTCCTGGTAAGCAAAAAAGACACTGGGATACATCCGGGCATGAATCTAAAAACTCTATACTCATTCATCCTCTACAGACATTTCAATATTGAAGGCATACGCAACCTCAAAACCACCTTTTACCATCAGACTAGATGGTAAAGGTTGATCTAAAAGATGCCTATTTCAGCATACCCATTGTTCACCACCAGCAGAATCTTCTGCAATTTATTTGGTAGGGAGTCACTTGGCAATTCACCTGTCTCCAGTTTGGTCTATCCACAGCCCCATGGTGTTTTAGGAAACTCATGAAACCTGTCACCTCCTTTTTAAGGAGCAGGGGAGTTTACATGATCATAAAGCAGCGTGGAGCTGTGAAACGTTAACATTGTGGAATAAATTTGGTATTTTTTCTAGCCTGCCGTTTTATACACATATATTTTTAAATTTATTTTGGTTAAATTTGATATCCTACCGAAGAGATTGAAAGTAAGATCAAGATTGGAACACTGAATCATCCCAATCTGAATACAGATACTTCAGTGCCCTGAGAGACGTCCAGGTGAGGAGTATCACCAAACAGAGATGGTGAGAGATCTCTGTATGCATTTATAGCTATGTTTAGACATATGACTATTACATAGCAACTATTTAATGTGAGTGAAATATTTTATACTTAGAGTGTATTTGAAGTCACACAAATAAGGCACTGTTGGCTCCCCCTCTGTCTTTTTGTTTTGTTTCATGTACTAATCTCCGTGAATGGGGTATTAGAGGAGAGCAGCCACTACATCTCCAAAGGATTACTGTCTGGAGGCTGTTAAAATGGAAGCAGTACATACATGTATATCCCCCAACGCTTATTGTGCTAGAGTGCACATAAGTGCAAATCTAGCACATTACTTTTGTATTAAATCAATGGTGATGGTGTGGTGATTCAGCTGTAGCAGAGGATATTGCACAAGGAGCAATTTTTCTTTTTGTGTCTTACGGATCTAGGCTTCCTAATAAACTGGAAGAAATCAATGACCCAACCAACCCAAGTTATCGAATTCCTGGGTTTCCTTGTGGATTCTCTGAACTCAACCCTTCTCCTCCCACACAACAAGTTAAAGAATATACGCAGGGAGATCAAGTCCATCTTAAGAGCAGACACTATAGCAATAAGCTCATTAGCGAGAATGTTAGGTCTACTTTCAGCATCTATCCAAGCCATTTTTCAGGCACCTCTACATTATCGAGCCCTTCAGAGACTGAAGATATTATATCTTCGCAAAGGGCTCAGTTATTCAGACCATATTCCTCCATCGCTCGAGGCGAGAGAAGAGCTTCTTTGGTGGCTAACACATGGAAGCATGGAACAGGAGGGCAATCTTCGGTTCTTCCCCAGAGATAATTATCAAATCTGATGCCAGCACCTTGGGTTGGGGAGCTCAATGCGGAGACCTCACTCCAGGGTGAAAATGGTCTTCAATAGAGAGAGATCTACACATCAACTGTTTAGAATTGTTAGCAGGATCTTTTTTTGGTCAAAAGTTTTTTGGAAAACGTCTCAAACTGTTGTATTCTCCTAAAGATGGACATTATATTGGCAGTCCATTATATCAACCGTCTGGGAGTCCCGAAGTCAAAAATACTGGCGACTTTAGCGAAGGAGTTCTGGTACTTCTGTTTGGACAAAAACATCCTGAATCAGATGGAATACCTACCAGGCTTATCCAACACCATCATGGATTGGAATTCCAGACATCTGAGGGATTCCAGAGATTGGACGCTCCACATTTCAACTTTTAAAAAATTGAACTCAATTTGGGGTCCATTAGAAATAGATCTCTTCACCTCCAGACTGAACACGTGACTACCAAAATTCTTCAGTTGGAGACCAGACCCGGAAGCTCTGGCCCTAGATGCCTTTCTCCAAAACTGGCCCATTCAGGCGGTTACGCGTTCCCCCCTTTTGCCGTGATTGCAAGGGTCTTACTTCAAGTTCGAAGACAAAGAATCACACTGGTACTGATCACTCCATTTTGGACATCACAACCGTGGTTCCCTCCTCTTCTGGATATGTCCATAGACATTCCTCGCTACTTAGTTCCATTCACCTAGTTACTGACAGACCCAATTGGGAACCCACACAACTTGCTCCTTCAAGATCAACTTCACCTTCTTGTCTGGCATATTTCGGGAATAGAAGCCTTATCCATGGCCTTTTGGAATTGGCTCTACTCCTCATTTCCGAGGCATGGGCCCCAGGCACCAGAATATGCTACTGTTCATGTTGGAAAGTCTGGGCACGTTGGTGCCTGGAAAGGAGCCTGGATCCCTTTTCATCCAATCTAACCGCTGTTTTAAATTTCTTTTCTCACTGTTTCCAACAGGGTAAGGCTTACAGGACCATTAATTGTTATAGGTCCTCCGTTTCTGCGTCTCATGATCACATCGACGGCCTTCCCACAGGTCGGCACCCTTTTGTTTGTAAACTCATGAAGGGTATAATACTTTCCAGACCTCCTGCTCCCAAATATTCACACCTTTGGGATGTTAAAGTGATAGTAATGTTTCACAAAAACAGCAACTCCAATTAATCTTCATAGTATTTGAGCCATAGAGAGTTATTTCATTACTGTGAGCGTTGTAGTTCAAGAGTAATTGAATTATAAAGTTTCCCCCTCCCGCCCCTTTTAATTTGTATAAGCCCCATTCCTCAGATGTGGAATCCAGTCCATAGACCAGACAGCTCACTTCAAGGGTCAATATTCTTACTGTGAGAACAATGAAAACCCTGCCCCCCTTCACAGGTTTTTCAGCTTTTTCCCCTTATCTTAATTGAAGATCGTCCCTCTCTGCACTCTACCTGGACACTCCCTGCTGATCTAAGCTGAGCAGTATTACATCAGTAGAAGGGGTGGGAGGGAGATACTTTATCATTCAATTACTCTTGAACTACAACTCTGACAGAATTGAAATAACACTCTCCAAGGCCCATATACTATGAAGATTAATAAGAGCTGCTTTTATTATGAAACATTAAAGGGATAGTAATGCTGTCCTTTCATTTCTCGATTCTTGGTCTACTAATGACCAATTGACTCTCAAGCAGCTGTCGGCTAAACTCACTGTGCTTCTCTGTCTCATATCATTCCGTCATTCTGACGTCCACGCTCTAGATATTTCTAATAGATCTTATGAAATCTTCTACCCTAACTTTTCACAAAACCCACAACTTTATGTAGTTCATTGCCTTAAGTCATACGAAACTACCACTTCCAAGTTTACATCTTCTACCTCACACCAACTTTTGATATCTTTTGTAAAACCTCACTTACTGGTATCTTCAGGTACTCTTGCCAGATGGGTTTGCTGGATCATGCAATCTGCGGGTATTGATACTAACCTCTTCGTAGCACATTCCTCCAGAGGAGCTATGGTTTCCAAATCTTTTTTTTTTTTTTTTTTTCTGGTGGCAGATTGGAAGACATCCTCAAAGCAGTAGATTGGTCCAGGGAATCCACCTTCAAGACTTTTTATTTTAAACCTATTACTCATGCAACAACTAATGTTATAAGGCAGCTTTAAACTTGCATACTATGTCCGTGTCTTGCCATAAAATGAGTAGATTTTCCTAACTTTGTGAAGCAAAGTCAGGATTTTATTAAAGACACGGAGGCGAGTATTATCCCACCCTATGTCTACCCCCACCCGTTTTTTTCTGTTTTATGTTTCCATCAGGCTAAACAGATCTTTGCCTAAGACAGTCTCCGGATCCTCCTAGAAGTTATATCCAGAAGTTTACCTTGTGAAATGTTCTACAGTTGAATATGTTCTGCTACAGCAAAGACAGAGGAAATTGATACCTGTACCTGCACTCAAAGGGATAGTAATACTTCGTTTTAACTTTATTTTATTTTGTAAGCATTAAAAAACACGAAGAATGATATAAGTCTTATCTCTGAAACCTTTATGGTTTAAGAGATATTCACAAACAAAGTTTCCCCCCCTGTTCAACCAGATCAGAAGGGAGATGCCCAGGTAGACTGCAGAGAGGGACAATCTTCAATTAAGATAAGGGAAAAAGCTGAAAAACTTGTCAAGGGGGGAAGGGCTTTCATTGTTTTCATACAAAGAAAATTGTCCCCTTCTGTTATCTGTCTGGTCATACAACCAGACTCACATCTGAGAAGAGATGGCTTACACTAGGTAAAAGGGGCAGGGAGGGGAACTTTGCTTGTGAATATCTCATAAACCATAAAGGTTTGAGAGATAAGACATATAATTCTTCATGTTTTTTTAATGCCTACAAAATAAAATAAAGTTAAAACGAAGTATTACTATCCCTTTAAACACCTTGGGGAATTGTTATTGGTTACCTGCATAAGGGGTGGATTAAATAATGTTACCTAATGTTTTTTGTTCATTTTTTTTTATTTAAAAAACTTCGAGCAGTAAAGATGGAGATTTAGTGCATAATACTCACCTCCACGTCTTTAATAAAATCCTGACTTTCCTTCACAAAGTTAGGAAAATCTACGAATTATATGTGAATCTCCTCTCTGCACTTTGGATATGGAAATTCACCAGTACTTGAAGTCTTTTCTTTTCCTGTACATACTACTTCCCCTCCCCCTTCCCTCAATACCTTACTGCGTAATATATTTTAACAATCATAATAAAATTTAGTTTTAACCAATTGATGAGTGCCACTATTATGGGTTTTCTTTTCTGGGAGTTTCTTTTCCTCCTATATTGACATATATGTTGCATTCTTGTAGGCACCGTCCATAAGGCTATTTCTCTGTCTTTTAGCCTTTATACCGTAAGTGCAGGCTCTCTTTCTGTTTTAGTGTTCTCCATACCTCCCAGGAATTTCTTCCTAAGATGGTCTCTGAGTTCCACATCAATCAGGAGATTGTTGTGCCTTCCTTTTGTCCTGACCCTAAATATGACAAGCAGGGGTATCTCCACTTGTTGGATGTGGTACGTTGTCTTAAATTCTGTGTGCACCGTACTCAGTCTGTTTATAAGATGAATGCTCTATTTGTCATCCCTGAGGGTCCCTGGGCTGGTTTGGCTGCGTCCAAGGTGAGTGCAGAAGAAAACCTGTTCCCTTCTACATTACAGCACTCTCTACTAGGTCTGTTGGGGCCTCCTATGCCTGCAAGAATAAGGTCTCTGCTGAATGGCCGTGCAAGATGGCCACTTGGTCTTGTGTGCACACTTTTGCTAAACACTACAGCGTGGATGTTCTGGCTTCGGCTGAAGTCAGTTTTGCCTGTCTAGGTCCTTTCTGGTTCTGTGCTTTATAGCTCTTTAACTGTTTGAGCCCTTTTGGCTCTTGTGCTTGTGTGCTGTGTATTGTTATTCAGTGTCCATTGACACTTTGTTAGTTTGGCCTTTCCGTGTCCTGGATAGTCTTTGGGAACTCTGGTATCAAACCAGCACTTGGTCCTTTCCTTCTTCCCACCCTGGGAGCTCAATGTTTGTATGTACCCATGGTACCTGTGAGTTATATTGGACAACAGAGAAAAGAGGATTTTAGTCTTACCTGTTAAATCCTTTTCTTTTAGTCCATATAACTCACAGGTCTCCCACTCAGTGAAAGGGACCATGCTGGGTCTCTTGTGGCTGGACCTGGGAGTCGTTTGGGGTTCTTTGGCCACAGTTTCCCTCTCTTCTGGGTGGAGATTGGCTAGGTAGCCTGATATAGAGGAGGTGGAGGCTTTACCCCTGCATTTCTATAGAATTGTTCCAGCCCATGGGAGGAGCTGTTGCCTCCCCATGGTACCTGTGAGTTATATGAACAAAGATAAAAGGCTTTAACAGGTAAGACTAAAATCCTCTTATGTTACCAGTAACCTGAAATGAAGCACATAAAGCTGCTGGAGAGTTTTCCACTGCTGAAGACTTCCTGCAATGATTCCTGTATTGCCCCAGAAATCCCTCTGGGTCCCCTCAGCAGAACAGGATACTATCCCCCTACCTAGATACAACATGGAAAAACACCGGGTAGGGGGACAGGAGAGAAGTTCCTTTTAATTTGATAATTCTCCTGTCCAGAAGGAGTGTTTGTCTCCCAGATGTATTACTGGGATGCACTGGGAGGAAATGTACAAATTGAGGAAGGCTTTTCCTGGAGGTGGGTGTGTTATAAATGAGTATTGATAATAAGGGGGAGTGGGAGGGATGATTATTGTAAGCGAGAGATAGATGTCACTAAAGTAAAACGCAAGAGAGGTTCCAAGGTGTAGCAAGTAATGAAAGCTGGGATTTAAGGAATAGTGGAAGGGCAATGTTTTTTTTTCATGGACAGAATGGAAACTCATTTCAGCTAGAGAACTTGAGGAAGTGTTAAAATAGGGAAGGAGGACTTGCAGTCACTTTCACCATGAATAGTAGAAGGTAAAATGATAAGAAAGATGGAGCAATAATAGATATGGGAACAAAAACTAGAGTTCTAATTAAGGAAAGAAAGGGGTGAGTTGATTTTACTGTTTAATTTTGTAAATGAATCTCCCATAATTAATGCTAATTTCCCTCTAGTTGCACAGAATGTACAGTTTGATTTGTGGGCCCCTGGTCGCAGTTTAATGTGGTTACCAATTATTTTACCATTGTAAATTGTTACAATGTATAAAATACATATAAAAATTGTGAAAATTAAGTTCTTTCTCTTACATCATTTATGGGACACAGGTAGCACGCGGGTTGAGTCCCTCCTGCTGGAGGGCAGGGTACATAACAAAGGACAGGGTCTTTTGGGTTGAGACTCCCTCCTCCAGCTCAACCACTCGCCTACTTCCAGAATTCATGTGCCCTGTAAAGCAACTGGTGTGCAGAGGTCATCCGCTTAGTTTTTCATAGTCTCTTGAGATTCTGCCCTCTCCTGTGGTAGTAACCTGAAGACAGACGGTACAAGTAGCCTTTTGAGTGCCTTGGTCCACTTTCTGTTGCCTCTTCCTACAGAGGCTGATGTGAGCATGGTTGTGCTCTGGCACTCTTTATAGGTTTCTTTATTATTCTCTATGGGACTTTTGGAGTGAGGATGGCTGCTATATCACTGTAATTTTATTTTGTTAACACTTCCTATTTAGATGTAGTGAGTGCTTGTGGGGGGGTTATTTTCACTTCCCCATTACTTGGATCTTCATTTTTATACTCCCCGAGGCTATTTTCTCTGAGGGTTTTGAGGTGTTCATAGATCGATTTTAGTGAGAAGGCCTCTATAAAAACCAAAGCCCACCCGTGGCCATCTTTACTCCATTAACTAGGGGGAAAAGTTTTCTGGGTCATATCTCTGCAACCGTTTGGACTACAACGGTCAGAGTGGACTTTGTCTTCTTGTCTCCTCATGCTCTATCATATGCTTCACTTCCTGAGTGACCAGGGCGCACACTGCAGCCCTTGGCTGGACTTGTAGGCATTGCTTGGCAACAAGCAAGAGAGAAGATTACAGTACCCAGATTGCCAGTTTCCAGGGCTTTCTTCCAATTGGCTTTAACTTTTCTGGTTGCAGTGTTACAGGTCTCTTGCTTATCCTATGCAGAGACTGAATCTCCTTGCTCTTCTTCTGGAGCAGGAACCCTTCTCATACCAGATAAGTGTATTTATGGGTATTTTGGGATATATAGAGATATATTTATATAAAATATATATACTGGGGACATTTATCTAGTTTTTACTAGGTTCTGGACATTTTCTTAGAGACATGTTGGACACTAAGGGGGAAATAAACTGCAAAAGATTCAGGGGCTTCCTTTACCCCCAACTATCCCCCCCACCCCCACTGTTCAGCATGCTATGCAGGGCTACCAAGGGAATATTCATGGTCTCTATGTCCCATATGTTCTGAAGTCCCTACTACTCCACCAGGCCCCTCTAGCACTGGACAAGAGCCTGCATGAACCAAAAAATAAAGTGGGAAACAAGGGGAGCTCTGCCTCCAAAACATAAATTAAACATATATTTACTCAGATTATAGTCACAGTATTATTTTGTTGTATTTTCAGTTTAATCTATTTGAGGAAATATATTATTCACACATTGTGTCATTGCCTGACATGACCTCTTAGTGTAACCCATATATATATGGATTAGTTCTAATCTAATACTGATTATTTATAGCACTCTCCTGTTCACTTTTAAGAGTCTGCATTGGTTAAGACACTACTCTCTTCCATGGCGCAATCCCTTCCACACTTCAGGGGGTTCTACATTCTTGGAAACCTATTCCCACCTTTAAACAGGTTGCTCCTTTTTCAAGGGACACACAGGTTATTGGTGTATCCTCTGAGGAAGAATTGGCATCAGAGGATGATGAGGAATATGAATTCTTCCTATTCATATGGAAATTACCATGAGGCTAATCAACTCCCGTCGTCTGAGGAGTTCATCAAGGCAGTGCAAGAGACCCCTTGGGTCTCTGACGCTGCTGATGGAGGATCTCCCTCTCATGACATTTCCCTGATGCATAAAATGACTTCAACTGTATTTCCACCCAATAACACTTTTGACCAGATCCTTATGAATGAGTGGAAAATGCCTGACAAGAGACATAACAGACTTTTTTTCTAAGCCATACCCTTTTACAGCTGAGGTTCTGGCACAGTGGGCCTCTGCCATTCCCCTAGCAAATGCTGCTGAGGCTTAAGGATCAGGTTGACAAGATGCTTCATTTCCTACTCGAGGCCAACTTTTTGGTTACCAGGACAGCTTTGAGGCCCATTTTTGCTTCTGCTTGGGGTGAACAAATGTCAGATGCTATGCATGCTGATGTTACTAAAGAGAACTTATTGGTTTTGATTGCTAATATCATGGAAGCCAATACATATATCACGGAGGCCTTGTTTGATGCAACCAGGTTCTCCTCTAAGTCCTTAGTTTCTGCACGTTACACCTAGTGGCTTAAGATTTAGTCTGCAGACCAATCCACTAAGACATAACTGGTATCCTTGATTTTTCAGGGCAAGGCTCTTTTTAGGCCTCACCTGAAACAGATCATCAGTGATGCTAAGGGTGGTAAGAGCACCTTATTGCCTCAACTTTCCAGAAAACGTTCCTTTCTCGCTAAAAGGTGTGTTGTTTTTGTTACCCCCACCAAACAGGAGCAGAGGGCACAAATCCTTCAGACCTCTCAAGCGCGCACCAACACAAAGCACATGCAGACCTGCCAGCCCAAGATATCAGCTGCAAAGGCCAAGTTTGACAAACCAACCACCTCGTAACTCACGGCATCCTGATCCGTTGTTGCCTGTAGGAGACTGTCGCTGCTTTTTTCGAGATGCCTGGACACCCTTAATAATGGACCAGTGGGTTTTGCGGGTGGTATCAGATGGGTAGCACATAGATTGCAAATCCCTTCCTCCATATTGGTGGTTCTTCTCAAAGGTTCCAAGGAACCCAGAGAGAGCAAAGTTGTACCACGAGGCCTTAGCAGATCTATTGGAGAAGTAGGTACTGGTGCCAGTCACAGTGTGCTTTTCAGGTTTCTTTTCCAATCTTTTTGTGCTTCCCAAAAAGGATGGCAGCTGGCACCCTATTCTTGACCTCAGATGTCTCAACCACTATCTGGCCTCTCTGGATCTTCAGGAGGAATATCTACATGTCACAATCCATCCGAACAGCCAATGCTACCTGTGTTTTGCTTTCAGCTCCAGTCATTTCCAGTTCATGGCTCTGCTGTTTGGTTTGGCTTCAGCATCCAGATCATGGCAGCCTTGACTGTGTTTATATGTGGATGACTTCCTCATCAAAGCTCCTTCAGGAAAGCTCTTGGCTCACCATATCCATGAGTTCGACCACATTCTGGTGCATCACACCTAGATTCTTAATCTCAAAAAGTTCTCTCCAATCTCATCCCAAGTTCTGGTGTTCCTGGGCTTGAAATTCGACACCCTTTGGGAAGTGTCTTTGTCGTGGAAAAGAAGATTTAGATTATGTTCCAGGACGTCTCCGGCTCTGAAGTGGCCATCAGCCATGATCACAGAATACATGAGTGCAGTGGGTCATTTGTTATCCTCTCCGGAGGTGGTTCCTTACTTGAAGTTCCTCATTAGGGAACTTCATAGGGAAATCCTCAGGTCTTGGTCCAGGAATCCAGAGCATCTCTTTCATCAGATGGACTGTCTTCTGAGACCAGGGAGGACTTCCAATCTTGGCTTCAATGGCCAAACCTGGACAGAGGTAGACAGTTTGTTATTCTAGAGTGGGCTCTGGTAACGGAGAACAGTGGAAGGAGCTGCGGTGCAGTTCTGGGGTACCTGAGTAGAACACGCGAGTCTGCTATCAGGGCACTCAGGGCAATTCGTCTGGCTCTCCTTCATTGGTCCCAGGTTATCACGGGGATACCAGTGAGAGTGCAGTTGGACAATGCCATGACGGTGGTGGGGTGGGGGGGGTGGAGTTGTAGATCTGGTCAGTCTGTCCATTCCCAGACTGGATCTGTTACTCCAGAGACACCTGTGGTACAAGGATGTGGAAAGATTGGCTTTGACAACATGGCTATTAAATCCATTATCCTGAAGCAGAAGGGATTCTCCACTGATGTCATTGCTTCCGTGATTCAGGCATGGAAGTCGGTCTCTTCCAAGGCATACCATAGGGCCTGGTCTGTTTTTCACCAGTGGTGCAGGGACAAGAATATATCCCCACAGGTATTTTACCTTTCCTTGGTGCTGTCTTTGCTTCAGGATGGCGTGAAAAGGGGCCTCAGCTAGCGTTCCCTTAATGTTCAGATTTCAGCAGTCTCTGTTCTCTTTTAGAGAATTGCTGTCATTCCTGATGTCAAGGTTTTTCTACAAGCAGTGGCTGATGCCTTTCCTTCTTTCAAGGATCCCACACCTCCATGGGACCTCAGTCTGTTGTTGGGTGTTCTTTAGAGTCCTACCTTTGAGCCTCTAGCTTCCATCTCAGTCTGTTGTTGGGTGTTCTGCAAAGTACTCCCTTTGAGCCTCTAGCTTCCATCTCACACTTAAGATGACTTTTCCATTGGCAGCTGTCTCTGTAAGGAGGGTAGCTGAATTGCAAGCTCTGTCTTGCAAACTTCCCTTTCTAGTATTTCACCAGTATAAAGCAGTACTCCGTAACTCTAAGGAGTTTCTTCCCAGGGTGGTCTCCAAGTTTCACATCAATCAGGAGATTGTTGTACCTTCTTTATTTTATTTACTGTGGCTCTTTTGACACATTAATTCTAGAAGTAGGCAGGAGATTGAACTAGGGGAGGAGGAGGGAGTGTCCACCCCAAAGACAGGAGTAGGAACTCAATCCCCATGGTACCTGTGTTCCATATGGATTAAAGAGAAAATAATTTAACAGGTAAGAACACTAAAATCCTATATTTTAAAATACATTTTATACCTAATACATTTTGTATTTAGATCTATAAAGTATGTTCAGAGCTAGTTGCAGAATATTGGACATATACGTTACATTGTTTTTAGCCTTCACACCAACCTGATTTCTTTTACGTCAAACATGGAAAGTACCTCCTGGAGGGCAGGGAACATCGTAAAAGACAGGGTCTTTGGTGTAGAGACTCCCTTCTCTTCTTCCAGCTCATCCCCCTATCCCAGAATTCATGTGTCCTGCAAAGCAGTTGGAGGTGTAGTGGCCATCCTGTTAGTTTTCCTTAGGTTTTTATTAACTATGGGGCTATATGATGGGCTTCCATCACTGGGCTTCCCTGGAGTTGGATTGCCCAGTTCATTATGTACCTTTCTTGCCCTGTGGTGGATCACTTTGACAAGTCTTTTCCTCAGGGATAGTCTCTCTGATATTCTGCCCTTACTTTATAATGGGAGCCTAAAGACAGAAGATCAGTAAGTATCCCTTTGAGTACCTTGTTCACTATATGTCCCATACTGAGCTATCGTACACACTTTGTGTGTCTACTATACATTTATACACTCAATAATTGCTCTCTTCTCTTCATTCAAGTACAGATGGCTACTGTTTCTGGTGGTCGTTTAACCTTTCCTTGCTATGGGTTAGGGTGCTTTGGAGGCTTATTTATGCTCCCCCATTATGATTAAATTTGGTTTTTTCACTCCCCCCAGGTTTTCCCTTTGGGTTTTGGACTGTTTAAAAGATAGAATAGCCTTTTTGAGAACTATACTGTCTGGTATATTATTTTCAGGCATTGCTAGACAACAAGTGAGGGAGAAGACTACAGTTCCCATAATGCTCCATTTCGGGGCTTTCTTCCAATTGACTTGACACAATAACTGGGGGCCATCTTACTTCTACCTTGCTTATCCTACATAGAGGCTCACTCCCCTTGCCATCTTCTCCAATTTAATTCCTTGCATACCAGATAAGTACTTCTTTGGTCTTTCAGGGGGGGTTTGTTTTAAAGGGACTATGAATTAAAGGCTTTTGTCTTGAAACAGGAGAAAAATGGCACTCTTTGCCAAGCTGTCATTTTTTTCACGAAAAGTGCAGATATTCTGCTGTTTTTACCTAACTCATTACACTGAAATCAATGGGAATACTGAATTGCTCCCCCCAAGTGGCATGTTTCCCTTCTTGTCCTGCAGGTATGGTATAAAAGGAGGTCAGGTTTCCACAGCATGCCATTCTGTTGTTGTGAGAAGAGAAAGCAGCACATTTTTGATCTAGAGAAGACAGGCTAAGAAAGTGAAGTTGAAATTTGGGGCGTCTTGTAGGCAGAAAATCTGTTCTCTGTGTTTGGGGAGTGTGACGAAATGCTTGTCACCCAGAGAATGAAATGTGTCTGTTTTCAGTGATCGCCATTGTCTTAACATGTGTTCCCATTCTTGAAACATTAATGTCCCCTGTGTATGCATGCATTAGAGAGTGTTGGCCATTTACCAGCATTGAATTGGTTGGTTAGTGTGTATGATGTACAGAGGGATGGTGCCATCCAGTCTAGCTGACCACAGAGATTGTGATATAAGATAGCCAGTGTTGACGTGGCAATATTTGCCCACTCTTCTTTGCAAAAGCGCTCCAAATCTGTCAGATTGCAAGGACATCTCCTGTGCACAGCCCTCTTCAGATCACCCCACAGATGTTCAATTGGATTCAGGCCTGAGCTCTGGCTGGGCCATTCTAAAATGTTAATCTTCTTCTGGTGAAGCCATGCTTTTGTGGATTTGGATGTGTGCTTTGGGTCATTGTAGTGCTGAAAGGTGAACTTCCTCTTAATCTTCAGATTTCTAACAGACTCCTGAAGGTTTTGTGCCAAAATTGCCTGGTATTTGGAACTGTTCATAATTCCCTCCACCCTGACTAACGCCCCGGTTCCAGCTGAGGAAAAACAGCCCCAAAGCATGATGCTGCCACCACCATGCTTCACTGTTAGTATGATTTTCTTTGGGTGATGTACAGTGTTGTTTTTGTGCCAAACATACCTTTTGGAATTATGGCCAAAAAGTTCAACCTTGGTTTCATCAGACCATAACACTTTTTCCCATGTGCTTTTGGGGGACTTGATGTTTGTTATTGCAAACTTCAGCTGGGATTGGATGTTTTTCCTTGTAAGAAAAGGCTTCCATCTTGCCACTCTGCCCCATAGCCCATTCATATGAAGAATACGGGAGATTGTTGTCACATGTAGTACACAGCCAGTGCTTGCCAGAAATTCCTGCAGTTCCTTTAATGTTGCAGTAGGCCTCTTGGAAGCCTCCCTGTTGAACCATATTTTCTCCACTTGATGATGGCTGTCTTCACTGTGTTCCATGGTATATCTAATGCTTTGTAAATTCTTTTGTACCCTTCTCCTGATTGATATCTTTCAAAAATGAGATCCCTCTGATGCTTTGGAAGCTCTCTGTGGACCATGGCTTTTGATCTGAGATGCAACTAAGCAAATATCAGGAAGATCCTACTAGAACGGCTGAACTTTAGTTGTGATTAATCGGATTCACTTTAAATGATGGCAGGTGTGTAATGACTTCTATTTAACATGAGACTGAATGGGATTGGTTAATTCTGAACACAGCCACATCCCCAGGGTGTACACACTTATGCAACCAGGTTATTGTGAGTTTTTTATTTTTCCACCGCAACGATTTTAGTTTGTTTTGCAATTGTTCACGTTATAGGTCACATTAAAGGTGGAAAAAGTTCTGACAGGATTTATCTTTGTCTCATTCTTTAACATCACAAGAACCTGGCATTTTAATAGGGGTGTGTATACTTTTTATATCCACTGTCTCATGCCACACCAGTCCACCACCACCATACACATCTGCCACATTCACTGTAGGTTCTAACCCTTTTTTCTATTTACAAATAATGGTTAGCCAGCATAGCATCAGTCTCATTAAAAGCCTGAAAAATATTTGTGTTTAGGACTCAGGCTAGCCAAATACAAGTCCTGAGAAAAGTTGTTGCTTGCCATTGACAAACACAAAACCTTGAGAAAAGTTAGTTTGTGGGCCTCGGGGTTCACAACAATTTGCCCTGAGGCAAAAATTATGCTCTACTTACCTAGTACCAGTAGTGCATGATGGTATGATGGGCACTGCTATAATTGCTGCTGAGTAGTAGTCTAAGCAGCTGGAGGTGACTGCACCATCGGACTGGGATCCTCAGCAGTGATATGAGACACTATCACGGTGCCCGTGCTCCTTTTGCGACATTCTGTCAGTCTACACTCCTGCTCTACTCCTATTGGCTATACTGTGCTCGTCTCGCCCAGTATGGCCTTTATATACTGGGTTCTGGCACCTCTCCAGTGCCCTTTCGTGGTGTTCCTGTACCAGTGCTTGTTCCTGATCTCAGTATTCTCAGTGTATCGACCCGGCCTGCCTGACTACTCTGCATCTCGTCTCCTGCCTGTGAACTGACCCGGACTGCCTGACCATTCTGCTTCTCCTGCTCCTATGCACTGACCCGGCTTGGCTAACGTTCCTGCTCCGTGTACCGACCCGGCTTGGCTGACTTTCCTGCTCCATGTACCAACCCAGCTTGGCTGACGTTTTTGCTCCATGTACCGACCCGGCTTGGCTGACGTTCCTGCTCCGGTTGCCTCTGTGTCGCCTCGGCGACATTCCTATTGGCTTTTCATTTCTGACGCTCCTGGTTGGTTGTAACCTCAGGGTGAGTTGCTCAGTTGCTCATTCCATTACTGTCACGGCAGTGCTCAGTTGCGCAGTCTCCACTACTGTCATGACAGTCTCCATTCACTTAGTCTCTGTTACTGCTCTGGCAGAGTGCGAGTGGCCTAGTCTCTGTTTACTTCTACGGCAGTGTACAAGTGGCCTAGTCTCAGTTTACTGCTACGGCAGTGCAAGTGGCCTAGTCTCCGTTACTGCTCCTGCAGAGTGCAAGTGGCCTAGTCTCCGTTACTGCTACGGCAGAGTGCAAGTGGGCTATCTCCGTTCACTGCTACAGCAGAGTGCAAGTGGCTTAGTCTCCGTTTACTGCTACGGCACAATTCAAGTTGCCTGGTCTCCATTACTGCTAAGGCAGTGATGACGTGGCCTAGTCTCCGTTACTCCTCCGGCAGTGTTCTATGTGGCTCAGTCTCCGTTACTGCTCTGGCAGTTCACGTTTGTCTGCTAACCTATTACTGGGCGTTATTCATCTATAAGCTCTCTATCCTAAGTGAGCTCCTTAACATACCTCTCCTCACATGGGACTGTTTACACTGGCTGAAGGCCATTAACCCATGCAGTACTGATACACTGGGATTCCTTCGTATTCTGCCTGACCTGTGTCAGTATATCTTGTTGTGGACTCTATGTTTATACTGGACCTGTGTAGGCATATGTAAATGTAACCTGTCTTGTGTCTGTATTATTCTGATAAAATACTACAGGACCTGTGAGGGTTATTGTATTACTGTTTTCTTAATAAAACTGTGTTTTATCCTACACCACTGTGTCTGTGTGTCAAACAAACCGTTCCAGTACGAAAGGGCCATACAAACTATTCTTGAGCGTATGGTGCATCTCGATAAACCAGTTCAGAGTCCGTTGGTGCCCTCAGTTTTGACACCGGAGACTCAATCCTTGACAGCTGTGGCCTCAGGTAAAGGGTTAACCGCTTCTGCTCCGTTACCATTCAGATACGATGGTGAACCCACCTTGTGCAGAGGGTTTATTAATCAGTTGGAAGTTTTTCTGGAATTTACCCCTCATGCCTTTCCTAATGACCGCAGTGAGGTGGGGTTCATGATATCCCTATTGACAGGCAGAGCCCTGGAATGGGCCAATCCCCTGTGGGAGAATGCTAAACCATGCACCAGGAACTTCAGGGAGTTTGTACGTACTTTTCGGAGAGTATTTGAAGTTCCTGGTAGAGCTGCCTCTGCTGCCAAACGATTGATGGAGATACAACAGGGCAATCGTACTGTGGGCGATTATGCCATAGAATTCCATACACTCGCAGCAGAGGTAGGTTGGAACAACGAGGCGCTGGTGGCAGCTTTTGCTCAGGGACTTGCTAACCGTATTAAGGATGAGAAGGCAGCTAGAGAAGTGCCTAGTGATTTGGATGAATACATTGATTTCGCCATTCTAATTGATTCTCGTATTCGTGAGAGACTCATGGATAAAGACCGCAGGCTACGGCCCAGGAACATTGAGCAAAACAGTTTTTTGGTCCCTCCCATGCCTCCTGAACGTACACAGGAGACCTGTGAACCAATGCAACTTGGGTTCACCAAACAATCTAAGGAAGAACGAGCACACTGCAGGAGGCAGGGGTTATGTCTGTATTGTGGCAAAGCTGGGCACCTATTACTTACCTGTCCCGGATGTCCAGGAAACAAACGCACCTAGGGTACTTTGGGGGACAGGACCTAGGAGGTGTTCAGCAGTCCCTAGACCCTATTATGCAGAAACCCACGCTCCAGGTGGCATTTTTATGGGCAGAACATTCAGTGGAGGTTCTGGCCCTGGTTGATTCCGGCACGGCCGGATACTTCATGGACAGTTCATTTGCTGCGTTACATCAGATTCCATTGGTCAGGAGGGAATCTCCCTTAGCCATTGATGGCAGACCGTTAGAACCAGCTCAGATAACTATGGAAACTATTCCTCTATCTATGACTATTGGGGCCCTCCACATGGAGGAACAGCGGTTTCAGATTATCCATTCTCCTCATCATGCGGTCATTCTGAGGTTCCCATGGTTACATTTGTATAATCCCTAGTTTGACTGCAGACTTGTGAGATCACGTCTTGGTCCGAGTACTGTATGGAGCATTGTGTGACTCATCCAGTTAAGATTTTGTGTACCTCTCCCTCCATGCCAGCCGAATATCACCAATTCAGTGATGTCTTTAGTAAGGGAGAGGCTAGCACTTTGAACCTTATGTGGGCTTAGGTTCAAATACAGTACCAGCTTTGCTCTCCTTCAACCCTTGGGTAGGTGGTATACAAAAATCTTTAAAAAAAATCCTACAGTTTCAAATAAGACAAAGTTGGCTTAACCTAGTAACACAGTAACATAGTAGATGAGGCTGAAAAAAGACATGTGTCCATCAAGTCCAGCTCATGCCAAAAACACCCCTGGAAATGTGTATTCTAGTATAAAGAGTTATGTTTTTTATTGCATGTTTGAAATACATTGTTAGCAATATATCAAGTACGTTTTATAAGGTTGAGCTATGTTACAATGCTACAGTGTTGGGATGGGCCCGTAGTTCTCAACTATAGCCCTTAACCCTTTCTATGACAGAGGGGTACATTACGCATTGTTGTGTACATCTCTGGCACTGAAAGGATTAAAAGCTTCTGTATGTTACAACTGGTTTAAATTAAGAATGCCCTGATTCCAGAATTTAGTCTGCATTTGGGTCAAATACTAGCTTTTTTTGATTTGGATTTGACTAATCCTCTCCTTTCCAGTTCCAGAAAAAAAATAGATACTCCCAGCACCATCAAGTTCCTGACTGGATTTGTCAAAGGTTTTGTTTATATGTCCTGTGGAATCATTACTAGGATTTAGTAACAGTCTAAATCCTTAAAAACGGTATCTGGTGCATCCCTAGTTTAACAACAAAACAAAAACAAAACATATGTTTGAAATAATATATTGATATAGTCTTCCTGGTATCCATTTGAGTTCTACATTAGAAATAACTTTATTCGTACAGTTTGTCAATGAGACATTGATGATGTCACATTTCTCTGATCTTGCCCTGTAGAGCATCACATGTTTTCTTTGCATCTCCAAGCAACATAGCTGTATTTGGTTTATAAAATACAGGATTGTCCACTGCAGCATACCCAACCCCCAGTGTTCGCTTCATGATGATAACCTGAATGGGAATAAAGACAGAGAAATAAATCAATCATTAACAGAGTGCAAGAATATACTTCTTCACTCAGTCACTTAACAGGTCATTTTTTGTGGGATATGGAAAGCATAATAGTTTCAGGCAAAGCCAGTCCTAGTTTGAAATACCTAATAATTTATGAGTATCACAGCCTTGTGCAGAAGGGCCTAACAACTGATTGCTAAAATGAAGTGGGTGGTGATTTAATTGTAAAGAAGTGGTCTAGAATACAAAAAATACAATATTTCATTATATGATTAGCTTCTTTTTAAATAGAGACATCCAGTCAGGGATTTAAACTAATAAACTCTTCAGGGCTTTCAATGCTGATGGCAGAAATCTTTTAAATGTGTGTAGTTATGAAGGCTACTTTCAGTGTTCCATTTGTTCATGTGATGCATTGATATGGGAACCTCAGAAGCAGGGCTGGATTTAAATTTCAGGCACCTCTAGCTCTGCCTGTGGCCCCACTGCAGCCATATACAGGAGTAGAAAATGCCCTTAGCCGATAACATACAAGCACAAAAAACCCTTATCAACTTTAAAGGGATAGTAAAGTCATGTATAAAGCAATAGACATATTGTAGCTATTATAAGACGAGATTACTTGAGTTTATTCCTATCTCTCAAACCTTTATGGTTTGAGAGATATACAAAGATAAGGTTCCCCATTTTGCTTGACATGAGCTGTAAAGCTGTCAGAAGGAGATTCTGGTCGCCCGACCAAATGGCGGCTCTTCATCAGAGCCAACATAGCGCTATCTAAAAATAAATATTTAATTGGAATGCTCTACAAAGTGTGCCAGGTTTGCAAGCACACTTTGTAGACCATTCCAATGAAGTATTTATTTATAGATATTGCTATGTCGGCTCTGCTGATGAGTCGCTGGCCGATCCTGGTTCCAGGACCTCATGCTGTCAGCTATACAGCTGACATATGAGAAATGAGAGGGAGGCGAGAACTTTATCTTCATATATCTCTCACATTATAAAGATTTGAGAGATAGGAATAACCTCAAGTAATCTCTTTTTATTATATCTACAATATAGCTATTACTTTATACATGACTTTTCTATCCCTATAACGTTGAAGAAGTCTCCAATGTATTGTGAAACAATGCGTTTGAGACCTCTAGCATACAAGGGTATATTGATCGCATCAAGTGATCATGAATCATGTTGAGGGTCTTATTTGTTATTTTTATCCTCTTTAGTGATACACTTTACATCAGTGGTTTTCAACCTCTTTATGCTCAAGGCACCCCTATCATGTAATATGGAATTGTCAGCGCACCCCCTAACATTTTATGTAATTTGTCATTTGTGTAATCAGGGCTACAAATGCAAACTAGATCATTATTCTTATATCCCACCATAATAAATGACACATTAACCCCTTCACGTCCGTGACATACCCGGACCGTCACGCTGGTCTGGCACTTAAGGACCAGTGACG
Source organism: Rhinophrynus dorsalis (assembly GCA_037306005.1). Taxonomy (NCBI): domain Eukaryota; kingdom Metazoa; phylum Chordata; class Amphibia; order Anura; family Rhinophrynidae; genus Rhinophrynus; species Rhinophrynus dorsalis. Next base: position 403,775,838 of record CM074721.1, read on the forward strand.
GTCCTGGTACGTCACGTACTTTTACTCACTGCGCTCCTGTAGGAGCGCGGTGAGTAATACAGGGAACTGAAGTCGATCGTGCCAAGACCGGAACTCTCTCTTTCAGTCCCTCGTTCAGCGTGGGGCGACACGCCGAAATTCCCTATCTGGTCCTTAAAGGACCCACACCCCAGGACCGCTGGTCCATAAGGGGTTAAGCATATTAGGCTTAACAGTTTCCATACTTATACAGCTGAAACTCAAACATTTAAATTTTTGTCAAAGCCTTCACAGAAAATTGTGGCACCCTAAGCTTGTGCCCAGGGCACACAAAAGTGACACGGCACCCTGGTTGAGAACCACTCCTGGTTCTTGTGTTTCTATTCTTTTTCGGGAGGTCTACCTTGGGAACTACTCAGATTGAGCCACCCTGAGAAACATTAACTGTGTGTGGGCAGTTAAATATCCCGCACAAGTGTTGTAGCTACTTGGCTTGATCCAGTAGCATTTGTAAATTTGAGTATATCCATTATTATTTTCAGATAATCCTAAACCTACAATCTGCATTGATATACTACACTATAAGATTCTACCCCTGTTTTCCTGTTGTTTTCGAGGGTTGAACCAGTAAAGAGGTAAATATACTGATCACCTAAGCTGTTTTTAACATTAAATATCTAATGACAATTAAGACATTTTTCCAGACAAATCTAAACAAAAATGACAAAATGGTCTGCTTCTCATTCAATACCTGTTTTGATTTCCAGACTTCCAACACTGGCATGCCAGCTATGATTGAGTTTGGATCTTCTTGAGCAGCAGAATTTACTGTGTCATTTGCACCAATGACTAGAACCAGTTCTGTGTCTGGAGAGAAATGGCAAGAATTATCTTTATCAAGAAATGTGTGTGGAAATAAAAAAAAAAAAAAAATTACTATACTTGAAGGAGCCAAACATATAGACGTTTCCAATTAGAAATGAGGTATTTTTCTGGGTGTGCCAGTATTGACTTATGTCCAGACTGGGTGTGCTTGTCTTGTTTTCTGTCACCACTTAGTTGATACATAGTTACATTACTGCTCTCATCATAAACATCACTTTTCTAAAGTCCCTGGCCACCTAATAGCTCTTCTGGGAACAAACAAACCTTGTAGCTGCGTTCTGACAGAAAAAAAACTTGCAGTTAACAATTTGTTTTCCAGTATTGAAGGCAATAGAGTCTATGGGTCATCATCCACCAAACTAAACTCTGTGAATCAGCAGAAAACACACTGGAATCTATAGATTGTCATTGAAAACAGTGGAGTCTGGGAGTCATCAACTTACTGATATCTGTTTCACCATACCTTAAGGTGTGGTAAATAAACTCTTTTAAATTGTCTATGCCTTTAAGTTCATCTGTGCAGGGAATTTAGGATATATGTTATAGGAATAGCTATTTAATGTCTTCTGCTTACACACACATATCACAAAGCATGTCTGGTTTCAGTGCACACAGATTGCAGCAAAATGACCCTTCTCACTCTAGACAGAACAATTAATGATCAGATATGGCAGTAATATCAAACACTTTAGCTATAGTTTCTTAATGTTTTTTCTTTATGTCTCTCTCCCATTCAGTAAGTAAAATAGTACTGAACTCTATATTTCACCTACATGCTCCATCCACCCCACTGTCACCCAAACTCTTCATCTGCCCTGAATGTCAAACTAATATCATTCAACCAGAGTGATCGGCACTCTTACTACATTGTCATGTCACCTACATTTTGCATCACTCCAGCATCACCTTCAGTCTTGTCTCAAATAAAGGATACCATCTTTCCTTCCAACCTCATTGTACCGACTATCTTCATCTACACGCATGTCAGACTCACTCTTGAGACCTTACAAAATTATTTAAATGTATTTTTTAACATTTGGAGATGGTGTCATTTTTGTAAAGGCAAAATGGTAAGAACAAGCAGGATAATTAAATGACACTGATGTACTACAACTTAGCACCAATCTTAGTTTTGTGACAATATACAGATAGTTTGTTTTTTTGCAATTCTGACCATTTTATAAACTTTAAATTAATAACATGATGTGCTTTATAACATTTACTGCAAATGAAGGTGGAATAAATTTTCTCTATTAATGTTACTAATAAACCCCCAAACATTCTGCTTTAATTATTTTTGTTAACAGAGATACAGGTGTCACGTGTATTCCTTTCTTCTTTTTTAATAGGATTTGAAAAGAGCAAAGTCTAACTCTCACAAGATAATTACAAGCATATGCATTGTTTGGAAATATCACAGAATTGCTTGGCCAGAAAGTAGAAACACACACAGAGGCAAAAAGCAGGAATCCCAGACACTGTGAAGGTTGCACATGTCAGTTTATAAACAGTAACTATAGCAGTCTTACCAGGGAAGTCTTCATTTATTTCATCCATTTCTAGCACAATATCATATGGCACACCTGCTTCAGCCAGAAGAACATTAAGCTGACCTGGCATCCGTCCTGCCACTGGGTGAATACCAAACCTGGTCAATGAAAAAAAAACAACAAAATTGTCTTGATGTATTCAAAACTATATGAAGCAGTTAGCTTTGAGTTTTTTTTTACTTTTATTTTCAGCTGTAAGGTACCATTGTAAAGTATTGGAAATCTTTCAGGTTAATTAATAACATGTTTTATTAAAGCCTACATACAACAGAGGTCCCGAAGTTATTGTGAAGCAATGATACGTCTCTAACGACCGAGGGGTTAGGTGATTTTCGTTATTTATTATTCTTTATTTATAGAGCGGCAACTAATTCTGCAGCGCTGTACAATTGGGAATAGACATACAGAGGTATTAAATAATACAATCAAATGTGTGGAGCAGAAGGGTCAGAGGGTCCTGTTCGTGAGAGCTTACAGTCTAGAGGAAGGAAGGTTGGACACAAAGAGCCCACGGACAATCAAAGGGATAAAACACTGAACATTGCAAATATCATTACTATTTGTATTTCCAATTTGGGAATTTGCATTCTATCAAACTTATTGCCTTTTTATTTTTATCCAGAAGCCTATTCTATATATCCGCTACCTTTTTTTTTTTTTTCTTTTTTTTTTTCTACAAAGACTCAAATGGCCCTTCTCTTCAGCTTAATGCAGCTCTGGGTTCCTACCCCTTCCAGCCTTAATACTGTGTCCTTCGCACCAAGTACTTTTGGCATTCAACAAAGATGCTACATTTAAAATAGAGCTTTTTCAATGCGATTGTGCTCTATAACATGCACTGACCTTGACTGCTTGAGAGTACATTACAGGAGAGTACATTACATTATGTCAGGTCTTACAATTTGAAGTCCTTTGCTACTAGCCAGACCAGAAAAGTTACTCGCCACTGCAAGCCAAAACATACCCACCAGGGCTGAATTTCTACTAGCCAGGGCTAAATTTTCACTCGCCATTGGCTAGTGGAGAGTGGAAATTTTGAGCCCTGCATTATGTGATTCGTTTGACATTATATGTGGCCTTGTATTCAAAAGAAAAGTGGAGGAGTTCAGGGGGAAACCATTTTCACTATAAGAGAGAGTAAAACATTCCAAAATGTTCCATTGATTTAAATGAGGATTTTAACCCCTTGAATGCTAATGAGGTCTCCAACGCAATGGGTTGCGACCTCTCTAGTAATCAAGGGGTTCAATTCCTCAGCTAAATCAATGGGAATTTTTAGTTCTCCCCAGAACTCCTCCACTTTTTCTTTTGAACATATGTCTCTATATAATATATGCACCCTTTTAACCTTCTGTTTTATACCTTTGATGTGTCCATGAGGGATTATAAAGGGAGCAAAGTGTGATAGAAGATAATGGAGACAAGAACTGTTGCGGTACAGTCCAAACCCTTCAGACCTATATACTGTGTTTCTACCATGGGCTGTTTCACAGCCAACTGAGAATACAATGTTTTTTATTTTGCCAAGTGTGAAGTAAGTAGCTTTCCCTCACGTATTTATCACAGAATCCCCTTATCACTGTTTGTGCCAAGAGGATGATAGTGAAGAAGTGTGTGCCCCTTCTCTCTGTTTAACACTATGTACAAGGTACAGCAGAAATGGTATAACCACTGCATTTTCTGCATATGCTAGAGTGGAGGTGTTTGGGGCTTGGTGGCATTAAAGTCGTAATAATCGAGAAGTGTGTACACCTCTATGCACACAATCTAGTGTACACAGGATGATTGCATCAAAGATTTTTCAGAAGGAATGTTCACTGAGAATCGTGGTTGATAAGCAGTGGAACATTTAACCCCTTAAGTACTAGCAGTTCTAGGAAGTTACCTTCCCTTAATGACTGCTTTGATGTATGCTGACGTGTGGGCACACTTGACCTGTTATGTGTACCAGAGCGCAGAATAGGGGTCTGAGAGACACCATTCCAGTCTTAGAGAGGTCAATTTCAGACCCCGTTTTCACTTACAGCACTCCCCAGGGGTGCTGTTAGTAAAAACTATGTGACAGTCCTGGCAAGTCATAGGGTTGTTAAGGGGTTAATATCTACAAAACAGTTATTTCAAATATTTATGAGGATACTAAAATTCAGAAAAAAATTTACTTGTTAGGTAAATCTAATGTATCACTGAACAAAAACATTTCTGGAATTTCAAGCATACTAAGTCTTAAAGCTAAATTAAATTATGCTAAAATGATAATGATAAGTAGGTAAATTAAAGATCCCTCCCTCCCAACTGTCTGTTTCCCATGATGGCAAGACAGCGACCCTGAAAGACCCAGGAGATATGGAGGATTTTTGTGGGTCTTTGGCTATATCCATGTTGCCTCCGCCAGCAGTACCTCCTCCTGAACAGGGCCCGAAGTTGGCTGCAAACTAGTGTTTACGCTGGCACCTGGTTGCGATACCACCGAAACACAAGAGATGCAGGGTTAGTCCTACTAACTCGATGGCGATGGGGGGTTAGGCTATGGAGTTTCTCTCACCTCATGCTTGTCATCTTAGGTTCTTTGACACAGATTGCTCCTCCACTTACTGGATGGACTACCATCGAACTGTGCTAATCCCTCCCTAACTTTGGTTCTCCTCGTAATGCATTGACTATTCCTAACTTACTTTCCATTGATGCAGACTATGGACCATTACCCACTGACTTCAGTTACCTACCTCTCCATTGTTGTTCCTTTGATGAGCTACGGATGAGTATTCACACTCTCATGTTTTTGTTGCTGTTTCAGTCCTGTTGTATTACTCTAATGCTATCTCCTAAGCCACACCACTTTTTTTTCAATTCTGTCCTAACTGTATCTCCATGGTCGCCACATGCCCTGAAGGCTTACGTGACGGTGATTCCAAAACAGGGGAAGGACCCCTCCTGTTGCTGGAGTTACAGACTTACTTCATTGCTTAATAATGACTTAAAGCTTTTTGCAAAAATTCTGGCCTCCAGACTGAAACCTCTGCTTCCCTCGCTCATTGCCTGGACCAAGCTGGCTTCGTGCCGGGTAGACAAACTAGAGATAACATCCGCACCCTAGCTTTACTACACGTGTCCTCTAGTAGCACCGAGCCCTCCCTCCTGTTATCATTAGACGCGGAGAAAACCTTTGATCGGGTGATTTTGGCTTACATGACTGAGGTTTGGAGATGGATTGTCCGAGGTAGCATATTTGTGAATGCAATCCTTTCTTTATACGATTCTCCATCTGCCCAGATATCTGTGAACAGCACACTCTCCACTTCTCCACTTTCGCGTATTCAGGTTGCGAACAGGCATGTCAAGATTTCATGCTTCGCCGATGATATTTTGGTTAGTCTATCTAACCCTTCTGATTCCCTGCAGGCATTAATGTCTCTACTAGACAATTATGGCTCCTTATCGGGCATGAAGGTTAACCTTCAGAAATCTGAAATTTTGTGTATCCCTCCTGACTTAAAAAGTGACTTACAAACTCTATTCCCCTTCCCATGGGCTGACTCTTATCTAAAAATACTTGGGAGTCCATATCCCCCTGAAATTGTCCCCAGTAGTTCCACTCAATCTTGACAAGCTAGAACAATCACTTAAGCAGGACATCCAGTCCTGTGACCGCTTGTTTGTCTCCTGGACAGGCAGAATCAACCTGTCTAAAATAGTTCTGTTACCTAAAATATTTTATGTACTCAGATCACTACCCATGCATACCTCTGAAACACCTTCAGCGTCTCTTGCGGAGGTTTATTTGGCGATGTAAACACTCCAGGATGAGTAACACTATCTTGTCTAGATCACTGTGTAAAGGGGGATTGAGCATGCCCCTGATTCTAGATTACTGGTGTGCCATTTCTCTCCAGTGCATTTTGGAACTATACAGTGTTCATCCCAGAAGGACTGGGCTCTGTTGCTCCAGTCCTTATGCCCCTCGATATCCTTTCAGCAGCTTCTCTGGGCTCCGAGGCATTCTATACCTAAAATTCTTCTTAAACATGCCGTTGTGGGGAAACTCTTATACCTATGGCATAAATGGTCAACTGAGTACAAACTTGCTCCCTTCCCATCGCCACTTTTCTCCATTCTTGGGAACAGTTCCTTTTGGACCGGGCCTTCACCAGAAACAATTTGCAGAATGGCAGCTGGTGGGTCTCACGGACTTAGATCACCTTCTGTCTGCTTCCCCCTTTCCATCCTTTGGGGACTTCCAGGTGCACTACAATCTCCCAAGAGGTGAGGCTTGGCTCTACATTCGGATTAGATACTTCTTGCAGTCATCGGGTTTGCTAGAGTTTATTCCGCAGCCCCTCATTTCTTTTGAGAAGCTTGCACTAACTGACACAGTGGGTGGAATCTCCAAACTCAAAATCCTCTTTTGCCCTCAGTCCTCCATATGTCCATCCTTTTATAGGAGGTTATGGGAGCAGCAACTTGACATCACTATCTCAGATGCTCAGTGGCTTCGTTCTTTTCACCTACGCAAGACTTTTTTACCTAGTGTCGGATTTAGGGAGGTGAACTACAAAATCTTGATGCGTTGGTATCCAACCCGGTCAATGCTTACTTGTTCTTATTCCAATGTATCCGGAGCCTGCTGGAGGCGAGGTTGAGAGGGGGGATCGCTACTACATATATGATGGAGTTGCACTCTAACTCAACCTTTTTGGTGGGAGGTCTATGATAATCTGACCACCTTGTCTAGTCTCCAACTCCCTTTTACACCCCCCAAGCTTTCTTGCTAGATATATGGCCATCTGAGCCAGGGTTCCTCCGAATCGCGTGGGAGCCACTGCGCTCTTGGCTTCTGCTTGTGGCTGCCGCATGAGCCTGTGTCCCTGTGCTTTGGGGATCTGTTACTCCCCATCCTTGTCCAACTGGAAAATCCGCCTGCGAACCGTATTTGAAATGGAGCACCTGTATTCTCTCTCTGTGGGCAACCTCTCACATTTTAACAATTGCTTATCTTCATGGAACTCATTTTTGTACCCTCAAGCTTAGTTTAGAATCTAAGACACTATCTCACATATAAGTCTCGCACCGTAGCACTAAAATTTATCCACTCACTCCTTTATCTCCCAGTTACCCCCTTACCCATCACTTTGTTCCATACCCCCTCTGTTTGTGTTCCCCCTCCTATCTCAGTATTCCTCTGCTCCTTTCTTGTGGAGTAACTGCTAGATGAGTCATCTGACACTTTTCATAGTAGGGGATAGATCCTTACCCTCCATCTGGGGAATTTTTTCTTTCCCTACTTACATCTCCATTTGGCGACTCATTGGCTACTTTGTTTTTCCCCTCTCGTCTCCTATCTCCCTTACCTTGTTTCTTTACTTCTCCTTCCTCACTTTGCGATTCCTTTTCTTAGTATTGCTTTCCTTTTGGTCATGTGAAGGCTTGAATATGATGACTGCTGATTATCTTTGTATTTTTGGACATTTGTTTACCAAGGAAATTGTATTTTTCTGATCTTTAATAAAAATTTAAAAAAGACCCCTTCCTCCACTCATTTGAAAGGACCAAATTCATCTTCCAAGATACAGAGGGCCTTATTCAATAAGCTAAAGAGGTGCAGTTATGGAGCATGCCAACTGCAGAATAGATTTGAAATGAAAATTCCATAATTTCCCATTGATTTAAATGGGGCTTTTTAACTGCTGAGAGATCTTCACTGCATTATAAAGCAATGTGTTGGACACCTCCAGCATTCTAGTGGTTAAAAGACCCAATTTAAGTCAATGGGAAGTTTAATTTTCCCTTATGAAGCAGCTGATTTGCTCAGAATTGTAGCTCTTTAACTTGATGAATAAAGCCAAGAATGAAATTTAGTAATGGATGCAGAGAGATGTGAAAACCAGTGCAGCTTTTCATGCCTCTCCACGTATTAAAGGGCAAGTAGAAATCTCCATCTATCTAAAATCACAAAATGGCTGATTCCCCATTGCCAGGTTTAATGAGGTACAAGATAAGTAGCCTACATTAAACTGATGTTAAAACCAATGTGAGCACAAAAGAATTCCATAGGCCAACATTGCTTCTATATGTAACAAATACACAAGGGAAAAAAGTGCAAAAATGTCTCAGGCTATTTGAGAAAATGTTTATTTTAGTTTCTTTATTTTAAACATCATAAAAAGGGGAATAAGTGGAAAAGAAATCACTCACTACCTTATCTATGCCCAAAGGGCCTATTCAATCTCAATAAATACATTTCCATCACAGTTATATTGAAAGTAGAATGTAATGAAGAGGAAAACAGATACTTTGAAGTAATAATGCTTATTTTATGATTATAGGTATGCTATAAGTTTTATAGTAAATGACAATGAAAAAAAGGCAAGTCTGTAAAGTTCAACTTTTGCCACAGTATAACTCAGAAAATGAGAATTACATAATCCCTCCTGACACCACGAAGAACAGAACTTTCTTTACCTGCAGGTCACAGTATAACCCTGTATGTTCCCTTCTGCTATAAATATATGCAATCTTCTCTTAAATGTATCCATCTTATCTGCCATAACCACATCCTTAACCAAAAAAATTCACAATTTAACAAATCTTACTATAAAGAACCCCTTCCTGTCACGTTTTTTAGATGAACACTCAGACCAGATCAGTAAGATAAAAATGACTTTATTAGAATAAAGTGTATACACGAATATAGGCCCTTAGACCCACAGTACAGAACATACATATATATATATATATATATATATATATATATATATATATATATATATATATATATATACACAAATGGATACATCAATAGCAACCAGTATAGGTGATCTGTAGGAACTGGAAACTGTACTGGCTATGAAGGTTCTGGCTAGAACCAGAGAGACTGAAGATGCACAGTCCAGGAGCTGACAGCAGGACTTCGGTGACAAGTGGTCCAATAATAGAGGACTGGCACAACCCAGATACCTGGGCACAGAACCAACAGGAGCGAGGCAACACTGACCCTGGCCCTTAGGCCACAGAAAAACCGAGGCAACCGCTTAGTAGGCAGCACTGACCCTAGGGTAGGGTCACAAGGAGACCAAGGCAACTGCTACATAGGCAAACTCTAGAACGCTAGGGGTGGATCAAGATATAGGTATATAGATGGAACGCAACCAGTGTCCCCTCACCCTGAAGGATGGTATAATGCAATGCTGGCTGTTGAGCCCAAGGCTACTGCAGTGAGGAATAAGCACTAACCCTACCTGGACGATCCAGGCACACAAAGGGTCAATAGTTAACGCCCAGAGAAATACTGCAACTCCCAAAGGGAGTGAGCCCAGTGCTGATAGGGAGGTGGACACAGAGAGTGATCAGAGTAACACAGTCAGTGCTATGAACACTGTACCGGTACTTCGCTTGTGCACACTGCCGGAGGCGGTTAAGAGAGCAGCTTAAGCACGAATGCTCAACCTTTGGTCGGCAAAGTAATAGCACACCAACAATTGTAACAAAATGGCACAGCACGTATCAGTGGGACAAACGGAGGCAACCAAGCGGTACAACCGGACACGATCAGAGATGTAAGGGATACTTGGCTGGTGCAGTTAGCCACAGAGTGGTACACAGCCAGATACAGTCAGTAACGGAGCAGGTTCTCAGCCAGACACAGTCAGCAACGGAGCGGGTTCTCAGCCAGATACGGTCAGCAACGGAGCGGGTTCTCAGCCAGATACAGTCAGCAACGGAGCGGGTTGGAGTGGGTTCTCAGCCAGATACAGTCAGCAACGGAGTGGGTTCTCAGCCAGGTACAGTCAGCAACGGAACGGCAGCAAAGCAATTCATTGGAGACCTCTCAACCATCCCAGGTATTACAATCCATATTTAACCAGTGGGGACATGGGAAATTTTCATGTGTCCCTTATGGTACAGCTGATTTACTCCAGAGTTGCACGTCTGAGTATCAGAAGGGTATACAACACATTGCAATGCTTAAATTGCAGAATTAGATCCTTAGTCCCCATGATCAAAGCGTTAGAAACAAAATGAGGAAAAAGAAAAATGTAAATGTACATGTGGTGTGTGTGCTCCTGGGTGGGGTGTGTGTGTGTGTGGGTGTGTGTGTGTGTGTGTGTGTGTGTGTGTGTGTGTGTGTGTGTGTGTGTGTGTGTGTGTGTGTGTGTGTGTGTGTGAGTGTGTGTGTATATGTGTGAGTGTGTGTGTATGTGTACCTTTCTGGTGGCCAGGTGGGGAAATGGTTTTATATGAACTCTTCACTTCCTGCTCCCAGCGACTCCAACTTGAAAAGATCGGTCCATAAAATAACATAAGAGTTGGAGAGTTTTTCTCATCTTTGTTCATAACTTCCACAAACTAAGGGCTTTATGCACGAGAGAAGTGTATTCATTTGTGAGAAAACCAACTATACCAAATAAAAATAAAAAAATCACATTAATGTAACTGGGGCTATTAATATTTTCAAAGCTAGAGAGGTCTTCAGTGCATTCAGCTAGTTAAAAGCCCCAGTTAAGTCAGCTGGTTTGCCCCGGAATTACTCATAAGGCTCTAATAGAGTTCAGATCCTGCAGTCTAGGTGAACAGAGACACAGGAGTGTTTCACCTCTTCTGTAAGGCAAAGTGCTCTGCATCGGGCAGAGAGGTGGGAAACCTCTTGCTCCCTAGCTGCTGTTGTGTACGACTCCCACAATCCCCAAAAAGTCAGTGGATGGTTAGGGATGGGGAGCACTGTAGTCCCCAAAAGCTGGAGAGTCAAAGGATGACCACGTCTGTTATAGGGACATCACAAGTAGATACTCAAACATCGATTTAAAAGTCTAAAATGTGTTTAGAAACTAAAGCACACAAAAACATCTTTCTCAGCCACATAGATAGAGTTATATTTACCGAACTCTCTTTCCTTGCTGGATCAGCATTTTCACCATGTCCGCTATGGGATACTGAGCTTTGGCAGCACAAAGACCCCAACCTGTAAAAATAAAATTTTTTTGAATATTATGTATGATTATTCTAAAATCAATCTTTTTTTTCCATTACTCAGACCTCGAGAACTTCAAGTAGCAAAATGATTCACTCATAATATATGTAACATGGTAATGGGTGATCCAGTAACATGTTATTATTCTCCTAGTTATTTAAATTGTTTTTACATGATAACAAAAATAAATATATGCATATAATATGATGAATACAACTGCTAAACTACAAAGGGGGTTATGAACAATAAATTATTCTAAATTATTCTATAGAGCCAATGCACTAAGATCGCCAAAGGTGGAGAAATCTTAGTGTATAGGCTCCATAGAATAACATGGGAATTGGAGAAATCATCTCCACTTTATCATGCCTTAGTGCATCTCCTCCAAGATGTTCTTATATGAAGGGACATGCTAGAACATACACAGATATAGTACACATCTCGGTGGTTCCACATCTTGACAAAACTTCCTGATAAGCAAAAGGCTACCTCCTTTTCATAGTGTGTAATTTTATCAAGTTTCTTAACCTGTTATTACTTTTATGTAGAGGTTTATTAAAATGGAAATTATAGTTATAAGTATGTTAATATTGAAAATCTTTATTGACTCTTTAAAGGAGAACATTTGAGCTGTAGAAACAAACATGCTACATGCATATACACTAAATGGGAAACAACTTGGGGAAAGATTTAGGAGTACTGACAGACAAAATACTTCATAGCAGTTACTCAGCTGCTGCGAAAGCAAATAGGGTACTGTCCTGCATAAAGAGAGGCGTAGATGCAGGGGATGCTAATATAATTCTATCTCTATATAAATTGTTGGTAAGGCCTTGTCTAGAATATGGAGTACAGTTTTGGGCACCAGTTCTTATAAAATACATTATTTAACTGGAAAAAGTGCAGAGAAGTGCAACAAAACTGATAAAGGAATTGGAGGATCTGAGCTATAAAGAGAGATTAGCCAAACTGGGTTTGTTTACATTAGAGAAGATTCATCTAAGGGTTAATATGATTACCATTTACACATATATTCAAGGTCAATGCAATAAATTATTTACACAAGAGTTGAGATAAGAACGAGAGGTCATCCATTAAGACTAGATGAAAGGTGCATCTGATTAAGACAAAGACAGGGATTTCTTACAGTAAGGGTGGTAGAATTCTTTGTCTCTGGATGCTGTGCTTGCAGATACTATACTGCTTTAAAAAAACAATGGATACCTATCTAATGCAGATCAATATTGAGAATTATGGCAATTGGCTTCAATGCAGATAGATTGTTGATTTAGGGAACTATCTGACTCCAATTTGGAGTCAGGAAGGAATTTTTTACCCTCTTGGGTAATATTTTCTTTTTTGCCTTTTTCTGGATCAACAGGGGCAATCTGACATGGGTTGGACTTGATGGATGCATGTCTTTTTTCATCCACATCAATTATGTTACTATGTAACTAACACCTCCTATGAATTTTACCCTCAGTCAAGTCCTGGGTGTCACATTCATGTAGATCATGCAGATAAAACAGCTGCTAACAGCATCACAGGAACACAGACTATCCACATAATCGTATCCCTTTAAGAACCAGAGGGTTCTGTAATGCATTGTGAAACCTCTCTGGTCCTTAAAAGGTTAAGTAGGCTTGTGCACTTTGCCTGTTTCAGTTTATAAGAACTGCCAGCAGCTGTCTTATCTGCCTCCATGAACATAACAGTTTCAATCATCCTGCATGTCATCTATTGAATAAACAAGGGCAAAATGTATAGGTGCCGGTAGGGTCCTCGGGTGATGGTAAGTTAAGTATGTGGGAGCTAACCTTTTGGATGTGAATGCATTATGAAGACCTTTCTATCATCCAAGAAGATTAAGTAAAAAGAGATTAGCACTTTGATTTCAAGTTGTTCTTTAGCAGAAGTGTTGCTTTACACACATAAACATGCGTGTGTGTGTGTTGTATACGTTTTCATATAGTATGTAAACTGTACATGTCCCTATAATATAATCTTTCACCCAGACCTGACTGTGTATAAATCTATATTGGTATCGTTATATTATTTTACTAAACTGAACATCTGTAGAGAGTATACACAACATAAAATGTAATCCTTGCATCTAGACAGATTTAGGAATATATGGGCCAACAAAAAATACTTTCATTATGTTTAGAACCAGCTCTGGGTAACGCCAATAATACAATCCAGGTTTACAGAAGATGCCAAATCTTTTATTCCCAAGCTGATACAAGCACGTACAATCTCTTACATAACAGACAAAGCCTAATAATTATATTGGGTTCCTGCTGAGTTAACCCTGGATTCCAGTAATGTTCTCAAGGGTTTTTTCTATAAATTTCTCCATCAGCTTTAGTGGTATTCTGTTAGCTAAACCCAGCGGATAATGCTTATCAAATGCAATGTAATCTAGGGTTTAATATGAAATTGTAAAGAAAGGAAGGAATATGGTGGAGCTCACCTGATAAAAGCTTGTTTATTAAGCACCTTCAATACAAAGGCATGTCAGACAGGGGAGTAAATAGAAAACCCTCAAAACACAATAAGAAATGATCTGTCTGTAGCTGTAATGTTCAAGTTAATACATGAAATCAAATTGACTGATTACTTTCAGAGATCGGCTTTCAATTCACCAGTTCAGAACGGTGGCCCAAAATATGAACTACTTCTGATGTAAGCAATGACCACGGCATGTATCTCTTATTGCTGTAGGGTACAAATGGCCACTGCATGCTTACATTCCTAAGCCTTATCCAATATTTATATTGTAAACCAGATTAGTGATTTAGTACCATCAATCAGAAACTATGAGTATGTTTACACAGTGCCACAAAAGTGTATGTAGCACTTTAGACAACACTTTAGACAACACAGGATAGTACTTTACTAATTGAAACAATGGGAATAGTGTCTCTGCTCAAGAGCTTACAATGTAAAGTTCATAGAGTGTCCATGAAAAAAAATATATTAATTGCACTCCCCACTGACATTAAAAACAAATATTTCACAGTGTACCTGAAAACTGAGAAAGTACATTATGTGGAGTATTTGTGAGAACCTGCAGTCCTGGTTGCTCACCTTGGCGCATCCCACGGTCTGTTTGTGCATGCACTGAGGCTTATCTTCATGAGTTCAAAGTGTTTATACTGAGTAATGTTCCTGTATCTTGGGTCCTGATCTCCCTACATGACCAGTGCTTTGATCCATCACCTCTTCAGATAACCTCCAGCACTGACTTGCCTTACTACAACTTCTTCCTTTTAAATGACCATTGTTAGTGTCCGCCATCAAACTACAATCTCAAACTGGCAAAGAACCACTGCTACTATCTGCCACCTGCCCACAACCTCAGGCTGTTAACGCATTCACTATGAGTGACGTGCCTGAACCATCATAAATTTACGTCCTATAAGGATGGGTGACAGTCACATGAAGACTTTCATGGTCTTGATGCTACTCAGGGTGCACTATGATCATGCTGATAAGGCTATAACTCACTGCTTCAGGACCAGAGCAGTCAGATTCAACCATTCCCCAGTGGCTCCACACATGTATGTATGTATGTATATATATATATATATATTATATATATATATACAGACACTAACAATGGTCATTTAACAGGAGTAAATAAAATGTGTAAATAAAATACTTTGGGCTTGCTCTAAATAATAATAATTTAAACAGATATATATATATCTCACAGTTTGACCCCTCTGTTTAAATTAATATTTTTTAGAGCAAACCCAAAGTATTTTATTTACACAGATGAGTTTATAAATACATTTCTCTGTCGTCCAATACAGGTTACTGGTAACTTTGGGGTAGGCGATCCACCCCTTTAAGTAGGCAGGAACAATTCTAGAAATGACAGCAGGGGGTGGAGCCTACCTTCCCTCCTTGGCTGTAGCTAGCCAACCAGCTCCAGAAAGATTTGTTCCTTGGTGAAAGATAACACAGGCAAGAGAACAGTTCTGCTATAGTTTTAGAAACTTTTTTATTTTTCTGTTAGATATGGAATACCACCATTAGGCAGATTACCATAACTGACAATGCCCTTAGATGTGGCTAGCTCAGTATCCAGGTGCTTTTTTGTGGACCTTAAGCCCTGAGGGGGAAAATCTTGATTCCAAGTGCTTCCCCAGGAGTTACCTGCTGAGGTTACTTCTTACTACATGGTAATCTGAAGACAGAAGATCTGCAGGAAAGGTGAGCAACCCTTTGAGTGCTATAGGTCCACTTTTCCCACAGTGCCCCTCCGCACAGGGGTTATTCCTGGAAGTTCTTATTGCACACTCCTGCACTCACTGGGTCTTTCTGTTATGTCTGTCAGTGTTTGGAGCAACTTTATGTGGTTAATTAACCCTTTAACTGCTGGTTGGCATCTTTTGGGGTGGTTACTGGCACTTTCCCTACTGGGTTCATTGTTTTCTGGGTCTGATTACATGTTCTAGTGATGTTTCATGTATTTTTATTTCTCAGTTCTAACGTTGAAAAAAATTGAGTAAAGGCGTGATTTACCGCATAGACGCCACTGCTCCATTCACTTCTATGGGACTGTACAGTTTGGGACATATCTCTGCAACCGTTCAACATAGAGACTTCAGTGATGGCTCATTTTAATTGTCTGACCTTGCTCTATCATCTGGTTAACATTGCAAGTGTGTTGGGGGGGCTCAGGGGGCTTCAGGCACTGTTGGGAAAACTACATTTCCCATGAGTGCTTGCTTCGCGAGCTTGTTTCTGTTTGCTCCCGCCGTGGCAGCTATTTTGTGAGCTTTACAGAACGAGTATCCTATGCAGGGCTTGGACTCTCCTTCCCTCCTCTGCAGATTAACCCCTTGTCTGCCAGATAAGTGTATTTTAGCTATTTCTGGGGTGAAATTTTAATCTTAAATTGTAAGTTGGGTGATTAAGTATTCTGAACGTTGTTGACACTGTGAAAATGTCTACTCCATTGGAGCTTGGGGTCAGGCCTAAGACAAAGGACGCTGGGGTCTCTGTATCCCCCATGGTGCAGTATTCCTCATGTAATACAGGGTTGCCTAGAGAATTTTCAGGTCATTTATGCCCGGCATGTTCTGACATCTATATCAGGGACCTCCAGACATGTATTGGAGCCTGTTTGGGTGCAAGAGTTCAAGGCTGCTGCCAGGGACCTCAGGTCTACGTTGCAACTCTTTCCATCCCAGTAACAGGGGGTCTTCCATTCCTGGCAGACCCCTTCCTCAGTCAGAACTTCCCTGCCCAAACTGCAAGGAGGCGGCGCTTGCTCAATGGGTTCATCCCCCTAAGGTGGACATTCCTGTCTCAAGGCTATCTAAGTCTACCACCTTACAAGTGGCTGATGCATCCTCTCTGAAGGAATGGACTGACAAGAAGCTTGAGGTTTCCCTCAAGTCCATTTTTGCCACTGCTGGAACTGCCACGCGTCCAGCATTCGCTGCGGCATGGGTTAACCGGGCCATTGTGGTCTGGACTGAACAATTCCCCTAGCTGTATGTCGGGGTGATTCATCTTCGAGCATGTTGCGGCTTCTTGCCAACATATCTGAGGCCCAGCACTGTGTTTCTGCTGCCTTATTTGATGCTATCCGTCTCGTGGCAAGGGTTTCCACCATGTCTGTGGTTGCCAGACAAGCTCTTTGGCTCAAGATCTGGGCTGCTGACAGCACTTCTAAGAAAGCCTTGCTGTCCTTGCCCTTTCAGGGTACATTCTTATTTGGGCCCGATCTTAAGGTTCTGATTAGTGAGTCCACTGAGGATGAGTACTCATCTGCCCTTGGTCCCCAGGAAGAAACCTCCTCTCAAGCGTAACAGGTTTTTCGTCCCTTTCAGACTGACACACGTCCGGCGAACCAGGCGGCTCCCTCAGCTCCACGTGCCTCCTCCAAGCCCAAACAGCAATGGAAGCCCAAGGTCTCCTCCAAGCCCAAGGCTTCCAAGACTTCTCTGGCATGACTCGCTGAACCCGGGTCCCCATTCAGCTGTGGGTGGTCGTCTTTGTCACTATCACAGCATTTGGGAGGATTCAGTGGTGGACCCATGGGTTTTACAAGTAGTAACGGAAGGGTACAGGATCCCTTTCGCCTCTCTTACTCCCTTTCGCTTTTTCCCCTCTCATACGCCCCAGGGTGTGGAAAAACGCCATCTCTTCTATGGCGCTATCCAGTCTCTTCTGGACAAGGATGTTCTGGAACCTGTTCCAGTTCAGGACAGAGGTACAGGTTTCTACTCAAACCTCTTCATAGTGTCGGCGGTTGTCGTCCAGTTTCGGACTTGAAGGATCTCAATCCCTTTGTGATCTGGTCTCATTATCACCAGGAGTCCCTGAGGATGGTGATTGCTGCTATGGTTCAGGGGGAATTTCTTGCTTCTCTGGACCTTCAGGACACGCGTTTACATATCGCCATTCATCCAGAGAGCCGGCAGTATCTCAGATTTGCCTGCGACCAAGGGCATTTTCAGCTTTCAGCTCTTCCCTTTGGTTTGACTACAGCACCTCAGGTCTTCAACCGGGCCCTGGGAGCCTTAGTATCCGTCCTCCACCAGGACAGCATCAGAGTTACTCCATACATGGACGACCTGCTTCTGAAAGCCCCCTCTGCGGAACTTCCTCATCAGCAGGTTCAGTACTGCATTCACGCCCTCACCCATAATGGGTGGATCATCAACTTGGACAAGACGGATCTTGTTGGTGCGTTCAGATGCAGACCTGTAGAGCAGTTAGCCTTACTCAGGAACGTTGTCTGTACAGGTTCGGACCTGTAGCGCAGCAGCCTTAATCAAGAATGTTGTCTGTACAGGTGTGGACCTGTTGTAGTATACTCAGGTGCGGACCTGAGGCAGATTATCTCCTGCTTTCCTTCTGGAGTTCAGTTCGGTACCACTCAGCAGCACTCTCCTTCCTGACGTTATCTATATTGTATTGTGTACTTGCTGTTGCCGAATCATTCTGTACGGCTTGGAAATTGAATCCTCAATATTGAAGAAGAAAGGTTTTTCTTCTGGTGTGGTAGCTAGCATGCTTAGTGCTCTCAAGTCTGTTTCCTCAAAGGCCTACCATCATGTCTGGTCGACCTTTCTATCTTGGTGTGCCGATAGGGACTTGTCTCAGAAATTTGATCTGTCCACGGTCCTGGCCTTCTTGCAGGATGGTGTGGATAAAGGCCTCAGTCTGAGTTCCCTTAAGGTTCAGACTTCTGCTCTCTCTGTTTTCTTTCAGAGGCACATTGCTATTCTATCACGGTTCCCATGCTTCCCTGTCAATCTTTGCTGGGTTGCTTGTACATTGGAGGATGCTGATTGGCCCGCCCAGAATGTTCCTTTATACACTGGGCTCTGGGCACTTGTCAGTTGCCCTTCCGTGGTGTTCCTGAGCTTGCGCCTTGTTGCTGTGTTTCTGCTTTCCGGTTTACCGACTCGGCTAGTCTGACCATCCCTTTGTTTGTGCTCCGTGATTGACCCGGCTCTGGTTGACGTTCCTGCTCCGTGATTGACCCGGCTCTGGCTGACGTTCCTGCTCCGTGATTGACCCGGCTCTGGCTGACGTTCCTGCTCCGTGATTGACCCGGCTCTGGCTGTCGACTCTAACTCCAAGTACCGATCCGGTTCCGGTTGGGATCCAGTGCTGCATCTGTTCCTGTGTTCCTGCGTGTTCCAGGTCGCCGGCTGGCGACATTCTGAACTGTGTTTGTGTTGCTCTGACTAATCCTCTCTCGAGTATTGGACCGTTGCCTGAGCCTGTTCCCTTACACTGCCGTACCAGTATCCGTGTATGACCAGTTTTAACCCTTGCTGTGCCTGTTGCCTCTGATTTCTGAGCCTGTATTCTTACTTGCCAAGCCAGTGTATTTCTTCCGAGCCTGTTAACACTGAATGTGCCTACCTGACCAGACCTCCCTATTGCACTAGCAGAGCTGTAGCCTTTCCGGTGCCGTTGCACCGCTACCACGCCGGCTGGCATTGGACCCTCCATTTGCTCTTGCTGGTTGTGCTCCATTGGACACCGGTGTGGTGTTCCGGTCCAGGTCACCTTTAGCGCTCATTGCGTTACTACCGTATTTCTATCCGTTGGCTCAATATCGCTTGTGCATTATTCATGCGCTCTGGCACCCAAGGGGTGCGTACGGCTCTTCTCCCGTTGGCATAAGCAGGGTTATATCCGTGACAAGGTTAAGGGAGATTCCGATCCTGGTCCATCTACTAGCAGTGGCTCTCTCCAGATTACTCCACTAAAGTGGTAGAGGCTCGGTCCAGGGCATTTGCTGGTCTATCTGGGCGTTCATTTCCTAAAGTGCTGAGAGTGATTAGTTCAGTCACACAATACACCCTTCTCTTCTTCATCTAGAGACTGATATCTATTCTGGGCGTTGGCCAATCAGTGAACTTGTCTTGTTCATTTTTCTCCACATTTAACCCTGTGTTTGCTTATCTGTACTTTTACTCTGCAGACATATTTGGGCCTGTATCACTGTTACCATTCTTGGCCCCCAGGGGTGCTGTTCCTTCATTTTTATTTTCAATAAAACTGTGTTTTACTGTATCAGTGTCTGAGTGTCAGAAAACCGTAACATATTCTTCCTGATGTCAAGGTGTTTTTCCAAGGCGTTGCTCATACTCGCCCTGTATTTAAGGCTCCTGCTCCTTAGTGGGATCTTAATCTGGTTCTGGGTGTCCTTCAGCGCACTCCCTTTGAGTCCTTGGTTACTATTCCTCTATGCCTTCTGACATGGAAAATGGTCTTTCTCCTGTCGATCGTGTCTGTTCGCC
This sequence comes from Rhinophrynus dorsalis, assembly GCA_037306005.1. Classification (NCBI taxonomy): domain Eukaryota; kingdom Metazoa; phylum Chordata; class Amphibia; order Anura; family Rhinophrynidae; genus Rhinophrynus; species Rhinophrynus dorsalis. The sequence continues at coordinate 403,795,997 of CM074721.1, forward strand.
GTGTCGCTGGGTTGCATGCTCTGTCCTGTAGACCACCATTTTTGGTGTCTCACAAGGACAAGGCGGTGCTTCGCACCTCTCAGGAGTTCCTCCCTAAGCTGGTTTCAGAGCTCCACATCAATCAGGAGATTGTGGTGCCCTCTTTCTGCTCTGATCCCTCCTCTGACAAGGAGATGGATCTCCACTTGTTAAACGTGGTGCTTTGTCTCAAGTTTTATGTACACCGCACTGAGTCTATCAGGCAATCAGACGCACTGTTTGTCATTTCTGAGGGTCCCAGGGCAGGAAGACCTGCATTCAAAGTGACTATTGCTTCTTGGATCAAGTCCAATATTCGTAAGGCTTATGAGCTGAGGAAGAAGCCTGTCCCTTTCAGGGTCACAGCTCATTCTACTCAATCTATTGGGGCCTCTTGGGCTTACAAGAATCAGGCCTCCGCTGATCAGTTTGTGCAAGGCTGCCACTTGGTCGCCTGTGCACACCTTTTCGAAGCACTACCATGTTGATATGTTGGCATCGGCTGATGCCAGCTTTGGGAGGAAAATCCTGAAGGCAGTTTTACCTGTCTAGGATTTTCTTTGGTTCCTGGTGCTTCCTTCACTTTTGAGCCCCGTTGGCTCTAGTTCAGTGTGCTGTGTAACAGTTTGGGATGTTCTTACCCCTGTTCAGTGTCCGTTGACGCTTTATTGTTGTTGGTCTATCTCTGATCTGATGGTTCATATGCGCACTGGTGACTCTGGGGGCCTTGCACCTGGTCCTTGCCTTACTTCCCGCCTCTGGGAAACTCAATGGTTGGACATCCCAAAGTTACCAGTAACCTGTATTGGACGACAGAGAAAAGAGGATTTTAGTCTTACCTGTTAAATCCTTTTCTCTTAGTCCATACAGGTTACTGGTCTCCCACCCTGTCAAGAGACCATGCTTGGCTCTCCTGTGGCAGACCGTGCGGGTCCTTCGGGGTCACTCTCACAAGAGTCTTCTTTCCTTTCACTATCTAGTCATAGTGTCTCAAATCTTTCTGGAGCTGGTTGTCTAGCTGCAGCCAAGGAGGGAAGGTAGGCTCCACCCCCTGCAGTCATTTGTAGAATTGTTTCTGCCTACTTAAAGGGGCAGATCGCCTACCCCAAAGTTACCAGTAACCTGTATGGACTAAGAGAAAAGGATTTAACAGGTAAGACTAAAATCCTCTTATTGAAGAAACATGAAGTTTAAGCAAAAATTGTGAGTATTATTACTGTGGAGCAATGTGAAACATTTATATACATACCACATAGTCTGATCACCTGAAAGAGGGACACCAGGGAGTGAACAAGGACGTAGGAATTTTTGCCTCAGAGGGACAGTACCCCCTAATGACCTTTCATACCTTTTATCCAATTGAGCACAAATCATTACAAGAAAACCTATAAAAACTTGTGTTTTTTTCATTTTTTTTTCTACATTTTTTATTATCGAATGAAATGGCATATTATTTCTGTGGGTGAACTAAATGAATTAGAGGGAAAATAAGGTTGAACAAAGGCATAATAAGAAGGCCAAAATTGTTCAATTTCTAGTGTCAAAAAACCCTAGTCACTAAGGGGTTAAATGGTTACACTAATGTCTGCAGCCTGCCTACGGCTTCAGTCTGTTATCTGACCACCTCTACCTGTCTGCACCATAACTCAGCCTAAATATGCTTTATCTCTGTTACCCTGTATCAGTTACCGCATTTCAACTGCCTGTGGTTATGCCACTCCATAGCAACATACAGCCATGTTGACCGCTCCCAAGTCTCAGCTAGGGTGCCATCTGCCACCTCCTCTCCTGAGCTCCTTATTTGACCAATTGATTGTTCTGCCCCTTCTCTGATTTCCTATGCTGTTTGTAGTACTTGGTTATCCTCTGGTTGACCACTCTCCTTAGCTAGTACAGCTGCCTACTCCTGCACCAGTAAATATCTCATGACATCATCCAAAAGAAATCAGACCAGACTAGTATAGTCTTGACTGTTGCTGCAGATTGAAGCAGTACTACAATAAGTGATATACCTAATCTAACTTCACTTTTGAATCACAGCTTCATTCTAACCCTAGTAAATGTCAGAGTTTTAACAGGATAAACTCCACTGATAGCTCTTTCATAGGTTTTAAAATGCAGCCCATTCTGTGGATCATATTATGGGATTATATATCTGCTCTTCCTCCTACTTGAAATGTCTGCAGGTTTTTAAAATGTTTAGTGATGAGAAGACTTTTATCCCAGCATATTTAGCACAGTTATTTTAACTGTTTTATTTTAATTATTTTGACAAATGTGTTTGGAAGTCTTTGGTAAATAACTCCAATAAAATGTTTAATTTTCAGCATCAATGGATTGAAATTTCAATAGTTTATTTCCAAAATTTATTTTTCCCTAAAACCTCCAAATGTTCTTAATTTCACTCTTTGGACATTTAGCTACAAATGTGTTGACATACTTTGTAAATCTGCATTTTAATTTTGTCGTACAATATGAAGTTCATATGTTTCTACTGGCACTGTAAACTCTACAAGTTGAATTAAAATTTACTTAAGCAAATATGGTACATAAAAATGATAATCCTCTCATACAGCATAAATCATGGGTTCGCTAGAATAGAAATGTATATACAACAGTTTCAATATGAAATCTTTAGTTATGCGAATTAATGGTAATTGTACCGGTGTTTGGAAAAGCAAGCTGTTTATAGTCAGTGATACCATTTATTGTGTACAAAATTCAATTTTTAAAACCCTAGAGAAAAACTTGAATAAAAAAACCTCTGAGGCATTAAAAGCATTCTGATGGCTCATTAAATTATGACAATTTATAAGAAACTTTAATGGTAAATTCATTATTTTTTTTTACCATAAAGTAACATATTCTCTTCTTGACTCTTGTTGTTCTTTCCCATATTATCTATGCAAAATTGTTTATGAAAAACCATTCCAATAGCTGATTTAATTGTATCACAATTTATAAGAAACTTTACTGGTAAATTCATGATTTTTTTTTTTACCTAGATTTAAAGTAACATATATTCTCCTCTTGAATCTTGGCCCTCTTTCCCTTATTATCTATGCAAAATTATCCATACTGACATACGTCAGTAATGCCCTATAGTTTCCTTGCATGTCAGGACATTGGAAAGTCAATAAGCCAAGTTTTGCAACTCTGACCTGATCACTAGGAATGGAAATGATAATGTCAGAGGATTAGTGTGCAGTAATTATTACAGGATGTGTTGAGATACCTCCATGTAGTTTGGGATTTGTTTCAGGCTCATCAAACTCTTGGCTTACAGCCTCAGTCCAATTTATGTGTTACCGTAGGCTGAGATTTTTATTTTGACCATTGTAAGTTAAAATCTTGGAAGGGCTAAAGAAACAACCAAATTAAAGCATTTGAAACAAGGCCAAATGCTTAAAGGTTTAGCAGGCAGCCACAATACCATGAAATAGCTGTGGTCTGTCTGTACAATATATATTCAAGTTCTGGGCCAATGTTAGTTTATGATCTTTTAGGTATTCCAGTTCTAAGAAATACAGATACAGTAATACACCAAAACAGGTTTTTAAACAAAAATCAATCTTCTTGTAAAATACCTTTGTGACAAAATATTTATATTTTATATTTCATAATTAACACATATATATTTAGTTTACATTTCCCTATATGACAAAATACATATTTTGTCTTTAAAAAAAGTCAGTCTGAAGAATGGCTGTGTTTCCTCTACATTCATACTTTCCTTGGTCAATTCAATAAAAAAACAAAACAACCGCCCCATTAAATCTTACTACAATTATTTAGCTCACATCATCTTGCAATGCCACTGTGTTTGTAAGACAAGCTGAAATATCATATACAAATTGTCAAAATGGGAAAAGAACTTGGGCTCAACTGTAAAGTAGGAAGCATGGGCATAAATTCTACCCAAACTGCCAAATTCTCTGTAAACACATTGATAATAGAAGGCAACACCTGCTACAGAAACTAAAGAATTGAGGGAACATTAGAAACCATGCTCTGGGACTACCCTCTAGGTCAGTGGTTCTCCGCCCGTGCCCTCAGTGGCTACTAACAGGCCAGGATTTGAGGATTTCCTTTTAAGAGCACAGGTGAGTTAATCAATATGAATGAGCCTCTGATCAACACACTTGTGTTCTAGCAGGGAATTTCCTAAGTCCTGGCCTGTTAGTGGCCACTGACGGCACGGGTTGAGAACCTATGCTCTAGGTCATAAGTATTGCAAACAATCTAAACATTTCTAAACTGAACAATTCAATTTACCCCCAATCTGCATTTTACCCATATAGAAGACAAAGACATCCCAAAAAATCTTAATACTACAGATATGCTAGGCAGCCAGATGCTGAATGACAAACCTTTGAAACTGAACCTTCTGCCAATATGAAATGTTAAAAATAACATCCGCTCCCTTCACAGCAGGCTGAATTCTGTCATTGTTTCCAATACATGAAGTGGATGGATGAGAGAGAATTCAGGAATCTGCAGACACCCGCGGCTTGGGCTGAAGTGGAGGACTGAGGCTACAGCTTCCTTTGGGTGAGGTTAGAGGGAGGGGATGGGGGGGTGCAGAGGCTGGGGGGACCTCATGGCGGGACCTGTCTACCACACAAGACTCCAATTATCGATTTCTTTGTTTATTTATGTGTTTATTGACTTTGCCTCTTTATCATTTGTTTATTTCCTTTTGTTTAAGTGTCCAGCATTAGACTAACCCTGCAATTCTATACATGTCAGGGGAAATCACACTGATTTTGGATAAGTTGACTTTACTAACATGTCTGTAACCATTACTCTTTATGCATAATACGTACCAATTCAATATTGAGTCTGTTATGTGCTCAATTCCTGCACACTGGTGGGGAACTTATATTTCTTATCACTCTCAACATGTTTGTACTTTTTATGGACAACATGTTTACCTATTTGTAAGACTAATAAAAACTTTATTAAAAAAGAAATAAACATAAATACCATCTGGTACATGACTTCTACAGATAAAATTACCTCTGTTGTAAAAGGTAAAATGAGCAACTTAAGAAACAAGAATTCAAGATTTTGGTTAACAAATCCATCTTATCCTTTTCTAAATTAGCCTTCCCTACTCTAATTCTCTTCCATCTACCTTTAATCACACGACAACCCTAAGAGGCACATTTCTAGGCTTCCAATTTGACAAAAACAAATTATTGTATATTTATCCACTCTTCAAATGTGTACAGATATAAGCCATTTCCACTGTTCACTAATCTTTACTCGATAAACAATTCAAATATTTAAAACAAAAAACTACCTGAGTATTTCAGTATCAAGAAGAATAGATTCTAGCTTTTTTTGAGTGGGTGATTAACAGTGGTATATTACTTACCCAACCATACCCATTCAAATATACTTGAGACAACTTGAGTAGGGGTTGATAACCTTTATACAGCAGCAACATATTCTTGCTACCACAGTATACACTGGAATTGTTTGTTAAAGGGATAGTAATACTTCATTATTACTATGCCCCGTGTTGTAGCCCTTACAATTCTGAATTCAACGATACCAGCGGTATCTCTCAAACCTTTATGGTTTGAGAGATATCCACTTTAAAAGTTCCCTCTTTTTGACTTTTCCCCTGACGTCAGCGTTCTAGCTGAGAGCAGGGGAATCCGGTCGTGAGCAAGCGGCGGCTCTGCAGGAGTCCTGAGATCGCATTATAGAAACAGAAATCCTTCACTAAAATGGTCTTCTACGTGTGCTTGAACATAGAGATGCCGCCGTTATAGAAACAGAAATCCTTCTACATGTGCTTGTGCTGCAGAGCTGCCACTGTTCCCAGGACCGGATTCCCCTGCTGTCAGATAGAATGCTGATGTCAGGGGAGAGGGAACTTTGAAAGCGGATATCTCTCAAACCATAAAGGTTTGAGAGATGCCACTGGTATTGTTAAATTCAGAATTTAAGGGCTACAACATAATGAAGTATTACTATCCCTTTAAGAAATTACTCTTTGTACTGCACCTTATTTCCTTGTTAAGCGCTTGATTTCTATTAAATCAATCCCTAAAAAATAAACAAGTGCCATTTATGCACACCATAAACTGGGCATGGCAATTTTACTAGAAAGAAAAAAACAATTTGGGGTTTCCAATTTGTACCAAAGCCATAATTAGAACAGATCCTAAATTCTTATTCAAAAATTCAAGGTAAACTAACCAAGCTATTTTTTGCTGGTTATATCTGTGTTGAAAGGTTGCCACTCAGAATTATTGGGTGACAGTGCTCATATGGTAGTAGTTATTTGGTTAATTATAAAGTTATAATGTGAAAAACTGATATTGTTGGAACTTTAATAAAACCACATTGATTGCAACAGAATGATATAATTAAATAATCCACAAACATTTACATGTCATCTGATTCAATTTAAGAATTATGTCTCTATTTGTTGTGTTTGGAGGATTAGTCTCCATTGTTTGTGTTCCACTTTTCTAATTAATTTGTTCAGTTGCTTACAGAAAGTGAGCAATTTATGATGCAAATTTAACAAAATGATTCATTTGGAAATGTGCAAAAGCAAATAAGAATAACTTTTAGTGGCTAAGGCACCTGTCCATAGAAAGTTTTCTTACACCTTCATATGAATATAGTAGTGGGATACTTCTTCAGTCTCAGAAAACCATTATGTGATCATAGATTATTAGAGAGCACAGGTGACATTGGTACAAATATTAATGCCATACAGTGCTGTGCTACAAACTAATCTTTATAATACCTTACCAACACTACATTGTTTTAATCATACTCTCTCCTGCTGCCCATCTCTTAATCACATGAACTAAAGCTTATATTTTGTTAGAGGGCATTTGTGTCCATTCTGGATCTTCAGTGAGCATACTTTGATGGGTAACCCCCCTTTTGTGCTTTTATATCTGAAGGACTACCCCCTCATCTGATTGTAGTAACCCCCTTTTGCATTTTCATATCTGAAGGACTACCCCCCATCTGATTTGTAGTAACTTCTACAGTATTGATAGTCATTTAGGTCATTTTAGTGCACCAACTTATCTCTTCATAATGTACAACTGTAAAATCCCATGCAAATTTTGGAATGCCTCGTCTTGGGGTAGGCAATGTTTAGCTTTCCAAGTTTTGGGAACTACAGCTCCCATCGTCCTCAACCTTCATTTGGCTTGCTGGGTATGATGGGTGCTGTAATTTTCAACAGCAGGGGAGCATAATGATGCCTACCAGTGATCTAGCCTTAATATACAAGGCAAGTATGAAAAGCATTACCCTCCAAAAGGCATTAAACATGAACATGGATCAGAGTCTTACAAGATTCTCTAGTAAATCAGCTTTCAGGACTGCAGTGGACTCTTTATTGGATAACATCTGGAAACAAGATATTTGTTTTCTGCCAATCTAAAAAGACTTCTGTGGGTCTGTTATCTTATTAGGACAAGGTAAAGTGATAGCATGTTTTGAATACCTTTTGGTTAGTAAGGTGAAGTTATAACAACCTACAAAGTAACGTGCCCTTTTTTGAAATCAGTACAGATGCACACACCATTTATAAGCTGCAATGTCCATTTATCCAATTTCTCATCACACACCTGGAAACTGCAGTGGTTTGGATTTAGGTTGTTTTTCTTTAATAAACCTACAGTAATTAGTTTACTCTGATTATGCCCTAGTTTTATAGTGGAAGGAAAATTGTAATAATACTAGGAAAGCAATATACTGAAAACAGACATCATTTATAATAACAAATTGTAAATATAAATACTGCTGATATATATTTCCTCAGTTTTCCACAATTCTTCTACATGCATCTAGTTTAAACACATATCCTCCCTTCCTCTTCTGTAAACTTAAATACATTATCTGCCTAGATGTATACTATAAGTGTCAAAAGGGAAATGATGAATTATCAATTTACTGCCATCCTAGAATTTGAACATAAATTTAACGTCAGGAAAGAAGCAAATGGCTTTTCATACTTACAAAAGAGGTAGATATAAAACATTGCATTTGGCAAAGTGTGAGAATGGTTGAATGTTTCTTGTCATGTTTAATTTTATTGTCTAATTGTTCTTGTCCTTTCCTGCAGTGACGTGTTCAAAGTATGCAAATGGTACTTTATGAGATACTTTTTTTCATAACTTTTTATTGAATCACAAGAAAACTTAGAACATAGATATGGTACAAACCATTGCCTTGTGCAGTCTCAAGAGGGACTATGCAGATTTTGGATTAGGACATTGATATTACACAACTCTCCTTGTTTTACAAGAATGAAATTAAACCAGGCTGAGAGCCCACAGTCAGTCCTAAGCCCAAGTCACAAACATCTTTAACCCTTTGAGTGACAGAGGAGTACAGAAAACATTACTTTGCAATGAGTTTCGTATCCCTCTGGCACTCAATTTACTTTTCTCAAGATCTTTCTGACATTTCACACACAAGAAGGTATTCATTATGGTCGGCTTCAACAATATGTGCATCAAGTGCAATTAGGGAAATTGAAAAAAAAAAACAAAAAACCCTCTAATTTCAAAGCATTATTACAAATCATAACTTCAATAAATACAAACAAAACGGAATTAAATTACATTTGGGTTCTTTTGTATCACTATTACCCACTGATGTCATCTAGATAAAGAATTCAGTTATCTGGTGATGGAACACTGTGTAGCTCTCTAATGTCAATCCATATTGTATATTGAAAGCTTTTATAGAATTCATCCTTGAAAATCTGGTAACATTTTGATATACAGCTCCCAAACCCCTATGAACTGTTCCCCTGAGACCTCTCTATCATGTAAGGCTAACAACCAATCTGTTATGAAATGTGGTACCTTAATCCTCCATTGATTACGTTTTGAGGCTGATCCAATTTGTCAACACCAAATGGTTTGGAGAATCTGTGCCAGAGGTTTGTGAGAGAGCGGCAGCTACGAAAAGTGGACTATATCTGGAGGCATGTCTGGAGGCTTCTATGTCTGTATAAGGTGCCATCTTTATTTATCTTGTTTTACTCTATAATTGTTCTTGTGTATTAGCGCCTAGAGAATATTGTGATTTCTGTATACTTTTTAATAGCCCACACTTAAAGGAATAGTATTTTTTATGGAAAAATTTGTATTTTATGGATTTCCTGCTGAGAAAAACAACAGTACTCCTATTGCTGGAAAATTCTTTCTTCAAAAATTATAAAAGCTTGAGATAATGTCTCTTTTTAGTGTTTGAAAAGCTATACAGTCAATTACATAAACTCTAAATAGGGACTAATGAAGCCCCCCAAATAATTATTCATATAGTGATAAGTATAGAAATACTAGTATTATCCAGAATAAATGCAGCGTTATTTAGAAATCCTAATTAATGGGGGGGGCACTTTATTTGGAGTGATAGTTCCACTTTAAATGTCTTGGACTCTTTGTTCATTTGCTATACAGTTTGAACTATTTGAATGTGTTATAGATCCCAATCTGTTTAAACTACAAATCCTCTACAGAGGACAGTATACTGTGCAATAGGTCAAACTGGAGAGCTTGGAAGGAATGTACCAGAATAAACATTTGCGACTGATGATTTATGCCTGACTTACAATGCATTATCAATACTATTGCTGATATCGATCCACATATCTCCATATAACGCATGTATAATATAACTAACTTACCTGGTACAATAATGATACTGCTGGCTTCCTTTATCATTTCAATTGATTGGTCAACAGAAACCTCTGTATGAGTTCCAACAATTTCCATGGGTTTCCCTCCACCAGTGGAAGATGTCCCATATCCACCAAGAATTACATTTGGTAGTGATCTATTCATAGCCTATATGGGAAAATTAGGGATCAAACCCTTTCTGTACTTAACACAGTCAAAGAAACAGGTGTCCTACTTCCCATAAAACATCCTATATAATAATTCGCTAAATCGTGTGTAATGCGCGACATGCGCAGTACACACTGCTGCGCGTGCTGTGGTCATGCGCAGTAGAGACTGCCCGTGCCGCGGCTGATACAGAGCTGGGCGCTCAGAAGGAGCGTCCAGCTCTGTATCAGCCGCGGAGCGGGCAGTCTCCTCTGTGCGTGACTGCCCCGCAACCGGGTGGCAGTGACACTGTGGCCTGTGTAACGGGCTGTTCAACTAGTATATGTATAAAAAAAAACTTAGTTGTAATATATACTAAAGGTAGGACAGAAATTAGGGATGCTATTCTAGATGGAGACTTTATCAACAGCTACTTAAAGTGGACTTATCTTGAATTCAAGTTTGCATGTTTGAAAACAAAAATGGCCTCTGTAAGCAGATACATAATTTATGCAATATTGTAGAGCGAATGAATCACCCACTGCAGAACATGGCTTGAATAACATACAAAACCGCACTGAGAGGCTATAGCAGAAATAAAATATCTCCTAAATTATGCATCTGCTGGTCTTTTGGCTAACATGATAAATAGGCAGGTTTAATAAAAAATATTAAATATGCAAACAAACTAAAGGCAGCAAGTCCACATTAATATTGTAGGACAGAGCAGGGAACTTTAACTCTGTAGACCATATGTACAAGGAAAAGTGGAACAATTCTGTTGCACCAGAGGTAACAAATAAAAAAATCCTATTACTAATTTGGGCTTTAGAATGCTTGAGAGGACTCCGAAGCAAAGCCAGATTTAACTCTGTGGGAATTTTGGTTTGTCCTAGAGCTCATGCACGTTTTCTTTTCCTTTGTATATATGGTAATAAAGGTTCAGGACTCAATAACAAAAGATGAAATAATCTTAACTTCCCTTCTAACTCTTTGAGTGCTAGAGGTGTGTTAACCCTTTGAGTGCCAGAGTGGTACAGAATGCATTGCGTACCCCACTGGAATTCAAAGGCAGGTTTGTTTGGTTTTTTTTCCATTATAGCGAATTACTTCCTGGAATTACCAGGTAAGTCGTCTGTCACTAAGGGGTTAAACCCTGTAACCACAATGATGATGATTCTATTGTTCAAATACCCACAAAAGGAGCAGTTCTGTGGTAAACCAAGTGGATCATAGGGGTCAAAGAAAAGTTCCTGTTGATGTAAATATCTACCTATCTTATGTATGTAGCAATTTACACCTGTTATGCATTCCAGGATGTCTACAGAAACCATGTACCTTTAACCTGCACAACCCTGTTTTTTTCAACTAGGTTGCATAGCTGGCTGTTCATTTCACCTGTTTTATGTTGCATTAAGGGCTGCCCCAGAGGCCCGGACTGGTTTTGAGCTCCAATTATACATTTACTGATATTATGTTTGGGAAGTTCCATTTTTATATTCTCAGAGTCCAGTGATCTATGTAATACATTATTTACATTTGAGCTTACCACACACATGATGTAGGACAGAATTGCTCCCGAAGAACCAATAAGAGCTCCAACTATTGTCATTAGATTGTTGTTCAGTAGGAATCCCTCTGCGCAGAGGGCCCAACCTGAATAACTGTTGAGGACAGTGATGACCACAGGCATATCCGCTCCACCAATAGCTGCTGTCAGTGTTACACCCTGTAATATGCAGATTGTCAGCAACATGTAGACCAGTGACATCAATCAGATTCACCACAAACACTGCAAATGTGTCCTTCAAGACAAAGAGCTGCACATCACAGTTAAAAATCCTAAACTGGGTATGAAAAAATAAAATTAACTCTTTGAATGTTACTGAAATTGCTTCACAATGGGTTGGAGACCTCTCTAACACTTTAGGAGTTAACGTGGAACAGTATAAGTGTAAAGAGAGTAGTGCTCTGAGGAAACAGAAAGAGTATGAGGCTGATGTACTAAGAAGAATTGTATTGATTTTAGTAAACCAGTTACAGCACAGGGAACAACAAAAAATGTGCACACCTACACACAAACACACCACAGTACATTTCCCAGCAGATGACATGCATGGACTTATATGACTTATTGGCCAGCACAGAGTTCAGTTAAGATAGCGCTTCCATAATGCAAAGCAATGGCATAGAATTACTGTTCTCCAAAACAGTGGTATAAATTCTTATTTTCCATTCTCTCCTTCCTCTGTTTCTTGCATCGTTTCATTCTTCCTTCCACTTATTTTCCCCTCTGATCTTCTTCACCCTCCCACTCTCTTTCCTCTACTCTTCCCTTTCCTTCCTTCTATTCTGTCTCCTTGTAGAGAAACAGGAATATAACCCCTAGTGTTACTGTGATGTTGCCTCTTACTTTGTACCCTGTGTTAAGTGTCCCCTGTCTTAACTCCCCAGTGTTTCCTTTAGTTATCTAACTCTGTTCTTTATTTGGCTGTGCAGTCTGTGTACATAGGATTCTGATGCCTAAATCTTCCAGTTACTGCTAGGGTTTGGAGCAGGAAGCCCCGTGTGGAGTGACATCATAGAAATACTAATTGACTGCTGCTGTGAGAGCAGTTCTCTTTCAAGGAATTTTTCCTGGATTTGAAAGAGAGTTTCTGATTGGTCCCTTGGTGGTTGCTCTGATTGGACAATATGTCAACACACTGTTCCATTCTTTAATTTGACTCTGTACACAAGGATACCAGCTGGGAGTGTATAAGTGACACAATTCACTGCAAATAAAGTCAGTTTGGTTCTACCCTCCTTAATAAACATTTTGAGAACCCTGCCCTGTGTTCTGCAGCTAAATACACTAGCTCTGATGGTCCACCGGCAAACAGCAAGCATCTGTTCCTGCCTACAGCCAGATCCAGAGAATTCAGGACAAGAGACGGAGTGTCTCTGCTGATAAAGTGAGCTACTACCACACTCCTTCACATTCAACTCTCTCTCTCTCTACTATTTAATTTACCATTTTATGCTTCCTCATTCACCACTCTCCATCCTCTCATTTCCCTCTCATTCATCTACTCATCTTCAATCATCTTCCTCTACTTCTCCTTGCTCTCTGCCCTCTACTTCTCTCTCATCTTTCTCCCTTCTTATCATCCTTTCATTCTCCTTGTACTACTTCTTCCCATTCACCATATTCATTATTTCAATGTCTCCACCCTTCTATATTTCATCCTCTCTATTCCTGTCATCCCCCTCTCCTTCTTCACTTTCTACCTACATCCTGAACTCCTTTCTCCTTCTTCTCACTTTCCTTCTCACTGCTCTTATTATCATTATCACTTTCCTTCCAACTGCTTTCCTTATTCTCCTTCCTACTGCTCTCCTTATTTTCTTACTCCTCACTCTCTTTCCTACTGTTCTTCTTCCTACTTCTCTTTGTTCACCTGCTCTTATACTGCTTGATCTCCTTCCATTCTCACCTGTCTCCTTCCTCTCAATTCCCTTCTTCTACCTTTCATTCTTTCTCATTCCACCTGTTCTTCCTCTAATTCCTCACATTATACTTATATCCCAAATTCCTTACTTCACTTCATTCATTTTCTACTTCCTCCTACCTCTAATCCCTCAGTCTTCAATTGCGCCTTCTCCTCATTACTTCATCTCTCATTCATCTTTATTCTGTCATTCAGAAATGTACAGCTAACATCTACGGAATCTTCTCCCACTCTGCAACATATGCTAGCTTAGATCATCCTAAAAGATTTGCACCTCTTCTTTAATGGGCATTTAATAATTATACCCCTTGGGGGTATTACACTAAGTAGTCCTAGATTACTTAATTCTGGTACATTGTTTTACTTACATCCATCTGTTTAGCAACAAATGATCTTCATTTCTTACCATCACTGAGGAGAGCCCAGATACACCAATGAGGCATGCCATGCCGGTAGTGTAACTGGGATCTAGCATGAAGGGTACCATGCCACCGACTGATGCTGTCATTAATCCAGCATTGAGATAGTGGCGACCAGGCAAGAGGAGGGGCGCAGAATTCAATAGACCTAAAATACATGAAACATATATTTGAAAAACTGTAACACCACAAATCTAAATAAATAAACATTTTGAAATATGTTTTTTGAAATATTCCCTAAGGACTCATAAAGCATAGCTAAATAAATGTAAGAAGTATTTCTTTCTAAAAAAAAAAATAAGCATATGTACTTTTTTACTTTTTATTTGATTATCTCCATCTTCTCACCTGCTGTCAAACTGAACCACCTAATTATTTTATACCCTCTAGTCATTGTTGTACCCTATAGTTACTGCACAAAACACTCTCTACATGAAACACTAGGCATCAGGTTCTGACATAGAATAATAGACTAGCATTACAGACTTCTACCAGCATGACTTCCAACTTCTAATGGCTTTACTCAGTATTGAAGAGCCCAGGAATTCTCATGTAATGTTCGGTTTCCCTGCAAGTCTCCTGTAATAATTTGCTACTTTCATGTTATATTGTATTGCCTTGCTGGTCTCAGGTAATGGTGCATTCCACAATGTTGGTCTCATGTACCATAATACTCAGCTGGGCTCAAATAAATCTGTTTTGGCCTGCTAGTGTTATACTGGACAAGGGTGTCGCTGTAGATATAGTATACTGGGATTTTGCTAAAGCCTTGGATATGGTGCCTTATTAAAAGGGATCGGCTTGGGAGAAGACATCTAGAAATGGATAGAAAACTGGTTAAATGATAGAATGCAAAGAGATGTTGTGAATGGAACATTTTCAAGCAGCTTTTCCAGTAGCTCTAAAGCTATAATTGGAGTGCCTCAGGGATCAGTCCTGAGCCAAGTGCAGTTTAATTTGTTTATTAATGATCCTGATTTGGGTATTGAAAGTAATGTCTAAATTTTTACTCATGACACTAAACTATGTAACAAGAGACATGCAGGGCAAGATGTTTTTTTTCTCTGCAGAAAGATATGGATACACTGAGTGAATCGACAAAGAAGTGGCAGAAGATGTTTAATATAGATAAATGTAAAGTTATGCGTTTGTTCTCCAGTCCTTTAAATTCTTTATTCCCAGTGAGCTCCTTGTCCATTCTATTAGTCTTTTCTAAGTTAGAAGTTCTCTCTCTCTCTTGTTTGTGAATCTGATTTTCGGCCATTGTTGTGTTCCTACGTTTTTTTGTCTTCTCTTTCTGGGAACATGATCGTGTGGACCGATTTCTAGTTTTCAACCCCATGGCTTGTCTGACTCCTCTCCACCATCACCAGGGAATACTGTCGGCCTTCCACAGCTTCCTCATGGATCACTAGTGAAGTACAATTCGCCATTCCTGGAGAACACTGTCCACCTTCCAGAGTTTAATTCTGGGTCACCAATGACAAACCATCTGCCCTTGCTGGTGAATGCTGTCCTCCTTCAACAGCTTCCTAGTGGATTGTCAGCAAAATACCATCTACCATTATAGGCAAATGTTGTACACCTTCCAGAATCTCCTTGTGGATAGGCAGCAAGAGGCCATTCACCAGAGAACGCTGTCCCCCTCTTCCACAGTGCCCTCGTGGATCGCCATTCAGATTCCATCTGATAGTCAGAGAACACTGCTACTTCTATCTTTTCCAGTCTGTTTTAATATTATCCTCTTCTACACCTGTGGCTTGCAGAGAACAGTTAACCATTATTCAGTGTGCCCATCATGGTCTAAAGTAGCTCAACTATGGTTGGACAATCTGGCTTCATGGCCAGCATCTTTAACCCACAGTTGCTACTGCTGCAAGGACACACATAAGGGTGGTCTCCGCATTCCTGCACTGTTCTCTAGCATTGCTTTCTAGCTGCTGTCTTGTGGATCTCATCATAGATTAACAGTTGAATTTAAATTGCTTAGCTGCTCAACGTGACCGTCAGGAACAAGTTCTGAATGAATTTTTTAAAGATATGTTTCTTTTACATGGTCTACCATTTCAGATCATGTCAGACTGTGACTCAATTAATTTAATGCTTCTAGAGAGCTTTTTACCAGTACTAGAGACTGATCTCCATTTTTCTCCATCAAATACTCAAAGCGAACGCACAAACCAATCTCTCAAACAATTCTTGCATCAATGCGGGAGTGTCTTGCTCTTGAGCTTTGGATCCTGATTGTGCTTGTTGATCTGTGTCTGCCATTCTGTGAGGATGGAGAAGTCTAAGAAGGAATGAAAGTAAACTAAATAAGGTGGGGGAACATAGTGATGAGTGTGCCAAGGTGGGATGGTGAGGGGGGAGGTGCATAAGTGATGACTTACAGTGACTGAGTGAAGTCAAGTGCAGCAAGTGATTTGGATGAGCCTTCGGCCTCTGTGAAGAGGTAAGGACAGCTACGGCCTCTGTGAAGGAAACCTTCGGCCTCTGAACTGCATAAGTGATGACTTACAGTGACTGAGTGAAGTCAAGTGCAGCAAGTGATTTGGATGAGCCTTCGGCCTCTGTGAAGAGGTAAGGACAGCTACGGCCTCTGTGAAGGAAACCTTCGGCCTCTGAACTGCATAAGTGATGACTTACAGTGACTGAGTGAAGTCAAGTGCAGCAAGTGATTTGGATGAGCTGTCGGCCTCTGTGAAGAGGTAAGGACAGCTACGGCCTCTGTGAAGGAAACCATCGGCCTCTGAACTGAAACTTGGACAGCAAAAGTAAAGGAAAGGGTTGCAAACATTTTTATTACTTGTATACTTGAAATGTATATTGAATTTTCCGATTTGGCATACATACAAAAATGCTCAAAATATCACTGAAACAACTCATGCTGCTATTACATACTAGTAGACTGCACTTTGCAAGGCTCCTTTTATTGGCTAGATAGACCTTCCAAGACTCAACAGGACTGCCGAGTCTTGGAAAAAGGACTAAGTGGACTACAAAGACCCTGTCCACCACAGACCACCAGTGTCTCAGTGTGCACCCAACCACTATCCCCACACTCACATAAGTCCCCTTTAACCCTTCCCATGCCAAGCAGATTGCAGAGCACTACTGTGCAATGTGTTGTAAATGGTTTGGCATTGGAGGGTTAAGTTGCAAAAAATTACAAATACATTACCCTGCCATCCCCCACTAGTCTAACCAAGCTCATCATTAATAGCTCCATTGGATGGGAATGCATAGCAATCACTGCAATTTGCTGCACTGGTAATGGAGGGGTTAAACATGCTGATATAAAAACATTTGTTAATTATAAGCCCCAAATGGCCTTAAATAAATATTTTGGGGGGGAACGGGACATTATTTGCCCATCTGTCCATCCTGAGCAGATCAGGATGGAGACTGTTCAAAAAAGGGCATCCTAGGACCCCAAAACAACTTTTCTTCTTAAAAAGATAGCATTGTTAAGATCCAAGCTGTCAAAGCCACCTTCTCCACTTGAGGGTGGTATACTGGACCCTGAGTTAGAAGGTCCGGCCTCAAGTCTCCTCTTTGGATAAATTAAGAAGATCAAAAATCTAGGCCCGATGGGCCAGAATCAGCCCCCCTTTACATCCTGACCTTTCTCAGCACCCTTTGAATTAGGAGAGTTGGAGGAAATCCATACTATAGATGAAAACCTGGCACAGAACAGCAAGTTAAGTGGACAGAAGGAAGGCGAGACCAGCCTCTGAGAAGAATGTACAATGAAACGGAAAGATGGCTTTTGAAAGACCATCTCTTTTCACCCTAGAAAACCCAGAAAACCAGGGATTCAGGGAGCTGTAGTCTTTAAATACATGTAACCCAAACAGTGTTTCTCCAACCACTCAAAACCAGCGCCCTTCTGAGATCTGGATAGGGTCTCCAGGGTGACCACTATGAAGAGCAGATTATCTGATTCGATTTGAGACTCTGACCCACGAAAGATGAACAGGGACTGAATTATGTCCCATAGAAGAGCCATGTGTGAAATAAAGATAGCTGCCACATGGGGCACCCATTCTTAAAGGGGCCACACCAAATTTTCGATCACAAATAAAGAAAGAGAATATAAAGTTGGAAAAATATCAAAAAGTGAGCGAATCAGTAGACGAGCTCAGAGTAGTAAAATGTTTGACCATAAGGAGGAGGAGATCCCCAAAAGTATAAAAACAGACCTAAGGAACAGAATGGGTTACATCCCCTACAAAGACACACATACATAGAAATAATACAAGCTGAGAATAGAGTGCAATACAGGTAAAAACAGCACATTCCAGTGGGCGCCAGTAGAATAGAAACATAAAACAGGTTCATCGCACTCAAGAGGTTACCTCACATGCAGCTTCAGTCTTGAGACTCCCTTTGCAGTATAGTGGGGAGTTTCAGGGAAACTCAACAGGAGGCAAAGATTTACGTCAAGTTAACCTATCTAATAGTATTTTAATTTGTCTTGTCCAAGTTTAGACTTTTTTTACTTTGTCTGAAAGAAATAAGAAATCAGAAAAAGTGATGGCTCAAACATTTTTTTTTCTGAAAATACAGATACAATATGAGAGCAGATTAAACTGCACCACTTTTCAGACTGCTTTTTTCCTTTGGCGGATATGGTGAAATTGGATACAAAAAAAAATGACAATTTGTCTGAGAACTGACAGACCATGGCATAAGAACTTTTCAGACTGATTACAGACAATTTCATTTACCATAGTTTACTGAAAATATCACCCTATGTCTCCTATCATCCATTGCTGTTTGGAAATTATGGGAATAGTTCTCAACAATTAGAGAGCCAATGGTTGCCTATCCCATTAATCTGTGGAATGCTATAGATGTCTCCAGTACATTGCTCCACAAAACAATGGAGATGTCTCTAGCATACAAGATGTTACATAAACATATGGAATCCAATCTGATTTTCAATTGCACAATAAAAATTAAAAGTACATTTTTTATGATAGCATATATGTTATAGAACTTTTCCTGCTGAGTGAAACAAGGGTACTCCCACAGCTGTGGGATGTTATAACAGGTCAAATAAAAAGGAAGTGCATTTACTGCATGTTTACTTCCTGAAAGTTCTGACAGCATAACTCAGTAGTTTCTATCACATTCTATGGAGAACTGTTTCTCTCAAATAGAATGTAACAGAATAACTAATTGGAATCTGACCACTAGATGGCAAAGTAGTTTAAACTGTAATAATCTGGTGATAAGCATCTTTCAGCAGTGGTAGTACCCTTGTTTTACTCAACAAGAAAAGCTCAACAATATATGTGTATAACCCAGTGGTTCTCAACTCCTGTCCTCAGGACCCACTAACAGGCCAGGATTTGATGATTTCCTTGTTAGAGCACAAGTGAGTTAATCAATGTGAATGAGCCTCTGATCACCACACCTGTGCTGTAGCAGAGAAATCCCTAAGTCCTGGCCTGTTAGTGGGTCCTGAGGACAGGAGTTGAGAACCACTGGTATAACCCATTGTATAGTTTGATTTCATTAAAAACATTTGTATAGGTTTTCCTGTGATGTTTTTTGCTCTGAGTATTTTTAGCAGAACTAGTATAAAACTGACAAGAATGTTTGTTTAAAATTAAATATATGTGTTTATAATTAGTCTGTGTAAATGAAGTGCTTTGGTCTTGTTCTAAACCACTTATTTAGTTACGCAAAGGGGTGGCAATAGATCACCAAGGGACCTACCCCAAGTCCTGCAGCACCACCAGTTTAAATAAAACTGCCCTCATCTTTGGCTATTTTAATTTTTTGCAGCTTTGTTCTCTGCTTCTTTCTTTCTCACAATCACAGTGAGGAAGAGAGGCGCAGAAAACAGTGACAAAGGCAATGTTTACATGCATTGCCTTTGCCATTGACTCCAATGGAACATGTGATCACTATAGCAACTATCACATGCTCCGAGCCACCGGAGAAAGGATGAAACTGACTGCTCCGGTCCTGGAGCCTCCCCGCAATGAGGTGCACGATCATTAAGGGATGACGTGCCAGGGCCATTATTGGTCCTTAAAGGACAGAATTATGTGATGGTCCTGGCACATCATTTGTTCTTAAGGGGTTATAGTTCAGACAATTTCATTCTAACAGTGTCCTGGCCCAGAACTAAGCGAACTGTTCACACAACTGCTGAGAATATGTTTATTTTGACATTTAGGGCTGAATGTTCAAAAGAAACATGGAGGAATTCTGGGACAAACCAACTGCTCTGCAGGGGAAAACTAAAAATTGATTGATTGATTTAAATGGTAATTCTTACCCCTTGAATGCTAGCGAGGTCTCCAACACATTGCAAAGCAATACATGGGAGCCAACTCTAGCACTCAAGGGGTTACAATCCCCATTTAAATTAATCAGAGTTTGGGATTTTTTGTTCTCCCATGCAGAGCAATTGGTTTGCCCCAGAATTCCTCCACTTTTTTAATATAAGTTAAAGGAAAAGGGTTTGACAAAGCGCTTTTACGAACACGTACAAACAGCACTCAACCTCAAAACAAAACAATATAAATAACAGAAAACAGTAGAAAATAGGTTTCATATCATAATTGCAGGTTTTTTTGTTTTTTTTTTAATTGGAGTAAACTGTTAATTTAATGATGTCTTATACAACAGAATTTTATTGGACTAGAAAGATACACTGGTACACCGGAAATGTTTCTTTATATAGAGCTAAATTATTTTGTTAACCCTTTGAGTGCCAGAGGGGTATGCAACTACAGATCCCATCATTCTTTGCTGCCTAATGAGGATGATGGGAATTGTGGTCCAACAACAACTGGAGAGCCGCAGTTTATTCTCTCATACCAAATGATGGTCATTTCTAATGTGCACCTCTTTGTAGTATAGGGGTTACCAATTGTGGACCTCAAGGGCCTAGAATTTAAAGATGTGTCTGTTTAAAGGAGCAGTAATCTTTTTTTCATGAAAGCCTATATGTTATAGAGCTTTTTCCTGATGAGTAAAACAATGGTACTCTTACCTCTGTCAGCTCTTTTATTCAAAAGTTATAACAGTTTAAGAAATCAGGAAGTGAACTTACTGTGCATTTACTTCCTGATAGTTCTGACAACATGACTTAGCTGTTTCTATCACATTCTATGGAGAATTGTTATTTTATTCAAAAGTTATAACAGTTCAAATAATCATGAAGTGAAAACAGTGCCCCTCTGGCACCCAAAGGGTTAACCCACTTGTGCTCAGTCAGCTATATCTCCAATCCCAGGCCTGTTACAGCCATTGAAGTCTTGTATTCTGCACCCTTGCAGTGCTTCATACATAACAGTTATTTCCATCATTTATTATGATATATATTTTTGTAAGATAAAATTGACTTTGATGTGAAAGAAAAATCTCACCTTGTAATTTTCCATAAGCTACAAGGGATCCGCTAAAGGTGACACCCCCGATATAGGTGCCCAAATAGGCCACAGTTTTGAGGACGTTTGCTGATGGGTGAACATCAAGATGTGGATATTCGATCATGTATTCAGCAACACATGTTAAAACCGCTGCCAGCCCGACCAAGCTGTGAAAAGCTGCTACAAGCTGGGGGAGATCTGAAATTTCAATTTTTTTAGCAATCGTAAGACCTGAAACAGAATTGAAAAAAGGAGTGGTATTATATCTCGTAGATGAAAAGTAGACAACCCGTAGCTCTTCAGTTGATGTTACACTTCATTGTCTACAGGCAGCTAATGAACAACTGAGAATGATGGAGTTGAAGTGCTCTGGAAAGTGATCAGCATACCTGGGAACATAGGCGTGCGCAGCCAATTGCATTAGGGTGTGCACCCAAAAGAACAAACACACACGTGCGCGCGCGTGCGTATATATGTATATATGTGTGTGTGCTGAATAAATGTATTAATCTGAACTGGGAACAAAATGGACACACAACATACAAATATAATAGTAAATTAGTTATGCAATGTGACCAACAGATGTTGCCAAATTTACCCTTATGAGCTTAAAACTCTCCATTTTGTCATATATTGTAATTTAGAATGCTTTTATGGGAGGGAGAACGGTTAGCCACTGCACATTAATTTTAATACCACTGTTTCAAACTGTATTTTACAGACAGAGAACAGTAAAAAGACTGCCCACCCTGTCCACCTCCACAAACTGTCCACCCTGTCCATCTCCATACTGCCCACCTCCACACCCTGTCCTTCTCCACACACTGTCCACCCTGTCCTCCTCCCTAGTGCCCACCACCTCCACACACTGGCCTCATTCACATACTGTCCACCTCCAACACCCTGCCCAACTCCACATTGTTCCCATTGTCCCCCTCCACACCCTGTCGTCCTCCACACACTGTCCACCCGTCTCTGTCCTGACCCCCTCCACACTCTGTGCCCATTGACCCCCTCCACACTCTGTACCCACTGCCCACCGCCACACTCTGTGCCCACTGCCCACCTCCACATACACTGCCCACCATGTCCATCTCCACACACTGCCTACCTCCGTCCTCCACACACTGCCCACATCAGATACAGGCCACCAACAAACTGCTAGCAAAGAGACGATTCAAGACAGGAAGTGCATAATGCAGTGTTCTGGCATGCAGAGCGCATGGTTATTGGCACCCACGCTCCCAATGGTGTTGTCATTATCATGCGCATGATACACAGACCTGAAGGTTGTGTAAGCATGCACAGCTATCAAGTAGCTTCCCTACACACTGAGTCTCAATAGACTCAATGAAGGGAAGCGTAATGTCAGTGACAGACACTGACAATGGCACTTAGGGAATATCGCTTAGCTGCCGGCAGCCGGAGCGATTGTTCTCGCGGGTGGGGGCGTCCGAGCGGGCGGCTTTTTATGCCGGGAGGTCTGGGCCTATTTTAATTTGTGGGCCTGGAGCTCAGCCTCTACGTTAATCCGGCCCTGCGATCAGAGGCGTAACTAGAAGCCACCACGCCCTGGTGCGAAAATTGCCATGGGGCCCCCCGACCCCACCATGCAACTCCACCCCAGGTCTTAACCCATTGAGTGCCAGAGGGTTATGCAACGCATTGCAAAGTACTGCACCTTCACCCTTTGATTGGCATAGGAGAGCACAATACATTGCAGAGCAATGCGTTGATCATCCCTCTGGTATCCAAAGTGTTAATTTAATTCATCATGTACTCTTATATTGTGCCTACCTGCAATGTTATACATACTAATTTCGGTTTATTGTCATATTGTAAAGATTGCATGGCTCGGCACTGTGCAGATACAATTATCCAGGATAATATATATATATATATATATATATATATATATATATATATATATATATATATAAAAACTATATATTAAGAATCTTCTAACCAGGACATCTAATGTGAAATTGCAACAGACAAACCAGTGAGGCTGATGTATGAAGAAACTGGGGTAATTCTGGAATTAACTCATTGCACCATAGGGAACAAATGACAAAAGTGGGGCTTTTAACCACTTAAATGTTAGAGAGGTTTTCAAATCATCAGAATTTGTTGGAGACCTCTATCATTCTAGAGGTAAAAAGTCTCAACTAACCCTTTGAGTGCCAGAATGTTATCCAACAGATTGTAGTGCTATGTGTTGGATAACTCTCTGGCAGGAAAAGGGTTAAATCAATGATTTTTGGGGGAGGTTTTATGTTTATTTGTCCCTCTATGGTTCAGTTTGTTTACCCCACAATTACTCCAGTTTCTTAGTACATAAGTGAGGCAGGTCATTCCATTATTCATTGTCAGTGTGGAGCTTGTGGCTGTTTGGAACTCTGCATTTGTTTCCCTTCACTTACTCTTGTATACAAGTGTATGTGTGACCAGCGAGTGTGGAACAAACAGCAAGTATAATTACTTGTTATTGGTGTTATGTCTGTTATTACTTTAAGTGTTTATACCATTTTGGTGGACAAGAATGTGACATTTTATGTGTTCAGATATTCACTGCATAGTCAACAGATGTGTTAGTTATTACAGGAATGCAGTCCATATAAGACTAACCTTTAGTTGCTGTGTAAGTTTGTCTAGTTGTGTGGGGTACAAATAAATGTTCCTATGTGAAGGCTAAGGCTAGCTGTGCCTGTGTATGACTGCTGCTGTAGTTCCAGGTAAAAGCTGACCTGCTGTAGACTCTCCATATCGTGCCTGTACAGGAGCTCCAGTCTTCTAAGCCTTTGGGGCTAGCAGTGAGGGGAGGAGCTGGGTGTGTCTGCTGCTGCTCGCACTCCAGTTAAGTAAAGTGATTTTTACCAACGGCTGCCATAGCCCTGCTCAGGCATTAGAGGGCGCCTATTTCCCACTCCTTGCAATTGCTTATATTTATATAAATTATTCTGCCTATCTCTGTGTGGAGCAAACTCCAGCTCAGCTAACCACTCTGCCTCCACTCACTGCTTCTACTGCTCCTGTGACTTGCATGATGTCAACGTCATCACGTTGTCATCGCTCATCCTTCCAATTGGCTGACTCATTGCAAGTTTAATCAGGAGACCCGGAGATGGTGAAACCCTGCAGGTTTAACTTCTTTGCTATTATGCGTGGTCTCAGCAGGGGTCTGTGATTAGGGTGTGCCTAGGCACACCCGGCACACCCCGTGCGCACGCCTATGCCTGGGAATTTTCCAGATCTACCCCGCAAACTCAGGTTTATAGAATTAATTACCAGGTCTCTGGGGACGAAGGCCGTTTCTGGTGGTGGTAAGTTTGCTGTGAAACTCTGCCCTCTTCTCCTCCTTCTCTCCCTGTTCCACCTACTTCCTGCCCTCTTCTCCTCCTTATCTCCCTGTTCCACCTACTTCCTGCCCTCTTCTCCTCCTTCTCTCCCTGTTCCACGTACTTGCTGCCCACTTCTCCTTCCCACCCTGTTCCACCTACTTCCTGCCCACTTCTCCTCCTTCCCACCCTGCCCTGCCCATTTCCCACCCGCTTTATGACAAAACAACAATAAACCCTGCCCACCTGATTAAGCTCCACACCCTTTTGGGAGTGAATCTTGCTATTTTCTGTTTATTTAATTATTTTATAGAACATACATAACAAGTAGCCCCAATGGAACATGGGTCAGCAATAACGTCAGGGCTAAGACGCCAATGACATGTCAAGTACACATCACACTATGATGAAATCATAAAATGCAGACCCGTAAAACAGTAAACCAGTAAAACCAACAAATCATACTGCTCCAGGTACGAGAGTAAAAACAAAAGGGGGGAGAGGGAGGAGGTAATTAGGGTAGGGTAATTAGCATGGGGCAGAAGAGAAGAAGGTTCACAGGAGGTTGAGATCTATAGAGACTCTAGAGTATTCCCAGATGCCCCATACAGCCTTATGTTTTAGGGAGACAGTCGTGGAGCAGGGCAGTGGGTCGGTCTAGTAACTCAATCTGGCTAATACGAGAGAGGAGCAGGGTTGGCTACCTCTGTTGTAAAACAATATTCTTTTTCATTAATAATTATTTAAATATGATATTTAAATGTGACCCTGCCTGCTACCCTTCAGCTTCTGTCAGACTATGAGCCATATGCAGAAAAGAAGAATAATGCCAGGAAAACCAACTGCACCATAGGAAGAAATAAATGGTCCAATTGATTTAAATGGACTTCTAACCCTTGAATGCTAGAAAGGTCTGAAGAGCTCTCAAGCATTCAAGATCCATATAAACCACTGGTAATTTGACCTTTTTTTGTCCTCTGTGGTGCTTTTGGTATCTACCAGAATTGTTCCTCTTTTCTTTTTTTTTTTTTACAACTTCAGCTTTTATTATCTGGCCATTGGCTTACTGAGGATTATGGGCAGGGTAATGCTGGCCTGGGATGCAATTGCCCCTGGGCTGGTCATATGTCTGGGCTGGTGGGCCACTGCCTCACTCAATCTCCTGATTGCTGCTGTAAATGGAGTTACAGTAATGATACTACAGAGCTTACAACTGAAATGGAGAGAGACACATTTTTGTGAAACATTACTATCCCTTTAAAACCAGTTTTAAAATTAGCAAAAGGGGAGGATTGGGACAATAGGCTGGAACAATAGTAGAATTGGGCCACTTGATTGTATTTGCCCACCCACCCAGGCCACAACTTGTCAGCCCTTCCCTGATTATGAAAGCAGTAGTTCATGGACAGATACATTAACTTCTAAGCTTCATGCATTGGATAAAGTGCAAAATGTGGCATGTGCTGCAATGTGTTGGATACCTCTCTCACCCTCAAAGGCAGGGCCAGATTCACAATAGGCAAAATAGGCAATTGCCTAGAGTGCCACATTTTGAGGAGTGCCTCAGCTGTGCTGGCCACACCCACATTCTGATTGAAGGTGTGGCCATATCAATCTCAATGTACCGGCAACAGTTGTATACCCTTTTACAAGCTATTATTCATTTAGTTATTTATTTTACAAGCCATTTTTGTCCTTGCTTGTTAGAAGCCAAGGCTATTTTCCGTGCCAGGAAATAGTGGATGGGTCAGCGGTCATGTGAGGAGTGGGGTGTAGTCATGGGTGGAGCTAAGGGCACCTAGAGGCGCCTTGGATGTAAATCTAGCCCTGCTCAAAGGGTTAATGCATCTTAGATTAGCACAGCAGTCAACTCTTGACTTGGCCCAATGTGGGAAATAGGGATTTGCTTTCAAATTACTTTTTTATCTAAATGTTGTTGCTGAAAATTTAGAGGGGGAAATCTATTCCAAAATGCTGTCAGAGTTAGTGGCAAAAATAAGAAATATAAATGTAAGAGGACTGGGAAAAGCATTAAACTGGCAAATATATACTATAGCATCTAAAAATGATTAATGATAGTGTTTAAAATCCCCATGTTAGCATGACCATTCCAAAATATAACTTCTTTATAGGCCAGAGAGCTGTGCAATGCATTGGTTCACAGTGTGTTGCACATTCCTTGGGTCCTTTAAAGGGATAATTTCATCCAGTTAAAATCTACAGCCAAAAACAAATCATAACTAATCCTTGGTTTGCTATGTGATGGAGATGTCTCTAGCATCCAATAAGTTACTTTTTTTAAATATTGCCATTTATTCTTGTTAATGTTTGAATTAACCCATGAGTGCTATAGGGATACTCAAAGCATTAGCTCACTTAAAAAAAAAAAAATGCCTACCATCAGATTTTAATAAAACTTAGTAAAAAGCCCCAAAACATCTGACAGCAAATAACCTACTGACTAAAGAGGCTAAAGCCCCAGGTTACCAGCTTGGTGCATGTAATGGGCTAATCTCCTTGCCAGTGATGCTGCAAGTGGTTACGGAGTACACTAAGTGGCCTAACCCTAGTCTTTGAGAACTAGCAAATCCCTTGCTGACATCCGGGAGGAGGGGGGTGCAGAATACTGACACCCTCGCTTGCATGGGGCTGGACAAAACCTGGAACTCTGTGGTTTAAAGCCACAGGCTTCAACAGTTTTGAATGCAGCTCCCATAGGCTGCTAAGATCGGGGTGAAATACCTATTCCTATCAGTCTATGGGATCTGTGGTTGCAGCCACCACCCCACATGTGATTGACCTGAGAGGGTACAAAGTCTTGCAGTATAGTTGCTATATCTGGGTCAGTCAGGGAACACCAGGGTCAGCTTTCTGCCCCCCATTGTTTGACTGTTGATATGCTAGCACTCAACGCAGCCATTGCTTTCTCAGCAAGTCTGCTCCCAGAGGAAAAGACACGCAACATGGCAGTTGCTCTTTAAATTGAATATTTGAAATTATTCATAATGATATTGAGTGGTTTATTTTCCAGAACAGAAACACTATCCTAGACAGCAACCATTGTGAGTCTTGTTGTCTGAAAACTGGGTAACACTGATATGTTAGCATTTGTTTTCTTTGATTTTTCTGTGCAGCGTGAATATTTGCCTGTGTTGTAAATTGTGTTCTCTTACTTATGACCATGTCACATGTTGCAGTCACAGCAATGTATAAAGATACATTGTGAGTCATTGTGTCCTGTGGTGCAACATCATATGTGATTGTTCCAGAGAAAAGCAACATGCTGCAACTTTCTTCACTAATGTGATAAGGCAGCTATAAACTTTAAGTATGGGTTTCAATCGGATCACATTGTAATCACAAAACTATTGCAGTGAGAGAGAATGGTATACAGTGCTTGTAGCACTGAAATGCAAACTAATAACGGTGTATTAGCACACACTGGAACTTAAGAAGGCTGTACCATATCCTATGTATATGGGGGGTGGATTTGGATCTTATAGATACATCCAACATAACAAAAAACACACAAGATAGCACTCCACCAAATCTATTTCTATCCCTTAGAAATTAAAACAATAAGCAAGAATTTAAAAAACAGATTTTTTTTATTAATATATAATAAATAATTAGTACACTATTGGATATGTCCAGACCTTCCAAAACTAAACACATACCACCACCATAACAAAACATGCAACATTATGTTAAAAACAAACCCCATATCAAAGCAGAACCACCGTCCAGCTATTATCCAAGATCAAAAACATGGACACGGTTAACCCTCTGAATGCCTTAATCCCTTAAATGCTAGGTTAATCCCTTAAACGCTAGGGAAGTCTCAAACCGATACAGAGCAATGTGTTGGTGACCTCTAGTATTCAAAGGGTTAAAAGCCACATGTAAATCAATGGCAAATTTTATTTGTTCCCTATGGTGCTGAAAGGATCATATTAGTCCTGATGTTTTCTACTGTGCTTAAAGGGATAGTAATGTGTCACAAAAACAGCAGCCCCTTTTACCTAGTCTAAGCCACCTCCCCTCATATGTGGAATCTGACCAGACAGCTCGCAGCAAGGGACAATCTACTTTAAACATAAGGAAAACCCTGCTCCCCTTGTCAGGTTTTTCAGGTTTTTCCTTATGCTCACTGAAGACTGTCCCTCTCTGAGATCCATCCGGACAGTCTTGCTGCTCTGAGGTGTGCAGTGTTACATCAGTAAAAGGGGTGGGAGGGGATACTTTATCATTTAATTACTCTTGAACTATAACTCTGACAATTTTGAAACAACACTCTCCATGGCCCAAATTGAAGATTAATTGGAGCTGCTGTCAGAGAGTCTGCCCTTTGCTTGAAGGAAATGGTTAAAAGGACTGTTCAGTAACCATTTTGTCTGTGTATATATATGAGACTGTATCTATAAACAACATTAGTTTTGTTTTGTAGAACCTGATTTTGTCTCAGTAAACATCCTTGAAGTCAGGATAGGGAGGCTCTCATTCCTCATAGTATAGGAATGTTATCTCCCTGCCCTGGGGTTTCTAAGTGGGAAAAAACAATTTCACACATTTGAGAGAGGCCACTCATCTAATTATTTTTCTCATTAGGATGATTGACACTAATTATCTTTCCTGGTAGTAGACTGCCACCTAATGACATGGTAAACTTACTTCTTCGAGTACTCTGTATATGATGTTTATCATTTTATACAAACACTATTCTCTAAAGCGGTGACATATGAGAGAAGAATGGGTGTACCTTTCTGTTAAAGGGGGGTTAGGTGATATAAGCAGTATACAGGGGGAATTAAGGGTTTTTTGTTTGCTGAATTTCCTAGTTCCTGAAAACAGCAGAACCGTGCCGGGCCAAAGACCACACCCTGTTATATGGGATTGGTAAAGTATAATTTACGTTACTTACATAACACTGTATACACTTCCAAAATTATCATAACTCAGTAAATTCTGGGATAAGTTATCCTAATCACTTCCCAGTAGAATTGGCCAGCTTACCGAGAAATAATTTTCCAGTAGCCATTTGGCTGTAAACTTAGAATAATATTTGGAGGTTATATAGTCCAATCACAGTAGCAATATGGTAAGATCAGATTAATAGCAATTTTAGATCACTGGGAGTTACAGATTAGCTGATAGTGCAATACCTGCAGAGCCAGTTTTTTTTTTTGTGCGTGTAGATGTCTGTGCACGAGTGCTGTGGGATGCGTTGGTGTCCAGTGCAAATATGCAGAGAAAATTCACAATAATGTTGTTCTGAGATGGTCATTGTGCTCCTTTGATACTGTGTTTTAAATTATCACTTGCATTTGTTTTCTGGGAAGGTTTCCTTCTATTTCTTTTTCTATGGATCTGGTATTTTTTGGGCTGGTTCTGTTTCAGATTTTGTGTGCTTGTGGTATCTAGGCATGGATTTGATCTGTTGGGATAGTCTGACACAACAAAATTTTGGATTGTGTAATTGGCTGGTCCTTACTGTTCATAGTTCTATTAACCCCTGCTGCTGAGATGTGTTCAGACATGATTTTGTCATTATAATCTTTATGGTATATATATGCTCTGATATATTTCATAGATATTATTATTGTATTGCTATATCCATACGTTATTTTAATTGCTTAAGATTATAATGTGGTATTGCAAATTTTTACTGGGAAATTTATTTTGTGTTCCATCCAGAGGTATGCATAACTAATAACGGTGGTTATATACATAAATTCTATATTTGTCAAATCTGGGACCTTATGTCTTTCAGACATAATTCTTGCAATATTGTACCCAACTGACCTGTGCCCTATTGAGCACAACTCACGTGACAAGTTTCCTGCCACTTAATTGCATTAGTACATACCAGGTGGGTAGGTGTTGTTACACTGCATCCTACTGTATTGTCTATAATTGTAAGGAACTGTTTTCCCTGCTGTCTTCAGACATTGCTAGCTTATACCTCTGGATATCTATATATAAAGTTTAACCCTATAAGAGCTTGCATGTTATCTGTGTAGTCATCTGATATAATCTATCGTATTATATTTTCTTTATGCCATATATATTATATATCTTAGTCTAGGACTTGGTTGCATTAAGATATATTACTGAGTCAATTTTGTATACCTTTATATCCTAATTCACCGATTATTATTGTATTTTATATATCACATTTTATTTACCTTTCAAATAAAATTGCATTTATTGTTTCACAAATGACTAATTGATTCTTTTCCATTAATTCTGTTAACTGTGAAAAAGTGTCATACCTAGATTGTGTACAAGATCTTGAAATGCATTTATTTATATTGTTTATTTATTTTGTACGAGATATACAGTGCATGGTCTGTTCCTTATTTTGTAATATTGTTGACACTGCTTTTATTGTGAAACATTACTATCCCTTTAATAAATAGACCAATTAAGCATGAATTGCTACCTTGTATATCTCCACACACTTCTTAATTAAATTGGCAACCAACAGTATAGATAGAAAAACATTTCTATGACATTATCCCTGAATGAAGAACACCAGTACCAAACAACTCCCAAATCAAGCTAGAAATATACTTCACTTGTAAATGAGAACTAACAATAACAATCTTCTATTTATCTTACTATGGTCAGATATGAGTATGAATTTTCCCTTGTTGCATGTTTCAGTTCATTATACATTCAGTCAATCATGAGTGTTATATCCATGGAGGTGGACATGACAATTGCTCGGAGTTTTTACAGACTGAAGCAGGCAGAGAACATGAGCCTCTTAGGATAACCATGTGCAGTGTGCAGAGTGTGAGGTCCTATGGTTCTACTAGCAACTGTCATGTCTGCCTCCATGGAGATTACATCCAGGAGTGATTGAAAATTATATCTCTTCAACAAAAGCCCGGGGGCAAAATTCATATGGACTATTAAGATTTTGTGTTTATGCTAAGGCAATGTGAAGACGGGGTATTATTAGGAGGTGTTTGTTTTACTTTAGGAACACATCCTGTTCATCACTGTTTCCTTTGCCCCAGTGATTTTGTTTGTGAACTCCAAGAACCTCCACCTACATACCGCCATATTGGATCAATTGTGGACTACAATCTGACAATACATTATGGAGAATATTAAAAAAAAAATCCCAACTTTGAAATTGATTTAAATGGGGCTTTCAATCCCTTGTATTGTGGATCAATGCTTTGGAGACCTCTTTGGCAACAAAGACTTAAAAGCCCAATTTAAAGTGACAGTCAACTTTTTGACTTGACATATTCTGCACGTGCATAATATGTGAAGTCAGATTGCCTAGACTTTGTATTTATTTTTTCATCTTCATCTGTTTTGTTACGTTTATGTCCTTGACAGTCCTTGACAGTGAGCTCACAATTTCTGTTTCAAGAGAGCTTTCTGTCAGGAACTGTGATAGCAGGAATATTTCAGCGATGTAACACTATCCCTGCATCATTGAGTGCTCTATATATCACTGTCCCTGCTTTCTCAGTCCCTGACCAAAATTGCTCTAGAAGAAAAGAAAAAAAAAAAGGTGAAGATGAAAAAAGACTAATAGTAAAACTTTCAGGACAGTTGGTGTTACCTATTATGCATTTGTGGCACTTGTAAAGTCAAAAATTACCTAATGTCACTTAGAACCAGTGGAAATGTGTATATGTGCCTAAAGCATAGTTGCTTTTCTCCAGAATTATTCCATTCTCTTTGTGTATATAGACCGTAGATTAGAGTTTAAAGTAAGAACTTCACTTTGTATTGCTCCGTTATAACCCCATATTATTTTATGGACTTACCTATTGTGCCACCCATGGCCATGGCGGCAGACATCTGTGACAACAATTCTATTGAAGGTTTCAGTGAACCCAAAGTAGCTGCCAGTCCGCCAGCCACACCAATCATGCCAAGAGCATTGCCAAGCCTTGAGGTACTTTGGCTCGATAATCCAGCCAGTGCTCCAACACAACAGAGACCTGAACCCAGGTACATCATCTGAATGAAACAATATGAAGATATGTACTCTCTCAGATTGGTATCAATGATTAACAGGCTAAAAAGAAGAGACAGCAGAGCAGGGTGTACCATACTAAGTGGTAATGGTGCCACTTCGACTCTGCAGTGCAGAGATCAGTTCATCTCTTTA
Source organism: Rhinophrynus dorsalis (assembly GCA_037306005.1). NCBI lineage: Eukaryota > Metazoa > Chordata > Amphibia > Anura > Rhinophrynidae > Rhinophrynus > Rhinophrynus dorsalis. The sequence goes on from CM074721.1 coordinate 403,828,621, forward strand.
TTGCACTCACAGAACGTAAAAAACATAAGTCTTTATTAATATACCTTAAAACACAAATAGAATCCCCACAATGTCTTCAGTAATATAGTAGGGGATAAATTAAAAATTACCAATATTAGCTCATATAAATGCAAGGTATAAATATGGTGGATAGAGAGACACAGAATTTTTTAATCTTCTATAATGTATATTTAACTGCTGAAGTAAACAACAACTGTATGGTGGCCAACCCTTTTTCCTGAATATTTAATACTGTGTTTATGTAATGGTTTCAATTACCGCATACTATATTCTAAAACAAGTGTGTGTGGCATAAATGTCAGTCTACATAAGTCACACATATAAGAGTTAGATCTAATAGATACTGTAGCATACTCCCCCTATCTAACATGAGAGGTGTTCAGTCGATAATTATATTTAATGCTCATTCTAGCATGATTCCATACACATATGTGACACATGTCTGTACCTATAATTCCTGCCAAGTTGGTTAATGAACAGTACACATTCACAGATCATTACTTTGAGCACCTCTGAATATGCTGTGAACCAATCTGTTAAATTAATGGGCTCAAGGCAATGTGTATGTGGCATTTAACCCAAGTCTGCGTTGGTTATGGCCAGTAGTAATGACAGCTAAATAAGCCCTTGTATGTCCAAAAGTATCATAATTTTAAGTATTAAAGGCTTAGCATGGGTGTACAGAATCACTCTATACAGTAGAAGAAGTTGTAAAGGATGCCACTTATCTAGTTAGTGCTGAGATCCCTGCAAGCAGTAAATTTTAAACTAAAGGCCTAGCATGGTCACTCCATATAATCACATTCATTGAGCGGTACTGTGTCTCTCATTATTGATTTCCCCCTCCCTCTATTGCATTCGTCCAATGCATTTTTCCATGGCTTCATCAGATGCTACAGTGATCACGTGCAAATGGAATCACATGACAAAGGCAATGTAGGTAAACATTGTCACCATTATCTGCCTCTCTCCTCCACACTTTGATCATGAGGCAGTGAGAAGCAGAGAACAGAGCTCCCAGTGTTTCAAATGGACAATAGGGCAGTTTTGTTTTAGGTGGTGGTGCTAGGGGCAGGACTGGTGGTGAGAGAATTTAACCTAATTTTTAGGTTCCTTCATGAATAAACGATTTAGAACAAGACCAAACAATTTTATACCGATTAATTTAAAAACACACATTAATGTGAGTTTTATTGCTGTGGCACAATGTGATAGACATCTACACACGCCACACAGTCTAATCTCCTAAAAAGAGGGAAAACAGGGTAGGAAAGAGGGACAAAATGATTTGTGTCTCAGAGGGACAGTGCCCCTCTAAAAAGGGACACTTGGTAGGTATGAACTAATATTCATACTTTTTGTCCACTAATTGACCACAAATCAACAAAGGAAAACCTAAAACAAATTTTTTGTTCCATTTTTTTACGTTATCAAAACTAATTGATGGGTTATACCTTTAAATATGGTATCAAAAGAAAGCCTACTTATCCTTAAAAAATGTATATCATTTGTGTGGTTGTACTAAACTAAAATGTGAATTACAGATCAGGTGGCCCGCTAATAAAAAAAAATACTGTATGCCCTGCCTTCTATAGTATATCAGACTACATTGTTTTATTCTAGTTTTATTTTAGTAATTTTTAGGTTGGCATAGTGTGGTTTTATATTAGTAATTTTTAGGTTGAAATAGTGTGGTTTTATATTAGTAATTTTTAGGTTGGAATTAAGTGATAGGTTCAGGTTTACAGTGAAAGAGAATCCTTTTTATTTGTAAAAAAAAGTTTTTTCTTTTTTTTTTTTTTAAAGTTTTTTAGCATAATCTTTGAAGGTTTTAGTTTAAGATTGAATAAAAGTTATTTTAGAATGGGGAATATATATTAGGATGATGTTAAGTCTGAGGTTATGCATAATCAGTCTAAAGCTTGAATAATTACACACTCAGGGCTAATAAAGTGTATATATATATATATATATATATATATATATATATATATATATATGAGAGCCAGATGATAGATACTGTAACCACTGAAGAAGTGGCAAGTGAGCCACGACACGAGTCGGATATAGATGCGATTATCCAGAGTTCTGCTTCATTATTTCACGTTCCCGGTCACACCCCCTATTACTGGCCGCGCTCTGGTGGCTGAGACGCTGTAGCACCAATATGGTGCGTTTGGAGTTCTATTGCTGTATCTTTGTATCTTACAGTGGATTGAACTATTGAGATCATGGAGATCTAAGAACAGTGGATGAAAGAACTCCTGCAGCGAAAGGGACACATACGGTTGACACTGCTGCCTCATCTACATTACGGATGCTATTTGGACCAGACAGAGAGTGGCTGAAAGGACTGGGAAATTACAGGAGAGAAGCCAAAGAAGATCTGGTAAGTGGTTTTATATTCCTTGCATAGCTCATGAGATTTAAATAGTACTTTTAGATGTTCTTTTTGCGCTCCTTGTTGTTGTAGAATGTACAAGTAAATACTAAAGAGTTCCACAGGGCAATGTGCATGATGGGCCAAATGGTTCTTATCTGCCATCAAATTCTGTGTTTCTATGTTTTTAGGGATTGGCAACACGATGCTGTCCAGTTGTTACACTACAGTTCTAGTTGTCCAGATGATGATGAGGCAAGTTGTAGTCCAGAAAGCTGAAGAATCTCATGTTGTCCTTCCATGATATAGTTCAGTGGGGCTAAGACCTCTCCTTAGGTAGCAAGCCATGTCTTTACAATTTCTATGATTGAGTACAGGTGAGTTAATGAACCATTTGTGTGCCAGATGGGTATCACAATGAGTTGGGCACACCTTTAGAACTCATTGTGGTAAATGACTGAGTCGCTGATTAAATCACCTATACTAATTCTGGGAATTCCTAAAGACATGGCCTATTAGGGGGTTCCTCCTGGGTCCCACTGGCATTTTTATGAATACAAGAACAGCAACAACATTTAATTCTTGAATGCCACTGCCTAATCTAGAGTGCAACCAACCAATCTTTTCCACTGACAATATTCTAACTAAAACTGTATTCTTTGGTGACTAACGCTAACCACTAACTCATTTTAGGTTAGTGATTGTGAGAATTTAATTGGTAGATATGTGTGTGTGTGTTTTCAATTTAGCAGAATAGGCTAACCTGTTCTATATTATATCCACTGGTCAGAGTGGCTCCATATCCACCAACAAACACTACTCCAGGCAGGATATAAAGGTAATTGTATTCCGGAGGATCTGTGGGCCTCTTGAACATATCCAGCATTCTCTGGGTAATAAGAAAACCACCTATGGAGAAGAGGAAACAATGAGAGGCAGATTAGCTGACTCACTTCATTGTGCACTGAAATGATGGAAAAGGGAGCCTATACAAGTTAACTCTTTAAGAAACATAGGGGTGTGCAACACATTTTGAAGCAAAGCAATACACATCCCTTTGATCCTTAAAGTCTTAAATTAGTGTGAAGAAGGTCTGAGAATACAGATTGATCTTAGGGCACAGTAGACTTAAATAGATAGTAACTTTTATTTTGAATTTACATATTCTGCAAGTGCATGTTTTAAACAGTGTTTTTTTATCTTTTACCCATATATTTGTTTTTTTTATATTGCGTCCTTAGATGCGGACCACATATTAATAAACCAGTGTTTTTTTCATGTCAGGAGCTGTAGTATTATCAATATTATTATTATTATTATTATTATATTTCTTTTTATATTATTTATTTATTTTGTATATATTTTTTACATATTCTATTTTATATTTTGCGTTTTGTCATCATCTGCTCGTGGAAATAAACCACCAAGTGCATCGTCCAGGTGAATTGTACACCGGAGGACCCGAGTGGAGACAGGTAAAAATCTCCAACTGTCTGATGAGTCAGATCATCTGACACTTCGAATTGGTGAGTACCATTCTATCACATTCCACTAATAAATTATTGACTATATTACACCCTCCCTTTTTTCTTCTGTTTTCTTTGCTATTGATTGGACCATTTTGGAGAGAACATGTCTGGGAAGGAACAGCCCCATCCAAGTGAATATCATATAGAGACTGTTGTAGGACAGTGGAATTCCTCAAATAGCTGATCACACTGTGTACTACATAAGTAGTTTCACGGCACACACCATTTTGAGTACATTTCCTTTGGGTGGTTGCACTGTTGGTGGTGGCCATTTACATTGGATATACTACATGAGGAGGCGCCTCTACCCTGTCTGTCTTTCGTTTTGTATTTTTGTATTATATGTAAAGCCAACTTGCCTACTTTTTACAACTTTTTTCTTTCCCTATTTTTTTTCTTACTTTATGTCCCTGGATCTGTTTCCAAGGAGCCCTTTGTCAGGGACTATGAAAGAAAGGTTAGTGATATAATATAAAAAGATACAATATAAATGCTATATAAGATGCTGATACAATGTAAGAAATAGCATCCATCAGTGTTGCAGGAATACTTGCATGTGTCATTATACTGCTTTGAGTGCCACTGATCAGAAAACTCTGAAGAAACCAAAATCCAGGGAACTGATCAACAGGGCCTTAAAGCGGAACTCAGATAACAGCCAGTCACCATGCATTCATTAAATGCATGGCGACTAGCTTGAAAACAGATGTCTTACCGTAAAAAAAAAAATACATGTGTGTAAAGGAATCTGTCCTGTTTCGGAACTGAAGGGCAGGTTAGTGCGGTCTGTAAGCCTGCGCCGTCAGTCCCTTCCGGTGACCATATGGTGCAAAGCAGTCTACTCTATGGAGACCAGGACTGACGGCGCATGCGCACAGACAAGATGTCTGCGCTCTAGCCTCAGTTCTGGTCTCCAAACGGGACGGATTCCTTTAGACACACATATTTTTTATGGTAAGACATCTATTTTCAAGCTAATCGCCATGCATTTAATGAATCCATGGCTACTTGCTATTATCTGAAAGTTCCGCTTTAACCCTTTGAGTGTCAGAGTGGTACCCAACACATTGCTTTGCAATGTGTTGCGTACCTCTCTAGCGCTCAGAGGGTTAAAAGTGTATAAAAATATGGCAAGTTAAAAAAGTGTATTTAATTTGACTTCACATATTCTTTTCACTTGCAGAATATGTACAGTGTTGTCTGTGTACCCATTTGTTGGGCTTTATGTATAAAGGCAAAGTGGAGCAATTCTAGTGCAAACCAGCTGTACCATAAGGGAAAAATAACATTTCCCAAACTCTAATTGAATTAAACAGGACTTTTTTTAACCCTTTGAATGCTAGATGGTTCCAATTTTTTTTTTCATTTGTCCCCTATAGTGCAGTTGGTTTTCCCCAGAATTGCTCCTCTTAATATATAAGATGCCCTTAGCAAGATTAAGTCTTTAAGCACCAGAAGGTCATCACATTTTTGGCTGCCACAGCAGATATTACTTAGTTTGGTTTAATGGCTAAAACATTGGAATCTGTCTCAACAAGTCTACACTGAATTGAGAAATCAGTTGTATTGGACCATCTTCACACCACTATAGATACAGCTTCAAAGCACATGTTAGAACTGTAATGTTCCATGTCATCTATGGGTCTACTTTGGGCCTTATTCATTAAGCTAAGGAGTTGCAGTGTCTTGGTCAAAACAACTGCACTACAGGGGACAATCCCCAATTTCCCATTGATTTAAATTATGTTTTTAACCCCGTGAATGTTAAAGTGTCTCTAACATTCAAGAGGTTATAGGCCACATTTAAAGGAGCAGTAAACTTTTGTTAAAAAAAAAATACATCTACATTGTACTACCTTTCCTGCTGAGTAAAACAAATGTAATACCACTATATTTCCTTACTGCACTCCTGGACAGCACACCAGAAAGAGCTTGGTCATCCTACAGCAAGACATATACAATGACAAGAAACTATTTTTTTATAGGTACCCAGATGGGTGACTCTACTGGGATCTAGACTTCATGCCATAGTGGCCAGATTCAAACATGGGATTTTCCCCGTAACCATACCCTTTCACTCCCTCTCATCTCAAGGCTCCCACATGAGTTAATTTTCTTTTGGTCAACAGCTGCTTCTGTTGAGCCATTCAGTCTTTGAGGCTATGCATTCCATTATTGGAATACATATTCAATATGGAGTTTTCTTTACTTCTGGAAATTCTTCAGGATGAATGGGTATGTATGTCATTCAGACGTTTTCCAGGCACTAACAAAATGGGGAATGCTGGAAATAGATTTGACGGCAACCAGGTGTAAAACAAAGCTTCCTCACTTCTCTCAGTCACCCTAGGATCATGCTCTTGCAGTGGATGCTCTAAGGATTTTCTATGAGCCTGTCTCCTTCCTTGTCTGAGGCTAATCACAGTGCCCCTGAAGAAGATCAGACAGGAAAATGCATCAGAGATATTTTCCCATACTGGCCAAGGAGAGCATGGCTTGTGATACTGAAATAGGTGACAACAAAAGATCCAATAAGACTCTCTATAATAGAAGACCTTTTGAGTCAGGGACTAGTCCATCAACAGCCTTGCAACTTGTATTTCACTGGGTGGTATCTGAATCCCAACTTTTGAGGGACCAGGGTCTTTTACGTGATGTTATTCAGGTCTTGACCAATTCAGGAAAGAAGAGTACTTCTTGTGTATAATCGCTCATGGAAGAGATTTTGCATATGGTTTAAAGCCAGGAAGCTGAATCAAACTCAGCCATTTATTTAATCTCTGTTAGAATTTCTCACTGAAGGTTTGAACAAAGATTTGAGGCCAAGTTCTCTGAAAGTGGAAGTGGCAGCAATAGGAAATTTCCCGGCACAGCTGTTTTCTAACCATCCATTTGTTCAGAAGGTTTTTGAAACCAATGATGCTCTGGACATCGAGAAGAGCACCTTCTGTCCCTCCGTGGGATCTTAGTTATTCCTTAATGCTTTACTTAGGAAATCCTTTGAGCACTTAGTGTCATCTCTATAAAGATGCTATCCCTGAAGACAGCTTTATTAATACTCCTCACATTGGTCATAAGGATAAGCAAACTGCAAGCCTTTACAATTAAACAACATTTTCTTTCATTCAACCAGCAATCAGTTCCACTCAGAATTCCTCCTAAATTTGTTCTGAAAGCGTCATCTTCCTTCCAGGAAATTTGCTTGTAGCCCTTTTTCCTGGATCCTAACTCGGATGACAAAATAATTCTCCTTTCAATGTTTGCTGCTGCTGTCTACATAATATTATATATATGTCACTGATGCCTTATCATGGGGGGAGTGTTTGAGTGTGTCAGTGAAGCCTATAACTATGCCATCAGAAGCATATACTCCTGGCAGGGTCATCCAAGGTGGAGAGAGCAAAGCTAAGACACCAAACGAAAGTGATCCAAAATCTGCCAAACCGCATTGGACCAGCATGGCAGATTATAGTCCATACCCTCAGCATGGCTTCAAAATAAAACAATGGCTCTCATTCCCTCGAGGCTTGTGAGCTACTGCCTACAGCAGCAGGAAGATCAGCTCTGTGGCACAGGGTGTTAAGAATTACCAGGTTCTATCAGGTTGCCTTTGGTCTTTAGACATTGGAACCCTTAATATTTATTCTATGAGTATGATTTCATGCTTAGAGGAACTAGTGCAAGAACTAAATAACATCAGTTGGGACATTATTGCCTTATGTGAGACTTATAAAATGGATGAAGATTTAGTCAAGTTAGAAGATGGACACTGGCTATATTATAAAAGAACCAATGATGGATGATGTGGAGGAATCAGATTCTTGATTAATAAAATAATGACAGAGTTGTAAAAGTAGAAAGTATTTCTGAAAGAATCACTTCCTGTGCTGTCACTATATTCTTCAAACCATTCAAGTTTATGCCCCTTCATGTAGCCACAGTGATGATGAAGTTGAAGAAGTTTATGATTATATATTATGCCTCTACAAACAGGACAATTAACAATACAAATTTGCAATGGGAGATTTCAGTGCAAGAATTGGTAAGATGGTGAAAAATCCATAGGACCACATGGAACTGGAAAAAGAGGATAAAGGTCAAACAACTGATCAAATTTGCAGAAGAACAACATTTTACATCACAAATTCGTTCTTCAGGAAAAAGGCTCAGAGAAAATGAACATGAAAAGCCATAATAGTAATACAAGTGAAATAGACTTCATACTTGCAAATAATAAAATGATATTCACTGACTGCTCAGTCTTAAATAATTTTAACGTTCTAAGTGACCATTGTCTGGTAAGAAAAAATGAAAAAAGACTGCAAGAAAGAAATAAAATTGTCAAGTCAACCAAAAAGTGAAGATCGACACTAGCCAGCTATTGAAAAATCATAAGAATTTTGAGTTAGCACTGTCTAATCTCTTGATTGTGCTGCAAGACATTCCAGATACTGCCCTACTATCATAGAAACTGCCCATGCCCTTGCACCTACTGTAAAACAAGAAGAACCAACCTAAATATAAATGAAGAAGTTATGAGAAATAAAGCAAAATGGTAATACTTGAAACAGGGTAGAATATGTAGAATTGTGCAAGACCATAAGGAAGTGCATAAATGAAGAAATGCACAAGTTCAATGTTGAGCTCATCAAAAGGACACTGGAAGAAAATCAAGGGCTAAAGGAAGCAAAATGAAAGATGACCACATATAGGAGTCAAATGTTTGCTTTAAAGCTTGAAGATGGTACAACAGCAAAAAATCAACAACAAATACTAAAATGAGTGGAATATTTTTTTTTTAAATCTTTATAAGTATGAAGGACAACTGCCTGCAGTGCCAGAGGCTCAAGCTGTGCTGTTTTGGTAAAAGAAGTAGAAGCTGCAATTATATCAATGAAAAATGTCAAATCAGCTGGACCTGATAAAGTTACTATTGAAACGTTGAAAGTAGGAGGTCAGTCCTTATTCAAAGCCCTAGCTAAACTATTTTCAAAATGCCTGCTACTTGGCAAAGTGCCTGAAACATGAAAAAATGCAGAAGTCATGCAAAATGCCAAATCACCTCTGATGATCCAGAGGAAGGCAAAAAAAGAAACAAAAAACAAACATTGAAGAAAAAGCCCCAAGTGTGTAAAAAAATTCCTGACTCCAAATGGCAGTCAGATTGTTCCCTGGATCAACAACCTATCTGCATTGAAGCCATATGTCATAATCCTCCATATTGTTCTGTGCTAAATAGGTATCCATTACTTTTTTGAAAGCAGTCACAGTATCTGGAGAGGTATGATGGAACTTTCAGGAAGTAATCGCGTGGTCACTCATTTCCTGACAATTTCAACAGTTAAAACATTTGAATAAAACGGACTGCAGTGGATGTTCTCTTGCTCTTCTTTAAATCATTGAGAATTGTCATTAGCCCCATCAAGCAAATGGTTTGATCCTGAATTGCTGCTTTTTTTTCCTGAATATGATCATTTGTCTTCTAATATTTTTCATTCCTTGATAAGTTATTTAGAAAACATGCCAAAATATGAATATAATTATTCACTTTCCAGAAACAGCCCATAGATTATTTTATCAGGATAAACACTAATAGTCAAGAATTGTATATGATAAAAACTACAGTACATTTCAGGTTCTTCACACAGGAAATGACATGTTTCAATTTACTGAATATTTTAAATATTTTATCTTTATAAACATTGGTTTTCTGATAAGAAAGGCCTGTTACAATACTTGACACATTATGATGTTTTGTATGTTTTTGTTGTAAACATACAACATAGCTAACTGGACCCAGTTGCTTGTGTGTCTTCTGAGAAGAAAAACGTGTCTATTGGTGGTTCCAGGGATTTTCCTCTCATTCATAATGTGTTGCAGGCCCTGGTCAATGGTAGGGAGTTAAATGTGTCAAGAAAAATCACTGCACAACATACCTTGTCAAACAGAAAAGCTGGTGGAATATTTGTATTGTTTGTATTGGACTGTATATTGCTGCCAAATACGTCTTGTTCCCTCAAGAGGGATAATATTAAATATGCAGAATTTGATTATTTCCTCGTTTCAGCTATTACTAAGCATTAAAATATAAAAAGGCTAATTAACAAAAAATCGGACTTTTAGTTTTGTTTAACTAGACTGTAAACCATATTAAAGGAAAACTATACCTATGAGGTAAGAGATTCCTAATTTGTTTAATTGAAAGACTTATCTGGGAATGTGTCCTTCCAAAGGTATTCAGGTATATCTATATTCTTTTTTGCAATGTAACCGTGTTGTAGATTTTTGCTGAATATGGCATTTCGATATCTGAAAACATTAATACAGTTCTTAAGAACCATGGATGGGCCTTTTCTTTCTATGATTTCTCATTCAGACTATGTACATTTCCTCACAAAAGATAACGGCCTAAGTATACCTCACAAAATTGCTAAGAATGTCTCTCAGTTGCCCTCAAGGTGGGCAATTTAAGTGCAAAGAAAAAAAAAGAAAAAGTATGTAGGACTTAGCTGAGAAGTCATGCATATCAATATATGATGCTCTATCGGAAGACTCAGTGCACCTTAGTGGCATCACCATGTCTGATGAAGTCAAAAGCAAGGAGACTTCCATCACACAACCAGGAAATATTTGGAGGTGGGGGTCATCTGTTTGCAGAGCCAATAACTCAGCCTTACCTGCACCTGACCTAAATAAAAATGATATAATTGAAAAGGTAAGAATGTAATGGTGATGGTAATTCATTCTAGTAAAATGTGTACTTAGACAGAGCCCATGTCTCAGCTTCCCTGCAACACCTTATGTTTGGGACATTATCAATGGAAATGTGAGACTGTTTTTTCCAGGTTGTACTCATGACAGTTTATGAGATATTTTAATATCTTTTGAGTCCCACTTTATTGGAATTTCCATAAAAAAACGGGCAGTCTGGGTAACGTTTTTTGAACATATTAGGGGATATCCACAAAACAATGTTATTTTTTGAAAGAAAGATTGTCAAAAAACAATATATGGCATGTGCTTTGTTCACAAAAAATGGCTAAAACTGTAATTTGATTGTGAACAGCATCATGCTTAGCACGGGGAGAAAGGCCTCAACAACGAAGCAGGTCGAATGGGCCTGTCAGCCTAACAAGGTTACTTTATTTTAGAGAGGATTACTGCCTGCTTTGAAGTTGTACTAACCATTTTCTGTGAAATAAATATATTTGGAAAAATGTACTTAATGTTTTTTAGTACATTGTGGCACTTTATGCTAATTCACTGAAAAGTTATTAATTTTGTTTGAGGTCAAAGTTATTGTTCACTCTACCTAGAGACATTCAGAACAATGTGTTATAATATGGGTGCAGCCAATGAACTAATTATCATAAATTGCCACACTGTGCCACCAACAAATAAAGGTTCATTTTTCAAAAATGGCTAGAACAACACAATGGCAGTTTTTAATTCCCTGGTGACTCTTCCACTTTCTGCTAATGCAGACTAAACAGAGTTCCATAAATTCAGGCAACTAGCTATATACTTAACTGTTATAAAAGGGATTCTTAACTAGGTAAGGCTTTATGCTATACACATTAAAAGCCACACATCTGTATAAGTATAGTTAGCCTTTAACACGGATTAAAATAAAGTAAGGCAACAGAACGTCTTCTAAAGCACAGATGTGTTACTCCAGATGTTACTATTAAAATGGTGCCTCCCCTAATGATGACCACACTGGTAGCCAAAAAATAGTAATGGAAATGTTGCAACTATGGTGGCTTAAAGTCTTACAGGAAACCTAGAAATAACCTCTTAAAGACTTAGGACTATGCAAAGCAACTGCAAAACAGTGTGTTACACACTCATCTGGTCCTTAAAGGGTTAATCTTGCACAGCTTCTGGTGGTGTAGCATTATGTTTTATCTGAATACCTCTCTGACTCCCAAAGGATTAAATATTGTTTTTTGTTTCAAACCCTCCACAACAGTGAGCCCTTATGCACAACAGAAGGATAGTTTTGGAACAAACCAACTGAACAAAAGGTGAGAAATAAAAATTCCCAATATTACCATTGAATTAAATGTAGCTTTTAACCACCTGAAAGCTAGAAAGGTCTACAACATACTGCAAAGCACTATAAAGAAGACCTCTTTAACTCCTTAAAGGGTTAGTAATGCCCAAAATAAAGTTGATGCTATATCTTAGATTTTACTTCTTTGGAGCGGTCTAAAAAGTGTGCTTGCAAACCAGGCACGCTTTGTAGACTGTTCCAAAGAAGTCATTCTTTTCAAATCGCACTATTGCGGCTCTGCTGCAGAGCCCCCTGTTGGCCCCCGACCAAGAACTCCTGCTGTCAGCTTACAGCTGATGTCAAGAGAAGAGGAGGGAGAGGGGAACTTTAGCGGAGGATATCTCTCAAAACAAAGAGGTTTGAGAGATGGGACTTTTTCCAAACATGTTATTTTTGTAAAATCTAACATATAGCATCAACTTTATTTTGGGCATTACTAACCCTTTAAGTGCCAGAGAGGTACGCAACGCATTGCTCTGCAATACGTTGCATACCTCTCTGGCACTCAAGGGGTTAAGGACCATTTGTCCAGGGAGGATACCTTTCCATAAGGTCTGCTATGATTCCTTGCCAACGTACCGGCGCACATGACCCGTTATGTGTACCAGTGAGCCGAGCAGGGGCCTGAGAGAGAGCACTCAGGTCTCGGAGTGGTCAAACCCTGTTTTTACTTACACTGCTTCTTCAGGAGTGCTTTAAGTAAAAAGTATGTGACGTGCCAGGACCGGTATGTCACACAGTGCTTAAGGAGTTAAAAGCCCCACTTGAATCAATGGGAATTTTTGTTTGGCTCATGTGTTTGCACCAGAACTGCACTTTTTTTCATTTGTGATAGTCATATTGTGATTCCTTCCCCCGTGTTTCCTCTGATTCCCAGAGTGCTCAGGAAAATCAGCATGGAGTGGGCTAATATTTGAATTGCCTTTTGGTGTCCATTGTGTAGCATTGCACTGAACTCCTTTCCCAAGTAAGTGTGTGTTTGTGTGTGTAAAGCACAGAATCTGCTAGTCAGACTATATTTATATGAATGTTCTAGTAAGAAATGAGAAGACCATTTAACCTGCAATATTCACTGATGATACAAATGCGGCTAATAAGGCCAGGGTTTCCGGCACGCTGGAAGGAAGGTATGATCCACCCATTAGCACTAATCCTCCTGCAGCAGTGAGGCCTGCAAGAATAAGAGAGTTGTATATTATACATAGAATATACACACACACAGAGGTTAATGTACAAAGCAAAAGTCCTGGTGCAAACCAAAAGCACCTTAAGGAACACATCTAAATGGGGATTTTAACGCCTAGAACGCTAGAAAGGTCTGGAGACCTTGCTAGCACTCAAAGGATTAAAAGCCCCATTTAAACCAATGAGCATTTGGGTAAAATATATTAGTTCCCTATGGTGCACAGTTGGTTTGCTCCAGGACTGTACCTCTTTTTCTTAGTATATTAGTCTCATTATTTACAAATAAACATACTGGTGCTATAGCCCTACCTGATATTGCATTTGTGACTGACATGAGGGGGGAATGTAAGGCGGGAGTGACACCCCATACAGTGTGGTATCCAACTATTCCAGCTAAGCCAAACGTGGTCACCATTTGAGTGAAGGCTGCGTTTGGGGAAACCATGCCCATTCCTAATACTCCTGTCAAACCTGGAACATGTAGAAAAATTGCATTATTGTTGAGAAAAAAGTGTATATCGATATATACAAGATATTGCTAAAACTAATGTGTTCTTAATTATCAAGCTAAAAACTCAGTTAATAGACATATATGAACCATGCAGATTATGGACACTGATAATCAAAGGGAAATACAGCTATAAACAGGGAACAATATGAATGAAGGCAGACTTCAGTAGAAATAGTTTGGGGTTCTGAATCCAGCCACAAAAAGTCATGTTCACCTCCATGGACGACTCTGCAATTGCTGCACACATCCATAAAGCACATCCGCTAGCCAGGGAAAAGTGAGCTGGGAGTGCTGTGCATCTTTAAACAAACTAAGCAACAACTGGACCTAGGTAAGTGATCCTAATATTGCACACAGTTGCTGATCTACTAAGAAGCAAATAATTCTAGGACAAACTAACTGCATCATTGGGGACAAACGCAAATTCTCAAAATTCCCATTGATTTAAATAGGGAGAGGTTTCTAATGCATTTGTCCTTATAGTGCAGTTGGTTTGCACCAAAATTGCTACAGATCTTCTTAATACATCAGCCTTTCTGTGTGTGTCTTTTTCTCTACACCATTGTGCCAGCTTTTCAGATACCCAGATGATATAGACCAGTGTTTGTCAATTTTAATCCTCGGAGCACACAACAGGTCACATTTTCATTATATGTCTTCTTAATCACAAGGAGTTTAGCTGTGATTGAGCTGTCTGTGCTTAATAGGGAAATCCTGAAAATCTGAACTGTGGGTATTCTCCACTACCTGGAGCTGAGAATCACTGATATAGAGTGAATTAAGAATGAGGCCCACAAGGGGGATGTACTGATAGGATTCCGCTCTATAACAGGAGTTTTCTAATGCTATGCCTGCTTAATGTCACTTTACTATAATACTCATACCTAAAACTATCACTTTGATGCCAATTTGGACCAGAAGACTGTAGCAAGGAAGTACATGGGTCTGAAATTTTGAACTGGCTCTGTTGCTACACCATCCTATGAAGATTTATGGTTAACTGACCAGAACTGACCATAGGATGGTGTAGCAAATGCGCCACGGTATGACATTGTGATACCGCACATTAAAAATTAAACACCTCTCAGTAGAGGAAATACCCTCATTCTGCTCAGGAGGATAAACCTTACAACACAGACTTTTTTTTTTTTTTACATAAGTGTTACTATCCCTTTAACGTTTTTATATTTTTTGCACTGTTTATTGAATGGATTTGGAAGATTCTTCTTCCTTATCAATGTACTCCACCTCTCTGGTGGAAACCAATAAGTGTTAGCAGCCTAAGAAGGTGGAGAGATTTCCTGGACATGTGAGTAATTCATTTTGCTACTTTATCTTACCAGGGAGCTACAGCTTTTCCAAAAGGCAAAGTAGGCAACTGCCTGGAACTCCAAATTTTGAGAGTTGCCTCAGATTTACATTCTGTGGGTGCTGCCAGAGAAATCTCAGCGTCCCTGCACCAGTGTTATTACAGGCTATTATTTAACATCTTAGATGCTGCAGAGAAATCTCCAACGCGAAACAATGGGATGGAGCTCTCTCTAGCAGCCAAGGGGTTAAATAATTTTTCATCCTAGCTTGTTACAGACCAAGGGTATTTTCTGCTCTAGGAAACAGTGTATGGGACTGTGGGTGGGGTCATGTGAGGGAAAATGGGTGTGGCCATGGGCAGAGCTAAGGGCTTCTAGAGTGCCATGCCTACAGGAGCCCAGGATGTAAATCTAGCCCTCTGACAAAGTCAGAAGACAAAGCTTTGCTAAGGTTACATTTCTCACCTACTAAATTACCTCAAGTACTAAAAAAATCTCTAAAACTAAGCTAACTGGAAAACAAATGAAAACAAATGTAATGAGAGAAGGTAATTTTATATTACCGATTCTAAGTTATAGGCAGTTTAAACATACATTTAATAAAATTAAGAGCTGCGTGGGTAACAGGTCTACTTTTGGCAGATGCTTCTGACTGTTCAAAGACTGCAGGTACAGGGCACTGGTGTCACTGAAAGTGGAAGGAAGGTAAGAACTGAAACAGCTGATACAATGGAAGTACATAGAATTAAAGGGACAGTAACACTTAATATGTAAAAAAATATGGTTTTTACATGCATGGTTTTTCCTCTTGAGTTAAACAAGGTTACTCCCACTCCTGAAAGGCATTTTATTTAAAAGTTATTGCAACTCCAACTTGCAGTACGTTTGGTGCTATATCTCAGTGGCCTGAAATTGTACAGTGGCGCTGTTGCTACACTAACCTGTGGAGATTTTTGGACAGCAGAGCAGAACTGTCCATATAATTGTGTAGCAGCAACACCCCTGTAATATTTCAGGTCATTGAGCTACTGAACAAAATGCAAATTTGAGTTGCAATATGTTTTAAATAAAATGCCTCTCAGCAATGGTAGTGCCCTTGTTTTACTCAGGAGGATAAACCCTACAATATATCTATTTTTACATATTAAGTGTTACTATCCCTTTAAGCAAAAAGTAATCAGGCAGCCTAAAATAATATACTACTAACATAAAATATTATTGTTTCTTTAAACCCTTGAAGACCAGAGGTGATGTGCATTGCATTTTTTGCAATGTGTTGCTCATGCTTCCGGTCCACAAGTGGGTTAAAAGGTTGCTTTCTAATGAGAATTTAGAAGGGTAATCTGGAATTCTTATGCACAGTAATATTTTTATGCTTTACCAGAGTCACATTTTTTGTGGTTGCTGCAGGCTTTCCTTGGCTATAAAATGATTAACTTAGTGTCCTCTGACTTCATGTTCCTATTATGTCAGTGACTCATAACCATATACCAGTGGCAGTGAAAGACACATTACTTGTAAATTGGGTGCATAAAAGAAAATTAAAGTCATGCCTTTATCAAAAGCCAAGAGCCCATTACAAAGTCCTGGGGCTCTAGAACTCCATGAAGAAGGGAACACTCCTTCACATTTGGTCAGTTTGAATTATTATGGGATAATCTGTATTCAGTCATTTGCACATTTTTCAAATATGGTTAGACACAGAACATCAGGAAGCATTTTTCAATAAACCTATACAATATCAGAACAGATCCAACTTATAATCCTTTCATTATTCCCGTACGGTAGCTGAACAGATGATTATTTGATTCTTGAAAACATCAAACATGAAATGGTATTCCAAATTAGTCTACAGTACAAATTAAAGGAAAACTACCTCTCTCATCCTATATAATAATTCCCTAAAACGTGTGTAACGCCGCAGTCATGCGCAGCAGCAGTCATGCGCAGTAGAGACTGCCCGCGCCATAGCTCAGCCATGGCACGGGCAGTCTCTACTGCGCATGACTGGCCCACGACAGGCTGCCACTGTATCAGCCGCAGCGCGGGCAGTCTCTACTGTGTACGACTGCCCTGCGATCAGCTGGCAGTGCAACTATGGACCGTGCAACAGGCTCTTCAGCTAGTTACAAATAAATGTATACCAATTGAAAGGCCTTATAAAGCAAGATAAAACAGTGCAATTCTGGAGCAAATCAACTGCACTATAGAGCATTAATGAAAACTACAAGTGATTTAATTGGAGTTTTTAACTCCAAATGTGGCATTTGATACAGTTTGTTTGCTCCAAAACTGCACCTATATAGCTTGATGAATAAGTCCTGAACTGACTTAGGCGACTTCTTTCAACTCCTCTAAGATGTCCTATACAAAAGTCACTAATCTCAACTCACTATCTTAAATCCACATTATCCTCTTGGATGCTGAACATATCTCCAACAGCCATCATGTTACAGAACTGCTCTTGTGTTTGTTCAACTTTTATTTTACTTGTTATTTATATAATTTTTTAAATCCTTTTTCTTACTGCACTGATGTTGTAGGACCATTTATCTAGCCCATTGTTTCCCAGCCCTCTCATTAGTGATGTCTAACACTAATGACTTCAGGATTTTCCTGCTTGAGCACATGTGAGTTAATTAAATAAACGAGCCTCTGATTAAATCACATGTGCACAAGGAGGGAAAACCTAAAACATACTACCCGATAGGTGCCCCTGAGGATAATGTTCTAGGCCAGGGCTGTCCAATTGCAGTCCACAAGGGCTACCAACAGGACAAGATTTAAGGATCTCCCTGCTTAAGCAAAGCACAGGTGAGTCTTCTCTATAAATTGACATGATTTATTTGCCTATAGTTTTGGTCTGTCAGAGGTCCTGCTTGCCTACACAATATTCATATATGTGTCCACTGATATAAGATGTGGATTAATTAACCTTGGAATTAAGCTGAGCTGATGTATAAGCTGGAAGTTTGTATGTTTTTATTTTTTTACAAGCAACATATACAGTTACCTAATTGAGGATGGAATTTATCAGTTTTCTCTTTTTTCTTCATATATTTTGTACAATCAGACTGAACTTTTATCTTTTCATTTATTTAAATGTTCATGGTTTTTGCAGATCTGCCTTTGTATATAATTTTCTCTCTGGTTTTGCCTTTTTATTTTTTATATATAACCTATTGTTTGTTACAGTTTGTGATATGATCCGTCTCCCTGTTTGCTTGTTTCTTGTGGTGCCCGTTCTATATTCTGACTTGTTTGGATTTTGGCTGGGGAGGCCGAATAAACATCAGGAGACAGATAGGATATATTGGGACATTGTTGGGTGTTACTGGGTCCTCGGGCACACTATAGGTGACACAGAGTATTCTGCAGAGACTCATGCAGTGTGCTGGCAGAGCCTTAATTTCCCATATTTTCTCTTTTTGGGAGATTGCGGGGTATTTTTGGGTCCTCGGGCACACTGTGGGTGACAGTTATATTTTGCAGAATCTCATGCAGTGTGCCAGCTGAGACTTGTGGCACGATGCAAGAAACATTCGCATTGAATAAAGGATTTTTGTGCGCAGATAGATTTTGCGCATGTTCTAATCCAGGAAGCAAAATACTGAACACTTCTTGAATTGTGCATAAAAAAATTACATTTTACGGCAACAGTACACAGACATATAAATTCATTCGCAATAGCAGTTCTTGCATTAGGCGCATTGGCTATTCCACTCACACAGATTCGTTAAACTTAGCCACGCCCACAAAAGAAAATATATGCAGCCGTTCGCTAATCTTGAATTTTCATGCGCAATTCAACAAAATCATGCGCAAACCTATTTTCTTGTGGTTTTCACATGGGAAATAGCGATTGCACACGTTTCCTCCATCGCGCCATTGGTTCCGGATATTTTCTCATTTTGTCTCTGTTGCATCCTTTTGAGTGTCTTTTTCATATTTTTAACAAGTATATTTGTTATATTTTGGCTCTAAGATAGTATTATTTTTCTTAGTTTTATTGATTTCTACACTTAGATGGGAGTGCTACAAAGTATCTCTTAGCGGCCTAATTTGTACTTGTCTATGCCATTTGTTCCTCATACTAGATATCCATTTTTTCAGGATTTCTCTTTGACCTGGTAATGGTGTTAAAAGCATGCATATATATATATGTGTGTGAGTATATCTGTGAGTGTGTGCAGTACTTTTCCCAAAGTCCGCACATTGAGATATGAGTTCATATACCTGGTCTAATCCAGTGGTCATCAGACTGGGTTGTATGGAAATCCATGGTACCCACAACAAATACAGGGGGGTTACACAGAACAAATGTAGGTATTTGTAGGCATTAAAATAAGGCTGGCACAGCAGGCAGTGTATATATGGTTCTGGACAACCAGTGGCTGTGTGGAAGATTGGAATATTTCATACAGTGCAATTTTTGTTAGATTCCTCTTATAACATGCACTGCAACCTAGCCATATCTCGGAAAAAATTGATCATGAAAGTCTAGGTTACGTATATAATAAATTTTGACCCAATAATTTAATCTTAATTTCCTGGTGCTAGCTAGCACTCAAATACAACTGATATTTATACTTTGTAAATGTCTTAAGAACTGGAGAGGTCTCTCAACAAATTATTGTGGGTTAGAACTCTCTAGTATGCCATGCGTTAAACAGTTTGACTATTGGGGGTACTATAGGGTTCCAGCACTCAAAGTGAAAGAACCACTGGTATAACATATCTCCAATGATCTGGTCCATTAATCTTTCCCATACTTAAAATTCCTCCAATGCATTGTAAAGCAAATTGTTGCAATTGTATTTAGCATCCAAGGGATTAGTCTATATAATTTTTTTCATAAACAACCCATATGCTACATTATCTATGAATACCCATATCAATGTCCCAAGATACATTTTTATGAAAATGTCACTCAAATCAGGGAGCCTTCATTATTCATTGTATGTGTTTGGAACATAACTTCAATAACAGTGAAACAATAGGAATTGTGGATTATAGACATGCAGCCTTTCTGCTACCTAGGGCCACTGAAAATGTTTATTTTATTTATTTTTTTTGCTGTTGATTTGTCTATTTATTCAACTAATAATTAAAATGTATACATTATTTAATGTCATTTTATTTTTGGTCATGTTGGTTTGCCCCAGAATTAGTAGATATTTCATAATACATCAGTTTCTATAGTGTAAGATAGCTAGACCTGGTCCTTCTGACAGTAGTTGTCTATCTACAACAAGAAACCGAGTCTTATTGGTTTGCATTGATTTGGGATTTGCAGTTCATTTGGTAAAATGCCAGTATCCCTGCCATTACTTCTGTAAATATTTATAGAGAAAAAACTCATTGTTGAAAGTTTTTTACCTTAAAAATATTTTTTTTTATGGATAAACATGCACCAAAGGTTGCTCCATTACTAAGAAGACAAAATTTTTCCAGTCACAACATGTCTTCCTACTGATGCAGACTTAGTGTGGGATCTTATTCAGAGTATTAATCTCCTTCTTCAAGTAGGTGTTTAAAAAGGCAGTACAGAGATGCAATATTTCATTTACTATGAATGTTGTCACTCTCTACTGCCTCTTTAAAAAAAAAAAAAAAAAAAAAAGCCCTCCACTTAAACTCATATTTTCACAACTCTACTTGTAAGCCTTAAGGCATGGGTGTATTGGCTCCATAGAATTTGGAGAAGAGATATCACTAGAGAAGTCACCTTCGCTTTATCACTTGTTTTCCAATCCTTAGTGCATCTCCCCACAAGGGGAAACAATGGGCATTTGGAAGAATTTTATCATCTATAGTTGAGTTGGTTTGCCACAGAATTGCTCCACATTTCTTTTACAAATAGAGAGGTTTAAAACAAATGAAGGCCTCTCTAGTATTCCAGGGACTAAAACCCCTATTTAAATTAATATGATTTTTTAGTTCTCTCCTATAGTTCAGTTGGTTTGCTTTTCTCTAGTTCCATAATTCATGTTGGTAGAGTAAGAGTGATTTCTTTATTGGTTAGAAGAAGATGACACTGTCCAGTTGTGACAATAAAGGAATCACTTTTACTCTACCATTATCCTGCTTTTTCTACAGCTAACACTGTACCACCCTTTTACCTAGAATACATGTTAGGGACCGATAGAGTAAAATTCCTTTATTGGCTGAAAGATGTCACTATCCAGTTGTGCCAATAAAGGAATCACTTTTACTCTACCAGTCTCCTGCTTTTTCTACAGCTAACACAGTACCAGCTTTTTTTACCTAGAATTCATGTTGGTGAAAAAATATGGACCACTATTTTTATTGTGTTAATAGAACTGTGCTGACTTATACAATACATTCTGTATCTTAATTATGTTGCAAAGTTTATAGGAGAACTAACACCTAATAATAACCCCCACATACCTAGAAAATCCTAATGACAACTATGATTTTGCCCTTGTGCCTTCTATTAAGAGATAACATACTTAATAATTTCTGAATGTCAGGTCCATGGAGGCAGACATGACAGTTTTTTCCTGACTGAAGCAGGCAGACTCATGAGCCCACTTAACTTTCTGAAGACCAAAGGTGAAGCAATGCATTGTGCATGCCCTTGATCCTCAAAGGGTTAAGTTTACCACATGCAGTAAGCAGAGTTTGGAGTCCTGTGGTCCTGTTAACAACTGTCATGCCCGCCTCCATAGACCATTACTTCCAGGACAGATCAGTAATGTTTTATCTCGAGCAAAGGCACAAGTGCAAAATAATAAGGTAAGTAGGTGTTTTTTATTATGTGTTAATTCACCTTTAACCCCTTGGATGCTAGAGAGGTCTGAAATGTTTTGAGAAGCAGTAGGATGGAGACTTCTCTAGAATCCACAGGGTTAATATATGATTACACACTTTATATTATACTTATACTTTATTTGGAACTTTTGAATGTGTTTATTTTTGTATGGAAATTCTTTACAACGTAAAAGTAATTAAGAAATGAAAATTTGCTATGGCTACAGGAATGCAGACACACATTCAGCGTATCATAACAATTCAGCTTTCATACATGCATACGTGAAAGGGTCATAGGTCTGTATTTGTCATAAATTGCTGCCTAATGAGATGGGATTTGTAGAATTTGCAATATGGCATTTACAGCCCTGGTTGGAATTACACACTGAATCTCATATGAACAATAATTGAACCGGTATTTAAAATTGCATTACATTCTTCTATTTTCATAATGTTTCCATTGCGTCCTTATTTAAGTTCCATAGGATAGGAGAAGGTGGATTATTTAATCACATTCTTGGCATTTTAGCCTAATCAGCCATTACAGGAAGCCAATGGAATAATCTCCTTTCATGGAAAGGAATAAAGTCTCTATAAAACATGTAGGTAAATATTCTAGGGCAAACCAACTAAGGTACAAATAAAAGTCCCCCACATTGCAATTGATTTAAATGTGCATTTCTACTCATTGAATGCTAGAGAGCAATGAATAGGTGAATAGGAGTTTTTACTCCTCCAGAATTGTTGTTCTTTTGCTTCCCAATTATGGTTTTACAACTCTTCTCTGTTACTGTGAAGGTCACAGTATTGTACTCATAATTACGTTCTCGAGAAACGACCTACAAAATGCTAGGAGCGCCCTGAAAATTACAGATTGCATGTAGAGGGTGCCTTGACCGAAAAAAGATTGAGAACCACAGAGCTAAGGGCAAATGTTGCTGAATTTTTCTTGTGATAGTCTTCATGTAGGCAGTCTACATAAAGGGGATGTATTATATATTGTGGAATAATATGTGTCTGTTCTAAAAGGCCCTGGAACTGGAAAGGCACTTTTGCCTGCCTAGTGTCGTTTTATTAAACTACTTTACGGAAAATGGTCCTCTGCAATTACCTGTACCAAAGTGGTGTTGTAAGGAAGTGCATGGAAATTTTGGTGTATACCTTTGTTCTGCAAGTTGTTTAGTCCCTTAAGGACCAGCAATCCATGGAAGTTACCTTCCCTTAAGGACTGCTTTAATCCTTGCCCACGCACCTGTACACGTTACATGTAGCATGTACCGGTGTGCCAAGTTGGGATCTGAGAGAGACCAATCCAGTCTTAGAGGGATAGTAACCCCCCCAAAAAATGTGAAGGCAAATGCGAGGAATCATCCAAACATACTCAACTCCCTTATTCCCATCTCTCAAACCTTTATGGTTTGAGAGATGTAAGACAAAAAAGACCTCTGCTCCCTCCCCCTTGTCATGCATTCGCTGTATAGCGGACGTCATGAGAAACTGCTTCCAGGACCAGACGGCGGCTCTGCAGGAGCGCTGTCATCTAGATATCTCCGTATTATTACTTCATGGGTATGGTCTAAAACGAGTGCCTGGCTTGCAAGCACATGTTGTAGACCATTCCGATGAAGTAATTATACAGAGATATCTAGATAACAGACCTCCTGCAGAACCTCCGTAAGTTGGTCGACCGGATTCTGCCTCTGACAGCTTTACAGCTCGTCAGGCAGAAAGGGGAGGGAGCGGAGGTCTTTCTTGTCTTACATCTCTCAAACCATAAAGGTTTGAGAGATGGGAATAAGGGAGTTAAGTATGTTTGGATGATTCCTCGCATTTGCCTTCACATTTTTTGGGGGGGTTACTATACCTTTAAGAGTGTTCATTTCAGACCACATTCTTACTTACAGTGCTCCCTCAGTAAGTAAAAATTATGTGATGTGCTATGACCGTCACTAGTGCATAAGGGTATAAACCTTGTTGGTCATAGTCATAGTGTATCACATGGTCCTTAAGGGATTAATGCTATGTACTATCCAGGTTCATAGGAAAGTGGTGTAACATGACTCCATTTTCCTGTACATGCTATATCTGAAGCATTCGGGACATCCTTATATAAAAAGTCTTAATGATGCAACAGTATGAGGAAGAAGCCAACATCCCAGAGGAGAAAATGAGCTGTGCTGGTGAACTGGTATATTCTTCCCATTATGTTCCAGCTGCTTTCTCAGCCACCATCCACATATGTGGATGGGTGACACCTATTTGGTGAATAAGGGTCTTATTTGGCACCATTGTTTATACTGTGAAGGATCCCCCATGTATCTGCTATCCATGGTGTAAAACACTAGAAAGCTTTGTCCAAGATTTTTCTTAGACCATCTTTGTTTTAGTGAGGCAACAACTCCAGAGAAAGCATGTTACATATATTGTGGAGCCAGAGAACTTAGCAACCATACTGGATAGAAATCATACATCACATAAAAGAGGACCTAAAAAGTTAGATTACCCTTAACCCAGTTCCTCTTTTGCTTAACAAACCAAGTAAAGAATGTCCCATGCTAAAGGGTTCTCTTATAAAATGTCTTTGTAATGCTGCCACAGGAGTTCTGCCCATAATCTGGAAATCCTCTCAGACATGGTGTCTGTGAGGGTTTCCACATTTTCTTTTGGAATGCCACAGGTCTACAAATGTTTTTCCTTGGATAAATTAAAGGCTATAGGCACAATAGAAAAAGGGAACCATTCTGAGATAACTGAGCTGAAACATAGTGGATGGATAAACATTCCTAGTTGATTCAAATGGGGCTTTTAAGTCCTTGAATGCAAGAAAGAGATCTCCAGCACATTGCTTTGCAATTCACTGGAGACCTCTCTAGTATTCAAGTGGTTAAAGGGATAGTAATTGTAGCTTTTTTCTCTTTCATTATACTGCACAGTTTTAAAGAGTGTGACTGATGTCAGCCAAAGCCATTAATACTCAATAGTTTCAGATTTATTTCTCTTAAGATTCCCCTTACAACCACTTTCACTGTTGTCAGCCATTTCTCCAAACAACCAGCTGAATGACGCATGGACACTTACCATGGCAACCTGCCCAGTGATTCATTCACACAAAGATATCTGTCTCAGTGTGAGTAATTTTAATGCATCCAGGGCACAGACTGAAGCTTGGCCAGTGCACACAACTTCTCACACAGAGATAATGGTCTCTGTGTGGTTGAACCACCTAGCAGCTTGCCATGAAAGCTGCTTGAGTGTCAAAGTCAGCCCACTTTCCTGCAACAGACTGACATAAGGGAAAAGGATGGAAGGGGATCTTAAAAATAGGATTTTAGTCTTACCTGTTAAATCCTTTTCACTTAGTCCATACAGGTCACTGGTACAATGGTATGTCAGTCCCCATTAAGTAGGCAGGAACTTTTCAGAAACTTGTACAGGGGGGGTGGAGCCTCCTCTCTCTCCTAGTCCACTCCCTCTGGCACAAGACTCCATATTGATTAGAGACACAAAACTGACCAAAGGTAGAAGAGAGTGAAAACTCCTGTGAGCATGCCCCAGAGGTCTCCCACAAAATGCCACAGGAGAACCAAGCGTGGCCCCTTTACAGGGTGGGAGACCAGTGACCTGTATGGACTAAGTGAAAAGGATTTAACAGGTAAGACTAAAATCCTATTTTCACTGTCGTCCAATACAGGTCACTGGTACAATGGGATGTACAAACATTGAGCTGACCAGAGGCGGGAAGAAAAGAGGGGCCAGGCATAAGTCCCCATAACATCCAGGCCTCTAGGAAATAATAATCATAGAGCCCAAAAAAAAAACTGAGGTATCAACGGACACCAACCATGGGTGAAACGAACCCCCATGAACACCCACTGCACACAAACTAGAGCCAACAGGGCTCAACAGCAAGGAAGCACTAGGAATCTCAAAAGAAGAAGATTCTAGACAGGCAAAGCTGCCTCCAGAACCTTCCTCCCAAAGCTGGCATCAGCCGAAGCCAGCACATCTACACGGTAGTGCTTCGAAAAGGTATGCACAGAGGACCAAGTGGCCGCCTTGCATAACTGTTCTGCAGATGCGTGATTCTTGTAGGCCCACGAGGCCCCGATAGACCTCGTAGAATGAGCAGTAACCCTGAAGGGCACATGCTGATTCCTTAATTCATAACACTTGCGAATTGTAGGCTTAATCCAAGAGGCGATAGTCACTTTGGATGCCGATCTCCCTGCCCTAGGACCCTCAGGAATGACAAACAGAGCGTCAGACTTCCTGATAGGCTCAGTGCAATGTACATGGAACTTAAGACAACGCACCACATCCAACAGATGAAGATCCCTTTCTTTATCTGAGGAAGGATTAGGGCAAAGAGAAGGCACCACAATCTCCTGATTGATGTGAAAATCAGAGACAACCTTAGGCAAAAACTCCTCAGAAGTACGAAGGACTGCCTTATCTTTGTGAAACACCAGGTAAGGCGGTTTACAGGACAGAGCCTGTAACTCCACCACCCGGCGAATTGAAACGATAGCCAAAAAGAAGGCCATCGTCCAAATCAAGAGACGCAAAGGAATAGTAGCCAGCGACTCAAAGGGGGGTCGTTGAAGGACCCCCAAACCAATTGAGTTCCCACTGAGGAGCCGGCTCCGGAAAGTGGGACGAACATGAGCTACCCCCTGAAGGAAAACCTTAACGTCAGGTAGCACAGCAATCCGCTCCTGAAAGAATACAGGAAGAGCAGATGTCTGAACTTTGAGAGAACTCAAACTAAGTCCTTTATCCACACCATCCTGTAAAAATGCTAATACAGTAGGAAGGTGGAAATCGTGAGATAGCTGCCTAGTATCGCACCAGGAGACAAAGGTTGACCACACCCTATGGTAGATCTTGGAAGACACGGGCTTGCGAGCACTCATCATAGTAGAGACTACTGCTGATGAATAACCTTTCCTCTTCAGAATCGAGGATTCAACCTCCAGGCCATCAAACGGAAACGTTGAACGTCTTCCTTCCACAGATAACCTAGCACTAGCAGATCCGGACAGGAAGGTAGTGGTAATCGATCCGCCACAGACATAACCATCAGTTCGGGATGCCAAGACTGACGAGGCCAGTCCGGCGTGATCAGGACAGCGGGACACCGCTCCGCCTTCAGCTTCTGAATGACTCTGAGCAACAGAGGAAAAGGAGTAAAGATGTAAACTAGGGAGAAGTCCCACGGAATTGAGAAGGCATCCGCCGCTAGGGCCAGTGGGTCCTTTCCTCGAGAGCAGAACACTGGAACCTTCCTGTTGTGTCTGGTCACCATCAAGTCCACCACCGGTGTTCCCCACCTCTGGGTCAGAAGGAGAAATACTTCTGGATGCAAAGCCCACTCTCCGCTGTCGACGGTGTGACGACTGAGAAAGTCTGCCATGATGTT
Organism: Rhinophrynus dorsalis; assembly: GCA_037306005.1. Classification (NCBI taxonomy): domain Eukaryota; kingdom Metazoa; phylum Chordata; class Amphibia; order Anura; family Rhinophrynidae; genus Rhinophrynus; species Rhinophrynus dorsalis. Next base: position 403,855,806 of record CM074721.1, read on the forward strand.
GTCTACGCCTGGAATGTGAACAGCAGAGATATCCGGCACGTGATCTTCTGCCCAAGACAAAATAGCCTTGACCTCCAGCCAAGCGTCGAGACTTCTTGTGCCGCCTTGTCTGTTGATGTAAGCCACCGCGGTAGCGTTGTCGGATTCCACTCTGACTGGACAGCCGTCCAGATGAGATTCCCAATGAATCAGGGCAAGGCGGGCTGCTCTCAATTCCAGAATGAGAAGATGAGACGGGTACAACCACCAGTCCAGGCTCCTCACGACATAACAGGGAAGAGATACTGACAAGCGGGGATGATCCGGATGACGGCTGCACATGCGAAGAACAAACCTCTGAAGCTCCCTGGTGTGTGCCATGGCAAAGGGAACCACCTGTATTGTGGAGATTAATTTCCCTACCAAATAAGTCAACGTCAATATTGAGACTCTGTCTAGATGGAGAATCTCAGAGACTCGATTGGCAATCTGATAAGCCACATCTTCCGGTAGAAAAACCTTGCTCCGCACTGTGTTGAAAATTATCCCCAGGAAGAGAATCCTTTGGGAAGGAATCAAATCTGACTTGTCCAAATTCACCACCCATTCGTGGCGAGAAGGAGTCTGAGAACATGTCTGAATCTGTTGGTGAAGGATCTGAGCAGAGGAAGCCTTCAAGAGTAGATCGTCCATGTAAGGGGTCACTCACACCCCATCTCGATGAAGTACTGCAATCAGAGCTCCCAGGACTCTTTGAAAGACCTGAGGAGCCGTCGTGAGTCTAAATGGAAGGGCGGAAATTGAAAATGACCTCTGTGACAAGCAAACCTGAGATACCGTCTGCTGTCCTGATGTATAGGAATATGCAGATACGCATCCTGAAGATCCAGGGACGCTAGAAATTCCCCTGGAGACATCGCAGCTATCACTGACCGAAGTGACTCCTGACGGAAGCGAGAAGTTAGGATGAAGGTATTCAGAGCTTTGAGGTCCAAAATAGGACGGGCACCCCCGTCCTTTTTGGGAACTACGAACAGGTTGGAATAAAATCTTGAACCTAGTTCCCCTATAGGGATTGGTTCTAAAACATCCTTGTCCAAAAGATCCCGAATAGCGCCGTTGAATAGACGCTTTGTGGTGGAATCTTGGTATGGACGTGAAAGATGGAACCGAAATGGAGGAAGAGAAGAAAAAAAGGGATCCTGTAACCCTCCGAAATCACCTGAAGAACCCAAGGGTCCGCTACTGACTCCTCCCATAACCGGCGAAAGAGGCGGAGCCGCCCTCCTACAGCCGGATGCGGACCCAGGTTTGGCGAGTCATGCCGAAGCAGTCTTGGAGGTCTTGGCCTTGGGAACGGCTCTAGGTTTCCAAGGCTGTCTGGGCTTGAAGGAGGGGCGATGAGTGGACGCACCTGCCTGGGGCGTAGCGCGAGTCTCCGTTTGGAACGTACGAAAGGACCGATTGTGTTTAACTGGAAAATTCTTTTTCCTGTGAACTGAAGGCAACGAAGTACTCTTACCCCCAGTTGCCTCACTGATCATGTCCTTAAGTTCAGCTCCAATGAGGGACGCCCCTTGAAAGGGAATAGAAAGTAAAGCCTTCTTAGAGGCTGTGTCAGCGGACCAAACTTTAAGCCAGAGCGCACGTCTGGCCACCACAGATGCAGTAGAAGCTCTCGCCATCATGCGCACAGCATCAGCAATATAATTGTGAGCTTCAGAGATGTTAGCAAGCAATTGCAACTGATCAGAAACTGGAGCATCATGGCGAACCGCTGCAGAGAGCTGTTCAGTCCATGCCGCTATGGCCCTGTTAACCCATGCTACCGCAATGGTAGGACGCATGGCGGTGCCAATGGAAGCAAAATTAGTTTTAAGGCAAGTTTCCAACTTCTTGTCTGTCCAATCCTGAAGGGCAGCAGCGTCAGACACTGCCAAAGCAGTAGACTTAGTCTAGAAACTGGGGCATCCATCTTAGGTGGATGTACCCATTTGGCCAGCTGAGCCTCAGGAAAAGGATAAAGTTTAGCAAACTTCTTTGATACTGAAGATGACCTATCAGGAGTCTTCCATTCGGAAGAAATTAAACGTTCCAGAGTAGGATTAGTGGGAAAACATGTAACAGCCTTGGAAGGCTTTTGAAATACGTCCGTTGGGTCATGAGTAAACTCCTGACACAAGGGAAGGTTGAGGGTATTTAGCACGGCCCTGATCAGCCCTTCTGCAGAGACTTCAGGGTCGCACTCATAGGGGTCCCCAATTGACCTATTGGACTCAGAAATCGCCCCATCCTCAACATCTGATCCGTGAAACAATTCTTCCTCAGAAGACTCGTACCGCTCAGGGTCCCCCTGCTGTTTGGGAAGGGGGGTCCTGATGGGAGAGGGGCTCTGCCAGACTTGGAGAGCCCCTTGAACCTGAGAGGGAAAGAGTTGCAGCGGGAATCTAAGATCCCTGGTAGCAGCCTTAAACTCCTGAACCCAAACTGGCTCAATAACGTAGCTGGAGGGCCCCTGGTTGTCCTGACCCTCCAAGCATGTTGGGCACAAATGACCAGAGAAATCCCTGGGCAACTTGGATTGACAGGAGGAGCATAATGCAAAAGGAGACACTGACCCCCCAACCTCCTTGGTCTTGGGTCTAGCCCCTTGCTCAGATGGAGTAGACATACTTAATATGCACACCAATACAAAATACCCGGTCAGAATGTGTTAAATAATAAAGTTTGAACCCAAAAATGCCCAAAGTTAAACTTATCTGGCACCCAAAGGGTTAAACTGCGGAGGAGAAAGAGAAGGCTCGTTCCCTGCTTAGTGTATCTGAAGAAAGAGAGATCCAAAATGGCTGCTAACCTAGTAGCCAATGATAAAAAAACGGCGCGAATCAAGCGCTCATGGGAAATGTAGTTTTCCCTTTAAATACACTAAACGGGGTCCGACGCCCCTCAGAGACCCCCAAAACTCTGAATTCGCTAACCGGATAGAAGAGCAAGTGAAGACCAACAGTTTAAGCCCACTCTGGAGTTGCTGTGACAAGCGGTTCCAGAGATACGTCCCAGACTGTGCTGTCCCATAGAGAATAATGGAGCAATGGCGCCTATGCTATAAAGGCGCGCTTAAAGTTGCGGTGCTTTTTTTTTTTTTTTTTTTTTTTTAAGTGATGCACACATAAAATAGTAAATACCCTAAAAGTATACATTGAATATAATAAATGTTAACACAAATGCACCAATAGCCCCAGGACAACACACAGACATTTACATAGTAAATAAACACCCTTTGAGTGCTGGAGTACATAGTGAGAACTCCCCAAATACAGCCCAATAAAGGGACACTGTGGGACAAGTGGACCTTCAGCACTCAAAGGGTGGCTCACCTTTCTGTGTCTTCGTTCTTCAGGTAACCATGTAAAATAAAGGAATTAACACAAGTGCCAATTCCTCACAGGGAAGCTACTTGAAATCAAGTTGTTCCCTCTTCAGGGCATAAGGTCCACTAGAAAATCCCTGGATGCTGCACTGGCCACTTCGGGTGAGAGCACGGTCAGCCACGGTTACCCGCCTAATGGTGGTATTCCATATTTGAAGAAAATAATAAAACAACTAAAGTTTCTTGAGAGACGTTCACTGCCTGATGTGCATAGCACGAGGAACTAATCAATATGGAGTCTTGTGCCAGAGGGAGTGGACTAGGAGAGAGAGAGGAGGCTCCACCCCCCCTGTACAAGTTTCTGAAAAGTTCCTGCCTACTTAAAGGGGACTGACATCCCATTGTACCAGTGACCTGTATTGGACGACAGTGAAATGTAGATAACTTAAACTCGTATTAGCCCCAGTTCACACAGACAATTATAATACAGCATCTTAAAGGGACAGCTGGAGGGTCGTATTTGGCAGCTTCTGAAGATGGAAAAACAGACAGCGTATGTGTGTAATTCATCTGTTTCCTTCCTTGGTATTTGGTATCTTGACAATGTTTCTGCCCCAGGCCTTACTCTGGATCTTTTGCTTCATTGACTCCATTCAGCTTGCTTGTCCGGATTAGTCCTACTAGGGGGGTGTGGACCCCTTGATGTCTTCCTTTCCATTCCCTCCCTTTGTTCCCCCTCTCCATTCACTTTTCCCTCCCTTTCTTCTTCCTTTTTCTGTTCGCCCTCTCCTGAGCGTTAGAATATTAGCATATGTTCAGCGTGATGGCCTTAAGTGGCACGCACCGTTTAGGCTCAAGCTGGACTGGGGATACTGTGCCAGTAGCTTTTTTATAAATGCAGCATCTCCCTGTTCCTTTGTATGTGAATATTTCAATGCTTTATTGTGATTGTTCTTTTGGTTGTATTACTTTTGAAACTCTTAATAAACTTTGATTTAAAAGGAAAAGAATAATGTCTCTCGCTGTGATCTCTCTGGTCCCAGGTGGCTTACACTAGGTAAAAGGGGTGGGAGGGGGAGACTTTATTATTCAATTACTCTTGAATTACAATTGGGACAGTATTGAAATAACGCTCTCCATGGCCCAAATACTATAAAGATTAATGGGAGCTGCATTTTTGTGAAACATTACTATCACCAACTCACCAAATCCCTCATACTGGTGACAGCAGCTCAGCATGTGAATGTGACAAAATCCAGCATACTGCATTTTCACTGTGTTCTCACAAGAACACAAAAAGATGCAGAAAGAAAGGTCTGCATGACAGTATTTGAGGCCATCAGCAAACCTTATATACACACCTGGTTGCTGGCTGAGATGATTATCTATACCCTCCAGTATATGGCAGACTCAGATGGGTGCCAACCAACAATTTTTACCTGTCAGTCACAATGGCCAGACATCAGAAAACCTCCTGCTACATCTGGAGTAGCTGTGGAATGCAGCTACGGTGAGTGAAAAACAATAATGACAGAACTGTAGAACTGTTATGTATTTGACTTTCAAGAAAGTGTCTGACAAGAGTCATACTCTAATACTGTACTGTGCAAAAGGAAAAATACCATTATCAACTCTTTAAAAATTCCATTTAAAGCAGCTGGAATTTGGGAAATTTGTATCTGTCCCTGATGGAGTAGTTCATTTTCCCAAGAAGCAACCCACTTTTCATTTTTTCTTATAGCCCTTAGTTACATATAGTTAAATACTGGTCTCCATTTCAGTTTAGCTGACTGTATTAAAGGTCAAGATGGCATCAAACTCATATTGTAGTTTTTACTGGAGGCATGCACCTAAATTACTTAATCATCCATCACTTGCCATTCCTGCTTTTATACATACAGAATAATCGACAGTGAGGTTGTGACCGACCTAGTCATCAATCTTGCTTCAGGAACAAATACAACAAGCTTCTTTGGTATAATATAAACCTATGTAATTATGCACACTGAACTGATCATGCTGAATTTGTACATCCTTTGCGAATTTGAAATGGAAATGAACGCAGATTAAAAAAAAATGTTTTAAATATATTTTAGCCTTATGCACAAAAGAAAAGTGAGTAATTCTGAAGCAACTGCACCATGAAAGATAAATAAGCATTCTTGTTTATCTAAATGGGGGTTTTAAAGGTGAAGTAAAGGATAAGGGTTAAAGCGGAACTTTCACCATAGTTAAAGTCACCCTGAAATAATTAGACAGATAGCAACTAGCTTAATAATAGTTATATTACCTCTCAGAACTAGACGATTCTAAAGAAATCCTTAATCTTCCAAGACCAGAAGCCAGGCATCAGCGCAGACATCTTGTCTATGCACCTGCACCATCAGTCCCATTCTCCCTCTAAGAAGCACTGTAGTGTGCCACAAGGTGACTGGAAAGGACTGAATGTACAGGCGTGCAGACTGCAATAACCTGGCCGTCAGTCTCCGTAGATTAAGGATTTCTTTAGAATCGTCGAGTTCTGAGAGGTAAGATAACTATTATTAAGCTAGTTCCCATCTGCCTAATTACTGCAGGGTGACTAACCATTGTGAAAGTTCCACTTTAAGAGCTTTGAAACTACAGTCAATATCCTCATGGCTATTCCCTCTCCATTCAACCTGAAGATCTCTGTGATCTTCAGAGCTTGGTTGATGTACAAGATTCAGCACTTTTTGAAAAGTAAGCAACATCTCTATTCTGTCCACTGAAACTCTAAGACGGTGAAATCGTCAACAATGGGCTTGAATGGAAAATCTAGAATTCTCCATTAAACTCTGAGCAAAACTTTGTCAGCCAGCCCTGCAGATATCTGATCTACTGAACAATCAGAAAAGGAATGGGAACATTTTAAGCTTTTGGAACTCTGTTCCCATAGCAGTCAGACTACAACCTATAGTTACATAGCTCTTAACCTTCACCCTTTACTTCCCCTTTAACCAGCTGAATACTAGACAGGTCTCTAAAGCATTCTGAAGCAATATGTTGGAGAGTTAAAAGTTTCATTTAAATAAGTGGCACATTTAAGAATGTACACTTGTCCTGCAAGACTCAGTTTTTCCAAAATTGCTCCACTTTTCTTTTGTGAATATGACCTTTTGAATCATACCTGCTGTGTAAACTCCAGCTGATGTCATGGTTTTCCTGAAAGGAGATAATGTTGCTTTCTTTTCTGCTTCAATTTCTAGAACACTTTTAGGTTTAACAGGAGCAGAAGGTGGCGCTGTTTTTGGTAGTGGAGCAGGAAATAGGTTCTTACCTTCCTGAAAGACAAATCACTTTTCATATTAACTATGTATAAATATAAGAACTTAAGCATTCAACGAGGCTCTTAATTTGGACTAAAAATACATATTTTAGGAAAAAAAAGATCTTTGAGAGATCAACTGTTTTCTGGACTTTTTTCTGGACTTTTTTTGTCCTAAAGTTAAATGTTAGCCCAAATAAAAATGGTAGCACTAAATACTAAAGCACGAACTGATTTTGTATACCTATAATTTGCTGAACGTAGCTGCAAATTTTACGTATGTGCCAATCAGAATACAGCAGTGTTATTTCCCGATGACTTATTTCACTGTTCCTTTAAAGGGATAGTAATTCTTTGTTTTATCTTTATTTTATTTTGTAGGCATTAAAAAACATGAATGATATAAGTCTGATCTCTTAAACCTTTATGGTTTGAGAGATATTCACAAGCAAAGTTTCCCCTTCTGCCCCTTTTACCTAGTGTAAGCCATCTCTTCTCAGTTGTGGAAAGCAGTCCATAGACCAGACAGATAACAGAAGGGGACAATCTTCTTCCTATGAGAACAATGAAAGCCCTGCCCCCCTGGAAAAGTTTTTCAGGTTTTTCCCTTATCTTAATTGAAGATTGTCCCTCTCTGCAATCTACCTGGGCACCTCCCTTCTGATCTGGCTGAGCAGTGTGACATCAGTAAAAGGGGCGGGAGGGGGACACTTTGTCATTGAATTACTCTTGAACTACAACTCTGACAGAACTGAAATAACACTCTCCAAAGTCCAAATACTATGATGATTAATTAGAGCTGCTTTTATTATGAAACATTACTATCCCTTTAAGCTTCAGGATAGTCTAGTCTCAAAGTGGCACTATTCAAATTAAAGCGCATGTTGCTCTGAATAAAACTACCTATATTATATAGATATAGATAACTAATGAAATAAGTACTTACTTTATTAGTCTCATATTTATATTCTTAAGGGCCTGAGTGACATCAGTGAGATTCTTCTATTCTCTGGCTGCTGTGGCTCAAGCCATGTGGTTAACCCTTTGAGTGCCAGAGGAGGTATTCCAACGCATTGCATTGCAATGCAATGAATGCTTCTCTGGCACTCAAAGGGTTAAACTGCACACATTCACACACAATGATGCTGGCGTAGTAAAAAGCAACACCTCGAGTGCCTGAACAGAGGTCAATGACTCCTGGACTGGTACACTGAAAGTAAATGGTGTCATCGTTATAAGTAAAAGGTTTTAAGCAGGGACAAAGTTTTTCTCTACTTGGTTACCGTAAAATCAGAGAAGCAGCAGCCATAAGGTCAGGCAGATGACAATGAGAGTAACAAAGCAGGTACTTTTATAGATAGCTTGGATCGGGACTAGATACATTGCCCTATAGGCTGTGAAAAGGAAACTGCAAATTAAGAAATCAAGAGAGTTAAATAGAAGAAAATGTTATATCTCAGTCACTGTTAAAGTGAGCTTTTTAACATAAGAACAACTATTTTTTAAAACATTAATACATTGTTCGAGACTAGTTTAAAGGGATAGTAATACTTAACATGTAAAAAAAAATATGTTGTAGGGTTTATCCCCCTGAGTAAAACAAGAGTACTCCCACTGCTGAAAGGTGTTTCATTCAAAAGTTATTAATTTTAAAAGTTTGATTTTTTAGGTGCAATATCACAGTGGCCTGAAATTGTACAGTGGCGCTGTTGCTACACCATCCTATGGAGATTTATGGTCAATTGACCAGAGCTGTCCATAGGATCATGTAGCAACAGCGCCACTGTACAATTTCAGGCCACTGTGATATTGCACCTAAAAAATTCACCTTTGAAAATTAATAACTTTTGAATGAAACATCTTTCAGCAGTGGGAGTACTCTTGTTTTACTCAGGGGGATAAACCCTACAACATATTTTTTTTTACATTTTAAGTATTACTATCCCTTTAAAAGCCCGTGTATATGGGCCACAGTGCCACCCAGCAGCCTCAGCTGGTGCACGGAGCCTCTCTGCTCACTGCCTGCGGTACAGTCATGCACAGTACAGACTGTCCACATTGCGGCTGATCTGGAGTGGGATGCACCTTCCTCGGACCAAGCTGTCCCAGGAAGGTGCGCAGAGAGGACTGGAGTGCCCCGCTCCGTATCAGCCACAGCATGTTCTGGGGCTCTGTACTGTGTATGGCTGCAGCACCGGCAGACTCTACTGCGCATGATTGCAGCGTGAACAGTCTACTGCGCATGACGGCTTCTGACATCCTAGCAAATTATTATATAGGATAGTTGAAAAAAGTTATTATTAGACTGATTTGCACAAGTGAGAAAAGGAATATATTGTAATAAACACTCATTTGAAATATATTTCATATTACTTAACCCCTTGAGTACCAGAAGGGTTTGCAACAAATTCTTCTCAACATGTTGAGCACCACTCTGGTCGTCAGGAGGTTAAACTCCTTCAACGCTAGATGCTTCTCCAGTGCATGACTTCTCAAGGTTTTGAAGATGTCTTTAACATCCAGTGGGTTGATAGTATGGATATTGAGAGGGAAATAGGAGAGAGACTCATGGTCCACTTTCATGGAGATGATGTATAAAGAAAGGAGAACTATTTCCATACATGGAGATCTACTGGATTTTTGGGAAGATTCTCGTCTTGGTGATGAATAGTTTAATACTTACTCTCATTACCATGGTTCCTCTAATGACATGATCAATGGTGCCATAGTCAAATTCATCCTTTGGCTCAAGATGAAAATATTCTTTATCTGGAGCTATTGCTTTTAATAACTTCACAATGTTGTTGGAATAAAGGGTACTGGCCTGAGATGCCATTCTGCTTGGCAGATCTGTGTAACCAACATGTACAACACCCTGTTAGATAGGGAAAAAAAAAGTTGCAATGATTTGGTTTATCATCCCAGTTGGAAACTATCATCACATCCTAAATGTCACGCGAGTTACGATTTGAATATGTTTTTTCGTGTGCAAATTAAAATTTCCCCATGCAAATGCAGCCTCAGATATGTCAGGAGAAAAAAAAATGAGTTTATAAAAGCACATTCCAGACTTAGCCATCTGGGTCTTTCTGCTGCCAAGTTAGGTCTACATGTAGCCAATATTTTTTGGCTGCAGATTCCAATCACATTAAGAAAGAGGGCAAATGAGTAAGTTATTCAATACAACATTTTCTCTACAATGGTATTTCTTGTCAGGGGAAATGGGAAAAGTCTGACAGAGTCATAAAAAGACATTGGTGTCCCAGGGCTAATCGTCGGTAAAGCAATACAATATCCAGATGTGCGGTCTGAAGGCTATTAAACCGTAGGAGTACCTTCCTATTATTACTACTATGGCCTTGCAAGATCTATTACTTGTATATATGATTTGACAAAAGTGATTGCGGACAGAGAATTGGGCATATCCAGCCTAAGAGCAGAGGAAGAAAGGCACTATAAAAGGGGTGAGAGAAATGTCACACTCCAGCTGTTGAGGACCAGCAGCAAGCTGAGGATGATGGGAGTTGTAGTCTAAGAACAGCTGGAGAGTGACAAGTTTCAAACATGGAAAAAAAATAAAAAGGCTGTAGTCTGCTCTGTGTTCTAGAATGGACATGGGCTATTTCTAAAGCAAAATGATATGTTATCTACTGAACACAGCATTTTGTGAAACTCTGTACAACATGGGGAGTAAAAAACACAAACAATATCATAAATACAGAACAATGCACATTTTGGAGAGACTTTGGCTCAAATATGGGGGGAATAACAAGTGGATACAGAGGTTTAGGGGAAGCGGAAGAGATGGTGGGTAAGATACTGACTCATTTCGTTGCTCCAATCAACAAAATGGCAGAGAAGAATTCTCTCTTTAACATGTAAATGACTGAGCTGGATTTCCCAATAGGTACAGTAGACAACTACCTAGAGCTCCAAATACTGAGCTCAGCTGTGTTGGACACAACCACATTCTGGATTGTGGGTGCGGCCTGAGCAATCTCATTGTCCCTGCGCCAGCTTTATGCCCCTTTCCAGACCATTATTTGATCTCTTGAATGATAAAGATCCCCAACACATTGTGAAGCAATGTACTGGAGATTTTTCCGCCAACCAAGGGGTTAAAACTTTTTTTGTTCTTGCTTGTCATAGTCTAAGGGTATTTTATGTGGGGGGTGGTCTTGTGAGGATTGGGGGGCATGGCAGGACCTAAGGGCTCCTAGAGTGCCCTATCTAGAAGTTCCTGGGATGTAAATCTAGCCCTGTAGGCAGAGATTAGCACATGGCAAGGGGCACCTATCCACCAGCACCTGGCAAAATATTAAGTCTAAGGGCAAATATAATTCATACACCTACAGCTTAGATCCCTCACACCATCACTCATTTAAAATATTGTGCATGGCATGATGTGGGGGCCAGGAGCCAGTAGCAGCATCCATCCACATCTCAACCCCTTCCACATATCTAGCCAGCTCCTACTAAAGGCTACTTGCTGAAGCAACCAAAGCCAACAAAAGTCAATAAATAAGACAGTTCTGAAAGTGAAAGCAATAATTTAATATGAAATGCATAGTGCTAAAGCACAATACGCATGCTCTAATATGAAGTAATGCTTAGGGGTGTGTGAGGGCTGCAAGTGTCCCTTTAAATGGAAAGTAAAGTATAGAATGTAAAGAAGCAACTTTACAGTTAGTAAATAGTGGTTATTGTGTTGTATTTTCCAGTTACACATCCATGGAACATTCCCACTCACTTTATGTATATAGAGCTCTCCAGGCTTTGTGGTCTCTATATTCCCACCAGCCTCAGCTGCAAGATCAACTAGAACAGACCCATCCTTCATGGACTCTACCATAGTCTTGCTGATCAGAATTGGAGCTCTTTTTCCTATCAGATGAACAGATAGATTATTTTGTAAATATTTAACCACTTTATTTAGCCCCCTTCAAATTAGTACAGACAATCATGGAATCTTGTGATCTGAACAACAATTTAAAACATACAAAATTTGCAATCCATCTATTAATGGTGAACTATACCAACAGGGATAAAGTGGCTCATAATTTGTTTCACAGAAGGACTTACCCAAGGAGTTGTCCTACATACAGGAGCTAGTGATATCAATACATACTCTATGCGGAATAACTTATGCCTTTAAAGGAGAATTAAAATCTCCTAATATTAATCCCCCCCCAATTATCTTACTATTTCCAGAAAATCTTTAATGTTCCCAATTAATTTTACCCTCGCACCTTTGTTCAAGAGATAACATCTTCAATCAGGCCTGGATGTAATGTCCACGGAGGCAGACATGACAGTTTTTTTTTCAATCAAAAGCAGGCAGAATGCATGCCCCAATTTAGCCCTTTGATCTGGTACTAAGGGGGTAAAGTACCATTAGGATTTTTTGGTAAGTGTGGGGATTATTATTAGGAGGTGTTCATTCTCCTTTAAGCGGAAAACTCAGAAGTCATTGTAATTAATTCCCAGAACATTTGTTCAAAAACTCAACTAATTGTTTTTCCGTAGGCTTTAATACTGAGGTGGACAAGCATGTACTCCCATTGCATCCCAAAATTCCCCATCACTGTAATCTTCACTTCAATCAATTACTTACAGACACTGGTCAGAAATATTCCACAGCTGTCTACAGGACGTGCATCCATTGGGTGGGGCAAAAGGGGGCACTTGCACCCTCCCGATAAACATAGGGGATGGTCTGGTTGGCATGTTATGGCTTTGCACCCCCCCCCCTTCCTGAAGAATTTCTATGGACACCCATTGGTTATCAAACCCAAGGAAACCCAAGGTACACTGAAGCAGTGCAAAGAGTCCCATGGAACGCATGAATGTAATGAAGAACAGTGGGACAAGGCTGGAGTGGCAAACTGTGTTTACATGTGGTTTCATAACTTCCCGGTAATGGTTACCTTACATTTAAGCATTATAATAATTTATAATTTAGCATTGCAGTACATTTCAAAACACATTCCTCCTTAGATCTAACACTATGAAAATTTAAACTATAATGGGGAGCAATGCACCCTGATTTTTTTTCCAACGCCTGTAAACTGAATAATGCATGTTCAAATTTGGGCCCAGTAACTCCCCCAAACCTATGCATATGGGACACTGCTGAACTGTATATGCAGATGAACATTAAATCAAAACATTTTTAAAAGTCTCTTAATATCCTGTCCTTGAAATCAACAGCAACACTGAAAATACAGGTGTGATAAAACTGTTGTTTTTGTTTTCTTACGGAGTTGTCAAAATGCACAAAGAATGAAACCCAGGGTTGTCTACTTTTCTAAAACATATAGTTTTGGGGTACATTTTAATTGCAGCATTACCAAAACAACCCCAAATGAGACAAGGTACCAGTTAAGCAAGCTGTAAAAATGGCATGTCTGAAAATGGAAAAGCGCATGTTCCCAACTGGGCCCAGCAGCTCCCCCAAACCTACGTATATGGGGCATTGCCGTACTCAAAAAATTTAACTGAACACTAATTGATACATTTTTTTTAATATCTGCTTGAAATCCATACTATCATTGAATATGTGTTAGGAGGATTTGTGATGAAGTGGCTCTGTGAAATATGTGAAACTACACCTAGAATGAAAGCCTAGGTTGTCTATCTTTCAAAAATATACACTTTTGGGGAAAACTTAAAATGGAGCACTGCTAATCAGCCCCAAATGAGTCATAGCACCAGTAAAGTAAGCAGTGAAAATTCCATGTCTGTTCAAAAACTGGCCCAATAGCATCCCCAAACCCTAACAAACGTATGCATATGGGGCACTGCCATACTCAGAAGAAGTAGCTGAACACTAGTCAATGCATTTTTTTTATATTTGCAACTATCTTGTGCTTGAAATCCACAGCAACATTAAAATATAAGTGTGAAAAACACTGATTTTTTTTCTTATGAAAGTTTTGAGAGGGATTGGTGGTAAAATGGTTAAATGAAAAATGTGAAAACACACTGAACATGAAAGCCTGGGTTGTCTACTTTTCAAAAGTATACACTTTTGAGGATACATTTTAAAGCGGAGTACTGGTACACAGCCCCAAATGAGACACAGTACCAGTTAAGCAAGCTGTGAAAATTGTGTGTGTGAAACTGGAAACAATCACGTTCCAATTTAGGCCCCAAAACTCCCCCAAACCCTGACAAACCTATACATATGGTGTATTTCCGCACTCAGAAGTAGTAGCTGAATACTAATCAATGCATTTTTTATATCTGCATTATATCTGTGCTTGAAATCCACAGCAACATTGCAATGTAAGTGTGAAAACTGAAAAAAAACTACTTATTACCACTATTTTAGTACAGATTTCTGAATTACCCTATGTTGTCTACTTTACATAAACATATACTTTTGTGGGGCAGTTTTGGGTTCTGACACCATCAACTATGATCCTCACATGTCAAATATTAAAGAATTACAGACTGAAAATAATGGCTTTCACCTTGTAATAATTGCCCTGTAAAAGTGAAAAAGGGATTGAAATACTAGGCACATGGGGTACTCCCATATTCAGGAGAAGCAAATCAATATATCCGGGGATATATTTTTTCTAATGAACTAGTAGTGTAAAAATCCTGACAGGAAAATGTATGCAAAATGCTTGTTCTTTTTCTTCTTTTTTATATTTTAATCACATTAAAAATGGGTTATCTATTTATATGTGATATCAAAAGAAAGCTCTACTTGTGCTTAAAAATGGTATATAATTTGTGTGGGCGTACTAAAGGAATTAGAGAGAAAATATAGTTGAACAAAGACATAGTCAAAAGGTCAAAATTGTTCCGGTCCTTAAGTGTAAAACACCCTAGATTTTCCCGGTCCTTAAGGATCTCTCTAGTATCCTTGGGGTTAAGGGTTTGTTTTTTTAGGGCTCCACAGAGATTTAATAGGAAATATGGGGTTCAATCACTGCAGTTTGATAAAACCCCGTGTAGAAGGATCAAGATTAGCATAAAACTTTCTTGCAATGAAATTGATCATAGCATGTAAATGGAAAATGGCGGAGGATATTACTTGGCCTGAGGTTAAAAGTCAGTTCCATCAATTTGCAACAATGGAGAAAGGATACTCCATTGTAAATTGGGGAGATATTATAAGGTATGGCAACCATAGCTGGCTAGGTTTCTGGGCCCAAGATGATAAGATCACTTATTGTTGGGTTTTCGACTGAGAGTATGAGTCCAGGTGTGCAGTGACATTTGTCCAGTTCTTGGTGTGTGATGAGTGTGGCATCTTTCTGATGTTTAATGGATTATAGTACTATATATCGACAGAAGGGTATAGAAATAGAGGATAATGGCTATTTATTGAGGTTGGTGTTTGTTTGATTTTATATTTTGTGTGGAAATTTGATGCGATATTGTATTTATTTGTATATATGGAAAAAAAATAAAGTGTAAATAAAAAAAAAAAAAAAAAAAAAAAAAGGATTAGCATAAAAAGGATTACTGTAGCCAGGGGTGTAACTAGAGGGGTACAGGAAGTGCAGTTGTGTCAGGGCCCAAAATCCAAGGGGGCCCTAATCTGCCCCAGGGTCCAGTAGGTTCTAGTTATACCTGAGCAAATACATTATTTGTTGGGGGGGGGCCTTGGAGGTTGAATACACCTAAAATGCATAATGTGTTGGAGACTTCTCTAGCATCCAAAGGGTTAAATCCAGGTATAGAAATGCTTACATTTTTCATACAAGAGCAAATTGGATTTTAGTATGTATTTCTTTAAAAACCTGCACTGAGTGAAAGGGAATGATTAATTTGCTTGTCTTTCTGAAAACTTTTTCTTTTGTTTGACCATGTTATAATTACACAGATTCATTAGATTTCTTTTCACTCATAGCAGTCTATGGAATATAGGCACATAAAATTACCAATTCTGGGACAATCCAACTGCCATACCAGGGAACTCTCCAGATCTGCCCTGGTTTTCAGATTGATTTACTGGGTCTCTGGGGACAGGGCCGGATTCACTGGCTTGGTGAGTTCACCTATAACCCCACCCACTTTCCTGTTTGACAGCCCACTCTTGCCCCAATCCACCCACTTTCCCACTCATTTCATGACAACCTCTTCTTTTCAGCCACCAACAACCACCTGATTAAAGGGATGGTAATACATACTTTTAAAAATCTTCATTTTGTAGATATTAAAAATATAAACTAAATGCCCAAAGTTCCATCAATCAAACCTTTATGGTTTAAGAGATATTCACTGTCAAAGTTCAACCCTCCCTCCCCTTTCCCTGATGTCAGCACTGTAGCTGACTGCAGGAGAATCCGGTCCTGGGACCAGATGGTGGCTCTGCAGCAGAGCCGAGATTACATTATTGAAACAGAAATCCTTCACTGGAATGGTCTTCTAAGTGTGCTTGCAAACCAAGCACACTTTGTAGACCGTTCTAGTGAAGGATTTCTGTTTCAATAATGCAATCTCAGCTCTACTGAAGAGCCTCCGCCGGTCCTGGGACTGGATTCCTCTGTAGTCAGCTAGAGCGCTGACGTCAGGTAAAGGGGGGGGGGGGACTTTGACAGTGAATATCTCTCAAACCATAAAGGTTTGAGAGATGGTACTTTGGGCATTTAGTTTAAATTTTTAATATCTACAAAACAAAGATTTTTAAAATGTATGTATTACTATCTCTTTAAGCCCTATTCACACTATGACACAAAACACATAATTTGGACACTCTCATCCTCAGATCTGCAGTGATTCTCCAAGGACTTGGGACAATAAGGTTCCCAGTATTGCTTCATGGGAAAAAATTCACCAAGTTCCCATGGAGTTAAGCAGGACTTTAAACACCTAGGGAGGTCTCCAATACATAGTGAAGCAATGAAAAGGAGACCTCTTTAGCTTTCAAGATTTAAAACATTTTAATCAATGGAAATTTTTATTGCACTCTATAATGCAGTAAGTTTGTTCCAGAATTGCCCCATTTATTTTGCACATATAACTATATGTTTTCTCATTGCTTAATTATGGCAAATGTGGAAACACTTTTAAATCAAAATCTAAACTTTTAAATACATAACATTTTTATTGTGTGCCCCTGGTTAATTTAGGTAACAGTAACATATACGAACTGACTGGTGACATTTTTGTCATTGGCACATTTAGAAGGCACTACATTCTGGGCATATCAAACTGTTTAACTAGCACCATGTAGTTCTTCCGTACCTGGAATGAGCGCTGTGCTGATTATGATGTCAACTTCTTTACATTGTTTAGCAAACAGTGCAAGCTCAGCCTCAATAAACTCCTTAGACATTTCTTTAGCGTAACCCCCAACACCTTCTCCTGTTTCAGCAATGTCCACTTCCAGCGGCTCTGCTCCAAGGGATTTAAACTGCTCCAGGGCTGGGGGTCTGGACAAAATAATTATAAATAGGAAAATGTAAACTGATGGATGCGAAAAAACATGGAATAAGCACAGCTTAGGTAAAGTAATAGAAGAAGGCGTAACGTGATGAGATCTATCTTTTCAGGTGTCAGTGATAAACAGACACAGTTTT
This sequence comes from Rhinophrynus dorsalis, assembly GCA_037306005.1. NCBI lineage: Eukaryota > Metazoa > Chordata > Amphibia > Anura > Rhinophrynidae > Rhinophrynus > Rhinophrynus dorsalis. The sequence goes on from CM074721.1 coordinate 403,872,982, forward strand.
TATACATTCTTACATCTCACTTGTATTTTAGGAATTCATCTTATTTATGAAGAAGGCCAAGAGCGGTACTGTGACAAATAAACATTTACATTGATTTAAATAGGGCTTTAAACCCCTTGAATGCTAGACAGATCTCAAGTACAATTTGATACCCTTCTGGCATTAAAAGGGGTATCAAAAGCATGAGATAAGGTACCAGCCTTTTTTGTGCAAGAGCAGTGGGTGCTAAATTCTATATATTATCTGTCTCATCTCTTTTCTCTCATTCATACCTCCCAAGTGTCCCTCTTTAGCAGGGACAGTCCCTCTTTGACAGACAAATCCCTCTGCCCCTCTTTCCCACCCTGGTGTCACTCTTTTTAGGAGATCAGACTGTGTGGTGTCTATAAGAGTGTGTCACATTGCTCCACAGCAATGAAACACATTAATGTTTGTAGAAATTTCAGTATATGAGTATATAAATTAGTGTATGTAAATAAAATACTTTGGTCCTGTTCTAAATGATTTATTCAGTTACACAAAGAGGTCTCAACAGGTCATACAATAACCTAAAAATTCTCTGTAATGCTCCGCCCACCAGCCATGCATCAGAAACACCCCTAAAACAAAAGTGTCCCTCTTTGGCCATTTGAAATGTTGGGAGGTATGCTCATTGCACACAGCACAAACAAAATGAACTAAATGGTGTCTAAAGAGGACAAGCTACAGATGCAAATATAGGATAATATTTTAGGGATGTAACATAATTTTTTACATATGCTGTAAGTATATGATATTTAAAGGTGTATGGACCAATTTAAGTTTTAGGTGTCAGTGTTCCTTTAAGACTTTATAGCTATGCTGCTTTCTAATCTTGTACCAGATATGTTCTCATATCCAGTGCAAGTTAAACTGCAAAAGAAAACTGTCAATCTGGAGAAAAGCAGCTGCACCACAGGGGGAACTAAACATCCCAGAATTCCCATTTATGTAAATAGTGGCTATTAACCCTTTGAGTGCCAGAGAGGTCTCCAACTCATTGCAACAAAATGCGTTGGAGACCACTCTAATATTCAAGGGGTTTAAGAATAACTCCAGATTAATTTTGAACATGTGGCCCTTGGTGTAAACCTTTAAATAGTAGAGAGAAGCACAAGGCCCTTGCTGCTGTTTACATAGAAGAGAATAGGCAGTAGTGACAAATAAATAAAGATTATGAATGTCCCAATGCTTTTACCTGGTGTCAAAACCACGGACAACCGCTCCCATCGCTTTGGCAGCACCTGCAGCAGCGAGACCCGCTACACCCCCACCGATTATCAGCACCTGGACAAAGCATAGAGAAGAGGAGGACAGAACACAAGCTGCACAATGTGTAGGAGACCTCACTAGAATCAAAGGGTTTAATAATCTCTCTACACCATAACCTAGCAAAATTATTAGATCTCCACATTATTGAAAGTTCTGGAAAAATGTGTCATCATGCAACTATGTATGTATTACTAAATGTTTTTCACCTCGCTTCAATCAGGCTTTTGTCCAAATCTCTGAACAGTCATGGCCATACTAAAAGTATGCAATGATATCCAGAATGTTATGGAATATCTTCCTTGATTCTGCAAAGGCCTTTGATGTAGTAGACTGGAATATTCTGATCAATAAGCTCAAAAAAGATTGGATAATCATTCTCTAAGCCGGTTCAGATACTAATTATCAGACAGAACACAATATGTGTCATTTGCCGACAAAGTTTCCCTTCCGCTCAAAGTAACAATTAGGGATCCCCCCTAGGCTCTATTCCTGGCACTCTTATTTTCCATATTTATAAATATTCTGCCCACAGTTTGAAAAGCATCTATTGTGTACAAGTATGCAGATGCCACTATAATCTACACCAAAAATCCAAAAGTATCCCAACTTGAGGCAGTATTACAAGATGATTTCTCTGAAGTTGTAATGATGGATCGCTAAAAGCAATCTGTTCTGAAGACTGAAAAAACGGTCACTAGGATATTTAGTACAAAGAACAAATTTCTTTAACTCTGCAATACACATTTAACCCTTTATACAAAGTCTAATCATAACTTGGCCCTGATCGACTCCTTTAAATATCTATATATATATATATAGATATATATAGATATAGATATATATATATATATATATATATATATATATATATATATAGATATATATATATATATATATAGATATATATATATATAGATATATATATATATATAGATATATATATATATATATAGATATATATATATGTGTGTGGCTTGACCCCAACCTCACTTTTGGTATTGATAAATTAACATTCAAACTTTACAAATAGGTGCTCTGTTTAGATACAAATCCTGGCTATGTCCCTGGAAAGAAAACATACTGTTCAACAGATGTTATTGCCTGTCAGACTACAGGGGTATAGTATATGCTTCTGCTCCACAAATGCATCTTGGCAAAATCAATACTGTATAATGCATTATGTTGCTTTGTCCTCCAATGTAATTACATTACCTATTTTTGAGATATGTTTAAAGAAATAAAATGACTAATCACTTGAATCTAGATAACCCCTTCACTGCTCTTGAAAGCCAGACTACCTGAGCAATGTGCCCACTCCAGCTCTCCACACTAACCATAACCTCCGCTGCACTGCCAACAACTCACTTAGTATACCACACTCCAAGAAACAAGCTGGTTGATCTGTCTTCTCCTTTAGAACTCAGAAAGCCTAGGATAACCTACCAGAAAAAAACAGATCTTCCAGTCTAAAATTATTAAAAATATTTAAAAACAACACTATTTTATTTATTACTAGCAATACTGGCACAGTGTTGCCCATGCGGTTAATAAAACAATGACTGCTTTAATGAGTGGCTTGTTGAATTATCAGTGCATAGCCCTTTCCTCTCCAAAAAGGTATACAACGCTTTGCGTTACACAGTTCTCCATCAGTGAACGTGCGTATGTTTGTGTGCATCTGTGTGTGAACGTATGTGCGTGTGCATAAGTGTGTTCAAGTAACAGCGTATGAGAGCAAGCACTAATGTGAGAGCGAGTATTTGTGAGCTTGTGTGTATTGTGTATAGTTCATTGTGTATAGCATATCACCCAATACCATTGATATTGGCGTCCGCAGAAATTTTTCCGGCGGGGGATAATTTTAATGACATCCATGCTCCACTCCACTGTGGCTTACTTTTTGATCGCATTTGATAAATATTAGCTACGTTCATTGTGTGGGATTTCTCTGGATTTCTTGTTTTCACATTCTTCACTGAGATTTGAAATGGATCACTTTTGTACATTGTTTAGTGAATTAGGTACTACCCAACAGTATTTGGTGGAGACCAGGCCACACACACAAGGATATATCCCAATCATCAGTGGCATCAACATCTATATCCAGAAGGGGACGGCAGAGGGCGAGTGACAGAGGAAAACACCTATATTCGGCTCAGACAAGTACTTCACAGATGGGAGAAGTAAACCAACATTCATTATTTGTTATCTACTTTTTATCATCTCAGTCAGTGTATACACAAAGCTCAGCAGATTTATAGATTATAGATTACACTGGCCCTTACCATGTGCAGCTGCCTCAATGACAATCCCTGACCAGTGCCAGTGTGCCTGCCACTTAGAAGAGTCACGTCCAAAAATAATGAGCAGGTGGGAACTCTTCTGTCTTATAGCTCCGCCGCTGCCTGGCCAATGCTGCATAGCCTGCGTATCCCTCCCCATATGCACATGTGCCAGGAGAACAGGAAGTCCTGACACACGCGCACTTCCAGTGATGCTTGCCTGTGATCCGGCTCGGGGAGCAGGCACATAATAAATAACGCAAGGTCACTGGCATAGCGAGCCACATTTCTAAAATTCAGTGGGAGGCAAGCAACCCCCTTGCCCCCACCAGCAGACACCCTTGAGCATTGTGTGTATTACGTATACCATTTTGCCTATTGCATGTAGCATATTGCATTTTGCCTACCGAGTATTGCGGCTTTCCTATTGTATATAGCAAATGGAGTAGAGTATAGCTTTTGGCATATAGCTTATAGCGCTCGGTGTACAGTGTATAGCACTTTGCATATAGCGTTTGGTGTATTGCTTATAGCTAATGTCAGATAGCGAATTGCGTTTGATGCACAGTTCTTTGCATATAGCGTTTGGAGTCTTCCATATAGCTTTTGTCAAATTGCGTATAGCGCTTGGTGTATTGTTTTTGGCATATACCTTTTGAATAGCATATGGCATATGCCGTTTTTGGAGTACAGTGTTTGGCATATACTGTTTGATGTATTGTGTATATCACTTGACATATTTCGTATATCGTTTGGGGCATTGCATACAGCATTTGGCATATTGAATATAGTAAATTGCGTATATTGCTTGGCGACTTGCGTATAGAACTTGGAGTATAGAGTTTGGTGCATTGCGTATGGCATATACCGTTTGATGAATTGCACATAGCATTTGGCAGGTTGCGTATAGCGTTTGGTGAATTGTGTATAGCGTTTGGCATATAGCTTTTGCCATTTTGCAGACAGTGTTTGCAGTTTAGCGGATAGTGCTTAGAGTAGTGCGTATTGAGTTTGGTGTATAGTGTTTGGGGAATTGCATATAGAGTTTGGCATATAGCGTTTAGTGAATTGCATATAGAGTCTAGTGAATTGGCTTTGGCGTATACCGTATTGCGTTTGCTGTATAGCGCTTGACGAATTGCATATAGCATTTGGAATATAGCATTTGGCTATATAGCGTTTGGAATATAGCATTGGGAATATAGCTTTTGATGAATTGGTATAGCCCTTGGCAATTGCGTATAGCGTTTGGTGTGTATCGTTTGGCGAATTGCATAGAGCGTTTGGCATATTGCATATATCGCTTGACAACTTGCGCATAATATTTATGTATATATAATTATGTATATATATTTATTTTTTTGTCTCTCTATTTGTGTAAATATGTAACTTTGTACTGTAAAACTCTCAAGGACATATTTGAAAACAAGAGTAATTTCAATGTTATTCTTCATGGTAAAACACTTTCTAAATAAAATCCTTGGCCTTCATGGTGAACTAATAATGATTAGGTGGACCCAATCTCCAGGTACTTTGAGTACAGAGGAGCACTGCTGCTTGATACGCACCTTGGCAGGGGGAACTTTTCCAGCAGCTGTTATCTGACCAGTGAAAAATCTTCCAAAGTGGTTAGCTGCTAGAACAACCGCCTTGTAACTAAGAAAACAAAATCAGATTATAAAAAAAATGGTCAGTTCATGTTTATTCACACACATTACTTTGTAGAAATTCATGTCAGCTGTTGCATTAAAAACTTATGTCAGGGCTGGAAGAAAAAAGAAAATATATATTTTCGAGTTCCAGATCTACATATGTACCGAATAAGGTTGCTGGTAACACATAATGGACATTATGTTCAAAATAAAAGTAGAGAAGTTCTTGGGCAAAGCAACTGCACCATAGGGGAAACCTAAAAATTCCCACTGACTTGAATGTTAGCTAGTCTCCAATGCATTGATTTGGCACTGTGGTGATAGGTGCACATCAGTGGTAAGTCTGTATCACAGTACATATTTGTAAGCCTTTGTGCCTCACTGCTGTGAGCCAGGGAGTGCATGAGGCTGTCATTAACCATTTGAGTGCCAGAGGGTTGCTCAAGATATTGTGTTTCACAATGCTCTTGCACTCAAAGGGTTAAGAAGCAATGCTTTGTTGGACTTGGAATTCAGCCTATCTTCAGCACATAAAATACTCTGTAAACTTGGAAACACTGGAATTAATTTTCTGCCCTGTGATGTACTGAAATGGAGTAAAAGCCTCAAACTCCCAACCTGCTTTTTGATCACATTAGGTATAAATTTAAAAAATAAAATATATATGGTGTTTTAAAGGGGAATTATAAATCCATTTACTTAAAAAGTTGTATGATGTACGTATATTCATATGTCTATTAAAGCACCCTAGGATCTCCTATTTTTCATCTCAATCCTCAATTGAGCTGTATCTTTCAGATGCCCATAGGGGGAGTCATTTTTGCAGCTCTGATATGATCGCAAAAATACCTTGTCCTGTCACTGTCCTTAAGGAGCTGCAGTTGACTCTGTTTAGAAATATGTAATAGTGCAGCCAAACACTAGTGAAACATTAGCACCTCATATTGAACCTATACATCTGATTTTACATTCTGAAGCATTTACAATGACTGAGTGCAATGTCACCCTTTACTAAGAAGTGAATAGCAAATTGAATGTGCATATTGGTGTGCAGAAAACTGAATGTGAGATTTTGTATGAACTTTATCACAAATTAAGTACCCATTGATGCCAAGTCTGTAAAGTTGCTATATAGCTGCCTTTGTAACACTGAATATACTATTGGTCTGAAAGTGATGGGCACCTCTACACTGTGAGAAAGGATATAATAATATTTATATAAAACATGTAGCATTGTCAAAGACCTGAACTTTAAAAGGTTGCAAACCACTGACATGACCTGAAAAGACCTATTGTAATTAAGTTTCTCTCACTGGAAAACAGGAGCTCCTATTTTATTCATGATTAACAGATATGTCCAGGCATTGCCCATAATGAGTTACTAACACAGAGATAACAGTCATTGGGTATATCTCTCTCCATCTCTCCAGCACTCTCATCCCACTGTTACGCTCTTGTTATCTCTATTGTGATGTCTTGTTATCCCTCTCTCTCAGGCACAGGCACCAGTCTCATTCTTGTTGTCTCTCGCACTCTTTGTATCCCAGACTCTCTATTTCCACCTATGACTTTTTCAGCACCTCTCACTGTTGCCAGCTGTCTAAATCTCCATTTCTGTTTCGCACTCTACTGCTTTCACATCCTTGTTTTCTCAGCTGTCTTGTTTTTATGTAGATAGACACTAAGACATTGTCACGGTCTTTCCCTCAGGCTCTCACTTTCTCACTCCGTCTCACTATTGCTGACTTACTCTCTCTTTCATAATCTCTCTAACACTCACTTTCTCTATCTGTTGCTCACTTTGTCTCATTTTCTGTCTCCCTCATACACTCTTGTTCTCTCTCCTACATTATCTCTCATAAACTCTCACTGACGTTCACTCCCTCTTGAGCTCTCTTTTGTACTTTCTCTTGTGCTCCATCTTGTACTTACACACATATATACTCTGTTGTGCCCTCTATCACACATGGTCTATTTTCCAATCCCACTTGGTCTCTCTGACTCTTGTGCTCCCCTTGCACACACTTTTATACCCTCAGTCTCTCTCTCTCTCATACACTCTATTGTGATTCTCTGGTCCTCTCTCTTGCTTATACATATTGCCCCTACAATCAGCCGAGCCAGGGAGAAAGATGCAAACAGGAGGCCACACAAATTGGACGGACAATTGAGTTATCGTCTCGGTTTACAGAGTTTTGGATATTTAGCAATAAGAAGAACTACATAAGGGATCCAATGAATTATATTTTTTTGGGGGGGGCACAAAACATTAGGAACCCTTCAGTGATTTATGTTCCATTTTTATTAAACATTCTGGGCCATATTTATATAATAAAGCCTCATTACATAATTGATGTCTCCTCAGGAGAGGCACACACCCAGGGGTGGCAGTAAGGAGGAGTTACTGCTCCCATTGGGTGATTCAATGGGGGCATGATTTTCACAGAACTATCCAGCCTGAGGAACAAAATGGCTGCCACTTGCTCCTACACCACAGAAACACACACATGCCCACTCACACAGCACCAAACAAACACACACAGACAGCACCAAATACACACACAAAACCAGAAAGAAACATGGCTGACACATACACACACAGTCACTCACTGTGACTCCCAGTGGCCTCAGCAGGACCTGTAGTACAGCCACTGAAGGGAAGCTGCAGCACCAGGGGAACAACATGGCACTCAAAGGGTTAAGGTAAGCCCTCACTGCTGAATTATTTCTTGACTGTCATCATTTGCCATGCAACACAGAGAACAGGCAGCCATCAGGTACACACTTAACCCACTGACTGCCACAGGGTTGTATATTAAGTTTTACCCCTCAGGGAGTGTGTTCAAACCCCTCACACTGTAAACTTGTATTTCCCTCACACTTTTCCTCCTTCCCCAGCCTATTACAAACACTTTTCAACATTTATGTTAAGCCCCGCCCCTACTCACGATTAAGCCTCGTCCACTTTTAACCAAAATTGCCCCACTGCCCTCTCCACATCAGCACCATATCAGTCCCCTCCAGGGACTCCACAAGTCAAAGTTCCCAGGTATGAATACACTTCCCACTGCTACTTAACTCTGACATGCCTCTCTATACCTTAACCCGTTGAGTGCCAGAGGGATGCACAACTCATGCGTGTTTCTGCGCATATATGTTGCGTGTGTGTGTACATCTCTGTTACATATGTGTGTCCATGTGTGCATCTCTGGTGTGCCTGTGTGTGTGCATGTCTTTTGCATGTTTCTGCCTCTCACTTTGTGTATGTGTCTGACTGTGTGTTGCATATGTCTGTGCTCATCAGTGTGTCTACATTTCACACACATACGCCCAACGGTCAAAACATGATGGGCAACGCCGTCCCACATTGCTAGTATATATACTGGGCTGCACCATAGGGGTAAGTTCTAGGACCTGCAATTTTTTATGTCAGAAATATGACATAATACAACAAACTGAAGTTGATGATAGTTACCAGCTATAACATAATAAATATAGGCTGATGGAGATCTGGAGCACAGTATGGAAAAATACAAATTTTCCAAAATGTAGATTGATTGTGTATCAATGCATTGGAGATCTCCCTAGCATTCAAGGGGTTAAAAGTCCTAATTAAATCAATTGGAATTTGTAATTGTCTCCTGTGGTGCAGTTCTGTACCAGAATCTGTCCACTTCGTCTTAATCCATCAGCTTCAAGGCTTCTTTTCTTACCCAGCAATGTTCGCCATGGAGCTTAACGCGTCATATCCCTGGGCTATGGTAACTCGTGGAACTTGGTCCATTGCCAAAACAGTAAGTTTACGTTGTGCCAGCTTGTCTATGAGTTCAGGGTTCTGAGCCGGGTAGATAAAACTAACCAGCGTTGCTTTCTCCTTCAAAAGGTCAGATTCGTGTGTTCCCAGTGCTTCATTAAAACAAGGTGCTCGTACCTACACAAGATACCAATGCATAGAATATTAAATTAATATTAAGTAACACTTAATATGTGGGGTAGGTTTAGAATTTTAAGTAAAACAAGGGTACTCTCACTGCCGAGAGATGTTTTCTTCAAAAGTTTTTGCAGCTCAACCTTTAATATACAGTATCTCAATGGCCTGAAATTGTGGTGCTGTTGCTACACCACAACATGGACAGCTCTGGTGAGTTGACCATAAACCTCCATAGGATAGTATATCAACAGCACCATTTCACATTTTCAGGCCATTGAGATATGCACCTAAAAAAATTAAGTTTGAGTTGCAATAACTTGACTAAAACACCTCGGCAGTGTATTTTTAAGTGTAGTATCTCAATAGCCTGAAATTGTAGTGTGGCGCTGCTGTTACACCATACTATTGAGGTTTATGATCAACTGAGCACAGCTGTCCATAGGATGGTGTAACAGCTTGTTTTACTCAGAAGGATAAGCGCTCCAATATATATTTTCTACATATTCAGAGTTACTTTCCCTTTAAAGCATTCAACACAATTTCTTTCTAACTGGTGAGTGATCAAAGCCACAATGGCAAACATCATAGGGACTATAAGCGGTAGGTTATTATTAGGAGCTGTTGGATCTGCTTTTCATTTAGCAACATAGTCTAGTCGCCAAGTCATTGTTAATGCGCCTCCTGTGCTTAATTAAGGACAACCTTAAACCCACCTTGTTGGTGTGCCCTGAGGAATGGAGAGCATAATTACTGGTCTAGAGAATGTAAAGAGTAAGGAATGAGATCTCAATCAAGAGTGTTTGAGAGATCTTCAGTCTATATACTCACATGTTGTCTTTTATGTGATAAAGAGGTAATAAAGCAAAGATGAATTATCCAGTGATGTCACTTCTCCAGTTCCTATGTTATTCTATGGAGCCCATGCACTAAGATTTCTCACTTTGGAGAACTTACTGCACTGGCTGTATAAAATAGCATAGGCATGAGAGAAGATATATCACTGGAGAAGTGATCTCCACATTATCACACCATAGAGCATAACCCCCAGTGCTTCACTCCTCACAAGAACAAAGTTACATGTGAAACCATTTTATGATGGGCCTTATCCATCCACCTACTGATGTGTAATTGTGGAACAATCCATCTACACCTTAGGCGTGACATGAATATTTTGTACATTCCCTTATTTTACTCTTTCATTGCCAAAGGAGTGTGCAATGCATTGCTCAAAGGATGAAATGAGGCTAGAGAGCTCTCCAATGCATTGCGAAGGGTTTAAAAGACACATATAATGGAAAACTTTATTTGCCTCCTATAATATAGTTAAGTTTGTCTAAAATTACTCCAGTTCATCTAAACACCTAAGCCTAATATGTCTCAGAACTTCTGGGGTTAAAATATCCTGTACATCATCTATTTAGGTGTATTATGTTAAACCATAAAAAATGTATAGCAATTGAAAAGATATCTAATTTTCTCCAGGGTGAAAACCAATACTTTGATGATGAAAAAAAAATTCTGCTCAAACTATCCTTAAAGTAAAATAAACAATTACCAGTCTCAACATGAGATGGTGCATAGATATATTATATAAAACTAAGTTGGCTACCATTTGAATGTAGAAGTATTCTACATCTTTCTTGCCCATTTATAACCACTTCTCTGGGAAGCTACCAGACTACCTGAGCATATTGCTCATTCCAGTTCTCCATACTGACTGTAAACGCTGCTCTAAAATGATTCTTGCTTGCTGTCGGGGGAGTGGCTGGACAATGATGATGCGCTGAGGAGGAGCTCCTCAACCAACCACCGTTGACATTTTGTTTAAACCCCCCTCTAATGAAAAAACAAACAAAAAAAACCCCCAAAAACAAATGTTACTCACTGGCTTAGGAGGCAACCACTTACATAAAATAGGATTTTAGTCTTATCTGTTAAATCCTTTTCACTTAGTCCATACAGGTCACTGGTACTTCTGGGAGGCGATTCGCCCCTTTAATAGGCAGGAACAATTATGCAAATGATTGCAGGGGGCGGAGCCTCCCCTCCTACTTAAGCCACCTTCAGGCCAGAGCCACTAGATTGATTTGAGACCCTAAAACTGACCCCAGGTAAGCAAGAAGACTCCTGTGAGCATGCCCCAAGGTCTCCCACTGAATGCCACAGGAGAGCCAGGCCTGGTCCCTTGGGGGGTGGGAGACCAGTGACCTGTATGGACTAAGTGAAAAGGATTTAACAGGTAAGACTAAAATCCTATTTTCACTGTCGTCCAATACAGGTCACTGGTACTTCTGGGATGTACAAACATTGAGCTGATCCAGAGGTGGGAAGAAGGCAAGGACCAGAACAAGGCCCAAGTCATTAAAACTGCTATGAACCAGTTAATTACATAGCCCAAACTGTAAGTGTCAACAGACACCAATCAAGGGAACAATCCCTGAACTAACACAGCACACGGAACTAGAGCCAACTGGGCTCAACAGTAAAGAAGCACTAAGGATCACAGAGTGGAAGACCTACACAGGCAAAACTGCCTCCAGGACTTTCCTTCCAAAACTGGCATCAGCCGAGGCCAGCACATCAACACGGTAGTGCTTTGAAAAGGTGTGCACAGAGGACCAAGTAGCCGCTCTGCACAGTTGATCAGCGGAAGCCTGATTCTTGTAGGCCCAAGAGGCCCCAATAGATCTGGTGGAATGGGCAGTCACCCGGAAGGGAACATGCTTATTCCGCAACTTGTAGGCTTCACGGATAGTAGCCTTAATCCAAGAGGCAATGGTAACTTTGGAAGCCGGTCTCCCTGCCCTAGGCCCCTCAGGAATGACGAATAGAGCGTCAGACTTCCTGATAGACTCGGTGCGATGAACATAAAACTTGAGGCAACGCACCACATCCAACAAATGGAGATCTCGTTCCTTGTCAGATGAAGGATTAGGGCAGAAAGAGGGAACCACAATCTCCTGATTGATGTGAAACTCGGACACAACCTTGGGTAAGAATTCCTTGGTAGTGCGAAGCACAGCCTTATCCTTGTGGAACACCAGGTAAGGAGGTTTACAAGACAGAGCTTGTAACTCTGCTACCCGGCGAACCGAAACAATAGCCAAAAGGAAGGCCATCTTCCAAGTTAAGAGACGTAATGGAATGGAAGCCAAGGATTCAAACGGTGGTCGCTGGAGAACTCCCAGCACCAAATTGAGGTCCCACTGGGGAGCAGGACTCTTGAAGGCAGGTCGAACATGAGTCACACCCTGGAAGAAAACTTTCACATCAGGAAGGATAGCAATCCTTTCCTGGAAAAACACAGACAAGGCAGAAGTCTGAACTTTGAGGGAACTCAGGCTGAGCCCCTTCTGAGCCCCTGCAAGAAAGCCAGGACAGTGGGAAGATGAAACTCAAGGGATAACTTCTTATCAGAGCACCACGTCACAAAAGTTGACCATATGCGATGATAGATCTTGGAAGACACAGGCTTACGAGCACTGAGCATAGTCGACACCACAGAAGGAGAAAAACCTTTCTTTGCTAGAATCGAGGATTCAACCGCCATGCCATCAAATGGAGAGAGTGAACATCCTCCTTCCACAGATATCCCTGAAGAAGTAGGTCCGGACGGGCAGGAAGTGGGAACGGATCCGCCACTGACATGGCCATCAACTCCGGATACCAGGACTGGCGAGGCCAGTTTGGAGCGATCAGGATCACAGGACAACGCTCCCGCTTCAGTTTCTGGATGACTCTGATCAATAGAGGAAGAGGAGGAAAGATGTAAGCCAGGGAAAAATCCCAAGGGATAGACAAGGCATCCACTGCTAGAGCAAGGGAGTCCCTCCGCCGGGAACAAAACACCGGAACCTTCCTGTTGTGTCTGGAGGCCATCAGGTCCACCTCCGGCACTCCCCACCTTTGGGTGAGCAATTGAAACACCTCTGGATGAAGAGCCCATTCTCCGCTGTCGACGGTATGACGACTGAGGAAGTCTGCCATGACGTTGTCCAAGCCTGGAATATGAACTGCAGAGATGACAGGCACGTGATCTTCTGCCCAAGACAAAATATCCTTGACCTCCAACCAGGCGGTGCCGCTTCTTGTGCCGCCTTGCCTGTTGATATAAGCCACCACAGTGGCGTTGTTGGATTCCACTGTGATCGGAAGACCGGTCAGTTGAGATTCCCAGTGTCTCAGGGCAAGCCGGATGGCACGTAGCTCCAGAACATTGATGGAGAGAAGAGATTCCTCCAGACCCCATTTCCCCTGAGCACTGAAGCAACCCAACACAGCACCCCAGCCCCGAAGGCTGGCATCCGTTGTGATCGTGGTCCAACAAGGAACTAGAAAGGATCTCCCTTTCAGGAGATGGGAGAGATCCAACCACCAGTGTAGACTCGATTCCACATGAGGAGGTAGAGAGACTGACAGATGCTGATGATCTGGATGATTCTTGAACGTCTGGATCACAAATCTCTGAAGTTCCCTGGAATGGGCCATGGCAAAGGGAACCGCTTCGATCGTGGAAATGAACTTCCCCACCAGGGACGACAACTTCGCTACCGGCACTAAGTCCAGTTCCAGAATCCCCGCCACTCTGATAGCTATCTGATGAGCCACATCCTCCGGCAGGAACACCATGCATTGGCGAGTGTCGAACAGGAGACCCAGGAACAGAAGCCTCTGAGATGCGACCAAGTCCGACTTGTCCAGATTCAGGATCCAGCCATGGCGGTTCAGAGTGTGGATACACTTCTGCAATTGCTGGTGAAGAAGCTCCGCCGAAGAAGCTTTGATGAGGAGATCGTCCATGTAGGGAGTCACCCTGACTCCATCCTGATGAAGCACCGCTATCAGGGAGCCCAACACTCTCTGGAAGACCTGAGGAGCTGATGTCAGCCCAAAGGGAAGAGCAGAAAACTGAAAGTGTCCCCTGTGGCAGGCAATCCTGAGGTACCGCCTGCTCTCTGGATGAATAGGGATGTGAAGATAAGCATCCTGAAGGTCCAGGGAGGCAAGGAACTCCCCTGGAGACATTGCTGCAATCACAGAGCGCAGGGACTCCTGGCGAAAGTGGGAAGTCACCACATAGGCATTGAGATCTTTGAGATCCAAAATAGGACGAGCCCCTCCGTCCTTTTTGGCCACCACAAACAGGTTGGAATAAAATCCTGAACCTGTGTCCTCCTGAGGAACCACTTCCAGAACCTCTTTGTCCAAGAGATCCTGAATAGCGTCGTCGAACAGACGTCTTTTTGTGGGTTCCTGAGAAGGACGAGTAAAATGGAACCGAAAAGGAGGAAGGGAGGAGAAAGGGATCCTGTATCCCTCTGACACCACCTGAAGAACCCATTGGTCCGCCACTGACTCCTCCCAAGTCCGGCGAAAGATGCGGAGACGTCCACCTACAGCCGGATGCGGACCCGGGTTCGGCGAGTCATGTCGAAGCAGTCTTGGAGGTCTTGGCCTTGGGGGCCACTTTGGGCTTCCAGGACTGTTTGGGCTTGGAGGAGGAGCGCGTAGTGGGAGGACCCGTCTGGGCCGAGGAGAGCGTCTCAGTCTGAAAGGAACGAAAGGACCGATTGCGTTTGGCTGGAAACTTTTTCTTAAAGACTGAGGGTAAAAGAGTACTTTTACCACCAGTAGCCTCACTGATCATTTCTTTGAGCTCAGATCCAAATAGCAAAGTCCCCTGAAAGGGCAAGGAAAGCAAGGCTTTCTTAGAGGCTGTATCAGCAGACCAAATTTTCAGCCAAAGGGCACGTCTAGCCACCACAGAGGCAGTGGAGGCCCTCGCCATCATGCGCACAGCATCAAAAGAAGCGTCAGCAACATAGTTCTGAGCTTCAGTGATATTAGCAAGAAGCTGCAACTGTTCAGATACTGGTGCATCCTGGCGAACTGCTTCAGTCAGTCGTTCAGTCCAGGCCGCAATGGCTCTATTAACCCATGCCACTGCAAAGGTTGGACGCATGGCAGTGCCAATGGAGGCAAAAATAGACTTAAGAGAAAGCTCTAGCTTTTTATCTGTCCAATCCTGCAGGGCAGAGGCATCAGAGACAGCCAAAGCGGTAGACTTGGATAGTCTGGAAACAGGAGCATCCACCTTGGGGGGATGAACCCATTTTGCCAGCTCAGTCTCAGGAAAAGGGTACAGTTTAGCAAACTTTTTAGAGACAGAGGAGGATCTATCAGGATTCTTCCATGCCTCAGAGACTAGACGGGCAAGAGTAGGGTTAGTTGGAAAACAAACAACAGGCTTAGATGGTTTCTTTTGAAAAACATCAGTAGGATCATAAGTGGATTCCTGAGTCAGAGGAAGGTTAAGCGTATTCAGCACAGCTCTAATCAGACCCTCAGCCGAAACTTCAGGGTCACATTCATAAGGGTCCCCAATGGACCTGTTAGACTCAATAACAGTACGTTCCTCAGCATCAGAATCCTGCAAGAGTTCTTCCTCAGAAGAATCTGACACATCAGGAGCACCCTGTGGCTTAGGCAGGGAGGTCCTGATTGTAGTGGGGGTCTGCCAGACCTGGAGAGCCCCCTGTACCTGAGAAGGAAAAAGTTGAAGAGTGGATCTGAGATCCCTAGTGGCAACTTTAAACTCCCTCACCCAAGATGGCTCAATAGCGTGGCTGGGAAGCCCAGGGTTGCTATCTTGACCAGTGCAGTTAGGGCAAAGATCACCCACATTATCACTAGATAACCCAGTGTGACAAGAGGAGCAAAACGCCATGGGGGGAGCAGACCCCCCATCCTCCTTAGACTTGGGTCTAGCCCCTAGCTCCAGTGAAGTAGACATGCTCACAGCGTCAATATACCCCACTTTAAACTCTATCACCCAGTAAGAGTGTGGAAGATTAAAGTTTCACCCCAGAAATGCCTAATATTGGACTTATCTGGCCAGCGAAGGGTTAATCTGATGAGGGGAGAGAAGGCTCGGTCCCTGCGTAGTGTACTCGCTGAGGAAGAGCTCCACAAAATGGCGGTCGTCAGGATAGCCAATCAGAAACTAGCGCGAACCGGGCGCTCATGGGAAATGTAGTTTTCCCCATACAAGTACCCCAAACAGTGCCCGAAGCCCCCCTGAACACCCCACACTAATAAAACATACACCGGATGATAGAGCAGGAGCTTAGCATTAAAACGAGCCCTCTCTGGAGTTGCTGTGACAAGCGGTTCCAGAGATACGTCCCAGACTGTGAAATCCCATAGAGAGTAAAGGAGCCATAGCGTCTAAGCGGGAAAGCCGCGCTTAAAGGCGCGGAACACCATTTTCAATAAAGTTTAAGAAAACATTAAAAAGTGCCCAAACATACATAAAACACATAAAGAAATACTATACAAGGCTCCAAACTCAGAGAATACCACAGAAACTGCATTAAATACATTAAATGCAAATAAAAACACCCTATGAGTGCTGGAGTGCAAAGCAAACTCCCAAATACAAGCCCATCAAAGGGACACTGTGGGGACAAGTGGACCTTCAGCACTCAAAGGGTGGCTCACCTTTCCTGCAAGGACTTCTGTCTTCAGGTGACCATGATGAAGTGGGAATAGACCAGTGGAAAATTCCCCAGTAGGGAAGCTGCTTGACTCAAGCTGTTCCCTCTTCAGGGCATAAGGTCCACAGAAAATCCCTGGAAGCTGCACCAGCCACTTTAAAGAGGGCAATTCACAGCCATGGTCACCCTCCTAATGGTGGTATTCCATATTTGAATCAAAAAATAACAAAATACTAAGTTGAATGCATAGATGTTCTCTACCTGGTGTGCACAGCACCCAGGAACAAATCAATCTGGTGGCTCTGGCCTGAAGGTGGCTTAAGTAGGAGGGGAGGCTCCGCCCCCTGCAATCATTTGCATAATTGTTCCTGCCTATTAAAGGGGTGAATCGCCTCCCAGAAGTACCAGTGACCTGTATTGGACGACAGTGAAATAAAATTCAGACCTCGTGGCGGGGCATCAGGATCCCTTCTGATGCCCCCAGCTACTGATGTCCAGGGCCGGATTTGCCATTAGGCAAAGTAGGCACCTGCCTACAGGCGCATGCCACCGAGGGGCGCCTGTCATTGGGATTTCTTTTTTTTTTTTTTTAATTAAAAAAAAAAACAAAAAAGCAGCCACCTCGCTGGCGCTGGAGCCCTTGTTCCCTATTTCCTACCTCCCCGGCAGGACAGGTCTGTGCCTCCTTTGGCACAGTCCTGTAGGTGGTGAGCTCCCTCGTCGCATCTTTAGGAATGCAGAGCGCTGGTAGATGACATCATCTCCCAGCACTCTGTATTCTTGAATAGGAGACCGCGCGGGAGCTCCATCAGCTACAAGACTGTGCCAAAGGTGGCACAGATGAGAGATCTCCTACAAGGGAGGTAGGAAATGGACAATGTCAGGGCAACATGGAGATGGTGGGGGCAATGTGGAGCTAATGGGGGGCAAGTGGGAGCCGATGGAGGGCAATATGGAGATGGTGGGGGCGACGTGGAGCTGATGGGGGGCAAGTTGGAGCTGATGGGGTTGGGGGCAATGTGAGGGGATATGGAGATGATGGGGCAATGTGAGGGGCAATTTTGAGATGATGGGGCAAAGTGAGGGGCAATATGGAGCTGATGGGGAGGCAAGTTGGAGCTGATGGGGGCAATATGGAGATGATGGGGGCAATGTGAGGGGCAATATGGAGATGATGGGGGCAAGTTGGAGCTGATGGGGGGCAAGGTGAGGGGCAATATGGAGCTGATGGGGGGCAATATGGAGCTGATGAGCATTGTGGAGGTGTCCAGTGGAGTTGGCAAATCGGGGGGGGGGGCGCTTCACAGTTCTCTGCCTACACGCTCCTGAGATGTAAATCCGGCCCTGCTGATGTCCCAGCAGATTCCTCTGGGAAATCAATAAATGTTACACAGGGGAGCAAGAGGGATCCCCTGCTTCCATTCTACCGAAAGTACCAGGCAGGAGTGGATGGGATTGGAAACCCTTTCAATGAGGGAGGATTTTCTCCCCACTCCTACCCGTTACATGGGGTAAGATGGAAGCAGGGGAGCCCTCTTGTTCCCCTGCATAGCCTCTATTGATATCCCAGCATGAGGTCTGACATTTAATACTAGTTGACCAGTTGAGTGCCACAGAGGTATTCAGTGCACTGTAATATGTTGGATACCTCTTTGGCACTCAAAGGATTAGAAGGAAAAAAAAAAATAAAAAAATCAGGGTTCACTGCATGGGCAAAGCCATGCCACACACACACACCTGCTAGTTGCATCTAAAACCAGTCTGTTTTGTATATATATTTTTTGTATATGTGAATGTATATATTGTTCCTCTAGAAAAAAAAAGCCCTAATACATGATCACATTGCGTTGAGGGTCACTACTACTGAGACAAGTATGAAAGAACAGCAAAACATTTTATAAACAGATTTTTTTGTGAGTGACCATAAATCTCAGGACTACAATTCCCATCATCCCCATCGGCTTGCTGCACAGGCTGTCCACCCTGTTTTAACATTGCATTGTATTATTATATTCATCACGTATTTAAGAAGCATTAACAGATTCTGAAGAATAATGTACAATGGGGTACAAAAGATAAAGGATATTTACAACGCACATTAAAAGGAACTGGAAACAGAAGGATAAGAGGGTGCTGTTCGCTAGATTTTACAATCTCATAATGGAGCTGTCTCTAGTATCTGAGGAATTAATTCATCTTTATGGAGCAGTGCAACTCATCCAGTCTTCAAACAGACATTGTTCCTGAGAAGATGAGTGCACATTGAACATATTCCACTTATGACTAATTCTTTGGGCCATATAAATTAAAAATTGGAGCAAATCTGAGGCAAAGCAAGTGCATCATAGGGAACAAATATAAAAGCTATCAATTTATGTATGAGAACTCTGTCCCCATAGATGTGAGACAACAACCAATAATTACATGTTCTTGTCCCATTACCCTTTACTGCCTCTTCAGCAACCAGAGCGCAAATATATGGAATGTTACTATCTCGCACACAGTGGTGCCCGCCTGTATAGTCTAACTTGCAAAAATTGACAAATAAATAAAGCTTAATATCTGAAGCTATTGTTTTAAATAAAAAATATCTAACATAACATTTAGGTGATTCTGAAAACATTTTCAAATGAGTTGTCATAAGGCATGACTTCCACTTTACACATCAACTGTTTGTTCTGGATTAACATCAAACTTACTTTTAGAACAATATCCGAACCAAAGACAGACTTGGTGCTGTCTACAGTTGCTCCTGCTTCTTTGTATTGCTCATCTGAAAACTTTGCTTCCTCACCAGCTCCCTGTTCCACTTGGACACTAAACCCTTGCTTAACCAAGGCCTGCACACCTGCAGGAGACACTGCCACTCTCTTCTCATTCTTATAGATTTCTTTTGGAACTCCCACAACGAGATCCCTGTAGCGAACACCTGGAGACAGAGAAAGGAGTATTTGTTATGCAGTGTTGAACAATATCACATTTTACTTCAGACCACCGTCACTGCTCTACTTTATCTACTATGTAATCATTCTAATAAGCTGGGCCAGTTACGAAGTTCTAAAAAGGCTTGCAGTTATGGATTATGTAGCATCACTTGATGATGACCTAGGGGGCAAAGTACTAAGCTGTGATAAGTTTAGGATAATGAGGAGATAACTTCTCCAGTGATATCACTTCTCCCGTTCCTATGTTATGCTATAGAGCCTATGCACCAAGATGTCTTCCACTTGAGAAATCTCAGTGCATAGGCACCATATAATAACACAGGAATTGGAGAAGTAATATCACTGGAAAAGTTATCTTCTCTTTATCACCCCCACCTCAGTAAGAAAGCTCAGAAAAAGTGTTTCCTACATGAAAGGAAAACAATGTTTTGCCCAGAATTGCTCCTTTTTTTGCCTTGATATATAGAGGTGTATAAAAAGGTTGTTGCTTCTCTGACGGGTGAAACAAGGCAGAAAGATTTTAATTTGTCCTGAGAAACTGAGTGTCTGGATACAGGAAAGAAGCAATAACCAATATGGGTTTTAATGCCAGATAGGTGTCCAAAGTGAAGTAGGAAAATGTAGTAAGTGGTTGCTATGAACAGAACACAGGACATTTGCAAGGACATTACAAGAGATCATGTGTAGGAAGAAACTAAGAATCAGACACTTCTGAAGGGGAGAATGACCTTCTAGGTGACGTCTTCCTTTAAAATGGAAACCAGGAAGACTAACAGAACACAGCAAATGGAACATATTGGAGATCCTTGTTATGATACTGTTCTGTTGGATCTAAATGGCTGTATCATATGGAAAACGCACACTGCAATCAATTAAATTTTAGGTACTTTACAAAATTATTTTTTTCCAGGACTGATTGTTATATCTTGATGCACAAAGAATAAATTGTGCTCTACTGGCAGGTTTTCTCCCCTGTGTGCCGACCTGCTGATAAAGCAGGTTCTGCATTGTAATCCCGGTGGGCCAATTGGGGAAGACAATAAGATTACAAAAAGAGAGACACCCATTGGTATCACAAGGAAAAGACTGAAATGTTGCAGTACAGTTTCCTATCCTATGCCACGCAATCTGTATAGACCCTTTGTATCTGGATTAAAGGCCCAACATGTGGGTCTATGGTGACTGTAAATGCAACCCAGGAGCTTGTGGCTGAGAGCTACATATGTGTTGTTTTCCAGCTGAAAGGGTCAATTTACTATAGTGCTGCTTCAGCTTTTTACCAAGTCTGATCCCATATGTACAGATTTAGAAAAATGTAATTGTCCTTTAACCCTTTTAGTGCCATAGGGGTGTTCAATGCACTGCTTAGCAATGTGTTGGGCCCCCTCTGGCACTCATAAGGTTATGTAGGATAGAAGTGAACAGCACTGAAGGGTAACCTTAGTTGTAGGAGACTAGCAAATGGTTCACGGTGTTGCCAGTCAGGAACCTGGTGGACCACTGTATTAGCGAGTCTTGCTGCAGTGATTTTTACAGGAGTGGGCAGGGCTGTTTATTCTCAAGCTCTCTCCTGCGAAAATCGACACCTGTGATTCATACCTCCCAAGTGTCCCTCTTTAGGAGAGACAGTCCTTCTTTTAGACTCAAATCCCTCTGTCTCTCTTTCCCACTCTGAGGTCCCTCTTTTTAGGAGATCAGATTGTTGGATATATATATATATGTATCACATTGCTCTACAGCAAAAAAACTCACATTATTGTTTGTTTAAATGTCAGTATATGTGTTTATAAATTAGTCTGTGTAAATAAAATACTTTGGTCATGTTATAAGTCATTTATTAGGTTATGCAAGTTTGTATAAATAGGTCATGAAATAGCCTAAAAAGTCCTGGAAATGCCCCACCCACCAGCCACGCCCCCAGCAACACCCCCTAAAACACAAGTGTCCCTTTTTGGCAATTTAAAATATTGGGAGGCATGGTGATTTGATGCATGTGGCTGGCCTCCACCACCATAACGACAGAGGCGGGGCAGAGCGCAAACCAGAAGACACTTTGATATATATATATATATATATATATATATATATATATATATATATATATTACAGATAATGTATATGACTGAATTAAGACCCAGAGTACAAGAGAAAAGAAAGTCTGCATTATACAGGAATTCTATAGCTAATTGCTAGGGCGGTGATTTTCAACCAGGGTGAGTATCAGTTTGGTGTACAGACATTCACTTAAGGTTCCCCCTTTGTTTATTTTTTTTTTTTATTTTTCTAAAATATGCTTACAAAAAAGTGAATTTTGAGTTTCAAATATATTTATGAACATTTTTATGCACAATGCATTTTCTTTTGTTATTCTGCTTGTGAGACCTAAGAATAACTTTGTATTACTTCTTAGTACCGCTCATACTATGACAAATTATATTTAAAATCTTAGGGGTGCCTGCCCCGGAAAATCTAGATTGCATGTTAGGGGTTCCCTGCACAAAAAATGATCGAAAACCTTAACGGTCCCATGTAATGTGGGAATTAAGGGAGCAGTAAACGTTTATTTAGAAAAAAAAAAAGGCTCAAATCAAGCACAGAGAAGAACGGATTCACTAATTCACTATGGAAAACAGTATCAGAAACATTCTTGCAGTGCAACAAGGGTCAACTGTGAACTTGCAATTCAATATCTAGGTGCAAAGTGAAATTGGTTACTTATTGGTACATGGGAAATACAAATTGGGATAGGGCTTACAAAACAATTACAAATGCGCTTCAGCTGATTCTCAAGTCCAAAAGAGTAACAGGGTGTTGAGAAAATATCTTGAACTTTACAATTTTCCAAGAAAAACAAAAGTATTCCTCTCATTTGACAAGTTTATGAATGCACTGTATGTTTTGCATGGAATTAATTAGCAAACGGCTTGTGTTTACTGCTTGTAATGAAAATGATTTTTTTCCTATCATGCACCAGAAACACTGAAAGGAGATGGGAGGAAACAGAAAATTGGGGTGTATGCCTAAAGACAAAAGAGGAGCAACTCTGGCAAAAACAACTGCAACAAAAGGAGACATGCACAAATTCCCACTAAATTAAGCTTTTAATCCCTTAAATGCCATGCACTGCCTTCGTGACCTCTCTAACATTCAAGGAGTTAAAGGAACTCAATCACCTAAATATAGCTTTGAAGATTTTGAAATACATTTTGAAATATCTTTGCATTACCCATTTTTATTTAGAAAACTAGGTTTTGTGTTAAGAGTTATAGATTATGCAAATTAGACATTCCAGAGAGGTATCCCTGGGAACATTTGGAAGGAGTTGAACCCAAAATCTTATAAATATTAACTCTTATAGTCCCCATAATATAGATTATCTGCAATATGTCCCTACTCTAATCGAGCAGTTATCCAATCAGTTCTCAAGGAATCATTAAGCCTTTGAGCATACCTGGGAGGCCTCCGGATCTGCCCTGGAGACTTTTTTTGCAGTTAATTATCAGGTCTCCGGGGACAGAGGTTGATTCTTCAGTGTTGGCGAGCTTCTTATAAAACTCTGCCCACTTCTCCTCCTTCCCACTTCTCGCCAACTTCTCCTTCTTCTCCCACCCTGTAATGCCCACTTTCCACCCATTTCAATAGTGTAATAAACTAAATAAAGTGCCTTCCCCAGATAGCCAGTGCATCAACTACACTAGTAAGGATTCAGGTCTATCCTCGCCTTCTTCCATCTCTTGGTAACCATTAGCTGAAGCAAAGCCCTGGTAACTACAGAGCAAAATAAAACAGAAGTGACAAGGAGATTAGAAGTCAAAGACCATGTTCTGTACAGGTACAAGTGGAGTAGCAACATACAAAGAAAAGTATAACTACTGGTCTTATCACAGTGCACTAAAATAGGTATTATTTGTGTTTGCACCATAGTATATGAATCATCAAGACAATGTAATATCTTCCATTGTTCCCTAAATTCAGTAAGTTGCTTAGTGAATGTCAGAAAATGGCCAAGGAATATTTGAGAGCAATATTTATATACATAAATATGGTATAACATGGGACATATCATGATGTCATAGTATCACATAAAATAAGACTGATAAAACAGAAGTTAATTTGTCAGTAATTAAAGCAAATCCATTATATAAATGAAGTTAGCACTAAGTTCTTCTAATATTGTGCTCAAGCCACCATAAAAGCAATGGATATATTCCCCTGACAGCACAGTCCTTCTGCCTTGCTCCTTGAGCAGTATGCTCATTTGGTACCCTGTCTGAAGAAGTATCTAACTGTGGCATGCTGCACTATTGTGCTTGGGCACTTTGGGACATATTTGCTTTTTCAACCCTTGTCTTTGATATATTTCACCTTTAACCCTTTGAGACACAGAAGGGTGTGTGATGTTATTTTGTAATGCGTTGCATATCTCCTGATACTGATGAACCAGCTCAACTACAACTCACACATAAAATCTCAAGAGAGTTCTGCACATTACGGTACCTTTTACTGGGCTCTCCTTCCATAATATCTGGAGTGTTCTGAAGTAGCGTTTCCCAGTAGATTGCTGTATTCTAGCATTGTGCAGTAAAGGTAAAGTACAGCTGCCAACGCGAAGCAGGAGGGCTGGCATGGTGAGCTGAATCCTCCTAGGTGACCTTGGTCCAGTTGTCCTATGGGCTAAATTGTATATATTTGTTTCTCATTATCTGTGTTGTGCTCTTTTCACATTATTGACAGTGAGTAGCATTCTGAAAACCACTGGCAGAGCTGCTATCAAGAACAAGTAGGGCAGACCTCATTTCATGGTTATGAAGCTAACTCTACAAACAGCAGGAAGTAAGGAGAAAGAGCAAGTGTGATTCATTCAACCCACTGAAAACAGCACAAAATCATGAGTGATTCGTGTGCAGATATTTTGGAGCAAATTAAGTGTGCAATAGGTGGGTGGTGCTTTTAACTTCTTAGAGCTCCTCTAACATTTGATGTAGGCCCATATTATATTATTATCCTACTAGTTGAAGAGCCCGTTACACGAGCCACAGTGCCACTGCCAGCTGGTCGCGGGGCAGTCATGCACAGTAGAGACTGCCCACTCCACGGCTGGTACATCGGCAGTCTCTACTGCTCATGACTGCAGCACAGCAGTCTCTACTGCGCATGACTGCGTTGTTACACGTTTTAGTGAATTATTATATAGGATATAATAATTTGCTAGGATGTTTGTCAGAAGCAGTCATGCGCAGTAGAGACGGCGTTAGCTGCAGTCATGCGCAGTAGCCACTGCCCATGCTGCTGTCATGCGTAGTACAGAATGCCTGAACTTGCCGCAGCTGATACAGAGCGGGGTGATCCAAATTCAGACTGTAGTCCTCTCTGCACACCTTTCTGGGACCGCCGTTTGGTCCCAAGAAAGGTGCGCAGAGAGGACTATGGTCCGAATTCGGAGCTCCCTGCTCCATAACAGCTGCGGCGCGTTCGGGCACTCTGTACTCTGAATGACTGCATTGCGGGCAGTGAGCTGAGGCTCTCTGGGCACCAACCGAGGCTGCTGGGTGCATTTTGTCAGTGTTCCTAATTTCTGTTTGACATTTGAATTAATAATACATTTATATTTAATAATACACTAAACATTAAAAGCAAATGGATATCTGGTAACATTTAAATAGACATAATAATTTATATTAGGCGTTATTTCAAACATAACACTTTTCCTAT
This sequence comes from Rhinophrynus dorsalis, assembly GCA_037306005.1. NCBI lineage: Eukaryota > Metazoa > Chordata > Amphibia > Anura > Rhinophrynidae > Rhinophrynus > Rhinophrynus dorsalis. The sequence goes on from CM074721.1 coordinate 403,898,290, forward strand.
CAACATTCTACATTAGTTGCTTCTAAAAAGAAAAAACTGTAACCTGTGTACCCCATACATTGGCAAATAACAGAAAATTACCGATTAATTTAGCACATTTGTAAACAAAGTCTGTTCTGAACTTGGCCTGATTAACTAGGGAGCTGAATTAAAACAGGCCCGTTCTCATTGGTAGTGAGTGAGCCACAGTGAGGCACTACGTAGCCTACAATGAGAGCAGCAACTCTGTGGCAGAATATTGACTAAAACTTTGAATAAAAAATTAATTACTACTTAACCCACTGAGTGCCAGAAGAGTTTGCAATACATTGTGTACTACTCTGGCACGCAAAGAGTTAAATTCTCCAAGTGACATTTTATATACGCAAAATAATATTGTAGTGCCTAATTTCTTTAAGAAAAATGATTAAAAAAAAAATAAAATCTAGCAAACTAATCTGGAAAACAAACCACAGAACAATTAGGCCATATCCTGAGGCAAACTAACTGTACATGTACATTCTCCAAACTGCCATTGAGTTAAATGGGGCTTTTAATATTAGAGAGTTCAAATCCTAAACTCCCAAGCATGCAAATAGGTTAAACTGCCATTGAGTTAAATGGGGCATTGAATATTTAAATGGGTTAAATGGGGCTTTGAATATTAGAGAGTTCAAATCCTAAACTCCTAAGCATGCAAATAGGTTAAAAACCCCTTTAAGCCACTGGTAATTTTCACGTGCCCTCTGTGGTACAATTAGATTGCCAGCAGAATTGATCCACTTGAATCCGTCTCTCTGTCCCTGTAAAGCAGGGTAGTTGTAGTGCATGAGAACCGGATTCCACAGTAGTAATGCCTATCCAGACACAGTGTCATACACGGTCACCCAGAACTGCTTTCACTTTCCAGTCTGACCTTCATAGTGCAGACAGTAATTCCCATACATTTGTCACATGTATATTTCAAAAAGGGAAAGAAATTCAGTAAGAAACAATGTGTTTGGAAAAACATTAAACCTGGTCCTTTGATTCATAATTATGTCACAGGAATCCTGATTTAGGATTATACTCCTGGCAAAATCAGATTAAGGGGTTAATTCATGACTGGAGTAGCAGGGTTATAATCACACACATTTATATTGGTCAAAGCACTTTGAATGTCACTTTAATGTGGTTTTGGAAAATCTCATCATCATTCTACATTAGTCCTATAAAGCGTGAAATTCTCTAGCATGCTATGTAATCTGCAGCTGCCTGACATTAATCAGAGGTGTTGTTGCTTTAACCCCTGGAATACTAGAAATGTCCCCAATACCTCCATCCAAGACGTTAAGGAAGCAGTAGACAACCTTTGGCTCTCTAGCTATACTACATCTCAAATCATCCTTATTCAGCTATTGGCTGGTTGGGTGTGATAGGAGTTGTAGTCTCCAACAGCTGGAAAGCCAAAGGTTGCCTACCTCAGGGTTAAGAGATCCTCAAATTCTGATTAATTTGCATGGTGAATCCCCATAAGCTTTGTGCTCTGTGAACCCAGTAACTCACTCTTATTAATAGATGTGCCTCATGTCATGGATCTGTGGCTCCGACCTTCCTGTGCGTCTGGTTGCATACTAACCTGTGGTCTTTATCCACCAAAACCCCAAGAACCGCAGGAGTTTGATTAACTCTCAGATAATGACCTTCAAGCTGGCACATTAAATCGGACAGAGGGCCCTACGTATTGAATTGTCTAAAAATAGGAGCCATGTGATAGGGAAGCATCACAAAATTGGCAGCCACAGTGCTGTCTCCTAGAATAGGACATAAAAGTATATAGATTTGATTTAGAGCTAGCCAGGTTATTGCAGTGTTCTTGCAAAGTAGAGGACTGAACACATGGAAATTTAGACATGGGGTAAAGTCCACTCCTCCTGGAGGACAGTAGAAGACTGAAAATGGCATGGATCCTAGAAAAGTATAATGTTTAAATCAGAACTTTCTACACTGCTGACTTGAACAGTGGAAAACACTGACAGGGAATCAAGAAATATTCTCAGAGGTGGCTTCTTTAATGTACGTTAACACTATCAGCAACTGCAGGATGTGCGTGATATGGGCTCTTGCCCCAGCAAGGACTATCACTACAACTGGGTGACCCATAATGTTATGTTAGTAACCCCTGAAATCCTTACTTGCTACCAGAAAGTCCCTATCAACACCTACAGGAAACTTAAGTAGTACATTTGGGCACTGGCTAAATATCCATGGCCGTGCTTCTTTATACCATGAGCATTTTTATTTCTTCTGAAATATGCTTTGCTCCTCACACTTCAAACCACAGATTGTTTTTTTAAGATTTTGCTTCGCTGTCGGGGGCATCTGAGGTTGTATTTACCTAATTGTTAGTCCTGCTAAGGAACAGATGATGTTATTATGTCCTGATATGTAAACCATAGAATTCAAAGAGGGTGTACTTTCTTTTTCACACGACTGTAAATCAAATTATTTGCAAAATGAATAGGAAACACAGTCAAGATGTTGACAAGGGTAGAGATGATGATTTATAATTTAAATAATAATTGTGTCCTTCAAGCTTTGCTTTTGGTCAAAGAATTTTCCATTTGCCGTAACTGGAGATATTCCATTAAAAATCGACTGTTTCCAGCTACAATAGTCATTTACAACATTAACAATGTCTGCAGTGTATTTCTGATCCATTTGATGTTACTTAAATGGACAAGACTTGCTTTTCAAAGTGACCCCAAACTTTTTAATGGTAATGTATATGTATACATATATCTATATCTATATATATCTATATATATATAGAAGCTAAATACATATATGAATATAATACATTGGCACCTGCAGGTCTCAATCATGAGTTTCAACTCAGTTGTTTTTTATGAAAAATTGGTCGGTACAGTAAATCATCCTTTTGGACTTTAATGTATTGGGTTTCCTGTATGTGATTAAATTGGAGTGGCAGTTTGGGACATGATTACCACGAATGTGCTGAGCAAGAGTTTGTTTATTCACTAAGCCCTTTTTTTCCCCGCTAGCTACTAGCTGCTGTAACATGTGAACTATATTTCCTGGGGACAATAAAGCAATGAACTGCTGTGGTACATAATTGGAGCTCAAGAAATGACATTCAGTGGATATTATATGTGAGGCACCCTAGGACCTATATTGTGGACTTCTATTGGAACTGGCTTGAGAGGATCAGAAGGGCTGTGAAATATATAAGGTGTATTATATGGGCTTTCCCTGTGAGAAGTTCACGGGAAGTAGCACCTAGCACCTCTATACTTTCTTTTTCGAATGTTTCTAACTTGAGCAACACTTACATTAATATTGAGGCTTCATGTACATGATGTGCTGGATTCACTGCCTGTATGGGCTAATATAGCCCCTCAACTTCGAATATATTGCGCTGTATGGGAGAGACTGAGACAGCCGGCTAAATGTCCGACATCCCTATTAACTGTGTTATGAGGATCGAACGTATGTGGCTGTTCGAGTTTGATGGGTGCTATGTGAGAAAGACTTTTATCCACTAATGTCCAGAGACATTCGATTTTCGAATTGATGATTTATCAGTACCACATTACAACGGCATTGAGCTAGTAGCGAACGGGGATCGAATCTTCTTGTTACCCTGTTTTTTGACTCAGCTTTCAGCCAGCGGAGTCGTGGGGATACTTGTTGTATAGATCTGTATGAATATTATAGATCTAACTAAGGAATTATTTTGTGAGCATGCGCAGCATCTCCTGGTTGCGTGGCGACTGGGATACCTTGTGACGTCATTGTCTCGTGTTTGAACGAATGCTGTAGTTTGGCGCTCGGCGAACACGAGACAGGAGTCAGAATTAGCTGTGAGTAATTTTAATTAATTAATATTGTGAGTAATGCTATTTAAAGATATACTTTAGCACTGCGTTGCCATTTGCCCTGAGGAAGGTCCTTGAGCGGACCGAAAACGTTTGGCTTGAGAATGCAATAAAGTAACACTATATTTGCTACAAGAGCTTCTGAGTGCTGTCTCGTACGAAGCTAGGATCACCCCAGACTGAGTACATTTGAACACTTGATAGATATATATATTATATATCTATATATCTATCACCTCCTTGATCTCGGCTGCACCATGATCACCCATTAAAGGAAATGTCAAAGCTACATTGTACAATATCACTGGTACACAACAGCCTTTAAAGGGGATCTATCACCCCTATACATGTTAGTGCAAATAGTTTATGTAGCGACTACATTTTATAATATTGTCATTTTTTAAATAAAATCGCTGTTTTGCTGAATTTAATCAAATAAATATTGCCCTGCTCCCTTACTTCCTGACATACTGCTATTACCAGCTCTGTACCACAGTCTGTCACTCTGCCTATGCACCATTCCCTCGATCCACCCTCCTCTGATGATGGAGGCTTTCTGCACTTAGCTGGAGTGCTCTCTGGCCAATCCCTTTAACATACATAGAGGATCTATTGTCCAAATGATACACTGACATTTGTGAATATTTTTCATATTACTAGCATATATCTCTTGTTCCGATTGTGAGTTCAAAAGTTATAACTTGTTTTTATACATTGTGGTAAAAAGATGTAATTTATGTCTTAAAGGGATAGTAATGTTTCACAAAAACAGCAGCTCCAATTAATCTTCATAGTATTTGAGGAGAGTGTTATATCAGTACTGTCAGAATTGTGGTTCAAGAGTAATTGAAAGATAAAGTTCCCCCTCCTGCCCCTTTTTCCTAGTGTAAGCCATCTCTTCTCAGATGTGGAATCTGGTTGTAAGACCAGACAGATAACAGCAGGGGACAATCTTCTTCCTATGAGAACAATGAAAGCCCTGACCCCCATGACAAGTTTTTCAGGTTTTTCCCTTATCTTAATTGAAGATTGTCCCTCTCTGAAATCTACCTGGGCACCTCCCTTCTTCTCTGGCTGAGCAGTGTTACATCAGAAAAAAGAGCGTGAGGGGGATACTTTGTCATTGAATTACTCTTGAACTACAGCTCTGACAGAATTGAAATAACACTCTCCAAAGTCCAAATACTATGATGATTAATTAGAGCTGCTTTTATTATGAAACATTACTATCCCTTTAAAGGTTGTTGTGTATCAGCACACTATCAGTGATATTGTACAATGTAGCTTTGACATTTTATTTAATGGGTGATCATAGTGCAGCCGAGATCAAGGAGGTGATTTTTCCTGATTGGCCTCAACGTCACTGTGTCTTCATCATTGCTGGATTTAAACTTGCGGTTTAGTGTATACCTTTTATATCTACGATTAAACACACCTAGTGTGAAACGTGTGAGAAGCTTCTCCCCACCCGGTTTCTGTTTGGTTTTTATGTTGGACAATTAATAAATACCTGATTTTATACTGTCTGAATGGACTTTGCAGTGCAATCTTTTCTTGCTGCTTTAGCATTTAGTGTCCGTGTTTCACAGCCATATTTAAGGACTGGTCAAAAACCTTTTGCTTGAGGTAAAGTCGTAAATTTGTCTTACAGTCAGTATTAAGTTTTACAAAAAGCTTGCTGCCACAATTTTATTTGTTGCTCAGTTTCCATCATGGTGTTTCTGTCCGTTGACATTTCCTGTCCAAGGTAAAACACACTTGTCCACTTCTTCCATGTGCTGCAATTTTCTTTGTAATGGTAAATTTGTTAAACATGCTTCCCATTTGGAACTCTTCAATGAGTTCTTGCAGTTTTTTCAGGACTGCTGGCAAACAGTATAATATCTTCTGCAAAATGTAAGTAATGTATGTAGTCTCCATTAATCTTAACCCCTTAACAACTGGCGCGTCCACGAGCAGCAGGCACTTGGTGACCACGGGGCTTTTTTTTTTTTATCACTTCCGATTCAGGGCTTCCAGAGCGGCGTGCAGCCACGCCGGGAGCCCTAAACTCCATGACGTGCCAGGACTGTCACTCGTCCTTAAGTGCCAGACCAGCGTGACGGTCCGGGTACGTCATCGAACGTGAAGGGGTTAATTCCTTTTTGGTCCCAGTTTAGTTTGCAGAAAATAGTTTTTGGGAGATCGTGTCTCCTTTTCGGATGCCTTTTTCTATATTGATCTGGACTTTATCATTGATGACCTATGCTGACGCTGTTGCATTTTCATATATTGATTGGATTATATTGATTTAAAGGAATAGTAATGTCCAATGAAAATGTTTTGTTGTTTTGCAGATTTTAAAAAAATAAATCATGTGGCGCAAATCCTATTTCTCAAACCTTTATGGTATGAGAGATATTCTCATCTAAAGTTCCCCCTCTCCTGATATCAGCTGTAAAGCTGGCAGAAGGAGATTTGTGTCGGCCGGTAAAAGGCGGCTCTTCAGCAGAGCCGAAATAGTGATATTTAAGAAGAACTACTTCGCTGGAATGGTCTACAAAGTGTGCCTGCAAACCAGGCACACTTTGTAGACTGTTCCAATTAAGTAATTCTTTTCAAATATCGCTATTTCGGCTTTGCTGCAGAGCCGCTGGCTGGTCCCAGGACCAGGATCTTCTGCTGTCAGCAGAGTGCTGACGTCAGGAGAAGGGGAGGGAGGGGGGAACTTTAGATGCGAACACATCTCAAACCATAAATGTTTGAGAGATTAAATTTGTGCCACGTAATTAATTTTTTTTTAAATCTATAAAACAACAAAACATTTTTATTAGACATTAGTGTCCCTTTAAGCTCCATCTATTTCTTGGTTACTCAGGGCATCGATTAGTGCTTGCTTTTTCACTGAGTCAAAGGCTATACATAATGGAAGGTTGTATTCATTATGCCATTGTCTGGATATGGTCCATTGTACTGAAACCTCTCCTGAAGCCTACTTGTTCTGTACGTTGTGCCACGTTAAGCATTGTGTCCATTTTCCTTGATGATAGATTTTTTAAAATATTGCAGACCTCTGGCAACAGGCATACTGGTAGTATACATATATAACGTAAGGTTATGCATTTGGGCTGTAGAAAAAATATGCTATATATACACTAAATGGGAATCCTTATTAGAGAACAATTTAAGAGTACTGATAGATGATAAATGCCACACCAGTGTGCAGAGTCACTGAAATATAAAAAAGAGGCATCGATGCACGGATGCCAATATCATTTTACCTGTATATACATCCTGGGTATGGCCTCATCTAGAATATGGAGTACAGTTTTGGGCACAAGTTCTTAAAAAAACATTATTCAACTGGAAAGAGTGCAGAGACATACAACAAAACAGATGAAGGGATTGGAGGATCTGACTAGCCAAACTGGGTTTGTTTATATTAGAGAAGAAACATCTAAGGGGCGATATGATTATCATTTACAAATATATTCAAAGTCAATACAGAGACCTATCCAGTGAATTATTTAAGCAAAGAGAAAAGCTAAGAATAAGTGGTCACCCATTAAAACTATAGGAAAGGCACTTTTGATTAAAACAAAGGCAGGGATTTTTTACAGTAAGGGCGGTAAAGCTATGGAATATTTTTGTCTCTGGATGTTGTGCTTGCAAATACTGTAACTGCTTTCAAAAAAGCAACGGATACCTATCTAGCTCAAAACAATATTGAGAATTATGACACACTGCTACGTGCAGATGGAATGGACTTGATGGGCGCACCAGCCTCATCAACTACATTACTATATTTTCTCTCTCTTGCTCTATATTATATATACTTTAACTAAAGAATTTATTGCATCTTCAATGTCTGCCAAACATACACTGCCCTGACGAAGGTCCAGTTGTGGACCAAAAATATTTGGCAGCCAAAGTCAAAGTGCAGTGTGCGTTGTTTGGTTTTAGATTGCCCAGGTTGAGCATACTTGTGTACATATTATTAAATATATATATATATATATATATATATATATATATATATATATATATTTAAAGCCATGCTGAGGGAATGGCAAAAAAAGTATGGAGTGGCAAATTCCAAACAACAAAGAGCAAAAAACGTGCATGGATTCGTCAGTAAATCAAGGTGTATGATGTAATTGAAAGAATAAAGCTCCTGAAATGGAAATGTGCAAGACACATAGCTAGAAGACATGACGGTATATGGACTAAAACAATTTTGGAATGGAATTCACTTGATACTAAATGCCCAAGAAGAAGTCTAAAGACAAGGTGGGTAGATGAAATTACCAAATTTGTTGTTACGCAGTGGCAACAAAAGGCACAGGACCGAAGTTGTTGGGGGCTTGCTAAGAATGCCTTCATCCTGCAATGGATTCATCCTGAAGTGGATTCAAATGGCTGAAGATAATGGCCACATCGTCACCTTACACAACCGCTCAGCAGAGGCCTAATTCTTATAAACCTCAGATCAACCCCAACAACCTGGGGCAATGCTCCATAACCTGAAAGGGAACTGGCTGCTTCTTGAGCTCATATGCCTGCCGAATGGTTATCTTAATCCAAGAAGCCACTGTTAGCTTAGATGCAGCATGGCCCATGCAAAGAGCCATCAAAAAGACTGTATGCAATGAAAATGAACATACATGAACATACTTCAAACACCTAAACTCATCCAAAAAGATGATGTTCCTGTTCCTGTCTATTAGATGAAGCTGGACAGAGGGAAGGGGTAACAATTTTGTGGTTGAAGTGAAACCCAGGAATAACCTTAGGGAGGAACCCTATGGGAGTCAACAGAACCAAGAGTCCAAGGTGGAAGACTAGACAAAGAAGGCTTACAAGATAAAGCCTGAAGTTAGGCCACCTGCTGGACTGACACAATAACCAAGAGAAACCCTTTCTTAATGTCTAGAAAAGCAGGGGAACCAAAAAAAGGCTCAAAAGCACCCTTCTGAAGCACCCAAAGAACCAGGTCCAAATCCCATAGAGGAAGGGGACTTTAAAAGACCGGGTAGGCATGAGCCACCCCTGGACAAATACTTGCACATCAGGTAGTAAGGCAATATACCTCTGGAAAAGGAGAGAAAGAACAGACATGAGCCCACTTGATTCTGATTTTCCTCAGAACCCTGGGAATCAGGGGAACCATAAAAACATACACCAGAGGAAAATGCCATGGAATGACTGTCTTGTCAAGTGTGAGAGCAAGAAGATCCCAAGACCTGGCACAGAACTACAGAATCTTGTGGTTCAGCCAAGAGGCCATTACGTCCACCATTGGGAGACCCCATAGACAGACCCCTGAATCTCATCCCAAGAAAGTGAAGGAGCTGGGACAGAACTATAGATAATTACTAAAGAATGAAAACCCAACAGTGTTGTTCCTAAACAGACATGCAGGACTGAATCTGAAGGCACAAGATCTCCTCTGAAGGAGACTTTAGTAAAAGGCTACACAGATACAGAGTGAAAGATATCCATTGAGAGCAGATGTGAGCAACAATAAGGTGCAAGGATTCCATTTTAACTGTGGAGTGAGCACAAAACTGTTGAAGAATTGCAAGTCCAGAAGAGGACAGCATCTGTTCCTCCCTACTTTCCTACTTTTTCATTTATAAGATTTTGCGATGTGTATAACTCTATTACATGGCTCCACAACAATCACACTCCCATTATTTTTTTGTTTAAACATATTAGATTTAGTTTATAAATAGAAATTTTTTATGAACATATTTTCTTTTTTTGATTTATTAAAAAAGAAAAAAAAAAGAAAAAAAAAAGTTGCTTTTAGCAGGTCAGAAATGGACCTGCATCCAGCCAGCCTCCAGCACTGAAGGGGTTAATACCCCCATATCCTATATGATTTTTTTTTTTTACTATGTGTCTGCTCTCTGCTTCTCTCTCCCTTACTTTAATAGTAAGGAAAAGAGAAGCACAGAGCAGACACAAAGGCAGAGTGTGAAGCACACTGCCTTTTTAAATCAAAATGCCGGTACATGTGATAGCTCCTGAAGAGATCAAGTGAACCGGCAGAACAGACAAGGACTGAAGCGGAGCGCTCCAGTCCTGGAGCGCTCAGTTTCAGCCTGAAAAGCATGATAGCAGCATGCACCAAGAAGCACTGCTATCGTTTAACCCATGACGTGCCAGGACTGTCATAGGTCCTTATGGGAAGTGCACCCATGATTGTCCTGGAATGTCATGGGTCGGTAATGGGTTAAGACTTGTGGCATATGCCAGCAGCAAGGCAGTATTCTTGGTCAAGACCACTTCAAACAATAAAAAACAATATTAATATGCTCATATTAACAGCATTCCCCCAACCTGAAACAACTGTTGGTAAACAGCTCCCTAAACAGTGCAAAAGAAAATGTTACATCCCTCTGCTTATAACAGATGTGAAACCTGTCCTACCAAAGCTACAACATCAAGAGCATATTCTCCTGCAGATTATCTAATGTCATCTACCTCGTTATGCAAGTGAAATGTCCTATCACATAATTGTACGTAGGTGAGATTCAACAAATGTTAATAAAACAAATTAATTTGCATACTGTAGACCCAATGTTAACCCCTTGAGGACCGTCAGCGCGGACACGCGGCGGTCACTTAAGGACCATACAGAATTTTTTTTTTTTTTTATTAGAATCCAATTCCGGACTCCCTGAACAGCATGAAGCCACACGGGGAGCCCAGAACTTCATGACTGTCCAGGACCGTCATGGGTCCTTAAGGGAACACAAGCCATGACAGTCCTGGACAGGCACGGGTCCTTAAGGGGTTAACAAAAAGATAAAAGATATGCCTGTCAGGGAACATTTATGCAAAAAATGGATATCAGTATGACTGACCTCAGGGTCACTGTACTGATGGAAAACTTTTAGACAAAGACAGAAAGATCTGGAGTACAAGCGGATGACGAAGTTTAACACACTGAAATGTGGCCAGAACCTTGACAAGGGATATACATCACATTATTCCACAGAATACACATTTTTCCCACAAATTCAATATACCCTGCCATTTTTCCCACAAATTCAATATACCCTGCCACACTGACCATATTGAAACAATCAACACTTAAAGGAGAGAGACTTATATCAGTTGGCCACATTTCACAATGGGAGATGGATTTTAATCTAGACTATAAAAGATGCCTCTACTCAAATCTAAGGAGTAATTCAGAGAGAAACTGGTAGAAGTGTAACTAAAGGGAGTGTAGTTGTTCCGGAGCCCAGTATCCAAGGGGGCCCCATGCCTCCAGTGTCTAATAGGTTCCAGTTATGCCTCTGTAAATAGATTTGTGTTGGGTGGGGCAAAAATTTTTCCACCTGGACCTTGTAATAAGTAGTTATATCACTGGAGACTGGTGATAAGATTGCCACCTGCAATGCAGTCCAAAGTAATCAAGTTATATATGAGGTATTCAGTGATTATTCTATAACATCCCTGATTAATCACATTTACTCCACTAGTCACCTGCATTAGATCTTATACATCAAAACCTTGTAAAAAATAATATTTTAACAAGGGTCCACATATAGGATCCTCATGGTTTTTACTTTCTGGGGGGTAGGCAAAATGTGTTTAGGTTTTCATTAAATGTACACTAATTTTTTATACATTTTACAAGAATGCATGTCTGCGAGGAAAAATATGAGGTTATATAAAAAATATACATTCATGCATGTTGTAGAGGTTAATATGGGAATTTAAGCATGCATGTGATAGGCATAGGCTGTCCTGAACATAAGACAAGACCAGGGACCAAGGTTTACAGTAGGAAAATTGGCAGACTAGATGGGCCGAATGGTTCCTATCTGCCATCTTATTGTATGTTTCTATGGTCACCAGGATAATTGGGAAGCGAAAAATATAATAGAGTAACCAAGCAAAATCTTTGTACATCATTGCTACTACTAGAAATAATGATAAATGGGTAGTGAAAGTAAACTTGTCTCTACTGTAGTTTATAGAAAGTTGTTCTCCATGGCTGGAGCTCTCAGACATAATAGCAGCTGTGCCACTATAATTTAGCAAGTTAGCACTTTGCTGTATAATAACTTTTGAATGTGACAGCTCCCAAATGTAAAAACATCCTTGCTTTACTCGTCAAGAAAAGTCAAACAAAATATGGAAAAGTCAAACAAAATATGTATCATACCAAGTGTTATTATACCACTACAAGAAGCGTACCAATTATCCACTGTACAATTGACACCAATTCTGTTTCAGTACATATCATTTCAGAAACAACTGTCTATTCTGGGAGCTGTATCTTAAAAAGATAGCAATGTCCAAAAAAACATACAAACAAACAAACAAATATCCTATGTACACGATTGTTCAAATTAATGCATAGCATATTTTAAAATCGCTGTAGAAGAAATAGGAAGAGAGACAAAACAAGGGGCGCCCCCTGTGTATATCAAATTTTAATAAAATGTACCACCACCGCACCCTATAGTGCGCACTCACAAAATAAATGTGTCAGCTACAGCTTATACCGATACCGACAAGCTGAGCAACTGGAGAATTGGTGAACTGTCCCCAGACACAGTTAATTGTAGGCAGCTCCCTGGTCACGCTCTCTCTAGGTGGCAGAACATGGATAGGAAAACATAGAAACACAATAGGGGTGCCTATAGTGAAGTACGTTTTGATGAATAACCATAAAAAACAATACAAAATAGATGCACTCACGTTTTAATATTGTCAGTGCTCTATTATCAGAGTCAACTGACTAACTGGCATACGGAGAGATTATCCCGTCTCCGTTCAGGATTCCCCTCTCTCTCTCGGTCTCGATGTATCGATATTTTAAATCTTCCAAATGATAATTTAACAGGCGGAATATCTTTGTATCAAAAATTTGTTAAAATGATAAATAATTAAAATTGACCGGCTCTTAATTGCTTATACTGACACATATTGTCCCTCGGTGCAATCCGTCTGGAGTGGCTTTAGGATCTTTCTTTATGTAACTGAGGGGTGGGAGGTGCAACCTTTTAAATAAAATTTGAAGAACACAAAAGTAACATGATTTTAAAATATGCTATGCTTTATAACAAATTACTATGAAGAAATATTTGCATAGTTTTTTTGGACATATCTCTTATTATTTGTGTGCCAGATGGGTTCCTAATGCATTGCTTTCCAATGGGCGACCCTCTGCCTGTCATTCTACAACAGCTTACAAAAACACATGGCTACATTGTGTGTTTTTAGCCAGTATGAGTTAGACTTGAAAAAGGCAGCATCCCTCTCAAAACCTTGTCTCCATAATTGAGTGTTAGTCCAATAAAAAGGTATTATATACAATGCTTCATTCATTTGTCCTCTACACCTCTGGACTAACACTGCTAACCTAAACTAAACATATTGTATAATATATACATACACACAAAAACAAAAAATTTGTAACCCCTTAAGGGCGAGATAGGTTTGCAACTAAGGCCGGGATTCATCAAGGTGTGAATGGATTAATGCACAGGAAAATCGAAGGATTTATCTGCGTATTAACCATTCGCCCATTCAGCAACTTTCAGATTGTATCTGGCCATCACTTACCGTAAAATCTCATAATATGCACCTGTGTATAATACGCAGGTGTATATTATGTCCAAGATTTTAGGGGAAAACAAGAGTGCCTATGTATAATATGCACCCTTGTTTTCCCCTTACTAAAAAAAAAAAAAAAGAAAAAAATGTTAGAGCTTTCAGCTCCCTCCCTCTCCCAGCATGATCCGGTGACAAAGTAAAACTTACTTCTTGAGGCTGCACTACAATATTGTTATGGTGTATCTGAAAAAGATCCCTCTCTCCCATCTTCCCTTGCATCTGCCGCCCGCTTCCTTCAGTCGGTTTTCAGGACTTTCCTCCTATGGTATTGCCCTCTGAGGATCTCAAGGTCCTGAAAGCCAATTGAAAGAAGCGGGTGGCAGATGCAAGCGTGCTGCCTGCAGGGAAGATGGGAGAGAGGGATGTTTTTCAGATACACCATAACAATATTGTAGTGCAGCCTCAAGAAGTAAGTTTTACTTTGTCACCGGATCTCACTGGGAGAGGGAGGGAGGGAGCTGGAAGCTCTAACATTTTTTTTTTTTTTTTTTTAATTCTGAAAGAAAACTCTTGGGTAAAATATGCACCCCCACTTCACATAAGGTGAAGAGGGGTAAAATTGTGCATATTATACCCAAGATTTTACTGTATTCTTAAATAAGCGATGGCCAGATAGATCCGCAAATGTGGTCCGCTAGCTTCAAGCTGGTGAATCCCATTTGAATGTATGGAAAGAGCACACGCATACACATTTTCACTTATGTGTATGCGTGGGTTTTCCCCCGGACTGAGCAATTTATGCAAATTTTCCCTGTTTCACATAAGCAAAGCAGGAAAACAAGCAAAATCACTGATGTATATCCGAAGGTATCCATCAATGATCGCAGCAAAGAGCAGCGTATCAGATATGCTGCTCTTCCAGCAGTTTGATGAATCCTGGCCTAATTGTTTCACAATATGCGGAGCACCTCTATGGTCCTTAAATAATTCATTCAATGAAAAAATTAACAGAAATCAAGAGAGACACAGTTACTTAGAAACCGTATATTTGTAGAAAATATTTTGTATATAAAGGACTTAAATAAATTATGGAACACTATGTACATATGTAAACCTCAATATGATACAAAAGAGCGCAAACTCTTTGGTATAACATCATGCGCACAGAGAAATTTGTACTTTTCTAAAGCACAAAACAAAAGCTGGACATTTTATATAAATCTAATCTAATGTATACAAGTACCTGAAAGACAATGTTTCTCTTACTAAAATAATAAAGAGATTGACATTTCTAAATATATATATATTTACTTATATATACCTCATAAATGGCAATATCTTTGCCTTCTGTAAATACAAAATGAATGACAATAAATCAGAATTTGCTTTTAGAACATTGAAACAGAATATAGGCTTTAAACAAACATGACCTTAAACAGTACAAAATGAAGGGACAATGCAGCTTACTTTTTTCCAGAAATGACAATCCTCACCTGTTTCATAACAATTTTTGCAAATCTGCAATATGTGATCTGACATACAGCAACGTAAGAATATTCACGGACATTCGATGTGTTCATTAACCCATTCAGAATTCTTCCTACCAAAAATGTACTGCAAATCTAATTATCTGTGCATAGCACGCGTTGCACCTAAGCAATCTGAGGAAAAACTCTTTAACCTTTGAGTGCCAGAGATATCCACTGCATTGCCATAGCAATCTGTTGGATACTCCTCCTGCCCTCAAAGGGTTAAAGGAGCTGAATTACATGAACAGTATTACATTACCTGAGCTGCTTTGAAATGTTAGCTGCGCCTTCAGTCTCCCAACACCTTCTTAAAGGAGCAGTAAACTTTTTTTTATGAAAACACTAAACACCCTACAATATAGATTTTAAGTAAAACAATGGTACTCTTACTGCTGAGAGATGCATATTTCAATGTGCTTTCTTACATTAGCAGTGCCCTCTAGTGGCCAAATTCTAATTAGATATTCTGTTACATTCTAATGGAGAGGAAAGTCAGTGACTTACAGTTGTCCATAGAATGTGATAGAAGCTGCCACGTCACTTCCTGCAAGTTAGAACTTCCAGGAAGTAAATACATTAAATTCACATCTGGATTATTTGAACTGTTATAACATTTGAATAAAACAACTGACAGCAGTGGGAGTGCTCTTGTTTTACTCAACAGGAAAGGCTCATTAATATTTAGGTTTTCATAAAAAAGTTTACTGCTCCTTAAACCCTCTGAGTGCCAGGTGTCCAAGGCATTGTACATCAATATATTGGACACTAAAGGGGTATTGTTTTGTTATTTTGTTTCAGCATTACTGCCGCTTCACCCTTCGAGCACTATAAGGTGTCCAGAGCTTCCCTTTATTGCAGAACAGCAATTTAAATGTAATTTTGTAGGTCTGAAAAAGATCCATGTAGTAGTTTTTTTTTTTTTTTTTTTTCATAAATGCTCTGCATTAAAATTACGGTTTTTCATACCCCAACTGGCACTCACAAGGTTAAATGCAAATAAACATTATATAAACCTAAATAAAGTGATGCTTTGCACTGCACCAAACTAGTAGCCTTTGAAAAATGTCAGGTAGGCTAATGACTTCGGTCTTTTACAACATGAAAGCCTGTCAGTGCCAAGCATGACTGTAGGTTACAATCCTATATAATAAAATGCCAGAAATTTTGTCACGATGCAGTCATGCACAGTAGAGACTGCTTGCGTTCGGCCAGTCTCTACTGCGCATGATTGCATTGTGTGAGTGAGGCAGTGCAATCGTGTGGAGCAGTGAGGTAACGATAGTATGCAGATCAGGTCCGGGTAATGATAAGAGGATGGTCCTGCTCTGCGTACTGGCGTTACCTCTTTGTTCCACGGCCTGTGCACATGGGCTTTTACACTAGTCTTTTAATAAATGTGTTTATAAAACATGTTCAACAGCATATGCAATGGTACATGGTTCCCATTAAATTGGGGATCATTGCTATTCTAAAGACTGATTCCGTGCCCATTTTCCTCTTTACTGCTTTTGGTGCGGGAGTGGGCAACTTAAGGACACCTGTTACAGACTACATTTCCCATCATCTCCAGACATCCAGCTCTGTAGTGCACAGCAGCTGGAGGGAAGCAGGTTGCCCACCCCTGTTTTAGACTTTTGCCTCTACAGTGCATGTTCTCCTGGCACTAAAGAGACAAACAAAATAAAAGATTACATATGCCCAGAATACAAAGTACCATGCCAACCACATAGTAGCATATGCCATAAACAAAAACAGAGTGAAAAGCAAGTGGAATGGCATTGTAAACTCTTAATAGGCTAAAGGACTAGGAATCACATTTCCTGTCCCTCTTAGAAAATAATATATTTACCTCAACACTACCAGTAGGGCCAGCAGCAAACTATTTTGGCCCATATGCCAGCAGAGGTAATGTTGGGTAGAGTACGTCAGCAGACGCCCCTTGGATCCTAGAGATGTGTCCAAGGTATTGTGGCAATGTCACAGCTCTAGTATTCAAGGGATTAAATGGTTAAATAGCTATTTACAATACATAAAGTTAAATATATGAATGGTTATTAAGGCCTGTCCACAATGGAAGGAGAATCCCTAGTGCAAAGAACTACATGCTTCTTGTTAAACAAAACGGTAATATTTGAACCAGGTGCAATTTTCTACATAACTAGACTTAAAATGTAGGACTAATGGCCTGACAAATCGGATTTTTTGTTTTTATTTTTTAGATATATTGGAACTCCAGTATCTACAGAACAAGTTACTGGGTAAATGATACTCCCAATAAGGTCATCATGCAATCATAGAACACACAAATGTATCACACACTTTCTAGGAATTTGAGGGAAAGAAACTTTCACTAAACGTATTCTACTCGATGTAAAAGTAATGGACCTTATGTACTGCATTAAGTACAGCAGTTCTGCAGCAAACCAAACACTGTAATTTAATGTAAATTAACATTCTCTAAATGACTATTGTTTTAAATGGGGCTTTTAAAACCTTGAATGCTAGAGAGGTATCCAACACATTGCTTTGCAATGCATTGGGAATCTCTCTAACATTCAAAGGGTTAAATACATTAAAAGACTGGGGAATTTTTATTTGTTTCCCATAATGCAGTTAGTATGCTTTAGAGTTGCTTCACTTTATACAATACAGGCTCATTTACTGTGAATCTTTATATGAGAGTCTAGTGACCCACCAACTGGCTACAGTAATGATAAAATAATTATAGAACTAACATTTTGATATTTATCTGAATGGTTGGTTATATAATTGTGCATTACACAATGTGCTGCAAGCCACTTTAGAACTTAAGAACTTATATGACTTATGAGACCATTATTGACATAGCAAGATGACAAAATGAATGTAAATGGGTATCCCCTGAGAAACACGGCTTGCTTGGTAATTCATGAACACACACACCCCAATCAGATTACAATCACATCCTTAGAAAAATAAAATATCAGACTCTGGCAATAAAAGGTTTATGGGTCAGTAAGGTCTGCAAATGGATTAATGTTCCCTGGTATAAGTTTCATTTTTGTTTTACTTGGCTGCATTCAAAGTTTACCTTTGTTTTAACCCTTTGAGTGCCAGAGTGGTATGCAATGCATTGCTTCGCAAATTCATTGCATTCCCCTCTGGCACTCAAATGGTTAACTGTTTGGGCAAGTCCTTCTCTGGCACTGAAAAAGTTAAACAAAAGACTGCAGCCATTTGCATTCAACTCAACTGACAGCTTGTTCTGTTCATCTGGGGGGTAATGTGAATCAGAAATCAACCAGTTGTGAAATGTAGCCAATGAGATGGTTATGGATAGAGAGGGATAGCTCAATCTGAGCCAATAAGTACTTGTTCACTTATGTCTTCACAGCACCTAATTTCACATTCAAAGTGCTGAGAAAGGCTGACACAGAACAATGACATTCATCCTGTATTATTAGGAATGTATTAAGTATCAACCCTGAACCAATCTGGCATTCAAGGAGATTAAGGACCTTATGCAGAAAGAAAAATATGAGCAATTCAAGTGGAAACCAACTGCACCACAGAGGGAAATGCAAATCCTATAAATTATAATGGAGTTTTTAACCCATTAAATGCTGAAGAGGTCTCCAACGCGTTATGAAGAAATGTGTTTGAGTTCTCTCTAGCATTCAGTGAGTTAAAAGTCCCATTTAAACTGGATGCATTCCCTTAGATATATAACGGAGGTCACTTACAGGCTGAATAGATTCAAATGAGAATTATAACGTGTAAAATACATAAATTATCCCAAAATCTGCACAGCAAGAGGTATACTGAACTCCATCTTAGGTAAAGCTTATTACCATGTTAACCACAGGAAGGGACAAACTAAGTTTTAACTGACAACATGGAGTTCCGTATGTTTCTTACTGTGCATCTTTTAGGATAAAATATAAATATATATATTTTCACATATATATTTATACTCATTCTTTGAACCATCAGAAACTATATATTATATTATAATTATTTATTCTGAGTCTATTTAACCCTTTGAGTGCTTTGCAATGCGTTGCATACCCCTCGGGCAGTCAAAGGGTTAACTTCAATTCTATTTAAGGGTTCAGTTCAATTTAAATCAATGGGGATTTTTCATTTGTTCCCTATGGTGCCTCTGGTTTGCTACAAAATAGCTTGTCTCTTGATCTCTGCATCAGACCCTCAATGTTTATATGGTAGTGCTTCCATTTTCACTCCATACAACTTAAAATGAATCTGCCGACCTGTTTCATTCTGTATAAAGCTCACTAACTTCAGAAACAGGATGTGTTAGAGTCCAAAGGAAAGCTATAAAAATACATTAATTATTTCTTGTGCTGATAAATACTCAAAGGATGAAGGAAGCCTTTAACTCTTGAGTTCAAGGGAGGTATCCAAAGCATTGTGTTGCAATGTGTTGGATACCTGCCTGGCACTCAGAGGGTTAACCCCCTGGTTGCTAGAGAGATGTCCAACACATAGCCCAGATTACTAATAATGATAATCTGTAGGGAAGCATAGGTCAACAACAGCAGCAGCATTACTGAGCGTTAACACGTTTACAGTTTCAAATGAAAAAATCTAACTTTTGAAATTGCAAATGTGAAGGAGTCACACTTTGAATGTCAGAGGGGTGTCCAGGGCATTGCAAAGTAATGAGCCTGACACCCCTTTGGCGCTCAAAGGGTTAATTCTTGAATATCCAAATGTGAACAGATATGGATAACATTTGTATAAACTGTACAAAAACTGGTTGCAAAACAGAAGCCTGACAGAGAGCAAGTGTAAGTCAACATTCAACAATATTGGAAAGTCTGGTGGATTGTCCATTGATATAAACCAATGCATTTAACCCTTTAAGGAGCACAGGAGTATGCAACTCATTGCAAAGCAATGCGTTGTACACCCCTCTGGTCCTTAAAGGGTTGACATTCACAGAAAAGTCTTAAAACAGTTGTAGGTCATAAAGAAATAAAGTTAAGTCTACAGTGCTGTGTTATTTTTAGAACGCCTGTGTGCCTCTTTCACAGTAAGTAGTTGTGTGTGATTACATTATTCTGATATAGTGAGGCTGTTCTGATCTGTTTGGAACCCATGTATCATTTCCAAGGGAACTGCAGAAATCTCCATGTCCAGATGAGTAAATGGTGCATGTTTGGGACGTTTCAGGATTTCTGTCAAAAACAAGATTATCCTTCGGTCTCAGGAGACTTAGAACACCTCGTTAAATGAGGGACACAGTGCAAAATATGGCCACAGCTCAAAATAAACTCAAAAGCCTTTTACCAAATGGTATGAAAGAAATCACAATTTTGCAGATTTGTCGATGCTGAAACTGTTAAAATTCTCTGCTGTCTTCTTTCGTAGATTTTCTATCCAGCTCGTACTGCTCAGCATTGTTTTAGCCAAGCCTGAGGAGGTATGTGGTTCATTTAGTCTCATGTTTTTCCCAGAGGTAATCAGTTCCCCATAGCCTTCTTGATGAGAGAAGGCATATCCGGATCTTCTGGAGCTCGTTCTGTGCACTCTACGCATAGGGTTCTCTAATGGTTTCCTTCTCTTTTTAGCCTGCTGCAGATATCGCACCTTAAAAAAGAAGAGCAAAATACATTAAAAGTTGTCGATGTTCTCAGTAGAATGTCATATGTAATGTTTTAGGGTCCATTTAATCACAAACAGTTTATTACACTTACTGTGCATCTAACCATTTTCATTGTTTTGGTGATTTTTAAAATGCTGGTAAAAAAAGTACACAGGGATATTTCGGAATGCTGCTCTTCCAGCAAAAAACATCCCACACACTTGAAAGCACTGGAGGTCTACTGTCTGTCTTGTTTTAAAGGATCAATAAAGTTCTATTACGAATAAACAATAAACAAGCAGATAAGATTACTCCCACTGCTGACAATTGTTCTATGCAAAAATTATAACACTTCAAGCTTTCACATTGCAGTGGAACTGTTACTATCCCATTCTATGGAAAAAAAATGTATGTACACCAGGAGGCATATGCGTTCCGTACCCCTCTGGCACTCAAAGGGTTAATGTAGGAAAAGAAAAAAGTGGTAACTGTGGAACAAAGCAGCTTCCACAAGTGACAAGTAGCAATAATGCTACAACGTATTATGTCATAATAAATGTCTACTACTCCTTTAAAATATTGACCTTTGTCCATATTTGATTCAGGATCTACACTCTCAGCCATATTGTATCATTCAGACTTGTCACAATACAGGTCTCCCTATGCATACTAAGAAGAAATGGCTCAACTATAAAGAACAGTGATTTAAATTGTGATTTTAACTTCCTGAATACTAGATGCTAGAGTGGTCTCCCACACATTGCAGACCTCTTTAGTATTCACCAGGTTAAGCTCCCCTTTAATCCCTTAAGGACAATGAGGTCCAGGGGTGGGGCACTCTAGAGGACCAGGGCACTTTTTTTTTTTTTTTTTTTTTTTTTACGTAAACGTGATCAGTGCTCACAGACTTGCCAGGACAATCACAGGTCCTTAACACTTGAACAGATGTGATGGTCCTGGCACATCATGTGTTATAAGGGGTTAAATCAATGGTAATTTTTATTTCTCCTCTATTGCTTCAGTTCTTGTGCCGATTTACAGGTGTGAGGTCTTATCTTAATTGTATCCAATATACCCCAGTTCTACAGTGTTCTTATCTATAGCCACTATTGTACAGGGCTAAGGAATCTGCTGGTGCTTGTCATATGCTGCTCTCATTGCGGCTTGCATAGCAGTCTCCAGAAGCATTCATCTTAAGCAGCGTTATGAAGTGCAAATCTTAACATGTAACACAGATAGTGTCACTCAACCCCTTGGATGCTAGCTTTGTGTCAAACACATTGCAAAGAAATGTGCTGGAAAGATCTCTAGAATCCATGAGTTTAAAATGTATAGCCTTTATCATACCTGGGAACTCTCTCTCTTCTGGAGTTCCTGGATGGGATTATTCTGGTGCTGCTGGGGGATATAAGTGATGTGAATTGTGGCAAAAAGGGGTGGGGCTTACTGGTTGCATCCTAAAAGCATGAGGAAGAAGGAGAAGTGGGGGGAAGTGGGTGGGAAGGAGCAGAAGTGGGCAGATTTTCAGAGGAAATTCCCCACATCTGGAGAATCAGCCCCTGTCAACGGAGACTCGGTAATGCACTGTCAAAACCGTCTCAGGGTCAAATCCGGAGAGTTCCCAGGTACAGTCATTATCCTACATCCATTGATTGCTTTGAAACACATGGATATAAAAAAAACAGGAATCAGCTCATGAATGAAGAGCACTTTAAACTTAAGTACAGGCCTAGTCAATTGATGAACTGTAAGAGGGAGATACACTAAGGTTTGATAAGGGTCCAGTTTGTCAACATGGTGGTGAACTACACAATCAATGTATTGTGGTATGCGCTAAGGTGTCCTTGCCATCTCATCCCTGTGACTACACCTCATATACACCATCACCATGCCTTCTTCAGGTTACAATGTTGCAGTGTCTTCTTTACCAGTGGCTCTTTTGCATTTTGAAATGTAGCTTAATGAGCCATAATCATATTCCTAAGGGTGGGTTATTATGTTAATGGCTATTTGCAACATGCACTAAGCCCAGATACCTGGAAATGCTGTCAGAGCTTGCAGAAACAAATCTGCCTCCCTGAGGATGGTGAATTTGGGATTTTCCTATAGCTTTCTACACATCCACAATCAGTTTACATGTTAGACACAGTAGCAAACATCCCTTAACCCTCTGGGTGACATTGGGATGTAAACACCGGACTCTGCCATGCCCGCACGCAAGGCAAAGAGAGTATAGCTGAGTTCTGTGTTTACATAATTGAGCCAGTTGGCTGCAGTCTGCAGTTTACATGTAACAGTTGATCTGCTGGTT
Source organism: Rhinophrynus dorsalis (assembly GCA_037306005.1). NCBI lineage: Eukaryota > Metazoa > Chordata > Amphibia > Anura > Rhinophrynidae > Rhinophrynus > Rhinophrynus dorsalis. The sequence goes on from CM074721.1 coordinate 403,921,135, forward strand.
CTCTGTTTTCCTGAATCAGCTGCTAAGTGGCTGGGGCAGGGGACTGTGAAGTGTATAGCAATGCTTTCCAATCCTTATGGCACTCAAGAGCCTAAGGGGGGCTGCTGCTGCTATTCTCGAGGCTGATGTATGGCAACGTGATTTGTATTCACCATAGCAAAGTGTTCTCCACACATTGCCAGACACACTTCACCACTGCACTGAACCTTAGTGAATCATTCCCCGGCTGTTGGCACTACAACTATCACCACCCCCAACCAACCACTGGCTGGTTGGGGATGATGGAAATTGTAGTTCCAACAGTTGGAGGTCCAGCAATTGACTACCCCTGCTTTAGTGTATTTTAGATGTGGGATCTAGTGCCTTTGCCAGGTTCAGTCATGTGATCTCTCCTAAACAGTCATATGGGGAAGCTACAGTCTACTAGTTTTAGCCTATTTACACCATTCTCAGTGATCTTATGGAAAGTTTCCTTGGAATCAAGCACTGAGGAGAGGGCTCCCACATTTGAACTTACCAATGGAACCTTCAGCTTTTGTACCAACAAATAGAACAGATTAGAATTCCAGAATCAGAAAGAAGGTTCACGGAATTTACATAGCTATTTTTCAGAACTCTTTCCATGTGCAGCTGTAACAGAGAGCTGTTACAGGGAGTCGTACATAACATTCTACTACTGAAATATGGCTACATTGATAGTACAGACTAGAACATTATTTGATTTTTTTTCAACCTAAAACCTTCATGAAAATATGGATATGTCATGTATGTTTAAACTAATCTACCAAGGTGGATCATTATTCAGCAGGTTTGACCGAGATTATGCTAACTAACCTGGCACAGCATGGATTTCTCTTACCTTGTCACTTAGTGTTGGAGTCAAATCCACCTTGAGGAATCGGAACGTTAGCACAGGCATGACACAAATCACAGTGGTCAGGAATATAACAAGCCAAACACTTTTTTGACTTAAGGAATTTCTGGCATTTCCTGTTGATATAAAGAGGTAACAAAATATTTTTATTTGTATCTTCATAAAGGACAGTGTACAAGTTATGCAGATCTGACAATGTATCTTTCCTAGTCTACACATTTAATGTATGGATTGTTAATCTATTATTTATTTGATTAGATTAAAGATTAACATGATAAGTAAAATTCAGCTGTATTCACATACACGCTGTATTAAAGGGATAGTAATGTTTCATAATAAAAGCAGCTCCAATCAATTTTCAGAGTATTTGGGCCATAGAGAGTGTTATTTCAGTACTGTCAGAGTTGTAGTTTAAGAGTAATTGAATGATAAAGTATCCCCCTCCTGCCCCTTTTACTGATGTAACACTGCTCAGCTCAGAGCAGCAGGGTGGTATCCAAGTGGATTGCAGAGAGGGACAATCTCCAATTAACAGAGGAAAAACCTGAAAAACCTGTCAATGGGGGCAGGGCTTTCATTGTTCTCACAGTAAGAAGACTGTCCCTTGCTGTGAGCTGTCTGGTCTGTGGACCAGATTCCACATCTGAGGGTAGGTAGCTTACACTAGATAAAAGGGGCAGGAGGGGATACTTCATCATTCAATTACTCTTGAACTACAACTCTGACATTATTGAAATAACACTCTCTATGGCTCAATCACTATAAAGATGAATTGGAGCTGCTGTTTTTGTGAAACATTACTATCCCTTTAACGTATACATGAGTTAGTATTGAATTTGTAATCACTCTGTTTAACCCTTTAAATCAAATGAATAAATGCTCAGAATATGACAATCATGACAAAAAAGGAGCAAAGTTTGTAGTGAGACCTAGTTAGAGGAGAGACAACTTTCCATGATGTTATTCTAAGGGAATATTCCAATTGTTCTCAAGCAGAGTGCAGAGGCATTTGGTGTGCTGTGGGAATCTGCTTTCCTTGAACACAATGACAAAAGTGTGGGGTGCTGTGTATCAGATGTCCATTTATGGAAATTGTTATGCAACATATACTTCTTTATATCATTTTATTTGTATGAATAATTATTTTATTTATCTGTCCCCTTCATTACATACTTCACAAATGGCCTACAATGCTACTAGAGGTGCCAATGTACTAGGCGTAACTTGATTAAAATAAAAAGATTGAGGCCCTACAGAAAAACTCAATGAAGAGAGTTTTGTAACTTCAATTGTCTTAGTGCCCAAGAGGTTATTGGGTCTCATTTATAATCTGTATACCTAACTGTATCAGCCAGCATTTCACGTATAGAAGGAGGTATATATATATATATTCCCCCAGTTCCCAATGATTTAAAAGTTCTTGTAATCCTTTGAATGATAGAGTAGTTTCCAATGTATTGCAATAGCATCTCTCTAGCATCCAATGGAGTTAAACTCTCAATTTAAAGGGATAGTAATACTTAAAATGTAAAAAAAAATATGTTGTAGGGTTTATCCCCCTGAGTAAAACAAGAGTACTCCCACTGCTGAGAGGTCTTTCATTCAAAAGTTATTAATTTTCAAAGTTGAATTTTTTAGGTGCAATATCACAGTGGCCTGAAATTGTACAGTGGCGCTGTTGCTACACCATCCTATGGAGATTTATGGTCAACTGACCAGAGTTGTCCATAGGATCGTGTAGCAACAGCGCCACTGTACAATTTCAGGCCACTGTGATATTGCACCTAAAAAATTCAACTTTGAAAATTAATAACTTTTGAATAAAACACCTCTCAGCAGTGGGAGTACTCTTGTTTTACTCAGGGGGATAAACCCTACAACATATGTTTTTTTACATTTTAAGTATTACTATCCCTTTAACATAGCTTACATGTGCAATAATTGAATGGGCACCAAGTTTTTCTCAAGCTTTAACTCACTTACATATTCAGTTATTTTATTTTGACACAGAAAACACTTTCAAGATAGGTACAAATAAGCAACTTTTCTGTATGGAATCCAAATATTACAATTTGCCCATATAGCATTTGCCTCCCAACAAGTTCCGCTAGGCTGAGATTCGGACCTGATATTATATGGAATTAGAACAAACTATCATTCACTGGGTAGGATTTATCTTTTGAAACTCCTTTTCTAGGCACAGAGCCCACAAAACAGCATTCCTTCTCCACGATTACCTACCAAAACAGTATTCCTTCTCCACGATTACCTACCAAAACAGTTTTGTCTGCTAAGTAAATGGTGGAAGGAGTACTGAGGCTTGGGCTCACCAAATTAATATTTAGTGCACTAAATCACCCAAATGCACCATTAGTATTAGAGAAGTCAGCAAAGGATTACATTCACTGGTTGCATGGTCAGACCTGGAGCACAAGCCCCCTAAGCCAGTACTTTGTACCATCCATTATGTGGTATCAGCATGGGAGCTACAGTCTACTGCTGGGCACTCATAATGAACGCATTCATTTCTTTTTCTGTTCACATTTGTGATTGAATAGTGTTCTACTACTCACAGTAGTATTAGTAGTAGTAATTACAGTGCTGTCTAGGCCACCTAGATGAATTCACACATATTTCCCTTATTTCTGAATAATGATAAGGAATATAAAGCATTTAAGGAGCAAAAAGATATGCACTACTGTGCAAAGCATCACATTTGGATGAACTGTACACAGAGTGACGCACTGTGAAGACCTGGAGCAATTCTGTGGTGAGATAGCTGAACCAGCGTGGACACAGAAGAATTTCCAATGATTTGGAGGGGTAACCCTTTGAATGCTATCAAATTTCCAATCTTGAAGAGATGGGAATTTTTTTGGTGTAGCCGGTTTGCCCCCAGAATTGCTCCAATTCTTCTTACGCTTCAGCCTTACAGAATAGACTACCCTTTATAATACACGAGGGGCTCTACTGGTATGATTCTTCCCTAAAATTGGTGGTAGAACAGGAGTGTGTTTTGCATCTATCTTCATTGTAGTAAGCCATCTATGCCAAAACTTCTCCTTATACCAACAGTTCCAAGGGAGTCATTTTTTACTCTGTTTCCATGTACACGTCATGGAGATGGCCTTCGGAACTTTTCTGCATTAAAATCTTAAACATGGTGGAGCGTGTGTGTGTGTGTATAACCTGAAATGAAGGCATATGGTTTTTATGCTAACATTTATGCATAGAAAATGAGATGCAGTTGTGGATTCAAACAATACTAAATACTTTATTGCAAATGAAAATGCTTTAATAGGTGCAACATCTGCAAGTATATTTGCAGTATCTAAGCAGCAGATGCGTTCTGCACCAATAATCATAGGATAATTGAGAGATAACACGTTGCTAATGTTAAAAATGCAATGAAATAACACAAACCCGTCTGATACTGGGTGTGGTGGCCCCCTTGAGGGCCAGAGGGCTGGACAATGCACTGCAATGCAAGGTGCTGTGAACTCTGTTTCTTAATGGGTTAAATGACTAGCCGGATCAGCAGGCTCAAATAAAGTATCCTTACTTACCCACAAAAGGGAAATGGCTGGGGAAAATATCAAAAATACCATCACCATGCATTGCAAATAAAATTGAGAAATATACAGCTAGGCTGCCCCAGATGTAGAAATGATTAATGGCTGTCCAGTAGCTGGTGTCTAAGCCAATCTGTAATATGAAAAGAAACAGTATTATCAGTATGATCAGTTTACATCCTGAATATTCTGCTGCTAAGAAATTTTTTTCTGTATAGAAGAAACCTTCCATAGCTGGAAAATCATTCACACCAACTGTTTATTTTGTTAATAGATTTGTTAAGAAAGAGTTGTAACTATACTGTGTTTGGCAGATAATGCAAAGTGGCTTACAGTAAAGATGCAGCTTGTACAAGGCACAAGGGACTGCCAGGAAATATACGCCCACTGACAAGCTGGCTTATGAAGCCCTAACGGGTATTAAAAAAAAAAAAAAAAAAAAAAAAAAAAAGAAAAAGGCCCCCATACTTTAAAAATATCCTTCCATCTGGGCTCTTGCCACTTAATAAGCCTGGTGTGTGTGTGGGGGGGGGACTGTTCAGGGCATAGATCAGATTTGATATAGGGAGCAGTTTTGAAGTTGTCTCTTCACCTGCCTCTTACAACGCCCTAGAATTCAGTGCATTTAAACAACCTGACTGTGTGTCATTCACACAGTTATGTAAGGTTTTTGTCGGGAGTCTCAGCACACTGCATTCAGGGGCGATCTGAGAGGCTGGCAGAGCTGCAACTTCAAAATCGCTACCCACATTGGATTTCTTCGTCCTCCACAACAGAGTAAGCTTCAAAATGCAGTGGCAGTAGGTTTCACTGCTGGGGCTTTAAAAGAGTAGAACAGAGTTGACTGAAAGGTGACCATGATAAACCCTCTGAGCATACCTATAAACGAGCTAGGGTTGACCAAAAGACTCAAAGTTTTTACCCAAATCTCAGTATCCCCGGGTGAAGTGCCATATTCCTACAGTAAGTCCAATATTGCTTACTACGCTTATATACTACATGCATTACATCTTAAGTGTATAATCTGGCACCTTTTGTACTACAAAGCTAAAGGGAGAACTCCTGAACAAATGGAGCACATCAGGGTTAGCGCAATCAGGGACACAACACCTATAACATATCCATGAGAGATTTAGGGGTTCATATTTCAAAGATTTCAAGGTCACTTAATTTTGAAAGTTCCCATGTATGCCTCTGAGGATCCTACTTGTTTTAGGTTGAACAGTAGCTGGTAATAAAAGCAAATAAGAAAATGCCTCTTACCTGTACGCTGACAACTATAACTAGACTTGTAGCCACAGTAACAGCAAAAGACTGATAGTCTGCAATGTGTTTCCCATCTTCACCAGCTGTGTTAAAAAAAGCACCAAAGGGAATAAAGAACAGGGCAAATGAGGTGTAAATTCCATGTGCTATACAAATAAAAAATCTGCGCTTGTTGAATAGTAGATTGAGCTGGCCAGGCTCATATAACTTTGTGTAATCCATACAATTCTGTTCATTCACGTCCTGCAAAAATTCCAGATGGAAAGAGATTAACAGTAGCTCTATGAACAATAATGAAATAATAAAAATAATAAAACTGCCCATATAAGTGAAATTTAACAAGTTCCATAGAAATTTTGAACAGATAACAGAGGAATGTTTCTGCTATTCTTCTGTTTTCATAGCAGTAGAGTCTGAAAGATGAAAAAATACACCACATGCTTTAAAAGGAAGCACTCATGTGTTACTTATTCATCTACTATAAGAACAAATTAAGACCATACAAACAAAGAACCAGAAGATGCACAAACCACATTCAGTTACAGGTACAATACACCTCTATAATGGAAGAGGCTCACATTTGGTAAAACACCAGTTCAAAGACACAACCGGTATATAGCAAACGGGATTTAAATTTTTATACGGGTTGTGTCTTTGAACCAATTTTATACCAAAGGTGAGTCTATTCCATTATAGAGGTGTATTGTACCTGTAAATGAAAGTGGTTTGCACCCTTTCTGGTTCTTTGTTGGTATGGTCTTAATTTGTGTTTGTATTTCCTTCAAGGGTGTTCTTCATGCCCTTGATCTACTGAGGTGGAGCTGCAGCCATGTTCAGTTTGAAAGAGCGACAGAGTGGAGGCTGTCTAGATTCCTCTACAAGCATTACTGTCCACTGATAGTGCATATTTAGATTAGGAGTACGGTGGTGACGTGGTGGTGGTGGTATAAGTGCATTTGCTGTATTACACTAGGAGCGCCCCTTTTCTTCTTCTTAAATTAAGACCATGTTCACAAAGAAAGTTGAACGATATTGATTTAAATGTGGCTTGAATGCTACAAATGTCTCCAATGCATTACAGAGCATTTGCGAGGTTAAAAGCCCCATTTAAAATAAAATAGAGTATGTGAAACGCTAATTTGTTAAATTTGGTGCAGATGGCTTTCAGAAGGGCTTTCATTGTTTTCATACAAAGAAAAGTGTCCCCTTCTGTTATCTGTCCTGTCATACAACCAGACTCACATCTGAGAAGAGATGGCTTACACTAGGTAAAAGGGAGGGAAACTTTGCTTGTGAATATCTCACAAACCATAAAGGTTTGAGAGATAAGACTTATATCATTCTTCATGTTTTTTTAATGCCTACAAAATAAAATAAAGTTAAAACGAAGTATTACTATCCCTTTAACTTACTGTATATGGCCTTGAATAACGAGCCAGGGGTTGTGCTCTTCTGTTCTAAAATGGCTTCTATGCCTGGCAATGGGGATAGATTTCGAAGTGATATACTTGGAGTAAATTATACCTTACTGCAACGTCATACTGAACCTTAAGCTAGGAGATTACCCAGCCTCCGAGTTCAGATCCATCAAGGGAAAACCCCTGAATAAACTGAGTAGATGATAAGTGGGATTGTAAAACACAATCTCACAGGAGCAGGCCTGACAGAAGAGGTGATAGTTGCCCTTTAAAGGGATAGTAATGTTTCAGAATAAAAGCAACTCTAATTAATCATCATAGTATGTGGGCCTTGGGGAGTGTTATTTCAATTCTGTAAGAGTTGTAGGTCAAGAATAGTTGAATGATAAAGCATCCCCTTCCCGCCCCTTTTACTGATATAATACTGCTCAGCTCAGAGCAGCAGGGATGTGCCCAGGTAGATTGCTGAGAGGGACACTCTTCAGTTAAGATAAGGGAAAAAGCTGAAAAACCTGTCAAGGGGAGCAGGGTTTTCATTGTTCTCAGAGTAAGAAGATTGTCACTTGCTGTTATCTGTCTGGTCAATGGGCTGGATTCCACATCTAAGGTGAGCAGTGTTACACTAGTTTAATGAAGATTAATTGGAAATGCTGTTTTTGTGAAACATTACTATTCCCCTTTAAGCTTAAAAGTATAAATGACAGTATATGTGTAATGTAATAATTTACATATCGATGGACTAAAATAACAGATAGTGGCAGCCCATCACAAGATTACATGATCACAGGCCTTCTTTCTTTGTCTTCCTAAAAGACCTCTTCCTTCTGTGCAGAGAACAGCCATCATTCTTGTGACGTACTGACTGCCATCATCACTACAGACAGAATATGTATACACTATAGTCTTGGTGCCCATGGATTGAGCAGCAGAAAACTTGCTTATGAAATAACGTAAGTGTAATCCTGATTACAATGTGTATTAAAAGAAAAAAAAAAGTATTATTGCACCTTTAAAGACCAGAGAGGTGACATCATATCATAAAGAGATGCCTTGCACACCTACCTGGTCCTTACAGGGTTAAAAAACAACAATAACTAAATTGACTACCTATTTTAAAGGGGAACTTTCACCTCTAAAAGATTTTTAGCCAGGTGCTTAAGTTATTAAAACAGTATTATGAGTGGTGTTTTTTTTCCCTTTTACTTCCATACTTTCTTAGTTATGCAGACTTCATTTTGGGCACTTCTGCATTCTGAGGCACACTGTATCTTCGGTACCGCGGTGCAGGACTTCCCAGTCCTGTAATTCTCCTCCCACCTACCTCCCAGCTGTCCCAGGGAGCACATTCACTCTTCCCTTGCAAGCTCAGTATAATGATAAATGGAGCTTGCTGTAAAGATAGACGGGATGCACACCACTATGAAGGGAAGCGTGAACACGGTTCCTAGGACAGCTGGGAGGGAAGGAGGAGGAGAATTACAGGATTAGGAAGTCCTGCGCCGATATGCCGAAGATACAGAGTTTCACAGATTGTGGAAGTGCACAGAATTAAGTCTACATAACAAAAAAACACCAATCATACTACTATTTTACCAACTTAAGCACCTGGCTAAAAGTCTTTTAGAGGTGAAAGTTCCCCATTAATGTCCATATGGAAGTGGTTTAATGTTACCTTAACTTCTCAAGGACCTTAACTATTTGAGTGCCAGAGAGGTTTTCAAAGCATTGAAATGTGTTGGATACCTCTCTGGAACTCAAAGGGTTATAGTATTATTACTAAATAACTATTTAACCCTTTTTAATGCTGAAGAGGTATTAAATGCAATGCTTCACATAGGAGACCTTTCTAGCATCCAAGGGTTAAAAATTAAACATAGAATAAGATTTTAGTCTTACCTATTAAATCCATTTCTCTTAATCCATACAGGTTACTGGTAACTTTAGGTAGGCGATCAGCCCCTTTAATAGGCAGGAACAATTCTGAGAAGTGACTGCTGGGTGGAGCCTACCTCCTCTCCTTAGCCTGCAGCTAGCCAATCCGCAGCCAGGAAGATTTGCAGACTATTGACTAGGTAGTAAGAAGGTAAAGGAAGACTCCTGTGAACATGAACCCGAAAGGACCCCCACGTTCTGCCGCAGGAGAGCCAAGCATGGTCCCTTGACAGGGTGGGAGACCAGTAACCTGCATAGACTAAGAGAAAAGGATTTAACAGGTAAGACTAAAATCCTATTTTCTCTGTCGTCCAATACAGGTTACTGGTAACTTTGGGATGTCCAACCATTAAGTTCCCCAGAGCGGGAAGAAAGGCAAGGACCAGACGCAGGCCCACCAAAGTCACCAGAGCACCAATGAACCTACAGATCATGAATAGCTCAACAATAACTGCAAAGTGTCAACGGACACTGAACAGGGGTAAAAACAAACCCCATAAACGTGGACTTGATCCAAGAAGCTATGGTTATCTTGGAAGCAGGCTTCCCTGCCCTAGGACCCTCAGAAATGACAGTGTCAGACTGCCTCAAACACTCAGTGCGATGCACATAGAACTTGAGACAACGCACAACATCCAACAGATGAAGATCCCTCTCTTTGTCAGAAGTAGGGTTAGGACAGTAGGAAGGAACCACAGTCTCCTGATTAATGTGGAACTCAGACACCACCTTTGGGAGAAACTCTTGTGAGGTGTGAAGCACCACCTTGTCCTTGTGAAAGACTAAAAAGGGTGGTCTACAAGACAGGGCATGCAGCTCCACAACTCGGCAAACACTCAGAGGAATGGTAGCCAAGGACTCAAAAGGAGGACGCTGGATTACTCCCAGAACCAGGTTAAGATCCCACTGAGGAGCAGGGGAGTTGAACACCGGACGGGTATGAGCAATACCCTGGAAGAAAACCTTTACATCAGGAATGATAGCAAGATGCCTCTGAAAGAAGACAGAGCGCAGAAGTCTGAACCTTAAGAGAACTCAGACTGAGACCCTTATCAACACCATCCTGGAGAAAAGAAAGAACTGTAGGAAGGCGAAATCTTAAGACGGGTCTTTGTCAGCACACCAAACTCGATGGTAGGCCTTAAAGGAAGCAGGCTTACGGGCACTAAGCATAGTAGCCACCACACCAGAAAAAAAAAATCCTTTCTTCTTCAAAACTGAGGATTCAATCTCCATGCTGTCAAAGCCAGACAATGAACATATTCCTTCCAGAAGTAAAACTGTAGAAGAAGGTCCGGACGGGGGGGAGTCGAAGAGGTTCAGTCACTGAGAAATCCAATAGCTCTGGAAACCAAGCCTGTCGGGGCCACTATGGAACAATCAGAATGACTGGGCAGCGCTCCAGTCTCAGCTTCCAAAGTACTCTGTTCAACAGGGAAACAGGAGGAAAGATGTATGCCAGAGGAAATGTCCATGGGATCGACAAGGCATCCACTGCCAGAGCCAGGGGATCCGCACAGCAAGAGCAGAATGTTGGAACTTTTCTGTTGTGTCTGGTTGCCATCAGGTCGATGCAAGGAAGACCACACTGCTGGATGATGAGGTTGAACACCTCTGAATGTAGCTCCCACTCTCCGCCGACTGAGGAAGTCTACCAGAACGTTGTCTATGCCAGGAATATGAACTGTGGAAATGGCAGGGACATGCTCCTCTGCCCATGATAAAATAGCCTTGACCTCTAGCCAAGCTGCGAGACTTCTTGTGCCGCTTGTACCCTGACTGGGCAATCCTCCAGTTGCCGTGTCCAGTGATGTAGGGCATGAAATATCGGCCGAAGCTCCAAGACATTGATGGGAAGGAAAGATTCCTCCTGAGACCAGCAGCCCTGAACACTCAAGTGCCCCACCACAGCTCCCCATCCGGAGAGGCTGGCATCCGTCATCACTGTAGTCCAGAAGGGCACCAGGAAGGGTCTGCCTTTCAGGAGATTGTTCAGGTTGAGCTACCACGAGAGGCTTTGCTCCACTTCAAGAGGGAGAGATAGTGATCTCTCCAGGAGATCTGGATGGCCCCTGCATGCCAGGATTAGAAACCTCTGAAGTTCTCTGGTGTGAGCCATGACAAACGGGGCTGCTTCTATGGTGGAAATGAACTTCCCCACAAAGGATGACAACTTCTTGGCTGGAACTGGATCCTGAGACGGGATAGCCTGGACCTTCAGTGCTATCTGCTGAGTCACTTTGTCCGTGAGAAACACCATCCCCCTCTGAGTGTTGAAGAGGAGGCCCAGAAAGACCATCCTCTGGGAAGGAACAAGGTCTGACTTGTCCAAGCTGATGATCCACCCGTGATGGGAGAGAGCATGAATGCAGTCCTGCACCTGCTGGTGAAGGAGTTCTGGAGACGAGGCCTTCAGAAGGAGGTCGTCCATGTACGGAGTCACCCTGATGCCATTCCAATGTAGGACGGAGATCAATCCTCCTAGGACTCTGTTGAAGACTTGAGGAGTCGTGGTCAGGCCAAAGGGGAGGGCAGAGAACTGGAAATGCCCTCGGTCGCAGGCAAAGTGGAGATACTGCCGACTCCTTGGATGAATGGTGATGTGTAGATAGGCATCTTGAAGATCCAGAGAGGCCAGAAATTCCCCAGGAGACCTGGCTGCTATCACTGTGCGCAGAGACTCCTGGTGGTACTGGGACCTGACCACAAAGGAGCTGAGATCCTTCAGATCCTAAATGGGATGACAGCCTCCATCCTTCTTAGAAACCACAAAGAGGTTAGAGTAGAATCCCAAGCCCCTCTCCTGAAGGGGAACTGGCTCCAAGACCAGCTTGTCCAGAAGGGCCTGTATAGCTTCCTCGAAAAGGCGTCTCTTTTCTGATCCCAAGGGAGAACAAGAAACAAAGGTCCTTGGAGGAGGAAGAGAGGTGAAGGAAATCCTGTATCCTGAGGCCACCACTTTTAAAACCCATGGGTCTGTCACAGAGGCCTGCCAAGCTGAAAGGTAGCGGCATAGGAGGCCACCTACCTGCGGGTGGGGGCCCGGGTTCGGTGAGTCATGCAGAAGAAGGTTTGGAAGCAGTTTGGAAGCCTTGGGCTTCATGGAGGACTTGGAACTCCTTTGCTACTTAGGCTTGGATGAGGATTGTGGAGCCTGAAGGACTGTCTGGGTCCTCCAGGTGCGGGTCTGCCTGAAAGAGATGAAAAAGCTGATTCATTTTGACAGGTGCCTTCTTCCTCAGGACCACTGGCAGTTGAGAACTCTTCCCTCCAGTGGCCTCGTTGATGAGATCCTTGAGCTCAGGCCCAAGCAGGGAGGATCCCTGAAAAGGCAAAGACAGGAGAGCCTTCTTGGAGGCCATGTCAACAGACCAGATCTTGAGCCAAAGAGCCCTTCTGGCTACCACAGACATGGTAAAACCCCTGGCTACCATATGCACAGCGTCAAAAAGGGCAGCAGAGACATAATGCTGAGCCTCAGCAATGTTAGCAAGAAGTTGCAACATGTCAGAAGTAGGGGCCCCCTGACGTACAGCAGAATGGAGCTGTTCAGTCCAAACAGCCACAGCCCTATTTCCCCGTGCAGCAGCAAAGGTAGGGTGAAGGGCAGAACCCGCCGTCGCAAAAATAGCTTTGAGAGAAGTCTCAAGCTCCTTATCAGTCCAGTCTTTGAGAGCAGAGGCATCAACCACTGGAAAGGCAGTGGATTTAGAAAGCCTGGAAACTGGGGCATCCACTTTGGGGGGGGATGAACCCACTGAGTGAGGGCCATTTCAGAAAACGGGTAAAGATTAGCAAACTTCCTAGACACAGATGGTTTCTTGTCTGGAAATTTCCACTCCTCTGATACCAAGCGGTCAAGGGTGGGGTTAGGTGGAAAGCAAGCATGGGGCCTAACAGGCTCCTGAAAAACATCAGAGGGGTCAGAAGACGCCTCCTGCATCAAGGGAATGTTCAGGGTGGACAACACAGGCCTGATCAGGCCCTCAGTCGAGAGGATGGGGTCCGCCTCAAAGGGGTCCCCAAAAAACTGAGATGAAGGAACAGCTGGACAGTCATCAGAGTCCACCAACAACTCTTCCTCAGAGGAGTCAGACACATCCGGCGGTTTAAGCAGGGAAGATCTGATAGGGGCGGGGGTCTGCCACGAGTGGAAGATCCCCTGTAAAGTGGATGGAAGGAGTTGTAAGATGGACCGGAGGTCCCTGGTAGTAGCCTTAAACTCCTGCATCCATACTGGCTCTATAGTGCATGGTTGGAGACCCCTGCAGGCGATTCAGGGGCAGCAGCACATGCTGGGCAAACATGACCTGAGTATTCTCTAGGTAACCCTGAGTGACATGAGGAGCAATGAGCAATGGGGGACACAGACACCCCAGTGTCCTTAGTCTTAGGTTTAGCCCCAAGGTCTAACAGAGTAGACATTTTCACAAAGTCTAGCGGCCAAAGTATCAAAACACCCACAAAATAGTGTGTATGATAAATAAATGCACCCCAGAAACGCTAAATAAGAATGATTTGGTATGCGAAGGGTTTAACTGCGGAGGAGAGAAGGAGAGTCCAAGCCCTGCATAGGATACTCTATCTGCGAATACACAAAATGGCTGCCATGAATGGAGCCAATAAGAAACGACCGCACGAAGCGGGCGCTCATGGGAAACGTAGTTTTACGGACAGAGTACCCCAACAGTGCCAGAAGCCCCCTAAAGCCCCCAACATCCCCAGAATGTTGACCGGATGGGAAGCAAGGGAAAACCCACAACATGAGCCATCTCTGACCTCGCTACGTGGAGCGGTTGCAGAGATATGCCCCAAACTGTAAAGTCCCATAGAAGTGAATGGAGCAATGGCGTCTATGCGGTAAACACTCGCCTTAAAGGTGTGGAACATAAAGTTAACGAGGTGTATAAGAAAAGGTAAAAACACTCAAAAGCCCAATAGAATAAAATAGTAGACCCAATAAACACTGGTCCCAGTAGGGAAAGTGTCCAAAGCCCCCTCAAAACGTGCTAACCAGCAACAAAAGGGTTAAGTTACCATAGAAACTTGCTCCAATCACCTCACAGACATACATAAATAAACCCAACGAGTGCATGAGTATGTAATAGGAACTCCAAATGAGACCCCTGTGCGGAGGGGAAGAATGGGACATGTGGACCTCAGCACTCAAAGGGTGCTCACCTTTTTCAGCAGATCTTCAGTCTTCAGATTACCATATATCAAGAAGAAGCCTCAGCGGGCAACTCCTGGGGAAAGAACTTGCAGCCAAGATTTTCCCCCCAGGGCTCAGGTCCACAAAAGCACCTGGTAAACGGAGCTATCCACATTTAGGTGATGGGAATTGTCAGTGATGGTAATCTGCCTAATGGTGGTATTCCATATCTAACAGAAAAATAATAAAAAAGCTAAAACTATAGCAGAACTGTTCTCTTGCTTGTGTCTTGACCAAGGAACAAATCTTACTGGTTGGGGATTGGCTAGCTGCAAGCTAAGGAGAGGAGGTAGGCTCCATCCAGCAGTCACATCTCAGAATTGTTCCTGCCTATTAAAGGGGCTGATCACCTACCCAAAAGTTACCAGTAACCTGTATTGGACTGCAGAGAAATGTTATTTTTTTATAACTAATAACGAACTTATAATGTTACTTGGACAATTGGCAAATACAGTTCATAGAACAACATAAAAATAAACATTAAACATACACACTATTATGCATCATATTCAGTTATATACCCTGTGAAATGTTTACCTGGTCAAACAATCCCATAGCCAGCACAGGGAGCGACGTATAAACGATATTGAAAAGGGTAATAAACCATTGGTCATAGACGGTCTGTAACAGAAAAACATTTATGTAAAATACACAAAAAACTAAGTCCTGTTTTGACAACAGTGCATCAATAGTCAACTTCCTAAAATGATTAAAGTCAAAATATGAAATGTAACGAAGACATGATTTTTATATTGAGGTTTCAGTATTTAAACGTATACATATACCATTCTATTCTTCATTAACCCTTTGAGTTCTAGAGTGGAATGAATACCACTCTGGCGCTCAAAGGGTTAAAGGGAAACTACATATCAAAAAAGGCTCTTAAAGCTTTGGACACTAGTCTGAAACAAAAGGATACAGGTAGGTGCCTACCAAACAGCAGATTTTTTTTTTAGATATATAACCATCTGTTTCTGGTTTGCCCCTCCCCGGGGTAGCAAGTGATGTTCCACAATCAGCAAATTACAGTGGGCAGCAAAGCCCACCTGGCCACTCCTGCCAAAACTGTTGAAGCGAGATTCACCTCCTCCCTTAATGTCTAGAGGTGTGGAGAAGAGGAGGTTCCACCCTGTCCCATTAACCATATCGCAGCCATGCGGAGAAGGGGAATCTTACTGGCAACAACATGCAGCATTGCTAGTGTATGTATATATATACATACACATTCATTATTTGCCATTTATATGAAAATCATCTTCACACATAATTTGCTTATACATTTTCAAAACTGTTGTGCTGTGTATCTTAGTGAAGCGATCAGAGGATAAGCTGAATGCTGAAATATGTTCCCAGTGCCAAAGTGCAGGTGAATTTTTCTAGGGGGCAGCACAAAGCACAATGAAGAGATTTTCTGAAACCAAATAATTTTTATCCAAAGCAAGAACAAGCAGACCTAAGGTGACCACACCATCAGAAGACCAGTAAATCAAGGTAACATCATTAGGGAAAACAACAGCATCTGCATCCATAATTCAGCCCAGATGAACCAGGAATGTCCTACCTCAGTAAGCAAATACACAAATGTACTTGACATTTTATATGTGTATATACAGTATATGTATTAGAGATGCACCGATACCACTTTTTTATTTTTTTTATTTTTAAGACCGGGTACGAGTACCGATACTTTTTTCAAGTACTCACCGATACCAATTACCGACACTTTTTTTTTGCCATTTTTTTTTGCAGTCATTTGCCAGTTTTCCAAGTACTTAAAGCGCATATATTATATTATATATATATATATATATATATATATATATATATATATATATATATATATGCTTTAGGTACTTGGAAAACTGGCAAATGACCGCAAAAAAAAGTATTGGTGAGTACTTGAAAAATATGCACACACACACCACCTCTTGACTGTCCCCTTTTGCCTCTCTCTCCCCCTCTTGATTCCCACCTTTTACTTCATTCTCCCCCTCTTGAGCTCCCTCCTTTGCCTTGGCTTTTTCTCTCCCTTTTGATCCCCCTTTGTCCCCCTCCTTGACTCTTGAGCCCACTCTTTTGCCTCTCTCTCCCTCCCGATCCCCCCTCCTTTTTGCCTCTTCTTGTTCCCCCTCCTTTTGTCTCCTGATCTTTCCTCCTTTTGCCTTTTTTTTTTTCTTTTTCTTAGTCCCTTTTGCCTCTTTCTCCCTCTTGGCCCCCCTCTCTGCCTCTTTCACCACCCGCACAATGTCCCATCTTGCCTCCCTTAGCCTCCTCTGCCGGGTGCTCGCTGTTCTCTCAAGAGCCCTGGCAGAAGTCAGCGTCGGAGCATTGCCATGGCAACCCGTGGCAATGCTCCAGGAGGGAGAGAGGCAACCGGGGAACATTGTGAGCAGCTCCCCGGGCTCCCTCACTGCAGCACCGACCCTGACACAGGGTATTGGTGCTGGCATCGGCCACATTTGCTCAAGTACAAGTACTCACGCAAATGCTGGTATCGGCACCGATACAGATACCAGTATCAGTATCGGTGCAACCCTAATATGTATACACAGAAAATAATGTAGGTTTAAAGATCAAAGAAAAAAAATATTAGTCCAGGGGTGAAAAATTCGTGGTCCACCCAACCTAAATCAGACAACTGCATCATATTTTACTTGTCTTCTGGATTAAAGTGACAGAGATACACACCCTCACACTGATACACTCTGCTACATTTACTCACAGTGACAGCGAAACACACCCTCACACTGATACACTCTGCTACATTTACTCACAGTGACAGCGATACACACCCTCACACTGATACACTCTGCTACATTTACTCACAGTGACAGATACACACCCTCACACTGATACACTCTGCTAAATTTACTCACAGTGACAGCGATACACACCCTCACACTGATACACTCTGCTACATTTACTCACAGTGACAGAGATACACACCCTCACACTGATACACTCTGCTACATTTACTCACAGTGACAGATACACACCCTCACACTGATACACTCTGCTAAATTTACTCACAGTGACAGCGATAAACACCCTCACACTGATACACTCTGCTACATTTACTCACAGTGACAGAGATACACACCCTCACACTGATACACTCTGCTACATTTACTCACAGTGACAGATACACACCCTCACACTGATACACTCTGCTACATTTACTCACAGTGACAGAGATACACACCCTCACACTGATACACTCTGCTACATTTACTCACAGTGACAGAGATACACACCCTCACACAGAGCCAGAGCCACTCAGACATGTAGGTACCACAAGGAGAAGGAAATTGCAAAGCCAATTTAAAGTACATTAGTTCACAATTTGATAAATATACAGACATTTAAAATGATTTTGTGTAGAAATGTAGGTGTATTGTGTATAAATGTGAAGGTTTTATAGAATGTAAATGTGAAGATGCATACATTTATTGACTGTAAATGTAAAGATGTTTGTATTATTTTTTGTGTAAGGTGCATATCTGAAAGTGTCATATTTTATATATAAGTGAAGTTTATATTTTATTTACTAAGTGTAGGGATGAGAATGTAAGTAGCCGTGTATAAATACATTCAACTGCAGATCTAATGCAACAAAGCTATACATAAATATATCAGACTGCTGTATGAAGATCTACCCAAGTCCATTTATATAATACCTTAAGGGCCATTTGCACATGGGAAAATGGGAACAGTTACTGGATATACAACAGTGGAAAAAAAATCACAAAATTCCCACTGAATTAACTGGGGATTATATGCCCTTAAAGTCTCCAGTGCATCCAACAGCAGATTACTATCCTCTTCCTCAAAATAATCTTCTCATTTTCATTGCAGAACAATATGTTGCAATTGCAATAGGTGAAGGGGTCAGAATATCCTGCTACCAGTATGATGTGAAAAGGAAATTTAGCAGATCTGGTGAAGACAAGATAGAACAGGACGGAGAGATTGGACATCTGTTTAGTTGTGACCTCAAGTCTGTGAAATCTGAATGCACTCTGTGTTTCCAACTTCTCGTGTGTGCTTCATACATAAAAAACCACCCAGATGTTTCAAATGAAGATTATGATCAGATAGTGAAACACAGCATTTTATTAGGTGAAGGATGGCTTGGTATTGTTTTGTTAACCTAAAGTAAGGTTTCCAGATCAATGTCAAAAAAGGGAGTTGACCCGTCACTACAGTTATGGTTCTTTAGCCTACAGGTCACAGTGGCCATTTGTTAACTGGTTTAGAGGTAATACATGTGCTGTTTATTGTAAAGGAAAACTTAAAAAAAGTTAAAAATAGATTAATATAATTGGTTTTGCAGCCACAGCACTGACAAGTTACATGGGCCATATTCATGAAGTTAGAGAGATGCAATTCTGGAGCAAACCAATTTAACCAAGGGGACAAATGACAATTCCCTTTGATTTAAATGGGGCCTTTAACTCTGGCACTCAAAGTGTTAACCCACCAAATAATGGAGAGGTCTACAACACGTCGTGAAATGATGAGTTGGAGACTCCTGTAGCATTGAAGGGGTTAAAAGCCAGATTTAACTCAAAGACTATTTGAGAATTGTTATTGGTTCCCTATGGGAGATGGTTTACCTCAGAATTGCATATATTTAACTGAATATGGCCCATGGTGCTGTACAAAAACTTTAGTATCAAGAGCTTCCACATGTTTTGATATGTGTATGACGGGGAGGAGAACCGGAGGGGAATGATTAATAGTCCTGCATCCTCTTAATTCCCATGTTCTAAGTATTTTGTGTGATGAAACGACCACATTATGCCGCACGTGTGCAGTGTGTGGGTGCACCATCCTCTTCACCTAGGCACTGGCTACATGCAAACCGAGATCAGCAAACAAGCGCAAAATTGGTTCTTTCCATTCCACCTACTATATGGCAGACTTTAAGACGTTGTTTGCTTAGAAGGTGTGTGCTGAAAAGTAGTGGTAATAGGGGGAATCCAGCATTGGACCCCTTGCTCTCAGTGCTTAGAGAGATCAGCTGCACCTCACTGACGAGGCCCAACAAGGCCAACACGTACATCTGGGGTTGGCTGCTTCTCCTGTTCAGAGAGGAATTGCCTGGCATTTCGTGGTTGGACTGCTGTAATGGCAGGACCAATGTGATATGCTTTAGGATATTTCCTCTCTGTGAAAGGAACTAGTGTGCTAAGAGAGACTGCACCCTGGGTAGGATACCATTCCTATAGAGCCTGCAAATTTGTATTGCAGGTTCGTTCCTAGTTGAGCATCTCTGACTTAATAAAAATCCTATATTATAATTCAATATGGATGTTTGTCAGAAGCAGTCATGCGCAGTAGAGATGACTGTGCACGCTGCAGTCATGCACAGTACTGACAGCCCGAACGTGCCGCGGCTGATACAGAGCGGGAGGCTCCAAATTCAGACTGGAGTCCTCTCTGCGCACATTCCTTCCTGAGACTGCTTGGTCCCAGGAAGGTGTGCAGAGACGACTACGGTCTGAATTTGGAGCGCCCCACCAGTGTTGGCCCATGTACATGGGCATTAAAACTAGTAAACAAATAAATATAGAAAAGTAGTAAGACGTCTGTATGTAAGCACATGTGCAACTCTACTGTATATATAAAAGAGTAGAGTGCATTCTCTCTTATACTAAACTGGAATTGCAGTCTCTTTTGGGGTATCTGAATTTTTGTCTTTGCCTATTGACCACTGGCTTGGCTAACTACCTCCTTGGGCTAGACCATTGGCTTGGTTGGTTACCTCCATGGGCTTGACCGTTGTCTTGGCCTACTCTTCCTTGAGCTACTAACCATTGGCTTGGTTGACTACCACTATAGTCTTATGACCAGTGGCTGCCCTTTTTTCTCCATATCCTGTTGGTGTTGTGTTTTGCCAATCTCCTTGTTATACAGTATTTTAAACAAACTGTGTTTATTGTATCCTGTGGGCTATTATTTCCCAGGGGTCCATGACATTACGGAAGTGCCATGAATCCTGAGGGGAATGGTAACCCACCGGTCTTGAATATTTTTTCTAGAAAGGACCAGCAGGATCAGCGTATTGACCAACTGGCGTTAGCCCTACAGACTCTTCTTAACCGTTCTGCCCACCTGGACCTTCCCCCAGGACAACCAGTGGCTGTGGCTGTGCCTGTACCAGCACCGGTTGTTTCTGCTGATGCCGAGGCTGTCTTATCTCGTGGGTTGTCTGGTTCCGCACAATTGCCACAACGTTATGGGGGCATCCCATCCCTGTGGCGAGGTTTCTTGAACCAAGACAGTATATTCCTGGAGATGGTTCCTCAGGCTTTTCCTACAGAGACAACCAAGGTTGGATTTCTGGTTTCGCTCCTGTCAGATAAGGCTTTGGCTTGGGCTAACCCTCTCTTGGAGACCGATAAGCCAATTATTTATAATTTTGTGGAATTTGTAGCCTTCTTTAAACGGGTCTTTGATATTCCTGCTCACTCCTCATCTGCCTCCAAACAGCTCATGACTATCCGACAGGGCACCAGAACAGTAGCTGAATAAGTGATTGAATTCCGCAGTATAGCGGCAGAGGTAGGATGGAATAAGGAGGCATTAGTTGCGGCTTTCTCTCAAGGATTGTGCGACTCTGTGAAAGATGAGATTGCAGCCCGTGAGTTGCCAAGTGATCTGGATGACCTAGTATCATTTACTATACTCATTGATACTAGGATCAGAGAGAAACCTTCCTTTAAGCAGTGTCTACGTAGACCTCCTA
Organism: Rhinophrynus dorsalis; assembly: GCA_037306005.1. Taxonomy (NCBI): domain Eukaryota; kingdom Metazoa; phylum Chordata; class Amphibia; order Anura; family Rhinophrynidae; genus Rhinophrynus; species Rhinophrynus dorsalis. The sequence continues at coordinate 403,942,160 of CM074721.1, forward strand.
CTCGTTTGGCTCTGAGCTTTGCTCACACATCCATTCCTCCCTTGCCTCCCATGCCTCCTGGTCCCGATACAGCAGAGGGAGAGCCTATGCAGCTTGTGTTTACCCGCTTATCTGTAGAGGAGAGGGCTTTTCGAAGGAGGGAGGGCCTTTTGCCTATATTGTGGCAAAAAAGGACACCTCCTACAATCCTTTCCTGTCTGACCGGGAAACGCAAGCACATAGGGTCCTGTCGGGGACAGACCTTGGGTGGCATATCACAGTCCCCAGACATTTTTCAGCAGAGGCTGCTTTTGGAGGTTATCCTTTCCTGGGTCAATTACTCAGTAACTACTCAGGCTCTTGTTGACTCCGGTGCCGCCGGCTACTTCATTGATGCGTCCTTTGTGGATAAACATTGTATACCTTTGCAACTCCTCTCCTCTATCGGATGAGGCTATTGATGGCAGGCCCTTATACCCCACACAGGTTACTCACGAGACTATTCCCCTATCTCTTGGGGTGGGGGCTCTTCATCAGGAGACAATTCACTTTCCAGTTATTCAGTCTCCTCATTACCCTACTGTCTTGGGCTACCCTTGGTTGCAAAAACACAACCCAAAGTTTGATTGGTCTGTTTTTGACATATTGGCTTCGTCCCCGCAATGTGAGGTATCTTGCGTTCGCAGACCTACGAAAATTGTATGTACCTCCTCCGTGTAACTGCTCCCTGATGGGTATCAGGACTACAAAGATGTGTTCAGCAAAGCACGAGCCAGTACTTTATCCCCCCCTCCAGAACATACAATTGATTTATTGCCAGGTGCTGTACCCCCTAAGGGTTGGGTTTGCCCCTTGTCTAAAAACAAGGCTATGGAAGACTATGTGGCTGATGCCCTGGCCGGGGTATAACTCGTCAATCCACCTCTCCCGCAGGGGCAGGGATTTTTCGTTTTCAAGAAAAGAGATGGCGAGATCAGGCCATGTATTGATTTACAGGGGATTGAATCGATTGATCATTAAAAACGCGTACCCTATTCCTTTGATTACCGAGCTGTTTGCCAGTTTGAAGGGGTCTATGATCTTTACCAAACTCGACCTTAGGGGAGCTTATAATCTTGTGCGAATGAAAGAAGGTCATGAATGGAAGACTGCATTCAACACGAGAAGTGGACGCTATGAGTATCTGGTAATGCTGTTCAGTTTTTGTAATGCTCCTGCGGTATTTAAAGAATTCATAAATTATGTCTTTAGGGACTTGTTACAACTATGTGTGGTCGTCCACCTGGATGACATCCTTATTCACTCACCCACCCTAGAAGCCCATCGATCAGACATTACTAGGGTTTTACAACTCCTGAGAGAGAATGGCCTGTTTGCCAAACTTGAAAAGTGTGAGTTCCACAAACCCACAGGTTACTTTTCTCGGGTATGTCATTTCTGCTACCGGTTTTGCTATGCACCAGAAGAAACTGTCTGCAGTCCTGGAGTGGCAACGCCCCACTGGTCTCTGTTCCATTCAGAGATTCCTGGGGTTTTCCAATTATTATCAGAAGTTTATTAGGAATTTCTCTACATTGGTCAAGCCTATCACAGATATGACTCGGAAAGGAGGTAATTCTTTTTTGTGGTCTCCACCGGCTCTGCAGGCATTTGAAACATTTAAGTCTGCCTTTGTTAAAGCTCCTATTTTAGTACATCCCAATACTACTTTACCTTTTCTCCTGGAGTTCGATGAGTCTGAGTCGGGAGTAGGTGCCCTCCTGTCTCAGCGTTTAACTCCAGGAGGTACCTTACTCCCGTGTGTGTTTTTTTTTTTTCTTCCCAATAAACTATCCCAGGCAGAGAGTCACTATGAGATTGGGAATCGAGAATTGTTGGCCATTGTCCTGGCTCTTCATGAATGGAGGCATCTACTTGAGGGTACTACGGCTCCCATCCTCATTCTTACAAATCACAAAAATGTTCCATACCTCTCAGAAGCCAAACACCTATCTCCTCAGCAGGCTAGAAGGGACTTGTTCCTTTCAGAATTTAACTTTGTAGTTTCTTATCTTCCCGGCTCTAAGAATGCTCGGGCAGGCGATTTATCTCGCCGATTCAACACTGTGTCCTAGGAGGACGTACCGCCAACACCCACTGTTCCTCTGGACCGTATACTAGCTACCATCTGTACTAGTATTACCTCTCCATTGGAGGAGGAGATTCTGGCAGCTCAGGTCCGGGCTCCAGCCGAAACTCCTAATGGTAAATGTTTTGTACTTGAGTCTGTAAGAACCAAATTTCTCCATATATACCATACTAACAAGGCAGCTGGGCACATTGGAAGAGATCAGTTGGTATGGTCTGTCTCTCGACTCTTCTGGTGGAGTAAACTCAGAACTGATGTCTCTACCTTTGTGGCTGCTTGTGCTCAAAATACGTAGAGGAATTGTAGCCAAGGACTCAAAAGGAGGACACTGCAGTACACCCAGAACCAGGTTAAGATCCCACTGAGGAGCAGGGACCTTGAACACCGGACGGGTATGAGCAACACCCTGGAAGGAATCCTTGACATCAGGAATGATAGCAAGATGCCTCTGAGAGAAGACAGAGAGTGCAGAAGTCTGAGCCTTAAGAAAACTCAGACTGAGACCCTTATCCACACAATCCTGGAGGAGGAAAAGAACTGTAGGAAGGTTAAAATCCTGAGACAGGTCTTTCTCATCACACCAAAATAGAAAGGTAGACCAAACACGATGGTAGGCCTTAGGGGACATAGGCTTACGGGCACTAAGCATAGTAGCCACCACACCAGAAGAAAATCCTTTCTTCTTCAAAATTGAGGATTCAATCTCCATGCCATCAAAGCCAGACGATGAACGTCTTCATTCCAGAGGTAACCCTGTGGGTGTGTGTGTGTGTGTGTGTGGGGGGGGGTCGAAGAGGTTCCGCCACTGAGAGGTTCAGAAGCTCCGGAAACCAAGCCTATAAGGAGCAATCAGAATGACTGGGCAGCGCTCCAGTCTCAGCTTCGGAAGTACTCTGTTCAACAGGGGAACAGGAGGAAAGATTTATGCCAGAAAAATCATCCACGGGATCGACAAGGCATCCACTGCCAGAGCCAGGGGATCCGCCCAATGAGAGCAGAACATTGGCACCTTCCTGTTGTGCCTGGTTGCCATCAGGTCGATAAAGGAAGACCCCCACCTGCTGGATGAGGAGGTTGAACACCTCTGGATGTAGCTCCCACTGTCCTCTGTCCACCGTGTGCAGACTGTGGAAGTCTGCCAGAACGTTGTCTACGCCAGGAATATGAACTGCGGAAATGGTAGCAACATGCTCCTCTGCCCATGATAAAATAGCCTTGACCTCTAGCTAAGCTGTGAGACTTCTTGTGCCACCTTGCTTGTTGATGTAGGCTACCGCTATGTCGTTGTCCAACTGTACCCTGACTGGACAGTCCTCCAGTTGCTGTGTCCAGTGATGTAGGGCATGAAATATTGCCCGAAGCTCCAAGACATTGATGGGAAGGAGAGATTCCTCCTGAGACCACCGGCCCTGAACACTCAAGTGGCCCAGAACCGCTCCCCATCCAGAGAGGCTGGCATCCATCTTTTTGTTTTACTTTTTATATTCATATATATATAATAAAGATTATTGTTTTTATGGGACTGCAGCCTTAAAGGGATTTTTTATGTGATGGTGCATTTCCCTTTTCTTCTATTGTGGTACTGAAGCTTATGGGGAAGCTTCAAGTTGCACACACGGTGCCCAATATATGATTAAACAGACCTTTATTTAGAGGCACTACACTGTTGCTACTTTTATTGATCTCAGTTTTTGTAAAATACACCCCCAAAAATTAATCTAATACCCTTGTTTATGGAAGTACCCTATATGTGTAGATTTGCTGTGTAGAATAAAAAGAACAAGGTGGACATTACATTTTCAGAACAGAGGGATATGTATATTCTTCCATATAGTACTTAAAAGGTAAAGTGAATTAGAGTTAAGAATGTCTTGTTTCAATCTGATACAACATCCCTTTCAAATCCGTGATTATAGAGAGATGTCCAGTGCAATGCTTCACAATGCGCTGAACACCTAGCATTCACTGAGTTAAGCTGGTCTACTTAGCATTACATATGCCATGCCATTAGAAGGAATAATGAACGGTTAACTGTACAACTCACCTGTGCTGAGAAGCCACAGAAGAATCCAAACCAGAAATGCACTAGTGTGAAGGCAAAATTTTTATAGAAGAAGTAGCACAAGAACTTGCACATTCGGAAATAGGACCATCGGCCATGGACCAGGAGGAGACGTTGCAGGTATCTGAACTGGGCAAATGAGTAATCACTTGCTAGGACTGCTTGCATCCCTTCCTGCCCACTGATACCAACTCCTATGTGGGCACCTACAAATACACAGAAGAAAAAGTAGTTAGATAAGTGACCCACTTTATTCATAGACCTACTGGTAGCATTCAGCAAATGGCAAACTCCAAAATTTACAAAAATTGGTGAAAGCATACAGACAATACACCTGTATACAAGGAAAGCTTCTGCATGGACAGATGGTGACATTTCCTAGTAAGGAACTGAATGTCACTTCCAGTTATATTTATAGTCTCTTTCCCAAAGTCATGGACTACATAATGGGAATCAAACTAGCAACTGGTGGGCCAGATGGACCTCTACGGGAGTATATTCACTTGAAATCTGCACTGTGTATTGCCCCTGTGTTCCTCAACATCCAACTCTGGGATACTGCATGATAGCATTGGAGACTTGACATTCAAAGTGGCTGCTTAGGGTAGATGCATTACCACAAGTAAAGCCATGAATTAAGTAACAGGCGTCAGTTGCGCAGTTTGCTGAACCACAAAACAACTGATAGATGTTTTAAGTTTTCGTAGACAATAGTTTTTCCCAAGTTTGTTCCCACTAAGAGAACGTTAATAACACAATACATTTCTTTTCATTTTTTTCCCCCCAAAACCTTTGCATAAAATGTAATTTCTGGAGATTTCTCAAGTCAGGATATGGGTTTTAATATTTCAAACTCAACTGACTCATACAATTAGCAGGTTAGTAAGTAACAGAGAAAGAGCACACACACCATCAGAGATTACTTTTCAGTTTTAGCAAGTCTACCCCTACTTCTATATAGAGATGTGTCAACAGGAAGATGTGTATAATGCACACACTCTTATTAGATATATGGTTGTCACTGCACTATTTAAGTCTATGCAGGGGTGTTGAACTGCATGTTTTTGGGATATGCCTAATTTTGCACAGGTGTTGCTATTAGTTCAGTGCTTTTGAATGCGACTAATCGGGGATATCTCAAAAACATGCACTGTCTTTGCTCTTTAGGAATGCAGTTTGACACCCCTTCTCTAAAAAAAAATTGTCACTCTACGTGTCATTAATCTAATTGGAAAGGTTTAATATAGATGCATGTAAGGTTATGCATATGAGGGGCAAAAACAAGTATGTTACATATATGCTAAATTGGAAAGTTCATGGGGAATCCTTGTTATAGGAAGATTTAGTGGTACTGAAAGACAACAGAATCTAAATGTGTGTGCAGTATCACTTTAGTCCATATGGAACGCAGGTACCTTTGCGATTGTGTCCTTCCTTTGGAGAGTAGGACACATCTCAAAAACAGAGTGGGTACAGACTCTCTCCTCCTCCAGCTCAACCCTCCCCCACCCTGTAAGCTCTAGAATGAATGTGGCCAAAGCCACACAAACAAGGCAAGCAGGGGAAGAAGAAAATCTCCTAGGAGAAGAAAGACTCTATAAGGACTCCGTAGGCAAAACCACAGCAAAGGTCGCTTTCGCTGGGTGTGATACCTGTGTTAATATGGACTTAATTAAAAAAAAAAAAAAAAAAAAAAAAAAAGGATTTAACAGGTAAGAACACTAAAATCTTATTTTCACTTACATCATATATAGAACACAGGTACCATGCCGATATACCAACACTAAGCTCCCAGAGGTGGGAAAAAAGGAGAAAGGACCTCATGCCTGTCTGCATGATACCAGAGTTCCCTAGAACTAGCCAGCATTAGATTAGCCCAAACAGGAAGTGTAAGCAGACACTGAACTTACACAGCACGCAAGAACAAAAGCCAACAGGGTTCAAACAACTGAACAACAGTATGGCAACCAAGTGTACAGGTCCCAAGACAGGCAGAAGAGCCTGCAGAACCATCTGGCCAAAGTTGGCTTCAGCCAAAGCCAGAACATTGACATAGTAATGCTTAACAAAGGTGTGCAAGGAGGACCAGGTCACTGCACCTTGCACAACTGCTCATCAGAGGCCTGATTATTGTAGGCCCAAGAGGCCCCCACAGACTTAGTGGAATGTGCTGTGACCTTGAAGGGAACAGGTTTCTTCCAGAGTTCATATACATGGTAAATAGCATCCTGGATCAAAGAGGCAACTTTGACCTTGGAAGCAGCTTAGCCTGCCCTGAGACCCTCAGGAATGACAAAAAGTCAGCCTTGAAAAAAGCCTCAGTACGGTGCACACAAATTTTGAGGCAACGCACACAGTCTAACAAATGGAGATCCTTCTCCTCATCAGAATTAGGGTCAGGCCAAAAAGAAGGCACAATCTTCTGATTGAAGTGGCACTCAGAAACCACCTTAGGAAGGAACTCCTGAGAGGTTTGAAGCACCGCCTTGTCCTTATGAAAGACCAGGAGTAGTGGTTTGCAAGACAAAGCCAGTAACTCAGCGCCTCTGTGAATGGAGACCACTGCCAAAAGAAAGGCTATCTTGAGAATCAACTGTCGCAGAGGGATGGAGGCAAGGGGCACAAAGGGAGGACTCCCAAAACCAAATTAAGGCCCCACTGAGGAGTGGGAGTCTTAAAGGGAGGGAAGGCAGTAGCCACTGTCACAGCTTACCTTGTTTCCAGTGCCGCCGCTTCAGCGACGCTCAACGTTATTCCACGCTTCATCTGCAGGTGCGAGGCTTAAGAGTGAAATAGGCCTCTGTTTTATGCCATGCGTCCTGTAATCTCCTCCTACGCACTTCCTTACTCTGAGCCTGCTCCTCCTACCTACTTCCTGAGGAGGGGTTTAAAGGGCAGCCTGAATCCTGACTGAGTTGCTCTTGCGTTGTTGTACAAAGCAGTTGTGTCCTTGGGCTCTGCGTATGACCTGGCTTGTCTAAACATCCAATCTGGTGCTGACCTGTGGCTCTATCTGACTATTCTCCTGCCTTATTCTTCTAGTGGACACCCAACCTGGTGCAGACCTGTGGCTCTGGCTGACTACCTGAACTGTGTATGACCTGGCTTGTCTGACTACCCTCTCTGGTGCTGACCTGTGGCTCTGTCTGACTATTCTCTTGTTATTCCCCTGTACCTAGCAGACACCCAATCTGGTGCGGACCTGGGGCTCTAGTAGACTAGCTATTAAACTGACTGCAGGTGTGAGTCAAGCTTCCGCTTTCTCCATACTGACTGCAGAAGTCAGCCAGGTATCCTCTGCTACATTTCTGACTGCAGGCGTGAGTCAGGTAGCCCCCTCACTACGTCGGATCAAGATCCTGTGTTCCAGTTCCTGCTCCTGGTTCCAGCAGAGAACTGGTAGAGACTACCAGTGGCTGAGGCCTAGTCTCCAGCAGTGTGGTCAAGTTTAGCAGCCTACTCTTTCTGATAGCAGTGCCTGCTGGCTTTTGACTCTCTGCTTGTTCTTGCTATATTACGATTGTGTACTACCTTACTTATATTTTAATATATTGCATTTTACTATACCGTACTGACTCCTGAACATCTCTGGGGAAACCGTGACAGCCGTCCCCCTGAAGAAAAACCTTGATATCCGGAATGGTAGCAATACATCTCTAGAAAAATGTAGAAATTGATGAAATCTGAACCTATAAGGAGCTCAAGCGGAGTCCTTTGCTCCTGATGAAAAGTTAACACCAAAGGAAGGTCAAACTCCTGTGAGGACACAGCCTTGTCTGTGCACCGCTTGTGAAAAACAGACTATACCCTAGGGTAGGCCTTAGTAACCAGAGTTTATTCTGGTATCACAAAGGGTTTCCCTTTGCAGGTTGCACCCGCGCAACCACCACTGAAGCTGCTTCCCGGACCAACTCTGGATGACATGTCTCTGAATTTCTTGCGTGTACCTGACAGTAAGGCACAGCCTCTATTGTTTACACTAGTCATCCCAGCACTCTCATATACGTCCTGATCATGGTCAAGGGCCACTCCAGGGCCTGAGACACCTCCTGTATTACCAGAAGGATTTCCTCCTGCTCCTCCAGCAGGAAAACCTTCCCTAGGAAGGTGTCAAACCTCATCCCCAGGAACACCAGTTCCTGGGAAGGCACTGGAGAAGACTTCAGCGTGTTTAGAGTTCACCTGTGGTGGACCAAGAGCTCCTCTGAGGGAGCCTTGAGCAAAAGGTCATTCAGACAGGGTGTCATGGAAATGCCCTGGGTGTGAATGGAGGCAGCTAAGGCCACCATGACAATGGCGAACACTTGAGGCACAGAAGCCAGGCCAAATGGCAGAGCTGTGGGTAAAGATCCGTGCCAAAGGCAAATCGCAGATAGCATTGGCTGTCTGGGTGGATAGGGATGTGTAGGTATGCATCCTTAAGGTCCAGGGATGCCAGATACTCCCCTGGGCACATTGCTGCTATGCCAGAACGCAAAGATTCCATCTTGAAGCACATAGTCACCACATATTTGTTGAGACATTTGAGATCCAAAATGGGATGACAGCAGCCATCCTTCTTCTGTACCACAAACAGGTTGGAATAGAAATCTGAACTCTGCTCCGTGAGAGGTATTGTGATCAGAACCTTCTTTTCCAGCAGTGAATCCACTGCTTCCTGAAACAGCCTGCCTTGTCTGGCTCTTTTGGTACCCTTGACAAATAAAAAAATGATACAGTGGAAGGGATCTGAAATCTATGCGGTACCCCTTCTGAGATTACCCACAAAACCCACTGGTCCACGACAGAGGACTCCCAGGAGTCCCTACAAAGGCAAAGATGTCCCCCTACAGGCACCAGCGGACCAGGATTCCACAAGTCATGCTGAAGATTCCATGAAAGACTTTGTCCTTGAAGTTGCTCGCTTGGGCTGCCGCTGCTGTTTGGGCTTGGCGGAGGAGCATGCATGAGGACCCTGAGGTCTCTGCTCCACCGTTTTGCAAGGAGGTGCTCTTGCCCCCAGTAGCATCACTAATGATCAACTTCAGTTCAGGTCCAAACAAGGACTTGACCTGAAAAGGTAAAGAAACCAGCGACTTCTTGGAAGATTGGTCTGCAGCAACAGAAAAGATGAGGAGAGAAAGAGAAGAAAGGAAGGAGGATGACGAAGGGAGAGAGGGGAAGGGAATGCAATGAAAGGGAGGAGTGAAGTGCCAACAGGCAAAAAAAAAAAAAAAGGTTAAAATGGAGAAAGAACAACAACAGCAAAAGGGAGGGATGGGAAGGGAGGTGAATGAGAAATGGAGAGAGAGGGAGGGAAAGGGAGGGGAGGCTGCGAAGTGGTGAAACTGAGGGAGGCAATGTATGTATGTATGTATGTATGTATGTATAACTAGTAGAAGTGCCCATGTACACGGACCACAGTGCCACAGTGGCGGGTGGTCACGGTGCAGTCATGCCCAGTAGAGACTGCCCACGCCGCGGCTGATACAGAGCTGGACGCTCCGAATGCCCAGCTCTGTATCAGCCTCATCACAGGCAGCCTCTACTGCGCATGACTGCATAGTTACAAACTTTGTAGTGAATTATTATATAGGATGTGTGACATATGCACAGGTTACTGCAACGAACCCTTCATGTCTACATCATATCTATTTCATAGAAACACTTGGAGCTTTAGTCCAATTACTGCAGTATAAATGATTATCCCATACTCTTAAAAATATAGAAAGAAATATCTTACCCTGTCCCTCCTATTCTACCAACAACCTATAAAAACACTTTTATATTATGACTATGCGGGCACAAAACACATTTCTATATCTATACATTGAGTAAAACTAAAACACAAATCAAATATATACATACCCATAACTGGTACATATACAATATAGCCTTATCACATACCTTCCTTAACCCTCTGATTGCCAGAGAGGTAATTAAAGTAAATTAATCTCATAGCTATAGAAAGAAAAATGTTTCACTATATCCTACTGTGTAAGGCCAGAAATTCAGAGGTACTATAGCCTAGGTACTTGTTCTGGTACATCATGTTCTTATTTTTGTGCAAGTGATCTCATTTGTAGTCCATTGCTAATTGTTTCTGTTCACAATCTAATAAATACTAATGTCCTTTACATTTAGGTCTATTTCAGCCTACTGCTGTGAAGGTGTGTGATCAAGATCCAGGCTCAGATAGAGATCATGACATACAGGAAAATGCAGACATAATGGAAAAAACTACATCCATAAACATACCCATCTGCTGCATACAGGAAACCTAGCTAGGTAAATAAATCTGTAAAGTTAAGAGTCACTTGTTCATAGGACAAAGTAGCCCTTTAAAGTATTTTCCATTCTGAAATCTTATCGACACTAGGGTTTAACTGATTATATTATATTTATAATATAAATAGCCAAGTAACTTAAAGCAGAACTACCATGCGCAGTAAAGTTGCCTTGCAATAATTAGGCAGGTGACGACTAGCTTCATAAGGGTTCTCTTACCTCTCACGACTACAGCATGCTAGAGAAATCCTTAATCTTGCGAGATGGACTGGCAGGTTAGTGCAGTCTGTGCGCTTGCGCCATCAGTCCCTTCCGGTACCATTCAGGCCAGTTCAATGCATATGTAGGGAGACCAGGACTGACAGAGCAGGCGTGCAGACAAGATGCATGCACTGATACTTGACTTCTGGTCTCAGAAGATTAAGGATTTCTATAGCATCATGTCATTGTGAGAGGTAAGAGAACTCTTATGAAGCTAGTCACCACCTGCCTAATTATTGTAGGGCGACTTTACTGCGCGTGGTAGTTCCGCTTTAAGCCACCGCAGGGAGATTATAATCATCTGTGATATAATCGAGTTACTGTATGCAACTTCCATTGACATGAAAGATTTTTGTTCAATCATATCCAGTTTTCTATATATACGCTACATAAGAAAAGGTAGACAGTGAGAGCTCTGGCATAAATATGTATCATATGTGCTTAAAAAAAAAAGTTAATTCAGGTTCAGAGAGCACAAAATTTCCAATGGGCTGATCCAAATCAGTGATACCCAAATGGATCTCATCTCAACAAGAATCAGCTCATACATTAAAACTCAGAAAAGAGATGGCACATATAAAGTAGTTATTATGACATGTTCTAAGACGACTTACTTTTTATCATACTGATGTCATTGGCACCATCTCCAATGGCCAAAGTGACTGCTTTCTTGTACTTTTTTACAAGCTCTACTACTTGAGCTTTCTGAAGGGGAGTTACTCTGCAGCAAATAACAGTCTTACACATGCATGCTATCTCCAGAAATTCCTTCTCCATGTCTGCTTCAAGGGCATGAGCCTGGAAGAAAAGAGGTTTAACGTGAGCGACCAACTTGCTCAACAAATTATTACAAATACATACTGTAGATACATTTTGAGACAAGTGATTTTAAAAAGTTATGATAGACGTTGCCCAGAAATAAAATTGCAATATGCTATAATAAATGCCTTCCTAGAAAGCTAGGGCACCAAATAAACAGAATAGGAGAATGGTCTTCTTCTCTTACACCACTGACAAAAAGGTGTTTGAGTAATGAACATGCTCTGAAATGTATCTCTTCCTTCCAGCCTTAGCTTCTGATAATGAAAAACAGGATACAATTCAAATGCTATATCATGATTAGAGCGCACTCACTTTGTAAAAGTTACATAAGGAGTAGGGATATAGAGGCCCTTCTTCAACATTCTCGACTGATGCCCTAGTCATTCTGGGAAAAACAGTTGCTTATTCAGGAAACTGACATGCGGACTTTCTGGTGCACACAAACCGCACAAAATTGGAGAAATTAACATTCACATAGATTTAAATGGGATATTTAACCTCTTGAATGCAACAAACCTATCTGGCATTCAAGCAGTTAAAAGCCCCATTTAAATCAATGGGAATTTGTCCCCTATAGTGTGTTCAGTTTGCACACTATAATGTCCACAAAAACCTTTTTTGCATTTAGAAGAGCTTAAAAAGCTGAGCTAAATATAAAAAACTGTATCTCTCAAACCGCTATGATTTAAGAGATACAGGCGTTTAAATTTTGATCTCTCCTACTAACAGCTGTAAAGCTGTCAGCAGGAGATCCGTGTTGGCCGACATGGAGGCGCTTGAGAAGAGCAGCAATCTCGTTATTTACCACAAATCCCTTCAATGTAATGGTCTAAAATGTGGGATTCGTGGTAAAGAGATTGTGGCTCTGCTCAATCGCCTCCATGTCGGCCGACACGGATCTCCTTCTGACAGCTTTACGGTTGTCAGTAGGAGAGATCAAACTTTAAACTCCTGTATCTCTTAAACCATAGCAGTTTGAGAGATATTTTTTTTGCATTTAGCTCAGTTTTTAAGCTCTTCTAAATGCAAAAAACTTTTTTGTGGACATTACTAACACTTTAACTTTATGAATAAGGTCCTTACTGTGAAACTCTGAACTCTTGTTCCAGGGCATCTTTAGTCATAATAATTGTTTTTAAGGGGTAAGGCGGTAACACTGCTTTTTAACCGCATTATACTATACATGTTTTCACAGATTAGAGGCAGATAGGAACTTGCCTAAATCTGGGGTTCCCTGACAGGGCTTGTTATGCTTTAGGCCAAAAGCCTATTACTAAACCCCACTGTTTATTATTAACAGTCACAAGTTATTTGTAAATGTGAGGATCTGAAATGCTGACTTTCATTTTGTTTACTTTGTATATGTAGCCATGATATAGTCCTTGCTGCTATCCTGACTAAACACGTATGTGTCTTTTGGAATACTATTAATAAATATTATTTTGAGCTTACCAGGAACCTGTATCTTTTATGTTTTTAAAAAAGGTCTTTCAAGGTGAAATTGCTCATTGTAAAGTGAAAATGTAATCGAGTTAATTTAGATTAGAATGAATGTGTATATAACTTGTATATACATATTTGTCTTTTGAGGAAAAAGTCAGTTCAATACCGAGGCGAAGTCACAGGCAGACAGATATCTGGCAAATATTACAATGGAACTGAACTTGGAGACACATACACATATCTCCACAATTTTAACAAACTGTTTTCTTTCCGCTTTTCTAAAAATTAATTTTTCACAGTGAAGTATTTTATTATTTGGACTATTAGGTCAAACATAAGGAGATGAAACGCTTGATTGCAACCCTTTTGTTCCACTGCTTAATGTTCCAACATCATACAAATACCAGAAACTTGTTCCCAAAGCAAATCGCTTTGGCATGAAGCAAAGATCTTGTTTTACAGAATCCCCACTAGAGGTATTTTAATCATAGTACTTCACATTATGTAACATCTATAAATATCTTAGCATTTTTTCTTAAAGGGAAAATAATACCCAATTAAAGGTGGTATATACCATTTTAATATTCTGAAGCCCAAGGCAGCCTCCTCAGAAGCAATACAATCTGGTATCAAACCTTCTTTGTAGAGGCAGCCTTTTCAGGGCCACTGAAAGGTTGTAATTGCTGTATCAAAACAAATATAATATTTCCAATATGTGACAGAGATAAAACATTTTTCTCAATTTCTCAGAACAGAAAAAAGGAGGGTACTCATGTCAATCAATTGTCTACTATAGACTGTCTTTCTTATTACAAGCTTTAAGGAATATAATCATGTTTCACTAAGCCTGCTTCAAAAGACAGCACACTTAGTAAAAAGCCAGAGGCTATGCAGATCAAAAACTTGGCTGTCAGGAGGGCTAAGCAACAAAAGTGATAGTCACACTGTTAATGTTCTTGCAAGGATTATGCATAGGAAAACATCTCATTGGTCAAGGTGTGGGTCAGCTACGGTCACGGTGAACAGCTCAAGAAAAAGACCAGGTAATAAGAAGCAGGAGTCTAAGACGAAGTGTGCTTTTATGCGATAAACACATAAGGCACTGTCTGTGTATTTTTGCATTTAATTGAACTCTAATACAGCTACAATTTTAAACAACCAGGCATTACTGATCACTTAATTAACTCCATAGGCAAATTGGTGTGCGTGTGATTTCCAGCAGTCTGCAAGCATGGTGTTTGGAAACCCACCACTTTCTGGGGATCACGCTCAAATAACCAGAACAAAAGGAGAAGGGGTCACTTTCAATTGGCTCTTCAATTTATCTGCCAGGGCTTGCAATGCAGCCCTGGCTTCCTCAACAGGCCTGTTCCTGCTGAGAAAGCAGACCTACTCAGAGGACACTAGCCATCTGATAGTTGACCTTTAAGTAAACAAGCAGTGTGCACATAGCACAGGAACATGGCTGGCTACCTAGAAATCAGCAAGTTAACATTTGAATCCAGGGTTCTGCAACAAAGTAAAACATTTTAAAAAATGCTGCGCTTCATTCCACTGTAGCAGATAACTAGAACTGGCTTTATCTCCTAAAATCCACATAAATCCCCTTGAGATAAAATCTGGAAAAACATTTCTCAAATGCAGTGACAATATGACTACAAAAAAATGTAAAAAATAAAGTCAGGGTGTGTTCTAAAAATTAAAGCGATAGTAACTTTTTATTTTGGCTTCACATATTCTGCAAATCTATCTATCTATCTATCTAGATATATATAAAAGAGAAAGCCTCATTACATAATTTATGCCTCCTCAGGAGCCACACACACCTAGGGGTGGCAGCAAGGAGGAGTTACTGCTCCCATTGGGTGATTCAATGGGGGCGTGATTTTCACAGGACTATCCCAGCCTGCCCTTCACTATCCAACTGAGGAACAAAAGAAAATGGCTGCCACTTGCTCCTACACCACAGACACACACACATGCCCCACTCACACAGCACCAAACAAACAAACACACACACAGTACCAAATACAGACACAAAACCAGAAAGAAATATGGCTGACACACACACACACAGTCACTTACTCTGACTCCCAGTGTCCTCAGCAGGACCTGTAATACAGCCACTGAAGGGAATCTGCAGCACCAGGGGAACAAAATGGCACTCAAAGGGTTAAGGTAAGCCCTCATTCCGGAATTATTTCTTGACTGTCATCATTTGCCATGCAACACAGAGGACAGGCATCCATCAGGTACACACTTAAACCACTGACTGCCACGGGGTTGTGTATCAAGTATTACCCCTCAGGTAGTGTGTTCAAACCCCTCACTGTAAACTTGCATTTCCCTCCCACTTCTCCTCCTTCCCCAGCCTATTACTAACACTTTTTCCACATTTATGTTAAGTCCCGCCCCTACTTGTGATTAAGTCCCGCCCACTTTTAACCCAAATTCTCTCTCCACATCAGCACCACACGAGGGACTCCACAAGTAAAAGTTCCCAGGTATGAATACACTTCCCACTATCCAGCCTGCCCACCACTGTCTAACTGAGGAAGAAAAACAAAATGGCTGCCACCTGCTCCTACACCACAGACACACATACACACACACGCCCCACTCACACAGCACCAAACACACACACATACATACACACCCACATACAGTCACTCACTCTGACTCCCAGTGACCTCAGCAGGACCTGTAGTACAGCCACTGAAGGGAAGCTGCAGCACCAGGGGGAAAAAATGGCACTCAAATGGTTAAGGTAGGTCCTCATTCCTGAATTATTTCTTGACTGTCATCATTTGCCATGCAACACAGAGGACAGGCAGCCATCAGATTCACACTTAACCCACTGACTGCCACAGGGTTGCGTATCAAGTTTTACCCCTCAGGGAGCGTGTTCAAACCCCTCACACTGTAAACTTGCATTTCACTTCCACTTTTCCTCCTTCCCTAGACTATTATTAATACTTTTCCACATTTTTTCTTAAGCTCCGCCCCACTCACAATTAAGCCCCACCCACTTTTAAACCAAATTGCCCCACTGGCCTCTCCACATCTAAACCACATCAATCCCCTCCAGGGACTCCACAAGTCAAAGTTCCCAGGTATGAATACACTTCCCACTGCTATTTAACTCTGACACGCCTCTCTATACCTTAACCCTTTGAGTGTCAGAGGGCTGCACAACTCATGCTCACATGTGTTTCTGCGCATATATGTTACGTGTGCGTGTACATCTCTGTTACATATGTGCATCTCCGGTGTGCCTGTGTGTGTGTGTGCATGTTTCTGCCTCTCACTGTGTGTTGCATATGTCTGTGTTCATCAGTGTGTCTACATTTCACACACGTACGCCCAACAGTCATGACATGACGGGCAACGCCGTCTCACATTGCTAGTGAATAACATGTGAAGTCAAATTGCCTATTACTTGTTTTATCTTTACCCACTTTTATTTCCATGACAGACAGCTCCCTGAATTTGTTTCCCAAGTTTTCTGGTCAGTGACAGTGAAGCAGGTATAGTGATGAAAAATGTAAAAAACACAGTAATACAATGTAAAAAGGCCAGCCTCCAGGTTATTTAATACAAAGAACCCTGTGGTGCGAATAAAGTGTAACACACTATGACTCTCTTTGCTTCCAATGTCACTGACCACCACAAAGCTCTATGGAAACAGATATCCACGGATCTCTCTGGCACTCAAAGAGTTAAGGACATAAGAGGGTAACAAAAAAAATGTCAAGATGAGAAAAGAATAATAATAAGAATTATAGGCAATTTGTCTTTATGTGCTATGCACTTCCAGAATATGTATGGTTAAAATAAATGGTTATAATCAGTATAAAGAGAGTAACCAAGAAACTCCCCCAAAATACTTACAGATATAGAAGAGGCTCTGCTAAAATATTTGACACAGATATGAAATATTGTCTGAATAAAGTAATGCTAGTCGACTGTTTTCAATTAACCCAGAAGGTACTGTGGGGGCGAATAGGGCACTGCAAATCGGGCCATGCTTAAAACAACAGAGTCATCTAGCTTTAGGTCACGGAGAGATTTGATTGTTACAAAAATGGATATCATTCTTAATTGAATTTTCAATACAAACGTATCCAAGCTTCCAAATCATTTCAACAGGCTCTTCAAATATCATTTAATTTGTGTGGCCTGGAGGTAAAGAATATTTGTTCCTGTGACAGCTTAAAAGTTTTTTGTTTTTTTTTAACCCTGTGAGTGCCAGGGGATATGCAACGCATTGCAATGCGGAGCGTACCCCTCTGGCACTCAAGGGGTTAAGGGCACAGCACATATTCTACAAAGTAAAGCAACAAATATATAAACATTGCCAAAATATTTGGCATTATTATGTTTCTAACCTCATCTTTTTAAAACCTGCAATACATAATTATGCTGGAAACAGAACTGGAGTAATTCTGGAACAAACTAATAGCACTACAGGAGACAACAATTACCAAAATAACTATTAATTAGAGAGAAAAAAAACAGACACAGAAAAAAGGACATCAATGGCCCATTGAAATCTACATAATATAGATAAGTAATCTACCGTATAGCTCTAAAGCTGTTACTAGACTAAAACTCCGATCAGGCAGCTATAGCCCAATAACATCCTGGGAATAACCTGTTAACCCTTTGAGTGCCAGAGGGGTATGCAACACATTGCAAAGCAATGCGCTGCATACCCCTCTGGCTATCAATGGGTTAATCATGAATGTTCTATAGAGTAGAATATAATGTTCTCTCTCTTCTTTACGCCCAGTCTTAGTGTAAAATATAGCGATATTTGTATGGCTGAATCCTAAATTGGCAACTTTGGGTAGGCGATCTGCCCCTTTAAGTAGGCAGGAACAATTCTAGAATTGATTGCAGGGGTGGAGCCTACCTTCCCTCCTTGGCTGCATCTAACCAACCAGCTCCAGAAAGATTTGTTCCTTGGTGAAGACACAGGCAAGAGAACAGTTCTGCTATAGTTTTAAAATTTTTTTATTGTTCTGTTACAAATTGACCATTAGGTAGATTACCATAACTGACAATGCACTTAGATGTGGCTAGCTCAGTATCCAGGTGCTTTTTTGTGGTCCTAAAGCCCTGGGGGGAAAATCTTGGGTACAAGTTCTTTCCTGAGGAGTTGCCCACCGAGGCTTCTTCTTGATACATGGTAGTCTGAAGACAGAAGATCTGCAGGAAAGGTGAGCAACCCTTTGAGTGCTGCAGGTCCACATGTCCCACAGTGCCCCTCCGCACAGGGGTTTTATCCTTGGGAGTTCTTATTGCACACTCCTGCACTCATTGGGTCTATCTGTATGTCTGTTGGGTGTTTTGGACCAGGTTTATGTGGTAACTTAATCCTTTAGCTGCTGGTTTGCATCTTGGGGGGGGGGTTATTGGGTACAAGTTCTTTCCTGAGGAGTTGCCCACCGAGGCTTCTTCTTGATACATGGTAGTCTGAAGACAGAAGATCTGCAGGAAAGGTGAGCAACCCTTTGAGTGCTGCAGGTCCACATATCCCACAGTGCCCCTCCGCACAGGGGTTTTTTCCTTGGGAGTTCTTATTGCACACTCCTGCACTCATTGGGTCTATCTGTATGTCTGTTGGGTGTTTTGGACCAGGTTTATGTGGTAACTTAATCCTTTAGCTGCTGGTTTGCATCTTGGGGGGGGGGGGTTATTGTCACTTTCCCTAATGGGTTCAGTGTTTTTTGGGTCTTCTAACTTGTTCTAGTGATGTCGCATCTCATTTTATTTCACAGTTTTAACTCTGACAAAATATGAAGGCGTGCTTTACCGCATAGACGCTCCATTCATTCCTATGGGACTGTACAGTTTGGGACATATCTCTGCAACTGCTCAACGTAGCGACTTCAGAGAGGGCTCATTTTAATTGTCTGACCTTGCTCTATCATCTGGTTGCCATTGCAAGTGTGTTGGGGGGCTCAGGGGGCTTTGGGCACTGTTGGGGTACTTATTCTGGGAAAACTACATTTCCCATGAGCGCTTGCTTCGCGCGCTCATTTCTAATTGGCTCCCGCCGTGGCAGACATTTTGCGCCTTTTCTAGAATGAGTATCCTATGCAGGGCTTGGACTCTCCTTCTCTCCTCTGCAGATTAACCCTTCACCTGCCAGATAAGTGTATTTTAGCGATTTCTGGGGTGAAATTTTAATCTTTCACACTGTAATTAGGTGATTCATTATACTAAACGTTTTTGACACTGTGAGAATGTCTAATCCATTGGAGCTTGGGGCCAGGCCTAAGACTAAGGACGCTGGGGTCTGTGTGTTCCCTATTGTGCACTCTTCCTCATGTCATTCAGGGTTACCTAGAGAATTCTCAGGTCATTTATGCCCAGCATGTTCTGATGTCCCTGAGTCTCTCACAGGGACCTCCTGCCATGCATTACAGCCAGTTTGGGTGCATGAGCTCAAGGCTGCTACTAGGGACCTTTGGTCTACATTGCAACTCTTTCCATTCCAGTTAAAGGAGGTCTTCCATTCATGGCAGACCCACTCTTCAGTCAAATCTTCCCTGCCTAAACTGCAGGGAGTACCTGATGTATCAGATTCCTCTGAGGAGGAACTATTGGTGGATTCAGATGTTGAGCAATGTTCTGCTTTGGGTTCCTCTCGGTTATTTGGGGACCCCTTTGAGGCTGATCCTGAATCCTCCGCTGAGGACCTGATCAGGACTGTCTTGACTATCCTAAACATTCCCTTAGTTCAGGAGGTTTCTTCAGATCCTTCTGTTGTGTTTCAGGAGTCTAAAAAGCCTCTTACTTGTTTTCCACCTAACCCCACTCTTGACCGCCTTGTGTCTGATAAGTGGAAATCTCCGGACAGGAAACCTTCTGTTTCCAAGAAATTTGCCAAACTTTACCCCTTCTCTGAGGTGGAGCTTGCTCAGTGGGTTCATCCCCCCAAAGTGGATGCTCCTATCTCCAGACTATCCAAGTCTACTGCCTTGCCAGTTTCTGATGCGTCCGCTGTGAAGGACTGGACTGACAAGAAACTTGAGGTTTCCCTCAAGTCCATTTTTGCCACTTCTGGGACTGCCATGCATCCGGCTTTCGCTGCGGCATGGGTTAACCGGGCCATCGTCAGGGTGCTCCTACTTCGGATATGTTGCGCCTTCTTGCCAACATTTCTGAGGCCCAACACTATGTTTCTGCTGCCTTATTTGATGCCATTCGTTTGGTGGCTAGGGTTTCCACCATGTCTGTGGTTACCAGACGGGCTCTTTGGCTCAAGATCTGGTCTGCTGACACTGCTTCCAAGAAAGCCTTGCTCTCCTTGCCTTTTCAAGGCACACCATTGTTTGAGCAGATCCTAAGGATATGATTAGTGAGGCCACAGGGGGTAAAAGTACCCTACTGCCTTTGGTCCCCCAGAAGAAAACCCCTCTCAAGCATAATTGTTTTTTTCGTTCCTTCCAAACTGAGACACGTCCAGTGAACCAGTTGGTTCTCTCAGCTCCACGTGCCTCGTCCAAGCCCAAACAGCAATGGAAGCCCAAGGTCTCCTCCAAGCTCAAGGCTTCCAAGCCTTCTTTGGCATGACTCACCAAACCCAGGGTCCTGACTCTGCTGTGGGTGGCCGTTTGTGTCACTACCACAGCGTCTGGGAGGATTCAGTGGTTGACCCGTGGGTTTTACTGGTGGTAACGGAAGGGTACAGGATCCCTTTAGTCTCTCTTCCTCCCTTTCGCCTTTTCCCTTCTCATACACCTCAGGGAGCAGAGAAACGCTGTTTGTTCAACTGTGCTATTCAGGCTCTTCTGGACAAGTATGTTCTAGAGCCAGTTCCAGTTCAGGACAGAGGTATGGCTTTTTACTCAAACCTCTTTGTGGTCTCCAAGAAGGACGGCGGTTGTCTCCCCATTTTGGATTTGAAAGATCTCAATTCCTGTCATGGATTTGTAAGAACACTCAGGCAATTTGGTAAGGTGAAGATCAGCTTTATTGAAAATAATAAAACAACAAGAGCAATCACCCTCCTCAGGTCCAGATAAGGTCAGTATTGTGGTACTTCCCAAATCTGATGCAGGTCAGGATGGACAGTAATATAAGCAAGCAATAATATACAGTAGGACTAAGCTGGCTTGATCTGTTGACAGGTCACTGGAACAAAGTAGACAACAACGGTACCACACCGCGGAAAGTCCCTTCTATAGCGATGGGTAACTGCAGGGCAAATCCCTAGAAGAATAGGGATAGCGGAGGCAACATAGAATGGTCACTGGAAAGTGACAGAGTCCCTAGCACGCTAGAAATAGAGGAAATAACACAGATAGGACACTGGCAAGTGACAGAGACCCTAGAATGCTAGGGATAGCGGAGGCAACACAGATAGGACACTAGTAAGTGACCAAATCCCTAGAACTCTAGGGATAGCGGAGGCAACACAGATAGGGCACTGGAAAGATGCTGGAGCTACTCGCAACACAGTCTCCCAGGTGACCTTGGGAGTGACAGGCCAAGCAGGCGCTGTAGAGCTATTTACTGCAAGCGAGAGTAGGCATAACTGAGCACAGGGTACCCTGACAGGTCAGAAACCAGAAATGCCAAATCGGTACATACAGAGGTAGTAGGCAGTCCTAGTCAGCAACGGAATCGGATACTCAGCCAAAGCCAGATCGGTACACACTGAGGTAGTCAGCCAGTCCTACTCAGCAATGGAGCGGGTTCTCAGCCAAAGCCAGATCGGTACACACGAAGGTAGTTAGCCAGTCCTAGTCAGCAACGGAAAGCAAAACACAGGAGCGAAGTCAGGAGAGCAGGTCATACACTGAGCAGGAACAAGCAGCAACTCAAACGCTAGGTACAGGTACACCACGAAAGGGTGCTGAAAAGAAGACAGGAGAGAGTTTAAAAAGGCTAGCCCTGGGCAGAGCCAGAGCCCAATAACCAATAAGAACCGTGCAAGGAGAAACCCAGAAGTAACAATGTCGCCCTGCCGCTAGAATCACGGGCACCGCGATAATTCCTTTGTGATCAGGACTCATTATGACCAGGACTCCCTAAGGACGGTGATTGCTGCTTTGTCCCCGGGGGAATTCCTTGCTTCTCTGGATCTTCAGGAAGCATATCTACACATCCAGAGAGCCGGCAGTATCTCAGATTTGCCTGCGACCGAGGGCACTTTCAGTTTTCAGCTCTTCCCTTTGGTCTGACTACAGCTTCTCAAGTCTTCAACCGTGTCCTGGGAGCTTTAGTATCCGTCCTCCACCAGGGCGGCATCAGAGTTACTCCATACGTGGACGACCTGCTTCCGAAAGCCCCCTCTGCGGAACTTCTTCATCAGCAGATTCAGGACTGCATTCATGCTCTTACCCATCATGGGTGGATCATCAACATGGACAAGTCTGATCTTGTCCCATCCCAGCATCTGGTCTTCCTGGGCCTTCTCTCCGACACTCAGCAGAGCATGGTGTTTCTCAGAGATGAGGAAGCTCACCAGATCGCCCACAGGGTTTCTGCTGTTCTGGCTCATGATCCAGTTCCAGCCAAGAAGCTGTCCTCTCTAGTGGGGAAATTCATCTCCACCATAGAAGCGGTCCCATTTGCTATGGCTCACACCAGGGAACTCCAGAGGTTCGTGATCCAGGTATGCAGAGGTCAGCCGTACCTTCTGAAGACGTCAGTGTCACTTCCTCTTCATGTGGAACTGAGTTTGTCCTGGTGGCACGACCTCTCCAATCTGCTGAAGGGCAAGTCCTTCCTAGTATCCTTCTGGACCACTGTGACAACGGATGCCAGCCTCTCTGGATGGGGAGCGGTCCTGGGTCGCCCGAGTGCACAAGGTCGGTGGTCTCCAGAGGAATCTCTCCTTCCCATGAATGTGTTAGAGCTTCTTTCTGCCCTGACCCTACCTCTGACAAGGAGAGGTATCTCCACTTGTTAGATGTGGTGCTTTGTTGTTACGGTTTTATTTGACACTGAGACACAGTAGATGAGATCAAACACAGTTTTATTGAACAGACTCAGTAACGATAACCCTCACGGGTCCAGTTTATGTACAATACACAATTTACAATATACTGACACAGGTCAGGGAGCAGTTACTGACGTTTTCAAGGTCAAAGTAGCAGGTAATGACGATCACAGGGTAGCAGTAGCTGGTACTGAAATTCCAATTATGGTAGGATTGGGTAATGAACTTCCTAGCATGGCAGCAACAAATAATGTAACTTCTACAATGGGAGGAGCAGGCAAAGCTGTTCTCATGATGATAATAGCTGGTAAGTAGATTTTTAGGATGGCAGAAGCACATAATGACATTTTCACTATTGCGGAAGTAGGTAATGAAGCCCTCAGGATACTAGTAGCAGGTAATGATTTTCAAGGTAGCAGTAGCAAGTAATAAAATTCCTAGCATGATGGCAGCAGGCAATGATGTTACCAGGATGGTAGCGGCAGGTAATGAAGTTACCAGGATGGGTAGCGGCAGGTAATGAAGTTACCAGGATGGGTAGCGGCAGGTAATGAAGTTACCAGGATGGGTAGCGGCAGGTAATGAAGTTACCAGGATGGGTAGCGGCAGGTAATGAAGTTACCAGGATGGGTAGCGGCAGGTAATGAAGTTACCAGGATGGGTAGCAGACGGTAATGAAGTTACAGGCATAGCAGTAAAAGGTAATGAAATTCCCAGGATGGCAACAATGGTTTAAACACAAGAGTGAGAACTGTCCATTGACAGATGTGAAAAATGTTATGCCCAGTGATGATCTTTGATAGAATGTCCTACAAGCTCATGTATATCTACAGATAGATATACTGATATATAACTTATCTGAAAAGACTAATAAAATCAATATTACAGTGACTACTACAATGACAGTTAATGAGTATGCAGCAGCCTGACTCTAGAAGAGCCCTACTTCCAGTGCAGTTTATTTCATCTACTAGTGGTTAGGACTCTGTGGCATAGTATTAAACAGGTAATTAAGTTCCCAGGATGTTCGGAGCAGTTAAACGAATGTTAACCTAATGCTGAATAAGGGGCAAAAGAGAGAGACCTACCAGACTGTGTCCATTTATGACCAAGGCATATTCACCAGTAACAGTTTCCTCATAGACAGACTCCAGCTTTGTTTCTCTCATCTTTTCTGAGAACTGATGGCCATTGTAAAGACTCCTGTTTTGCCCAAACGTGCACTCCTTGACTTTCCTTTAGGATACAAAGAAAATGGTCTGAACATGTAGTGGTATTCTCCACACAACATCCGCCATTCATAGTAAAACTTGATTACCTGAGCTCTTCCCGAACTTCCATCACTGTGTGACCAGACACAATGAAAATATCATTCATGTCATCTGTAAGCATGTGACAGGAATAACCAATATTCATGGCTGTCTCTATGGAGGAAAGCAAATTTACTCAGGATTATTTAAGGCTGAACTTACAACATACAGCAGCTTATGTTACTTGTAAAGAGATTTTATATAATAACATTCCACACAGCTCCCTCTCTCACCTACCACTTTCAGCTAGCAAGTACTAGATAATTTGAATTAACAGACTAACTGACAATCTTGCAAAGCCTGTCAAGCTAGATAACCCCACTGAGGTAAAAATGTGTCTTTTTGCCTAGCCTATTAATCTAAGAATCAGCTGAGACCAGAATGCACAAAGGCGATTTAGCATGTAGACAAAGTTAGGTACCAGCTGCTGAAGGAGTACAACTCCCATCATACTCCATTAGCCACTGATTTGCAGAAGATAACAGGAATTGTATTGTAACAATAGCTGAAGAGCTACAGATTGCGCAGCTCTTTTCTTGGGCCAGTAAATCATTACAATAGGATTCCTGTTGCACTATATTAATACATGGCTTGTGCTCTTATACTTTGATATTTGAACCGATATTTCATATACACTACACTAATTTCCCTGCTTGTGCCAAAAATTGTTGTACAGCAGAGGTGCCCAAGTTCAATACTCAAGAGCTACCAACAGACAACTATTTATGGATTTCCCTGTTTGAGCACAGATGGGCCAATCAAGTTGAATCAGCCACTGATTAACTCGCCTATACTTCATTAGGGAAATACTTAAATTCCGGCCTGTCTGTTTGTTGTCTTATCAGTATTACAAACTGTGCTACATTCCACTAATTAGCTAAACAGCATCTCCTTCCAATACAATATATATTATTATAACAGTTACACATTGAGTAGGAATTTATTAAACAAGATAGGTTCCAGAAATACAAATATGTTCAAAAGATGAATTGCCCATTGTATAATTTGAACTATTATTTACAAAATTGTTACAATGACAAGGTTAATTCAACATTATGAATAGTAAATATTGCATCATCTGGTTGTAAAATAGGATTTTAGTGAACTTACTGTTTAATCCTTGTCTCTTAGTCCACATGGAAAACAGAAGCCATGGGGTTGAGCTACCCTCCTCCAGAAAGTAGGACACTTCATAAAGAGACAGGGTTTTTTTGTGCAGAGACTACCTCCTCCTCTTCCAGTTCAACCACTGCTTCAATTCCCAAATTCATGTGTAGCAAAAAGAATAAAACGAAAACCCCCTTAACAAAGAGCCCAAAAAGACTCCTCTGCCATATGTATTCCATATTGACCAAGAGAAAACGATTTAATAGTAAATTCAGTAAAATCCTATTTTCTCTTACGTCCAATGTACCATGGGGATATACAAAAGCTCCCTTAAGATTCCAAGGAGGGGAAAAGAGAAAAACACTCCCATAAGGATACCAGTATTCTACAGAACTAAACTGTATCTATGTATCTTCAAGTTACCATGGACAACGAATTATCACAGCAAACAAAACAAGAGCAAACTAGGCTCAAACCACTGAACAGAATGTGGTCAGAAGAAAAAACGTTGGATCCCTAAACAGGCACAAACACCTGAAGGATCTTCCTGCCAAACCTGGCCTCAGCAGAATCAATGACATTGACATGGTAGTGTTTGGTGAAAGTATGCAAGGAGGACCACTTAGCAGCCTTGCATACATGTTCAGCATAGGCCTGATTGTTGTAGGCCCAGGAAGCACACACAGACTCACCTTGGATGAGGCCCGACCCACTCTATTACCATCAGGAATGACAAAGAGCGAAGTCAGCCTTGAGAAAAGGCTGGGTATAATTCACATAATACTTATGGCACAGCATAACATCCAGCAGGTAATGATCCTTCTCCTGTTTAGAGGAAAGGTCAGGACAAAAAGGAAGGAAGGACAATTTTCTGGTTGATGTGAAAATCTGAAACAAACTTAGGTAAAAAATCTTAAGACATACAAAGTACTGTCTTGTCCTGATGAATACCAGGAAAGGAGGTTTACAAGACAAGGTTTGCAATTCAGCAACCCTTCATAAAGAGGCAATGGCTAAAAGGAAAGCCATCCTGAGCATCAAAAATTGCAGGGAGAGCAAAGAAAGAGGTCCAAAAGGATGTCTCTGGAGAAAAAAGGATCAAGCACAGGGGCATGGGATCACTGAAAGAGTGGAAGGCATAATCCACCCCTTGAACAAAGGTCTTAATATCTGGCAGAATAGCCTCCAGAATAGGACTAAAAGGGTGGAGATCTGTACCTTGGCAGAGCTCAGAGAGAAACCCTTGTTCACACAGTCTTGCAAAAAGGCCAAGACCAAAGGTAGATGAAAGATATGAGTGGGCATGTCCTTATCAGCACACTACTGATAAGGATATCTGGTCTCAGAGGAAGATGGAAGAGTTCCTGGGTGGACAGTCTGAGCAGGTCCTCAAACCAAGCCAGACAGGGCCACAATGAAGCAATCAGGATGACTACAGCCTTCTCCATCCTGATCTTTTGAATCACCCTAGGGATTAGAGGAACTGGAGGAAATACATAGGACAAATGAAAATTCCATGGAACGGACATCCCGCCCATCATAAATGCCACAGGATCTTGTGTCTCTGTGCAGAACAGAGACTTTCCTGTTCTAGCAATAGACCATCAGGTCCACTTCTGGGAAACCGCAAAGTTGGACTAGCTGTTCAAAAACTTCATGGTTCAGTTCGCAGTTGCCTAGATCAGTGTCTTGATGACTGAGAAAGTCTGCAACCACGTTTTCTACTCCTGGTATGTGGACTGCTGAGATGGCTGGAACATGAGTTTCTGCCCAATGAAGGAGTTCTCTTACCTCAGTCCAGGCATCAAGCTACTCCTTGACAGCTGATGTAAGCCAGTGCCGTTGAGTTGTCTGAATTTGTACTGGCATCCCAGTCAGTACCTGAGACCAGATGTCCAAGGATACTCATATTATCCCTTATTGTTGCGGAGGGCCATGTCAGTGCCCTGACACGTCCTGGAACAGGATCTGTATCTTCGCTGGTAAAAACACTTTCTTGAAGGGTGTAAAACTCCATCACCAGGAAGAACAGGATCTGGGATGGAATCTAAGAAAATGTCTTCAGAATGAGAATCCAACTATGGTGCACCAGTGTACAGGCACACTTCTAGATATGAACTGCCAAAATTTCTTCTGAAGGATCCTTGATCAGAAGATCATCTAGATATTGATTCAGGAAGATTCCCTGTGACTGGATGTAGGCAGCCAGAGCTGTCATGATCTCCTTGATGATTGTTGGTGCTGAGCACAGGACAAAGATCACCTTTACCATTTACAAATACATTCAAGGTCAATACAAAGAAGTATCCAATTAATTATTTACGCAAAGAGTTGGGCAAAGAACGAGAGGTCATCCATTAAGACTAGACAAAAGGCGCTTTTGACTAAAACAAAGGCAGGGTTTTTTTCAAAGTAAGGGCGTTAAAGCTATGGAATTCTTTGCCTCGGGATGTTGTACTTGGAATGGCCTGGACTTGATGGACGCATGTCTTTTTTCAGCCTGGACAACTATGTTTAGAGCAGTGCAGTGAACTGGTAATGACTCCACGTGAAGTCCAAATAAAGGAAATGTGGATGGTCTGGATGAACAGGGATATCCATGTAAGCGCCCTGAAGATCCAAAGACCAGAAATCTGCCTGGATACAATGCTGAGATGACATGGTGCAAAGATTTCATCTCGAAGTGAGTACCAACTACTTAGTGGTTGATGCACTGCAAGTCCAGAATGGAACGGCAGGCGCCGTCCTTCTTGAGAACCACAAAAAGGTTACAATAAAAACCTGAAAAGTGCTCCTGGGCTGGTACAAAGGTACCTTTGAACAGAAGAAGTGATGTGGAGGAAGGGACTTGAAATCTACACGGTACACTTCCATAACAACCCTCAAAATCCACTGGTCCAGCACAGAGGTTACCCAGGCATCTTGAAAAAGATGGATGCAACCAAGGATGGGCCAGGACTCTGTGATTCAATCGGAGATTGGCTTGTCAGACTTAGGTTTTAGAGAAGACTTCTCGTTCTACCAAATCTGTTTGGACTTGGGGCAAGACGCACCTGGGAGACCTGAGAAACTTGAACCTTCTCTGCTTTAAACTGGTGGCGGAACAAAATACACATTTCTTCCTTGCAAAAAAGAAAAAAAAAAAAAAAAAGGGATGTTTAGATGAGATCTGGGGCAGGTGAGTATTCTTGTCACCTGTGGCATGACTAATGACCTCTCTTAGGTTAGGTCCAAATACATTCCTACCTGCAAAAGAGAGATCAGCGATTACTTGGAAGATTGGTCCACAGACTAAATCTTCAACCACAAGGTGCTACGTGCAGCAACAGAAAAAGCTGAGGTGGCCAAAGGCAGCTTTAGAAAGATATGCATTTGCTTCCAAAATATTAGAAAACCTTATTAAAAGGTCTTCCTTAGGAACATCAGAGCATATGGCTTCAGAAAGCTGCTCACCCCGGATAACTATTGCCCTACTGATACAGGCAGAGGTGAAAATGGGTCGCAGATCCTCTCCCATGGCTGCAAAATTTGCCTTTAACAGATAATCAAGAATTTGCCAGCCTGATCCTTAAAGCCTGCAATAGCTGTGAACGGAAGAGCTGTGTTCCTGGCTAGGCGTGAGATAGGGTTGTCATTTGCAGGTGGAGAAGCCCACTGCACTTGAGCCACAGCCGTACAGGGCTTTAGTTTAGTAATGCGCTTTTTAAGAAAGCATCTTATCTGGTGTTTTTCATTCGTACAACAGATCCTGGTCTAAGGTACTGGGGAGTCTTTCTTCCATCTCTGGAAGATATCCGGAGAGTCAGATCCCCCATCAGAGGGCTCAGAGACAGAATGGTCTCCAACACCACTCAGATGAGCCTTTCTGCAAAGGGGACAGGGTCAGCCTCATATGGATCCCCAATGGAAAATTCCATATCTTCTTCCTCTGAGTCAATATCCTCATCAGATGTTTCCCCAACTAACTAGGAGTATAAAAACAGGATAAACTGGCTTTATGGGTCAACAGGAATGTATGACCCAGTGAATGGATGAGGGAATAGATGTCACTGAAGACATCAGGAATCTAACCCAAGCTGGCACTAGCACTGAAAGAGTTAAGTCCAAAACCAAGAAGAGCAGCCACCTTCACCACCCATACACATATAGGAAAGGCAATCTGATAAAGAAAGAGTACATGTTAGTAACAGGATGTGGAGATGAGACAGCAGTGGAACATAATATAGAGGACCACCATGGCACTCAAAAGGTTACTCACCAGTCTTCTATTTTCAGGCTCCCACCTAGAAAAAGAAGCAATGAGGAACAGACTTCTCAAAGTCAACATCCACAAGGAGATAGTCCAAATATAAAAATCCTGGATGACTGGGTAATCAAACTTCAGGAATGCAGTGATGAGAACCTGCCTAATGGGGCGGACTATACAGCCCCATAGCCAAGGTAAACATAAAAAGCCAGACCTGAAAACTAAGGGAAGTGCCAGCTTGCACCTCTTTCTAGAAAGGCCACATGAATCTGGGAATTAAGGCAGGGATTGAGCTGTAAGAGAAGGAGGGATTCTCCACCAAAAAGACACATCTATTTGAAGTGACCTGCTCTCTGGAGGAGGGGAGCTAAACCCCATGACTCCTGTGTTCCATACTGGAAGTAAGAGAAAAAATTGTAGATAGTGTACATGAGTCAAAAGTGTAACTCTGAGTGCCAGGGGGTACACAATGCTTTGAAAAGCAATGCAGTGCGTATCCCTCTGGCACTCAAAGGGTTAAATCAGAAAGAGAAGACAAAATAATATAACACCATCTGTGTATGACATTCACCATATAACAAGTCTTGGCTAAAGGTTATGCGCATTTACCAGGCCAGCACTTGAGGATATCTATGTCTGAACGTACGCAAGTCAATCAAAATGACAGACTGATTAAACCACATTCTTCTTGTCAGCAAGTGATACCATAGGACAGTGGTTCTTAAAACTATCCTCGTGGACCACTTACAGGCCTGGGGCTTGATTCTATTACTAGTGCTATAAAAAAAAAAAAAACAGATGCTATGTTTTTTTTAAGTCAGTTTTTGGTATCCTATTACCCAACTTGTGAAAACAAAATCAGCGGTAATTACACATACCGCCAGTTAAAAAAAAGCCATAGGAATCAATTAAAAACAACATACAAGTAGTATCCTATTACCCACGCTCAGTGTTAGCACCTGTTTTGTTTATACAAATTAAGTTGGAAATTCTGCGCCTCAGATGTTGAGGCGTAGAAGCCACAACGACAGTTTCAAAACCATGGTTGTTCGAACAAATGCAGTGTAGAATACAGTATACAGCATAGAAATCAGACAGAGTGCCCTCTTCGACATATTAACCCCCACCTTTTAAAAGTCGACTACAGTGATTTTCTTTCACCACATTAATTCGACAAATATTATTAATATTCAACAATTTAACCCTTCCCCTTCCAAATCAGACACTGCTTTCTTTCAGCATATTAATTTGACAAATATTGTACATTCGACATATTAACCCCACTCCTTTAAAATTCGACTTACAATACTCCCTTGACTTTCTTTCACCATTAAAATCCAACATTTTTCCTCTCCTATTTTATTCAACATTCGTATTTTGTTTTGCAAGATTAACCCTATGAGTACCAGAGAGGTAGCAATGCATTGCAACGTGTTTGCTACCCTTCTGATACTCAGAGTTAATAGGCAAGGTATGCCTCTGCATACCTTGCCTGTATATGTGAAATAAATGTTATTTTGCATTATCGTAAAATCTCGGGTATAATACGCACAATTTTACCCCACTTCACCTTATGTGAAGTGGGGGTGTGCGTATTATACACGAGAGTTTAAAAATTTTTTAAAAAATAGGGTTGGCCGATCCATTCCCTCCCTCCCCCGGGTCAAACCTGCTCTCAGAACAAGCCTTACTAGCTTGAAGTTTAACTTGAAGTCCGCATCTTCTTCTGTGGATAAGGCAAAATAAAGCGTTATGCACAGCTTCCCTGCAAGCGGGTGGGCATTACCATTGGCTGTAGGCGGAAAGTCCTGCAAGCCCATTGATGGAAGCGGGCGGCAAAGGGAAGCGTGCCGCCCGCAGGGAAGCTGTGCATAACGCTTTATTTTGCCTTATCCACAGAAGAAGATGCGGACTTCAAGTTAAACTTCAAGCTAGTAAGCCTTGTTCAGAGAGCGGGTTTGACCCGAGGGAGGGAGGGAAGGGATCGGCCAGCCTTTATAATTTTTTTAGCAAGGGGGGAAAACAAGAGTGCGTATTATACATAGGCACTCTTGTTTTCCCCCAAAATCTTTGGTATAATATGCACCTGCATATTATACACAGGTGCGTATTATACCTGTGATTTTACGGTATATCAAATGCAGGCACTCAAGAATTTCTAAAATCAAAAATATTTTTTATTGGTGTCAATGTTTTCACCCTACTGTGGGGCTTTCTCAAGACAGTGTGACAAGTAATCAAAGCCCTCAACCTTTTAAACATCCAGAAAAAGCCACATGTACTGGAAAAAGACACTAGCCCGCTTGGTTAGTGAAAGTGACATCATAGCAAATTGATTACTGTAATAATATTAAATAAATGTGTAATAAACTTTGAAACAGATCCAAACATAGAGAAACATCAAAGTTCTGCATATATATTAATTTAGCAAGGATCACAGCCTAAAAAGTAATTCATATGCGGTTATGAAAAGATATGCCGACAGTCTTTGGCACAGTGCTAGTGAGAACTGTGTAGCAGTGGAGCGTCCAAATGTATATGCACATCACCCATCCTACGTGTTAGACATAGTTAAATATGAGAAAACTCACAGTTTGTATGTCCCCTGCCCATAGTAGTGGGTACCAGGATCCGCCAATCTGGGCTGCTGGTCCTGTCTTGTAGCGTTATAGTGATAATTCAAGGAGCAAGTACAGTTGTGTAGAAGCACAAAAGTCTTGCCATATACAAATTATTAATGAACTGAGCGTATTTGGTTATAATCCATAGAGAGCTGGAGAACCTCCGTGTGGGTATTACAGGGCTTCCACAGTGCTGAAGTCAATACAATGTTGCCACTCCTAGTGGCAGTAAGAGGGAACTCCTGATTGATGAGAGGATGCAATTCATAATGTGTTCTGACTCCTGCCCTCTGGTGACCCCTGGTCTCTACCAGCGCCTGCTACTACGCAGAGCTCCAGCTCCCTATGGATTATTAACAAATACATTCAGTTCATTAATAATTTGTACATGACAAGACTTGTGTACTTCTACACAACTGTGTAGTGTGAAGTACACATTGGAGCTACTCTGTCTGACAGCCTCTCAATATATATATTTTTTACTTTCCGTTATACTGCAGATTTAGGAAAGGAAAATCACTAGGTATGGCTCTATGTCAGCTATAAAGTGTATTGGGGCACCTGTTTGAATCTACTGAAACTGAAACTTTGTATAACTTTGGAGTCACATCTAATGGATTCTGCTTACCATAATAGAAGTGAATCTCCATCATGTAGCTAAGTACCAAACATACGAGTGAAACTGATTTACTTGTCATATTTACAGTATCTATGTTGGGCAGTACAAGTACACACAATACATGTCTTTGAGCTTGTTGCCAATCGGATCCTGCTTATCACAGCAGATGCAGGTCTCCATCACATCGCAAAGCTGCAGAAATATCAATATACTAATTAGTTACTGTGAAAATACCCGATCCATTTTTGGGGCCCATGGTATAAACATTGATTGCATAGACCAGTGATTCTCAGCTCCAGTCCTCGGGGCACACCAACAGGTCATGTTTTCAACATATCCCTAATTAACCACAGGTGAATCAATCACAATGACTGAGCCACTAATTACTCACCTGTGATTAAGCAGGAACAACCTGAAAACCTGCACTGTTGGTGTGCCCCGAGGACTAACGTTGAGAAACACTGGCATAGACTCTGAGATTATTGCTTAAACCTTCACAAGCTACCCATTTTTAAGCAATCAAGTAAAGCTTCATCAGATATTAGTTATTCTACGGCAAAACAGCAACACCATAGGGGAGAAACTAAAATTCCATTTGATTTAAATGGAGCTTTTAATTCCTTAAATGCTGGAGGAAAGCAATAAAATGGACACCTCTAACATTCAGTGCAGTGGCTCTCAACTAGAGTGCACCAGGGACATCCACTTAGGGTGCCCCTTTTTGTATATAAAGTAATTTGTGGATGTTGTGTATCATAATATGTTTTTATTCTGATTGTGAGACCTACATATAACTACATGTTACTTATCTGTACAACTCATTACTCATCCTTGACAAGTTACATAAAACATTAGGGGTGCCCTGACAAAACTAGATTGTGTGTTCGGAATGCCCTGAATAAGAAATTGTGAACCACTGATTCAAATCAATGGGAATTTAGAGAAATGTTCCCCTAAGGTGTAGGTGTTTTGCTTCTGAATTACTTATATTTTGCTTTCTGCATGAGGCCCATAAATTAGAGTACACTGGACATTACCTTGCTTATCTCCTGTTAGAATCCAAAGTTTAATGTTTGCCAGAAGGAGACTCGCAATAGTCTCCGTCACTCCTTCTTGCAGCTTGTCTTCTATTGCAGTAGCACCTAATAGCTTTGGGAGAACACCAAATGTTAACCAATTTAATAACAGTGAGGCTAACACACACTATAGTGGGAATATACTAAATAGCTAGTGGTGAAAATAATATAACAAACACCACAAAACTCTGTTCTGGGAGCAAAGCTGTAGGATGTCTGCTTTTGCACCTATATATCATGGTAATATGTAAATCACAAAGGGGTGTGAATGTACAGTACTATGAAAAAGTCTTAGATAGGTGTGGAAAAATTATGTTAAGTAAGAATGCTTTTAAAAATACACATGCTAGTTTATTTTTATCAATTAACAAAATGATCGTGAGTGAACAGAAAAAAATCTAAATCAAACCATATTTGGTGTGACCACCCTTTGCCTTCAAAACAGCATCAATTCTTCTAGGTACACTTGCACACAGGTTGTTAAGGAACTCGGCAGGTAGGTTGTTCCAAACATCTTGGAGAACTAACCACAGTTCTTCTATGGATTTAGGCAACCTCAGTTGCTTCTCTTTATGTAATCCCAGAAAGACTCAAGGATGTTGAGATCAGGGCTCTGTGGGGCCCATACCATCACTTCCAGGACTCCTTGTTCTTCTTTACGCTGAAGATAGCTCTTAATGATTTTGGCCGTATGTTTGAGGTTGTTGTCATGCTGCAGAATAAATTTGGGGCCAATCAGATGCATCCCTGATGATACTGCATGATGGATAAGTAGATGCCTGTACGTCTCAGCAATGAGGAGACCATTAATTCTGATCAAATTCTCAACTCAGTTTGCAGAAATGCAGCCCCAATCTTGCAAGGAACCTCCACAATGCACCACTGTTACCTGCAGACACTTGTACCACTCTACAGCCCTACTAGTGAACAAACTGCATTCTACTACAGCCAAATATTTCAGATTTTGACTCATCATTCTAGAGCACCTGCTGCCATTTTTATGCACCCCAGTTCCTGTGTTTTTGTGCATAGTCAAGTCACTTAGCCTTTTATACACGTCGGAGGTATGACTTTTTGGCCGCAAGTCTTCCATAAAGACCACTTCTGACTAGACTTCTGCGCACAGTAGATGGGTGTACCAGGAGCCTACTATTTTCTGTCAATTCTGAGCTGAAGACACTGCAGGAAATATTCCATGTGCCAAGGGAAATAAGCATGATATGACTTTCATCTGCTGCACTATGTTTCCTTGGACAACCACTGCAACTACAGTCCTCTTTGTGTTTCTTTGTCTACGGTCCTCTTTGTGCTATGTCCTTCTTTGTGCTTCTTCAAAATAGCTTGGACAGCACATCTAGAAACCCCTGTCTGCCTTGAAATTTCTCCCTGGGAGAGACCTTGCTGATGAAGTATAACTACCTTGTGTCTTGTTGATGTGCTCTGTCTTGCTAGGTGTATGAGTTTTGACATTAAATGGTCTTCATCATCCTCACCTTGTTAGCCGAGTTTGGCTGTTCTTAAACCAATTTTATTCCTCTTAAACAGCTGTTTCTGTTTCCCTTAATGATTGTGTTTCAACCTACATATTAAATTGATGATCATTAGCACCTGTTTGGTATAACTGTTTAATCATACACCTGACTGCATGTGTACAAAATCCCTGACTTTGTGCAGGTATACCTAGAAGAATTGATGCTGATTTGTAGGAAAAGGGTGGTCACACCAAATATTAATTTCATTTAGATTTTCCTGTTGTTCACTTACTATCATTGTGTTAATTGATAAATATAAACTATTAACATGTCTATTTTTTAAAGCATTCTTACTTTACAGCATTTTTTCACTCCTGACAGACTTTTGCATAGTACTGTGTATGTGCTTCTGACAGTGAGCAGGTACATGGCATGCACTAAATTAGAGTAAAAGGTTCTAAAAGGACATACTCATTAAGGGATAGTAACACCTAATTTAAAGTTTATTTAGTATTGTAGGCTTTGCAAAATTATTAAGAACTATGTAAGTCTTATCTCTCAAACCATTATGGTTTGAGAGATATTTGCAACTTACTGGCTTTTTCATTCAAGTCTGCCATCTAGCTGACAGACTTGGATTCTTGTCCACAGACCAGCTGGCAGCTCTTCAGCAGAGCCGAGATCACGATCTTTAAAAAGAACTACTTCAATGGAACGGTCTACAAAGTGTGTCTGGTTTGCAAGCACACTTTGTAGACCGTTCCAGCGAACTAACTGATCTCGGCTCTGCTGAACAGCCACCGGCTGGTCTGTGGACCAGAATCCAAGTCTGTCAGCTAGATGGCAGGCTTGAATGAAAAAGCCAGGAAGAGAGCGCTTTTGTCACAAATATCTCTCAAACCATAAAGGTTTGAGAGATAAGACTTAAATAGTTCTTAATATTTTTTTAAAACCTACAATACTAAATAAACTTTAAATTCGGTATTACTATCTCTTTAAGACAAAAGTGGATAAAATTTTAGGGCAAACTAATTACACAACATGAAACAAATAATCGTTCCCAGTGAATGAAAAAGGGGCCTTTAATTCCTTGAATGTCAGCGAAGTCTCCAATACAAAACATTTAGTGGGTTAAAACTCCCATTTAAATCAACAGAAATTATACTTGTTTCCTGTGGTGCAGTTGGTTCGACTCAAAGTCTCTGCACTATACCTGTAACCTTTTAAGCATCATGGGAATGTGCAAAGCTTTGCAATGTGTTTATGTACCCCTTTCACATTCAAAATGTTAAGAGCCTTTGTATAGGACAGGAACAAAGACATTATACACAGATACAAACAGCAAACCGGGGAAAAATTAAATAATTCAGGGCTGTGCCTTCATTAGTACACTTCATCTTGTACTTAGTAAGTAGCATTATCCATGTCTTTGGAGATCCAATCTCTTGGACTGTTGCAACCTGGTTTTCATGCTTCATTCTCAGCTGAATGAGCCATCGTATTACATTACCAAATGATCTCCAGTTTGCTAAAGCCAAAAGCTACATTTGCATCCTTACCCTACCTGACCTCTCTGGGATAATGACCATTCACTTTCATTCAGATTATGCACACGCATACACAAAACTGCTTGTGTACTTATAATATTCACATCTGTACAGAGCCATGGGAGTGGAATTGAGGGCACAGTGACAGAATGAGAGTCTAGACACAGCTGGAACATTTGCTTAACCTCAACACTAGGGCAGCAAATAAAAGAACAACTTTTGGTATATCATAGGCCCCAACATGCAACCCACAGGACAAATGAGGTCCATGCGAACCCAAGGTGTGGCCCACCTATTTTTAACCGAAACATTTGTACCTAATAAGCTAGTACGTATGAAGTAAAAGGCCAGTAGGTCTAGCAAACTGCTACCATTGTGCGACACCCATGCAGTTATCTCACTGACATTTTCAGTGATTAGCACCAAGTATAATGGAGCACTTTTGTATGAATCAAGTTGAGTAGACCTTTTTGCACTACTTATATTATTGCTACAGATAATCTACTTCTGAATGACTAATGAGCTATAATTCTGCAATGCTTTCTAAACAAAAACAAAATGTGGCCCTCATACATTAGTTTCTGATCATGTGGTCTATAACTGAGAACAAATCATGACACATCCATGTTAGGTATAAGAACTCTATGTGTGGGGGATTTATCACATAAAAAGAGGATTTTAGTCTTACATGTTACATCCTTTTCTCTTAGTCCATACAGGTTACTGGTAACTTTGGGTAGGCGATCCACCCCTTTAATTGTAGGCAGGAACAATTCTAGAATTGTATGCAGGGGGTGGAGCCTACCTTCCCTCCTTGGCTGCAGCTAGCCAATCAGCTCCAAAAAGACTTGAGACACTAACTATTGACTAGATAGTAGAAGGGAAAGAAGACTCCTGTGAGAGTGACCCCGAAGGACCCCCACGATCTGCCACAGGAGAGGCAAGCATGGTCCCTTGACAGGGTGGGAGACCAGTAACCTGTATGGACTAAGAGAAAAGGATTTAACAGGTAAGACTAAAATCCTCTTTTCTCTGCCATCCAATACAGGTTACTGGTAACTCTGGGATGTCCATCCACTGAGTTTCTCAGAGGCGGAAAGTAAGGCAAGGACCAGATGCAAGGCCCTCAAAGTCACCAGAGCAGATATGAACCATCAGATCAGAGCTAGCCCCACAAAACTATGAAGACACTGAACAGGGGTAACAACACCCCAAACTGTTACACAGCACACTGAACTAGAGCCAACAGGGCTCAAAAGTGAAGAAAGCACCAAGAACCAAAGACTGCCTCCAGGTTTTTTCTCCCAAAGCTGGCATCAGCCGATGCCAGCACATCAACACAATAGTGCTTCGAAAAAGGGTGCACAGACGACCAAGTGGAAGCCTTGCACAACTGATCAGCAGAGGCCTGATTCTTGCAAGCCCAAGAAGCCCCAATAGATCTTGTAGAATGAGCCGTGAACAGAAAAGGGACAGGCTTCTTCCTCAGCTCATACGCCTTACAAATAGTGGACTTGATCCAAGAAGCAATAGTCACTTTGGATGCAAGTCTTCCTGCCCTGGGACCCTCAGGAATGATGAACAGCAGGTCAGATTGCCTGATAGACTCAGTGTGATGTACATAAAATTTGAGACAACGCATACGCACCACATCTAACAAGTGGAGATCCCTCTCTTTGTCAGAGGTGGGGTCAGGGCAGAAAGAAGGCACCATAAATCTCCTGATTGATGTGGAACTCTGAAACCACCTTCGGGAGAAACTCCTGAGAAGTGCGAAACACCACCTTGTCCTTGTGAAACACCAAATAGGGTGGCTCACAGGACAAAGCATGTAACTCAGCGACACAGCAAACGGACACAATTGCCAGGAGAAAGACCATTTTCCATGTCAAGAGGCGTAGAGGAATAGTAGCCAAAGACTCAAATGGAGGGTGCTGAATAAGGCCCAAAACCAAGTTAAGATCCCACGGAGGAGAAGGATTCTTGAAGGCTGGACAAGTATGAGCAACGCCCTGGAAGAAAACCTTTACATCAGGAAGGATGGCAATGCGCCTCTGAAAGAAAACAGAGAGAGCAGAAGTCTGAACCTTAAGGGAACTCAAACGGAGGCCCTTATCCACGCCTTTCTGCAAAAAGGCCAGGACTGTAGGCAGATCAGATTACTGAGACAGGTCCTTGTCAGCACACCAAGATAGAAAGGTAGACCAGACACAATGGTAGATCTTGGAAGAAACAGGTTTGCAGGCACTGAGCATAGTAGCCACCACCCCAGAAGGAAAACCTTTCTTCTTCAATACTGAGGATTCAACTTCCAAGCCGTCAAAGTTAGCCGATGAACATCCTCCTTCCACAGGTAACCCTGTAGAAGAAAATCTGGATGGTAAGGGAGCTGGAATGGCTCTGCCACTGACAGATCCAAGGGAGGAACGATGTAGGCCAGAGGAAATAACCAAGGAATGGACATTGCATCCACTGCCAGGGCTAGAGGGTCCCTCCACTGAAAGCAGAATCTCAGAACCTTCTGTTGTGTGTTGTCGACATCAGGTCGAAGTAAGGAAGACCCCACTTTTGAACAATGAGGGTGAACACCTGAGTGCAGCTCCCACTCTCCACTGTCCACTGTGTGTCGACTGCGGAAGTCCGCCATGACGTTGTTCCACCCTACTTGTTGATGTAAGCCACGGCCAAGCCCTTTCATAAATCATTCAAATTTTCATTAGTGAGTCATTCAGACACTTTAAGGGGAGATGCAATAAGGTGACATCTCTCCAGTGTGAGAAATAACTCCAATCCTATGCTTGTACAATGTATTGGACACCCCACTGATGCACAGAGTTAAATACCCACACCTAGCCACTAAAATGTGCATGATCTTTACAATGTCAAAAACTGTCTCCATTTAATTACAAGATTCCAGATTCCAAGCCAGTGGAGGAATTTGCAGCTATATAGATCGCCTGCAATGGAATCCAGTCCAATGTAAGGAGTAGCATGGCAGATTAGTTCCGGAGACAACTTTTTAAAGCGGAACTAACACCGCTAACATCCTGTCCTAGTGACGTCTGCACGCCTGCGCTGTCAGTCCCTTCCGGAGCCGAATGGCTCCTAGCAACACCTCCTACAGACTTCTGGGACTGACAGTGCAGACGCGCGGATGTCACTAGGGCAAGATGTCCGCGCTCCGTCCTGCCTGTCAGCCGAGGATCATGTCAAATTTCTCCATGAAGAGGTAATAATTCTGGAACCTAGCGCTACTAAGCAGCTAGTCGGCAGATAGGAAATTATTACAGACAACGTTTGTTAGCGGTGTTAGTTCCGCTTTAAATAAAGGGATGATTTGTCTCTTCCAGAGTCCAATAAATAAGCCCCACAGATGAGCTGATCAGGCTGAAAGAAAGACATCCCCATATCCTTCCGGTTGATCTGGAGAAGGCAGAAATAAAGAAGCTATTGCCAGTTAAGCTCCAAGTGGGTATAAAAAAAAAAAGCTTCTTGACTGCAAAAAATGAAAGGACAAGAAAGCGTGAGGAGTGGCATGTTAAAGTCCCCTCCCATAATCACAAGTCCCTCAACATGTTCCTTTAACCTTAAAATGTAAAGAATGGTGCAATAAAATACCCATGCCCCCCTTTTTTTCTATGCTGAGCTATAAATGGGTATGGGTATCTTATTGTGTAAGATGTGCATGTGTTGCATTTAAGAAGATGTGTTTCCGGTACAAGATATATTTGTGCAATTAGGCGTGCACAATCTTGCAAGAATAAACCTCTTTTTCATGAAAAATTCAAGTCCTTGAAATTCAAACAAATCTGTCACTCTCTACAGTAACATTTCTTAAAGCATATACCTAATAGAATAATTCAAAGTTGGGCTACCACTACTAATCTGCTGATGCCACAGAAGCAGATGATAAAGAAAAGAATAGGGAGTGATATAATCATAGGACGAAAGCACATCACAATACAAGCAAATCTAATAATACAGTAGGCTTCAGAGAGTGAGAAACAATAAGTATAGATCTGCTGCAGGCCCTCACATCCCCCTCACGTAATCCAGCAGGCTTCTGGGATCCGGAAGCAGACCTTATCAGCTTTAAAATTATTTGCAGTAACAGAAAAAAATGAAATTGCTGCCTATAACCCAACAGCTTGTGAGCAATGCTATGGGTGGTAAGAAAGTGGGCATGTACTGCAATTGAGATTACAGTCATCTATTTGCTAGAGCCCACAAAAGTAAACTAACCAAGGGGAAGCCCCCCTCAGCCAGCCCCCACCCTGGGAACCTCCCAGCCACCTTTTTTGTTGTTTCATATATGAGAAGGTGCCCCCTCTGGAGGCCCCTGGGCAACAGAATCATCCCAGGGCCAAGGACCAAATCTGAAGGGTAATGATGATGAAATTAAATATAATCAGTTATAAAATATCCTTTAGCCCCCCTGCCAACCTCAAAAACTAATAGATTACAGCAAATGATAAACCAGCAAAATTGTAAAACAGAAATGGTGGATAACAAACACAAAGCCTATCAAGATGTGCTCAATGATCAGCAGGTCAAAACTCCAGTAATTTACTGTGTGGTAAACTGGCAGACTAGATCATCATCAAAAGATGTAAGGCATGATCAACTAGATCCAACCATTTGCCATTTCATACGAGCTGGTGTCCCTAAGTGTATGTTCTGTTATTGATGAATAAGAAGGTCCAGCAATTGGACCAATGCAAGGTTGTAAAGAAGCTTGGCATCCACCGAGTTTATCACTGTGTATGTAGAGTCTTCATGTTTTATAATTAAGGCACAGGGGATTCCCCAAAAATATTTATAATAATGGTTGTCTCTCAAAGAATCTGTTACGGCCTTAAAAGGGTTGAACTTGATGGACGAAAGTCTTTTTTTCAACCTAAACTACTATGTAACTATTTAAAGCCCAGCACATTTGCAAAGTAAGTAGACAGGTATATGAAGATCTGGAATTCCACATCTTCATAATGGAGGGATTGTAGCTTCCTTGCTTGTTTTATGGTCCTGAGCTTTTTTTTGGAAGGACGAGAGGCAACACACCACATCTCTGGGCCAGTTACCGGTCAGTGCTCTTGGCCTAAGAGCCTTGTGTGCACGCTCAAATTGGATGATGTCTGGATCCACTTTAATGATTGAGGTGAATATCTTTTGTAAAACTCCAGCAAGTCAATAGATGATGTGTTTTAGAAAGGTTTCATAGTTTAATATTATTCCAAAGTCCCCTGTTTTCCATACCATGGGAATTTCAGAGATCACCTCTAGTAGGTAACTGATCAAACTCCTCCAAGGAGATTAAGCCCTCCATATGGCAAGGCAAATTAAAATAAAGTAAAAAAAAGTGCATGTTACATTTGTTTCATC
The DNA here is from genome assembly GCA_037306005.1 of Rhinophrynus dorsalis. NCBI lineage: Eukaryota > Metazoa > Chordata > Amphibia > Anura > Rhinophrynidae > Rhinophrynus > Rhinophrynus dorsalis. The sequence goes on from CM074721.1 coordinate 403,984,457, forward strand.
ATATTTTATAAATTGTTTAACAGGAAATTTGCCCATCTTATGGTAAGAAAAACAGTATATAATATATGTGGGTACATTAAATGACTAAAAGGAAAATTACAGGTAAACACAGTAGAACTGATAAAACAGCCATGGTCCTTCTGAACCATGCCTGTTTTAACACTTCTGGGCCATGGCTGTTTTAACACTTCTATTGCGTTTGTGTTTACCTGTAATTGGGTTTATAGGTTTTAAATGAGGCACCTGACCAAACAATGTAGTAGCTTGCTTCGTGTTTTTATTTCCCTGTGAATTACCTAGTAGAGCAACACTGGTCTTACTTTTTTCCCCCTTCTTTTTATTGACCAATGATATATATTGACACATACATCTGTTCAATATGCTTTTGGACAAATGTAATCTTTCTTGAGCATTTTTATCTTTGAAGATTACATCTCATTAAATGTTCAATAATATTGCTTTCAGCACTCTAAAATTAGTCTGTATAGCAGCTTGTGTGCCATCTTGTAGAATGTTCAAACTGGCGACACTGTAATTTGAAATGCTGCTCACAACCTCCAACCCATGGCCAAACCCATGATTCAGTCAATAATATATGGCTGATTCCTACTTGAGCAGTAGAAACGGAGATAAGCTATTCAGTACAGTCTGGATTTATAAAAGTACAATAGATTTTGTCGGAATTAATTCAGAATTGAATATCAGTTACTTACTATGAAGCATACATTTCAGTTTCCCTAGTTTGCTTTCTTGGGGTCAGATTTAGTTTTCAGTTCTCATGTATTCATGAAGACTATACATAGTCTAACTTTTAACATCTAAACAGGTCTACCAGTAAGGGCTTTAAAGAGAGAATTTGTGAGCTACCTATTCATTTTTGAAAGCCATACAAGTGAAATATCCTGATGAATTACTGGTTACAAGTAATCGTTTGGAAAACTTCCTACAAATGTATCATAGTGACACAAATTGTAGGCTTTTAACCCCTTGAATGCTAAAAAAAGTCTCCAATTTATTGCTTCACAAATGGTTGGTGAAGTAGCATTCATGGGATTAAATGCTTCATTTAAATCAACAGGAATTGTGGGAAATTAAGATATGTCCCCATGGTGTGGTTGGTTTGCTCCAGAATTACATCTCTTCCTGATTACAGTATGGTCCAATGTGTTTGCTTTTACCTTTACAACCCTAATACAGAATTATACCAATCCTATTTTCTCACATTCACGCTCTATGCCCTTTCTTCACTCCAGATGTGATCATCCCTTCTCTCTCCTCGTGTTCCCCCCTCCATATTTGTAGATAAATTAGATATAGTTATCAAAAGCAATAGGGACATCCTCGTATTTTTATTCTAGTGCCTAGAGAGGGTGATTATTTACTTACCGATAATTCATTTTCTCTTAGCCCAGTTTCTCTTAGTCCAATGCAGGGATTGATGAGGTATCCACCAGGAAGCAGGGCACTACATGATGAAACTCCTCCCATATTCTGCCTTATATAGCCCTCTCAATAGCCAGTAATTAAGATGCAACTGTCAGCACTTTCAGCTATTTTATCTGTCCAATATGTTGAAATTGACTTATTAACATAGAAATTCCCAAAGGCTATTTGCAAGTCTAGACCCACCATCAGAGAAGTGCACCCTCCACAGGACTTTAATCTTGTCCTGGAACAACTTTCCATATCACCATATTTTGAACCTATTGACAAACATTCTCTCAAAGTCTTACCATAAAAACAATTTTCCTAACAGCAGTCACTTCAGCAAGAAGAGTCAATTTCATGTCATTCTCCTTACTTCGTCATCAGATCAAAACTTTAATTTAGATCAAGGTTATTTCAGAGTTTAATTTAAACCAGTCAATTATTCTCCCTTCCCTTCTGCCCTAACCTAGTGGGGACAGAGAGAAGTAGATTAATAATCTGGATTTAGATGCATTTAAACATCTCTCAATAGAACAGAATATTTGAGAAAATCTGGCAGCCTATTCATCTACTTCCTAGGAAAATTCAGGGGGTTTCCAGACTCACAACCTTCCATCTCAAGATGGATCACAGACTGCATAAAGACATCTTACAAGGAAGCTGTACTCTGGGCTCCCCTGAATATTAGGGCCCATCCCATTACAGCAATGTTTATGTCTCAGGCACAAAAGGCATCAGCCACATCTTCAGAGATCATAAGAGCAGCTACTTGGTCTTCCATCTTGGCCTTTTTAAAACAATACCAATTATATGTCCTAGCCTCAGCAGAAGCAAGGTTGGGAAGACAACTGCTTCAGGCAGTGTTTCCTGTTAACCAGTAGGATCCTTCCTGGTCTTTCCTTCTATGGGTCTCAGTAGTTGGTTGGGGATGATGGTAGTTAAAATCCCCAACAGGTAGAGATCCAACAACTGACTACCCCTAAATTAAGTAATACAGTTTTGTGTCATATTTTCTTGACTCTCTGTTCCAATAACCCTTACTAATACTTGGAATTTTAGATTTTGGGATGCATGTAATGATTATTATATCTATATGCATTTTATATATTATGTTGTATGTCACACTGGACTACAGAAATATTATATTAATTATTTGGTTCCCCTCCTTTCTCATGCTTGAGCTATCCTGTTCTTCCACAGTATTGCTACAGTCCACCTTTCTTCTTCTCCTCTGTAGCTAGAACCCTACTGCAAGTGGACATTATTTCCACTAGGTGCTGGGTTAGAGAAACCAGGGGACCAGATGCCGTGGCTGCTGAAGCCATCCTTTTTCTGGAAATCTGAGGAGGGTCAGTAAGCCATTTACTCAGAATTTTATTGAAGAATTTGGCTATAGAACTAGGAGGGCTTTGGCTCATTCTGGTTCAGGAACAGTAGAATGAGTATGCCCTTAAAACATGCAGGATGGTGGGTAGAAAATGAGCATCAATGAAACTTATGTTTGCCAGTTGCTGTGTTTTAACTAAACCACAAGGCCACAGATGAGTACATGTATTGCAAGAACCAGATTGGTTCCCAAAAAGTTTACCCTACAAGAACACAAGTAGCAGCAGCAGAGGAAACTCTGCTGCCCCTAAAATTATCCCTCTCCTTGGACTCAGGCAAGATGACAAGTACAAAGAGAAAACCGGAATCTCTACCAAACAGCAGAGAACAAAAGACTTTTAGCAAGTAAATAGCCCAAGAAACACAGGACGAAGACTAAATGTCTAACCTGTCATAGCCTGACTCGCCCAATCTTGTAGGGCTGCCCGGCAGCAGAAGCAATATATTGGCTCCAGAGAAATTTTCAGTCTCATAAAATCTAACTGCCTGTAGCGAGACTTCCAGAATCTTGCAAGTATATGCCCAGGTCCAAAAATTGAACGTTGAGGATGTACTTTGTAGTCGCAAGGATACTGTTGGTTCAAACAGCAGCCACACTGAGCTAAATTCTGAACAAATAAGGGGAATGCACATTACTTAATAAAACAAGATTTTGGCAAACAACTGGCAAATAGAGGGCCTAGTAACAAAACAAAAGTTCATGTAATAAAAACAAACATTGCACCAGACCAGAATAAGTCATGAAGTTTGATCTGCACTCATTGTGACCTTAAAGGTAACATGGTATTCTCACTCTGTTCTTCAGTCCTTTCAGAGGCGGAGTATTCATAAGGATTGGCCCATAATTTGCCCCGAGCACCTTCCAGCTTAGCCAGGACCAATTTCCATTGCAATTTATACAGAGCAGGAAGATAATCATCAGCTGTTTAAACCCTTAAAGACAAGTTAAAGACCAGGAAGCTCTTTTTTTTTTTTTTTTTTCCAAAATCAATTCAGGGGTTCCAAGTGGCATGCAGTGGCGCAGGGACGCCTGAATTCCATGACGTGCCAGGACCATCATGGGTCCTTAATGTAAGTTTATCCATGACTGTCCTAGCACGTCATGGGTCCAATCATGGGGTTAAGTACAAATTCTTGGAAACAATGTGTATTTTTTTTTAAGCAACAAAGAGATGATCAAGATAAATAAATCTAAATGTCATAACTTTAAAGGTACATTTATATATTTTTTTAAATTTAAGCATTCATTATAACATTGCATTTAAGTCTTGTGATACATATATATATATATACATGCACGAAAATAAACACTGCAGTGGCCTCCGTGATAAAAAATGTAAACCCTTGTTCTTTTCATGTTGTTTTTTTTTTTCCCCAAACACATATAAATATGTCTTTTAAATAAATGCAGAAGGAAATTCCAATGAGAATCAACTGTCAAATTGTAAGGATGGTTTCTGAAGTTCACACATACAAAACAGGAGCAGACGGGTGGTAGATAAGAACCAGTCTATGTAGTCTGACTATACTAGCTTTACATTTTTATTTCAAACAATAGTTAATGAGATATTTAGCTTCATTAATCTGTCACTTTATGAAAATTAACCAATACTAACTGGTAGGAAGTATCAGTTGGGATGGGGTGCAAATAAAATGGGATTTTTGTATATTTTCTGATAATCCTTTTCTCTTTGTCCAAGTGGAACACATGAATCATGGGAAAAGTTCAATGTTCCAGAAGGGCAGAAAGATTATACAAAAAAGGTCTCTGAGGCAGAAGTTCCCTCCCATGTCCACTTTAGCCCCCCCCCCACATGAGCATGCCCAGTTTTAACATATAACAAATATGAAAAAAGAGAAACAGAAGCGGAACAAGAAAGGGACTCCTCTGAACAAGGGAACCCAAGAGGATTCCCCTATCTGGGACAGAAAAAGCTGAACTCTGAACTTTAATAGAATTAAAACCAAGGCCAAGACAGCCGGAAGCTGAAAAGATTGCAGCAGTGACCTCAGATCTTCACACCACTTACAGAACTGGGACCATAAACTGTGATATGCCTTGAAAGAGACTGGTTTCCAAGTCTATAGCATAGTAGCAATCCTTTTTTCTCAAAATGCTAGCCTAAATACAAAACAATTCGGATATAAATGCAAAAGGGGCAAATTAAGACCCTTATTGAAAGAGTTTGCAGGGAAATAAGAAGCAGTTTAAGTCTGGAGGGCCAGATGCATAATTTAATATATAAATGGAACATAGTTCTCTATGTAATCACTTCATCCTTCATCTACACCTTTTTTATCGTATTGTATGTCTGCTGTTTTTAATTGTACTACACTGGAACCCACAAATAACAATAAAAACATTAAACCATAAACGCGTTTCAAAATAACATCTTCCTGCAGGGATTTTTAATTTAGATAGTATTTGTAGGTGTATTAGAGTATGACTTACCATAAAGTGAGATACCTTGGCGTGGTGGCAAGCTTACACACAGATTGGCCAATTTGTGGGACTAAATTCTCACTTATTTTACTTAGATTTACTAAGGATTATTATATATGCCCATTACAGGGCACACATTCACAGCATATAGAGGAGCGCAGGTCTGTTTGTTTGTATGTTTTTTCACTTTTGGGTCTAGGCCTAATGTCAGCAGGACTGGACAACCCTCTCATTCCTTGCTGCTATCTATATCTTTCATCTATATACTTATATTTAATTTATATTTATGATATGGATATTTTATGATAAGTTAGTGCTGCAAGCTTTCTTCCTTTTTTCTGTTAGAACCTTCTTGCTCTCTCTGGTTGCCATGAAGTCTATTGCTGGCACCATCCCATTGCTCAATTATCAACTAAAACACCTCTGGATGGAGTTCCCAGTTTCCTGGATCTATGTCTTGGTGACTTAGAACATCCACCAGGATGTTTTCTACTCCTGGAATGTGAATGACTGTGTTGGTGGGGACATGGGTCTCCTCCCAACTGAGGAGATCCTTGGCCTCCCTCCAAGCTACCTAGTTAGCTCCTCCCTGGCATTTGAGCTGTGGCGTTTCCTGACTGTACTCTCATCGGAACCCCTGTGAGAACCGGGACCAATGAAGGAGGGCTAGCTGAATCACCCAGAGTTTCAGAATGTTGGTGGACAGCAGACTCATCTGGACTCCACCTGCCCTGGACACCTACATGACCCGGGACGGCACACCCCAGCCCCTCAGGCTGGCATCCGTGATGACCAGGGTCCACTCTGAGTTCACATAGGGCCTCCCCTGCTCCAGGTTCAGCATATGTAACCACCGGAGAACCTCCCTGGCCTCTTGAGAGAGACATCTGCTGAAAAAGATGCTCTGGATACCTGGAACAATTCCCGAGAACATCCCTCTGTAAGAGTACGGAACCACCAGGGCTGAAACCAACCAAACCAACACCCTCCTGAAGTCCTTGATTATGGCCAAGAAGCATGCCATCACATGAGACCCAGATGGGTCTAACAGGGCCTAAATCTTCTCCTCCAGAAGGAAGACCTTCCCCTGACAGGCATCAAACCCTCATGCCCAAGAAAACTAGAATGTGGAAGGGAATGGGAGAGGACTTCTGCAGGTTCAGTATCCAGCCATGGTGAACTAGAATGCAGGCTTAGTCTTGGACATTGTCAGCCAAGAGCCCATCTAAAGGAGCCTTGATGAGGAAGTCATCCAGATACTGTGTCAGAGAAATGCCCTATGCATGAATGAAGGCAGCCAAGGCCACAATGATCTTTGAGAAGATTATTGGGGCTGAAGCCAGGCTAAAAGGCAGAGCCATGAATTGGTTTCCACTCTCCCAGATCTACGTCTTGGGAAGACCATTTTCTACCCCTGGAATGTGAATGGTGAGACAGCCAGAATATGGGCTTCTGCCCACCCTAGAATGCACCTCACCTTGTACCAGGCAGTGGCACTATCACGGTGCCCGTGATTGCTGCATTCATGTGTCTATTACCTTTAAGGGGCTCCCATTGGCTGTCTGCCTTCAGCCCGCCTCACACTGCCTTTTTAAACTCAGTCTGGGCACCCTTTGGTTGCCCTTTCGTGTTGTCTCTGACAGCAGCCTCTTTCTCCTTGCTGCTGTTGTTATTTGGGCCTGTTGCTGTGTTCCTGAGTTGCTGAGTCGTCTTGTTCCTGAGTTCCTGCCTGCTGTGTCAGTTCCAGTCCGGTTCCGGTTGTCATCGTGAGAGGTTGCTGTTCCTGCTGCCAGTCTTCTCCTGCCGTTCCTGATCCGGTTGTCCATCCCTGCTGGTTCCTGTTTGTTTCCTGCTTCCAGTTCCTGCAAGCCGTGGTGACATTGTCATCAGTCGCCTCAGCGTCAGTCGCTTCCTGCTGGTTCCCAGCGTGCGGACGCTGGTTTGCTCAATTAGCCTTGCGGCTACACTCAGCCTGTTGGTTCCAGCGTGCGGACGCTGGTTTGCTCCCTTAGCCTTGCGGCTACGCTCACAGCCTGTTGGTTCCAGCGTGCGGACGCTGGTTTGCTCCATTGGCCTTGCGGCCTATATACAATACTGTTGGTTCCCAGCGTGCGGACGCTGGTTCGCTCCATTAGCCTTGCGGCTACATTTACAGCTTGTTGGTCCCAGCGTGCGGACGCTGGTTCGCTCCTTGGCCTTGAGGCCTATACGCTATCTGTTGGTTCCCAGTGTGCGGACGCTGGTTCGCTCCAATAGCCTTGCGGCTACATTTGACTGCCTGTTGGTCCCAGCGTGCGGACGCTGGTTCGCTCCTTAGCCTTGCGGCCTATACCTGATATTATTGGTTCCCAGCGTGCGGACGCTGGTTCGCTCCATTAGCCTTGTGGCTTTACTTATCAGCCTGTTGGTACCAGTGTGCGGAAACTGGTTTGTTCCTTGACCTGATGGCTTGCCTATTCTAGCTTGCTCCCTCCAGCGTGCGGTCGCTGGTTTGCTCCACTACCTAGCGCTACATTATCGTCTGTTGGTTACCAACACGCGGGAGTTGGTTTGCTCCATGACCTGTGGGTTTGCTCAATATTATGCTTGATGTTTCCCTACGTAAGGGCACTGGTCTACTCCTTGTCTCTTGCTCTTGCACTCGAGGCTTCTTAGTGCGCTGTCCGGTCCTAGACAGCTACCATTCTGATGTACACGGATACTGAGTGTCAGACTCTAGTGAAACCACTGACCTGGTAGCCTTTATATTCGTCTCTACTGTCTATTGTCCATCTGACAGTCCCTGAGGTCATTGTGGTTATCATCTTCCTTTTGGGCTGCCTTGCCCGGTATATTGGTAAGGCCGGTAGAACCTTTTATTATTCCATCTCAAGGTTGCCTTACCCGGTATTGGCAAGGCCGGTAGAGCCCACTACCTTGGTATTCCATCTGGCTGCCTTGACCGGTATATTCGGAAAGGACGGTAGAACCTCCTATTATTCCATGACAAGGTTGCCTTACCAGGTATTGGCAAGGCCGGTAGAGCCAACTACATCTATTCTATCAGGCTGCCTTGCCCAGTATATTGGCAAGGCCGGTAGAGCCTATTCTTCGGTTTCCGTTAGGCTGCCTTGCCGGTATTTGGCAGGGCTGGTAGAGTCACCTATTGGTATTCATCCAGGTTGCCTTGCCCGGTATATTGGCAAGGTCGGTAGAACCTGTATTGCTACAGTTATGGACATTTGCCTATTCTATGTATTGTCTGTATGTGTATAAATACCCTATGGGATTGTCTTAAACTTTTCAATAAAGTTGTGTTTTTACCTAACCTTACGTCTTAAACCGTGACAGGCACTTAGAGTGCCCCCCTTTGAAGGCTGATGTAAGCCATGGCAGTGGCATTGTCCGACTCTTCAACTGTGAGGTCCGTTACACTACAGCGAGGTGGATCACCCGGAGCTCCAGATCATTGATGGACTGAAGAGACTCCTCTGCAGTCCACCTGCCCTGGATCCCCAGGTGACCCCGAACTAAACCCCAGCCACTCAGGCTGGCATCTGTCATGACAAGAGTCCATTCCGGGATCACAAAGCACTTCCCCTGTTCCAAGTTGCGCCATTGCAACCACCATTGTAGGTCCTGTCTGGCTTCCAGAGAGAGGGAGATCGCTGGTCCAGAAGTGCACAATTTCTGTGACAGTTCTGGATTACATGACTCTGAAGCTCCATAGTGTATACATGAGAGTAAGGCACCACTTCTAGGGTAGACACTAGATGGCCTAGAACTCAGATGTACTCCATGACCATGGCCGAGGGTCACTCTAGGACCTGAGACACATTCTGCATATCTGCAGGATCTTGTCCTCCAGCAAAAACACCTTACCTAGGCGGATGTCAAACCTCATGCCTAGGAAAAACAGCTCCGAAGAGGACTTCGACATGTTCAGAATCCACCCTTTGTGGACTAGAAGTTGAGCACAGCGTTGGAAGTGCTGGCCAAGAGTTCCTCCAAAGGAGCCTTGATCAAAAGTTGTCCAGATACGTAATCATGGAAATGCCCCGGGTGTGAATGAAGGCTATTAAGGTACCATGATCCTGGTAAACACCTGAGGAGCCAAGGTTAGACAAAAAGGCAAAGTGATGAACTGGTAATGCTCCGAGCCTAAGGCAAAACAGAGTGCTGGCTGTCCTGATGGATTGGAATGTGTAGGTACGCATCCTGCAGGTCCAGAGACACCAGATACTCGCCTAGTCACATTGCTGCGATGACAGAGTGCAAAGATTCCATCTTGAAGCATGCAATCTCCACATATATGCTGAGACACTTGATGTCCAAAATGGGATGGCAGATCCTTTGAGACAACAAACAGGTCGGAATAGAAACCTGAACCTTGATCTTGGGGAGGTACAGGAACCAGAACCCCTTTTTTCCAGCAATGAGTTATCTGGCTGGCAATGTAGGGACATGTAGAAACAAAGCGGAGGGAGGGATCTGAAATCTATTCTGTACCCTTCTGTAATTACCTGCAAAACCCACTGGTCCATGATAGAGCATTCCCAGGTATCCTGAAACAGGCGAAGATGCCTACAGGAACCTTTGGACCAGGATTCTGCGAAACATGTAGAAGCTGGTTTGACAAACTAAGCCCTTGAAGCCGTTCACTTGGGCTACCACTGCTGTCTGGGCTTGGCGGGCGGGCGTGAGTTGGAAGCCTACAAAGTTTGTAGCCTTTGTGCCTCTGTTTGGCGGGGACCAAAAAGGCACAGTTTCCTTGCCACAGAAGGACGTTTGGTGGGAATCTGAGGCAACAAGGTGCTCTTGCCCCCAGTAGCATAGCTAATAATCTGCTTCTGCTCAGGTTCAAACAGGCACCATCCATATAACTAGCTTGTACTTGCACCCCCTTCCGCCTCTGTATTATCATCACCGTTACTAATAGAGTAAGCTCTTCGGGGCATTACTCCCCACTAACAATACAATGATTGCATTTAGTCTTATGTTGTTATGTATGTCTTATGTTTTTGTATTGTACTAGTATTAGTACAATTGTACTAGTATTGTTTTAGTAAAAAGCCATGTACCAAGTATTGTGTTATATACCTTCAGTGACATATAGACTTTAATGGAGAGAATCAGAGATATACATATTCCTAACAAAAGTGGAGCAATTCTGGGGCAAAACAACTGCATTACAGGGAATAAATAACGATACCCTTTGATTTAAACTGGGCGTTAACCACATAAAAACTAATTTAATTCAAAGGGAATTGATTCACAATGCACTTGAGACCTTCTCTAGCATTCAATTAGTTAAAAGTCCCATTTAATAAGACATTTTACATGTTCCTTATGGTGCAATGGGCTTGCCCAAGAATTTTATACATGTTCTGAAACAATGTCCTACCCTCAAATATTTCAGGGGCCATGTTTACAACGAAAACAAAAGCAATTCTTATGGAAACCAATCACAATATAGGAAACAAATGGAAATGTGTATTGATTTAAATGGGACTTTTAACCCCCTAAATAATAGAGTAGTCTCCAACTCAAATGGGTTGGATCCCTCTCTAGAATTCAACTGACTAAAATGCCTATTTAAATCAACTGGAAGCTAGGCAATTTATATTTGTCCCCTATTGTACCCCTCTCTAGGGGAGACGTCTGCAATGGACAGTTGTGTGTAAGATAGGGAGTGTTTGGTGGTATATGTGGCGAGAGAGAGAGAGATACATTGATCATCTTTGTGAGTGATTAATAGTGAAAGAGAGGTTATGAATGAATGAGTAGCAATTTTGGCTTATATCTCCACCAAGTGGAAATTTTAGATATTGCAAACTGTTATATCAATCTATAGTTCCTTTATAACATAGGTAGTCAATTGTGGGACCATGTTTGTCTGGTTGGGGATGATGGGAGTTGTAGTTCCAAACAGCTGGAGGTCTAAGAATTTACTCATTCTGCTGTCTAGATTACAAGGACATTAAACCCTTCAAGCTCATGGTGTTGTAGTATTCTTACATTTGTAAATGCCATACAGAAATTCTGCTTACCTTCTGCAGATCAAAGTGTGACTGAGCCAAGTATCTATGGTGGTAACCCCTGGCTTCTTCAAAAAGGGAGCACTCTACACTATCAATATGCAGACCTGAACAAGACTACTTACATATGTATCATATCTAGGGAGACAAAGGGTGGGAACCTGAATGATTTAACTGGTGAACCAGATTGACTCACAGAACAGTACACAACTCTGACAAGTAAAGAGGCCATGTGTACAGGGGAGATTATTGAATTACTGAGCCTCTGATATACTCACCTGTACTCAAGCAGGGAAATCATAAAGATATGCTCTGTTAGGGGGTCCCTGAGGATAGAATGTTCTATAGGATTTCTCACTCAGGAGACACAGGAGATGGTTAAATGCAAGCAATTGCGGACACTGTGCAACACATTTAAAGGGGATTTATATACCGTCTACGCAAAACCCATTTTAAATGCTAGGCTGTGCCCTTAAGACCTACGGTAATGGAGTTCCCAGAGCTCTAGATCCCTGTTGCTCTCATATAAACCTTGGAGATCACAGTTATCTACAAGGCTGGATGATGTTAGTCCCCAGTGAGGCACTCCATGGGAGATTGCTCTCCTCAGAAGCTCACTGATAGGGGATTCGCAGACAAGGGCCTTCTACCGAGTTGCCACCAATGGAGGGCAAGAAAGTGTAGAGTTTAAAAGGGTTCTGTATGGGCCATATGCTGCCTCTTAACAGAGATACATACTGTTGTTGTATGACAGATACTTAACCTAGGTAAGACATGCTGTGGGTCATAGTCCTATAGTTCCAGTTTAAAGCGAACATATCACTTAATATGAAAAAGTTTTATATTATATATATTTAGTGTATTGCAGGGTTTATCCTGCTGAATAAAGCAAAGGTACCCCCAATGCTAAGAGATCAAAAGTTATTGAAGCTCAGATTTGTACTGTTGGTGCACTACTTCCCATGAACTGAAATGTTATGGTGACACTGTTGCCACAGCAGCCTATGGACAAATATTATTCACAGGCTACTGTAGCAAAAGCATCACTGTAAAATTTCAAGCCATGGAGGCACTGCACCCAAACAAATTTAGGTTTATGCTGCAATAGCTTAAAAAATCTCTGAGCAGAATAATCCCTGAAATACATTGCTTTTACACACAACACTATCCCTATATACAACACAAGCACCATTTCCCCATTAGGTAGAAAGATGAATTCATCAGTATTTGGAATTACACTTACTGTCATATTACTTTCTATTTCTTCATAAACAGCTGAAAGTCGTTCCTCTCTGTTCTCCAGAGCTGTACTTGCCTCGTGGTGGATCTTCAGCCACCACTTCAGGTAGTCTTCACTTAGATCTTTACATGCAAGGGCTAATGTTCTCAGACCCTCTCCAGCAAAATCCTTATGAAATAAAAGGAGACAAAATTTAAAAAGAGAAAAACTGTACTCCTGTTCACTGCATGATTCATCTCTTTGGGCATTTAATGTTTCATGATGTGCTGCCTTCAACACTGACACTCAAAAGCATAAATGTGGGAAAAATATAGGATGAGGTGGATGAAAAAATGTACGGAAATTATTCTGTGTCTATTTGATATTCTGAGCTGTATTAGCAAAATAAAACAGGAGCAGTTCTGGGGCAAATCAACTGCATAATGAGAAAGGTATAAAAGTTACAGCTGATTCACACTGTCCTTTTTTTCAACTTAAAATGCATTATAGTTTACAATCAAGGGAGGGGACACAGAAACAAAGAGTGGAAGCAAAATTTAGATGGGGAGATGTGCAGATAATGTGTAAGACTAAATAAACATCACAGTAAAGTAGGTTGCATGGAATGGTACAAGTTCAAACTAACACAGCTGTGCCTGCAGTCAGGATGGCATGTGTCAACCATGGATCCCACTGCTTGTCCAGCAACCAGAGGCAATGTGTTGGAGGCCCTTCTAGCATTCAAGAGGTTAAAAACAAGGGGGGGTTTGGGAAAATGTTATTTCTTCCCTATGGTTCAGCTGGTTCCCTCCAGGTTTGCTCCTCTTTCTGTTTGTGAAGAAGGATCTAAAGCCCATATTTATAAAAGCAAACTGGAGTTATTCTGGAGCAAACTAAAACTCCTGTTAGGTTAAATTGGACATTTAACCCCTTGAATACCAGGCTTTCAAGGCATTGCAAAGCAATCCACTGGGGACCTCTCTGGCATTCACAGGGTTAAAAAGCTATATTCAATTGCATGGGGATTAACAACTTATTATTATTACTAGTTGAAGAGCCCGTTACACGGGTCACAGTACCACTGCCGGTCACGGGGCAGTCACACGCAGTAGAGACTGCCCGCGCCGCGGCTGATACAGAGCTGGATGCTCCTTCGGAGCGCCTCGCTCTGTATCAGCCTCATCACGGGCAGTCTCTGCTGCGCATGACTGCATCATTAAAAACTTTCTAGCGAATTATTATATAGGATTGTACAGATGGTTGACTCCAGAATGACTCCAGTTTACTTTTATAAATATGGGCCTATGGACCTAAGAAGCAAAACAACAGTACCATAACAGAGAAATAAAACTTCATTGCTATAAATGGGGCTTCTGACCCACTCAATGCTCCACAGTGCATTGGAGACCTCTCTAGTATTCAGGGAGTTAAAATACCAATTTAAATCAATTGGAAGTTTGTTAATTTTTATTGCTCACCTATGGTTCAGTTGGAACGGCTTCATGTGAAATTCCAGGGCATGCCAACTGTTCTATAGGGAGCAAATCAGATCGTCCCATTGATTTGAATTGCCTTAGAACTTCTCTCTGGAATTCAAGGGTTTAAAATCCCCATTTAAATAAATGAGAATGTGGGTAATTTATATTTGTCCTACTGAACAGTCGGTATGTCCCAGAATAACTGCATTTTACTTTTGTGCATAAGGCCATATATACTAAAAATGAAATTATTTTGAAGTGATATTGAACATAGCAATGCAAAATTACTTTTATCCAATTTTATTCTTGTTCTGTTGTAAATACTTGTGCACATTTTTATATATACATCTTTAACACAACAGCGACAATATATTTTGTGCTGAAAGATGTGATTCAACAAACAACCATCCATAATTCACATAATAATAGAAGTAAGCTTCAAAACAATCATCCACTATCATTTTGATCAGGTACTGTCTCTTACCATACATATTGCAAACTCAGCTTCCAAAAGAGAAACTCACATTAAGATGATCAGAAGTGGTATACATCAAATCCTCACTACTTTCATGCAGTCTCTCAAACAATATTGTGTCCGCTCCTTTACAATAAAGTTTGATGAGCCCATCTGGATTTCGTACTGGAAAAAATTAAGAAAAAGAATAGGTTAAAAGCAAAATATGATTTTGGGATAGGGGTTAGCATATCTTCCTATATAATAATTCACTAGGACGTTTGTCAGAAGCTGTCATGCGCAGTAGAGATTGCGTGTGTTGGGCAGTCTCTACTGTGCATGACTGCATCGTGTAAGTGAGGTGACGCAAGACTGCATCGTGTGGAGCAGTGAGGTAGTGACCTCTTAAGTGCCAGAGGGGTACTCAGCACAATACAAAGCAATGCGTTGTGTACTTTTGCAATGGGTTGCTTACCTCTCTGGCACTCAAAGGGTTAACACTACCTGGACCTTGGCCCGTATACACGGGCTTTACACTAGTCATCTATATTATGAAAACAAAGTGAATAATGCTTCCTGGGATTTCACAGTACTGTACATGGAGCCCTGGAAAAAGCAGTGATTGTTGCCCTCCATAAAGCATATGTAAGGCTAGATTTTAGGTCTCAGAAAAAGAAAAGATATTTTTTTACAGATGCTAGCATACAGTACAGAGTATTAAAATGTATATAACCCCAATCCATTTGTAGGTGTTCCTTTAAATACCCTTATATGATGTTCACCCAGTTTTGCTGTGAGTCTGCAGCATGTATTGTCAATGAGCCTCCCAAAATACCAGGAAAACAGATTTCCTTATTGTGGCTTGTTATAAACACTACAGAATGTATCACAATAAAGGCTGATCCATAATATTTTGTAGATTTCCCCAATTGCTGACCAGAGACCTGCCTTTTTCTGAATATGGAAACACATGTTTACTGGCTATGCTTGTCTCCATGTGGATTAGCAGACACGAAAAGGGTGGATGCAGCATTCTGATGAAGAACAGAGACCTCTGTCTATTCATGGTTTTGGTTAGAAAGTCTCTAAGGACAACCACAGCTTACAGCCAATTTGTGTTTTAGAAGTCTAATGTTTTTGCTTTCCACAAAGCCCATATAAACCTTGAACATCTAAGCTGCAAGAAATAACGTCTAGAAGTAATGGGTTTCCTGGCTCAAAAAAGACAATTAATTGGAGTACAGGAGCGTTGCTGAAGGTCTCTCTTTGAATTAACAAATTAAAAGGAAAAAATATAGATGGGCCATATGCACAAAATACAAAAAAGGAGTAATTCTGTGGCACACCAACTGCATCATAGGGGAGATATAAATATTTACATCTCTTCCATTGAGTTAATGGGGGCTTTTAATCCCTTGAATGCTAAAGCTCTCTAACACATTGCAACGTAATGACTTTGAGGTCTCTAGCATTTATTCATCCCCCATGAGACATTTGATGCAGCAGAATGACTCAGAATTTATTTGGTGTTTAAGGTGCAGTACATTACAGTCTGATGCACAATTACCTGGATTATGATTTTAAAATAGGATTCACGTAAAGTCTTGAACACAAATAGCAACAGCAACTGCATATTATCATATACAGTTCCAGATTTCTACAACATACATAACATTAATTATATAGAACAGTACGTCAGCTTACTGGTTTTACCAATATGACCTTCAACAGTACACAAAATAATAAACCTCAGCTTAATTGGAGCAAAAAATCCCAGTGATGACAATTAATCAACTGTGTGTAATACTGGATATCATGTCTATTGAGGCAGACATGACTCCTTGTGGCTGGACTCCAGGGGGGTTATTCACTAACGTGTGATAAACAGGTGATAAAGTGGAGATGACTCCAGTGATACCACTTCTCCAGTTCCTATGTTATTGTAAGAAGCCTATGCACTAACATCTCCAATACATAAGACATTTTAGTGAATTGGCTCCATAGGCTAACATAGGAATTGGAGAAGTGATATCACTGGAGAAGTCATCTTCACTTTATCACCTCTATCACGCCTTACTGAATAACCCCCCCAGGACTCCAAACTCATCCCACCAAAGTATTCTTAGGATGGAGGGGAAACCTTCATTGGAATACATTTGGGGTACTCTAGTTCTACAACAAAGAATGATGTCCACCACTGTAGACATGATATACAATACTGATTAACCCTCTGAGAGCCAGAGCAGTGAACAACTCATTGCAGAGAAATGCATTGCTCACCCTTCTGTCACTCAAATGAATAAATATTAATTAATTATGGAGAACCAACCCACAATGAACTGATGCAGAATGACAATAAGCGTCATCTGTCCAGATGGAGGTAAATGGGAGTTTATTATTTGTTGGGTGTTCATGTTCCTTTAACAACATTTATGGATTTTTTTTTGACCATATACTGCACAGGACACAGACAGGACACAGTAGAAGAGAAATTAACAATTCTGATGAACCCTTTGAGTATCAAAGGGATCTCTAATCCATTGTGGTATACCCCTCTAGCTCTCAAAGGGTTAGTGCATATGGTTGGAAACATAAGCTCCATCTGTACTACCCTGGCAACATCTTCAGTATATAATTTAGCTCTTTTGCTTAGCAATCCACCGGATGTTAAAGGGTTAATATACTTTGTGGGTAAAATAGGCCAGAAAAATGAATTTCTAGTTTACATAACGGGATGTTACGTATTACAAGACTGCATCATAGGGCGTTCAGTTTATCAGAAATGACTGGAACTGAAATCTGGGTGAGGAATTCCAGTATTCAGCAAAGTCTTACTTTGAGTGGAATGTTTGCATTGCTCTTTCCTCTATAAATAGTTTCAAGAGGTTGATAGAGCGACGTTATTAATAAATCTAACACCCACAAACAAAGGACACAAGAAAAATGTAGGTATAGGTTAACGCAATGTCTTAACCCCTTGAGGTCTACAGTGGTGTGCAAAGTTTGCTTTGCAATGTGTTGCTCACCATCTGGTCCTCAAGGGGTTAAGCCTGCGAGTACTCAAGACTTATCTGGCACTCAAATGATTAAATTTATGCTGCCAGCACCAGTTTAGTTTAGTCCTTTTAGTACCAAAGGGCTGGGCAATGAGTTGAGCAAACCTCTGGCCCTCAAATGGTTAATCATCTCTTCTGCACTGCTGTATATCCCTGCTTCTATAAGACTGATATAACATTCAAAGTCAAAATAATATTAACCCACCTCCTGATAATAAAGCACTGCTTATCTTCATTGCAATGACCACTATGAACCTATTCTCAGTGAAATAGTTATCTGTAATTGGTTAATCTTTAAAGGGATAGTAATGTTTATTTAAAAAAAAAAATACAATCGGTTCTGATTGATTAACCCCTTAAGGACCCATGACGGTCCTGGACCATCATGGGTTGTTATACACTTAAGGACCGATGACGGTCTTGGACCGGCAGATTACAGAAAAAAAAATGGTCCCTGGTCCTTAAGTGACCGCCGTGTGCATGCGCGGCCGGTCCTTAAGGGGTTAATCTTCATAATATTTGGGACATGTAGAGTGTTATTTAAATCCTGTCAGTTGGCTTATTGAAACCTGCAACAAAGAATTACATCTGTCGATGTGGACATCATAATCATAACCAGCAATAATTAAATAACAGTATTTTGGTGTACTTGTTATTAAATCCTTTTCTCTTAGTCCACGTGGAGCACAAGAACCATGGGGTAGAGTATCTTCCTCCAGGAGGGCAAGACACTTCAAAAACATTTTCTAAGGAGGATACTCCCTTCTCCCTTCCACTTTACCCTGGCCTGCTGACATCAGTTTTAAAGTATAGCAAAGCCAAGAGAAAAACAGGAGTGAAAGAAGACAAAGGAATCCCTTGAAAAGTGAATTGCACAGGACCCCTCTGCCCAGGGATCCAAACCAGTGTTTTTTTTCTTTTCCAGTGTTACAAATATTATTTGGGCCATGGAGTGTGTTATTTCAGTACTGTTAGAGTTGTAGTTCAAGAATAATTGAATGATAAAGTATCTCCCTCCCGTCCCTTTTACTGATGTAACATTGCTCACATCAGAGCAGCAAGACTGTCCGGATGGATCTCAGAGAGGGACAGTCTTCAAGGGGAAAAACCTGAAAACCTGTCAAGGGAGGCAGGGTTTTCCTTATTCTCACAGTAAGAAGACTGTCCCTTACGGTGAGCTGTCTGGTCTATGGACCAAATTCCACATCTGAAGGGAGGTGGCTTACACTAGGTAAAAGGGGCAGGAGGTGGATACTTTATCATTCAGTTACTCTTGAACTACAACTCTGATAGTAATAAAATAACACTCTCCATGGCCCAAATAATATGAAGATTAATTGGAGCTGCTTTTTTTGTGAAACATTACTGTCACTTTAAATGGTACTGAATACAAAGTCCATCGACACAGACATGATTCTTTCTTGCAGAACTCTGGGTCTACAAACTCCTAGCACTGAAGCATTCTTAGGAAGCCTCCAATGGGGGGTTTTGGCTTCTTGAAACCCGAAACAAAGAATTATGTCTGTTGATGTGGACATCATAACCAGCAATAATTAAAGAAGAGTATTTTGGTGTACTTGTTATTAAATCATTTTCTCTTAGTCCATGTGGAGAACAGGAACATTGGGTAAAGTATCCTCCTCCAGGAGGGCAAGACACTTCAAAAACATTCTCTAAGGAGGAGACTCCCTTCTCCCTTCCACTTTATCCTGGCCTGCTGACATCAGTTTTAAAGTATAGCAAAGCCAAGAGAAAAACAGGAGTGAAAGAAGAAAAAGGAATCCCTTGAAAAGTGAATTGAACAGGACCCCTCTCTGCCCAGGGATTCAAACCAGTGTTTTTTGCTTTTCCAGTGTTACACATGGACTAAAAGAAATGGAAAACAGTAAGCACACTAAAATCATATTTTCTCTTTCATCCAATGTGGAACATGGGAACCATGGGAATATATCAAAGCTATCCACCAAGATTCTAGGGAAGGAAAACGAGAGAAAAAACCCTCATCCATATCAGACCAGTATTCACAGGACTAACCTAGAACAAAATGAACCTCAGTTGTCAATAGACACCAAAATGGCACATTAAATAAGAGAAAGGAGGGCATTTATACAGGCACCATAGTCTGTCAGATCTTTTGGCCCAAACTAGCTTCAGTCAAAGCCAGCACATTAACATGGTAGTGTCTGACAAAGCTGGACAGAGACGGCCATGTAGCTACATTACACAACTGCTTAGCAGTGTCCTTGTAAGACAAAATTAAGACTAGCAAAAAAAACCTGGGCCTGATGGTATACATCCAATGTTTCTATAGGAACTCAGTGCAGTGTTAGCAAGACCACAACGTTTTAATTTTTTAAAGGGATAGTAATATTTCGTTTTAACTTTATTTTATTTTGTAGGCATTAAAAAAACATGAAGAATGATCTAAGGCTTATCTCTCAAACCTTTATGGTTTAAGAGATATTCACAAGCAAAGTTTCCCCATCCCGCCCCTTTTACCTAGTGTAAGCCATCTCTTCTCAGATGTGGAATGCAGTCCATAGACCAGACAGATAACAGAAGGGGACACTCTTATTCCTATGAAAACAATGAAATCCCTGCCCCCCTTGACAAGCTTTTCAGGTTTTTTTACCTTATTTTAATTGAAGATTGTCCCTCTCTGCAATCTACCTGGGCACCTCCCTTCTGCTCTGGCTGAGCAGTGTTACATCAGTAAAAGGGACAGGAGGGGGACACTTTGTCATTGAATTACTCTTGAACTACAAGTCTGACAGAATTGAAATAACACTCTCCAAAGTCCAAATACTATGATGATTAATTAGAGCTGCTTTTATTACGAAACATTACTATCCCATTAAAGACTCTCTCCACAGGCTCAGTGCCACAACGCTGGCATAAAGCCAGTGTAGTGCCTTTATTTAAGAAGGGAACTAAAACAGATCCTGGGAATTATAGACCTGCCAGTTTGACCTCAGTAGTGGGAAAACTGCTAGAATGGATAATAAGGAATTATATTCAGGATTACACGGAGAAGAACAAAGTTATTAGCAGGAATGAGCATGGTTTTATGAAAAACAGATCTTGTCAAACAAATCTTTTGAGCTTCTATGAAGAAGTAAGTAGCAACCTAGATAATAGCAAAGCAGTGGAAGTAGTAGAGTGCCACACAGGAGGCTGGTGTAAAAAAATAAGGAAATAGGTAACAGTTTGTTGAAAATGGAAAATCCTCAGTACAGTTAAAGGGGGAGAGTTGGGTACCTCATGTTACAGTACTTGCAGAGCCGGATTAAGAGTCAGTGGGGCCCTAGGCAGAATCTCAAATTGTGCCCCCCAGCTCAGGCCTACTACCCCACCCCCAACCTAGGTAAGTCTGTTACACACAGTAATTATATACCTGACTGCTGCATGGGGGATAATTGAACATGACCATTGATTTAAATGGGCTTTTAACCCCATGAATGCTAGAGAAGTCTCCAACGCATTGTGAAGCAATGAGTTGGAGAACTCTCTAGCAGTCAACAGGTTAAAAGCCCCATTTATGTCAGTGGGAATGTGGGGAATTTTAGTTTGTCCCCTACACCATTAGAGCATTCCTCCCCACTATCAGAAGCCTGAGCCCCTCCCAAAGTCACATTATCAGTCCTCAACCCCATCACAAACAGACACCGCCAAAAAAAAATCTAGCAACACAGCCTTCTTCTTCCCCCTCTCCCATAATCATCATCAGTCCTCAGAATGCCCCCACCACACACACAGCCCCCAGTGTCTCACTCCGATCATAACTAGGGATGGGCAAAAGTTGTTGCCGTGTTTCCGTGAGAAATTTTGCGAAAACCACATTATCCGCTTTCTTGCGGGAAAATCTGATTTAAAAGTAGCGGATAAAATTTTCACATCTTTCACCCATTGGCCAAAACCTCTCTTTCAATGGCTAAAAAGTTTTCGCCCATTGATTTACATTGTTTTCACACTTCTGCTATAAAAACGTGACGTTTTCACTGAAGGCAGACACAATGGAAGCAGGTACAGAGAGAGATAGACATGCTGTGCTGTTCTCTTGTGATATTCTGCAAAAATTGAGGCAGGAGAGGCTCATAGTGACTCCTATCACTATGAGCAGCAAAAAGAGGAACTGGAAAGACCCTTATTATGTGTCCACTGCTTCTGTGGAGGAGTAAGTGACTAGCAGTACTCAACCAATGCTGTCCAGTCCCCCCTAAATCACTCCAAGGGATCTTGGGGAATTTAATAAGAAGGGAGGGAGAAAAGGGAATGGGAAGGAAGGGAGAAAAGGATAATGAGAGCAGGACAGGTCAGCTGCTTGTGCCTGCTGCAAGACGTGCTGCCCTTGCTGCCAGTGCCACCATTTCTGATCCTGCAGCCACTAGTGTTGTACCTGTTGCCAGACGTGCTGCCCCTCCTGCCAGTGCCACCATTTCTGATCCTGCAGCCACTAGTGTTGTACCTGTTGCCAGACGTACTGCTCCTGCAGCCACTAGTGTTGTACCTGCTGCCAGATGAGCTGCCCCTGCTCCTAGTGCCACCATTTCTGATCCTGCAGCCACTAGTGTTGTACCTGTTGCTAGTGCTGAACCTGCTGCTAGTAGTGAACCTGCTGCTAGTACTGAACATGCTGCCACCAACACTTTGCCTGCTGCTAGTGTTTCTTGTAGTACACTCAGGGGGGGAAGGAGACAATTATGCCAAGTGTGACAGCAAGGGACCCTAAATCACACTTGCCATTCACAAGCAGTCCTGCCCCTGCTAGTACTACTGCTACTAAGGTCCAGCAGCTTGTTAACCTTAGGAGTGAAGGAAGGGGTAATCAACAATATCCTGATATTACTAGTGACTGTGAGACTGAGGAGGAAAACTCTACGGCTGAACTTGATGTGGTTGCTGTTAGTAGTAGCAGTAATGGTGAAGCAGCCGGAGTGGTAGGGGAAACGTTTTACAGCATCCAGACTAGCGGTCAAGGGAGCACACACCATTCTCCTGACCCTGGGACTGGGAGTCCTCCCCTTCTCTTCACTACAGTGTCCAGGTGGAACATGAACCTGAAGAGGCCAGAACTGGTGTTGGGGGAGGAGAGCAGGCTGAGAATTAATACCACCACCACCAGCAGGAGCACAGATCAGCTGCCTGTGCCTACTGCTATTTATGCTAGTGCTAGTCTGCCTTCTTCATCAGGTCAAAAGGCAATGGCAAGTGTGACATTAGGGGACCCTCTGTCACACTGCTCGTCACCTCCTACAAGCAGCAGTGAGATGTCTGGAATACAGCAGCAACAGCAACAGTAGCATGTAGGGACTAGTGTTGGTGGTGGTGATGATGCTGGAGAAGCTAAGGTGGAAGAGACATTGATGGCGTTTTTAGCAGAAACTGAGAAGGAATGGGAGACAGGAATACGGATGGGCATCACCACCACCATTAGAATGGACATCTTGGAATTAGAGGAATTTGCAACTGCTCCAATTCCTTCTGATGCTGAGATGCAAGGGTAGCAGGATGCTGAGGAGCAGGTTAGTGTGCCACAGACCACTGTGGACACAGTGGGAATGGGGTCAACAAGCGATGCGGGACTAGGACAGGTTCCACTTGCCAGCAGTAGCAATACTCCTGATCCTAGTTGCAGTGCTGACTCTGAGGCAGTAGCAGCAACAGCAGAAACATTATCCACTGCCACAGACAATGAAGGGGAATGTGGAGGACAAGAAGAAAGAGGCTATTCTTCTCCACCTTTCCCCTTCCCTCTATAGTCATCATGGGTGTGGAGCTATTTTTCTGTTGGGGCATCCACAGTACAGTCATCAGCAACAGCACTGTGCACAATTTGTGACAAGTCAGTGAAAAGAGGAAAGGAGGGAACACACCTTGGCACAAGCGCCCTCATATCACACCTGAAACACAGACACCATGACATTTACTCCAAACATGTTAAAGCCAAACACCCACCACAGAAATCAAGCACCGCTTTTGCTGTCCCTGACTTACCATAAAGGCAACACGAAGCGAGGCGGAGATCAAAGAGGAGGAGGAATAGAACAACCTAGGCAGAGACTGGAAGTTCCAAGACAAGTGAAACAACTAGCTCGCCATCACCTTCTAGGGTAATTACATCTTATGCCAATCCTCCTCGTTCATTACCTCCCCCACCAAATGATAGCCACTCTGTTGATGTTAGGATGTGGCAGTTCGTCTCTACCCATTGCACACTGTGTGATGCACTGACCACACAAGCCAGTGTGGTGGAGGAGAATCACAATCAGTGCATCAAGTGGCATCTGAGGAGATTCCATCCTGCAGAATATGCTAAGATGGTGGCAGGGAGGGTTCATCACTACTATTAAACTGTCAGCAAGTTGCCATGTGTCCTTAGCAGTTATGGAAAAAGGGTACAGTGACAGCAGCAGTACTTTGTTTTGGGTGTCATGGTGTTTGGATACAGTTATGTCCCCAGATGTTTTTTACCACACACATACTGCGCACATTGTAGTTGCTGAGGAGACCCACTGATCCTGCTCTCAAGGGAAAAAATATATTCTAAGAACAACACACCCATGATAATTTTGGAGAGGGGCAGGTGGAGAAGATTTAATGGCCAACTTATTCTTTTCCCCACAAACACTGGGGGCTACTTATTCTGCTGCTACTGCCTCAGGCTCATCACTGGAGCCAGTCATGGCAAATGGAACCTTCATCGTCCATCTTCCATGTTACTGCTATTGCTGATCTCATTCCCTTTCAGCTGCCTAATCATCCTGCTGCTTAAACAACTCAGCAGCAGCAGTACGAACAGCAGCTGCAACTCAGGGCTCAGGAGAACATTTGACAGTGGCCACTGGCTAACATGACCTGCTGGCATTAGGCCAGTAGGGCATTTTTATTTTTTTCTCAGGGCTTGTGTTTTGAAATAAATAAATAAATAAATGAAAGAAAAAAAACTAGTACTTCAAAAAAATGTAAACAATTTTTTGGGGTTTGTTTCTAACAAGTCCTACAAATCAATGTTTCCTTAGGGCTTGTGCCAAACAAGCTTAAGTCCTAGAAATCAATGTTTCTTTAGGGCTTGGACCTCTAATAAGTCTAAGTCTTACAAAGGCCTCTAACAACAAATCATCCTCTACAAAATACTCTATCAAGTATCAGTCCACCCCAGTGGCAGCTTATGTCAGGGGGTTCCTATCTCTGTCACTTCAAATACAAATGTTATTTATTAACTGTCCCCCCAAAAGCAATCAAGTAACCACCCAAAACAAATTCCCTGTTCAAATGATTCATTCATTCACCACACAGGCACCCTCATCAAACTCCTTTATAACATGTCTTATGGTTTTTATTTTGGGTTTCTTTTTTATTAAGTGCCCCCCCAATCCCAGTAAACAACCCCCCAAAAATCATTCCCTGTTCAACTGATTCTTTCCCCACACCCCACCAACACAAGCACCCTCATGCCCCTTTTATACTGTCCCTTTGGGAAATAAAATATTATTTGTAATGTGTTATGTGTGACTTCTACATTCCAATTGATTTCAATGGGCAAAAAAATTGGAAAAATCTGCACTGTTCGCAGGAAATTTTCTCTAAGTGGAAAGTGCCATTTTTCTCCGATTTCAGTTTGAGGCAGAAAGTTTCGCCCATCCCTAATCAAAACCCCTCCATGCAAAATAAATCACAGTTCTAGTCACCCACAATATTAACCCTTTGAGTGCCAGTGGGGTATGCAATGCATTGCAATTTGTTACATACCCCTCTGGCACTCAAAGGGTTAACCCATGTCACCAGTGAAAACACATGGCCCTATGAAATACTAGACTCTGTTTCTCTTACATTAGGGCAATACATTTTATATTTTCTGAGGTACCCTGAAACACGCTTTTGAGCACCAGGAGCCAAGCATGTCAAAAGATGCATATGTGATGAAAATACTCCTCTTGATGCAGTATGCTCAGTTTGTGGCCAGGCTATATGGAAAGACATTTTGTGGGACACTGCAATAGCTTTTCAACAAACCTTAGTGTATGTACAAAAAAAGCAATTGTTTTATCAAACAGACATTACTGCTTGCTGTACCTCCTCTGTAATCTAAAAAGTTAAAAATGTTGTACCTATGCTAGACCTCTAACAAGGAGTCTATCAAATGGGATGAAGTGAGACAATGTAATAAAATTATAGCGTATTATAAGTAATAGACAAAATATACAAAATAATACATGAACTGTCTCTAATCTCTTGCCCAGGTGCTGATATTAATTTTGTATGTTTCTTGCAACATTGCAGCTATTCCCATATATTGCTCAGATCTAGTGATGAGCCAAAGAAATCAGTGGTAAATGGTGTATGGGAGGCAGAGCAGATGTGTATGGAAGAAATACAAGAGAGAGAGAGAAAGCAAAAACATACTAAGTGTGGTAGTAGTACTGAATAATGGAATGAGCAATATAAAGTGACAATAGCAACCAGGCAAAAAGATTATGTAAACAGATATAAATAATGAATATATATTTACTGCACAACCTATACAAAAACAAGGGATATAATCCCACTAAGGAGACGCAGAAGTGTAAGCAATCAATAAAATATATAGTGTTGGTATATGGATGCACCACCCTTACATCAAAGTTCCACTGAACTGGTATGCACATAAAACATATATAGGCAATGTGATTTTACAAGGAATTAGGAGTATCTGGTACAGGTGTTATGTACCCTTACTCTCAACATGTCTTGTTCTAAGCAGCATTAGATGGTGTAGGGCAACAAGGGTGGGTGCATCCATATATCAACACCATATACTGAATTCATTGCTTACACCTCTGCATCTCCATAGTGGGATTGTATCCTTTGTTTTATATAGGTTGTGTAATAAATATATAGTCTTTCATTATTTATACCTATTCCAATCATGTATTAGACTTTGTACCTGGTTGCTATTGTCACATTATATTGCTCATTACATTATTCAGTTCTACTACACTTAGTTTGTTTTACTCTCTGTCTTGTGTTTCTCCCATGCACCATGCACAAGGGACCAGCCTTTCAATACATACATCCAGATTACGTTAAAATGAATTCTCAGCCTTTCAGGATCTTTAAAACCTGTGTGTGCCAGAGAGGTATGAAACACATTGCAAATGCAATGCGTTCTGTATCCCTCTGGCAATCAAAGGGTCAACCCCATTTGAGCTCCTGCTAACAGCTTCTCAAGTGGTTAGACAAAGAGTAAGGTCCCTGGCGATTTGCTTGGAGCTGCCTGCAGTTCATGTCATTTAAAATAATAATTTTAGTTGCCTGTGGTGGTAACCTGTGTTGATCTGTCGCTCCTCGCAAAAGGTGCTTGAGGCAGCCCGCGCTAGCGACGTGCCGACTCAACGCGCGGCTGGTTGGCCTTACATCACCCCGCCTCCAACCTCTTACATGGCTTCAGCAGAGCAGAGCAGCTGAGCTCTGCAGACTTAGCGCGGGGAAGATTCTTATGAGAGCAAGAAGCAAAGTTGGCTCTTCTCACTTTTGTGAGCCGCTATAAGAATAGTTTGTGACATGAGTCCTGATACTAGAGGTCAGTACCACTGTCACTTCTCTGCTTCTGCTGCACCGACATCCCAAGCTCCATCATTCATTCAGCATAACCCCTCGAAGAACCAGAGAGGACCAGTTTGTAGGGTAAAACGTAAGACTCTTTATTGCACAACTCTTTGGGCTTATATACCCAGTTCCTCACAGGAATCACACAATACACACAAAAGACTGAAACATATGGCAAATACACAGTACAAAGGGTCAGACATGATTAGGTTATCTAGACAAAGGATGTAACAATGGATAAACACTGGGACAAAAGGTTGAGGGGCTGGAATACACATTTCTACAACAATGGCCAGGGGGTTGAAGCATCTTTGAATATCCCGCTTCAACCCCTGGCCAATCCGTTGTCTAGAATTGGTTGACCAATCCTTGCCAGGCTCATCACGGCTGTCTCGGCCAATCAGAACCTTTGGGTGGGCAGCTGACTGACCAATCCCTTGGCGGCCTACTTTCCCCCATGTTAACTCTATGGGGGACCTTTAAACCTGTCACCCAAGGCTTCGGCCAATCTGGAAGCTGCCTACTTTCCCATGTTGTGTCAATGGCGGCTTATTTCTTAGTTCACAGTTCTGCCGGCAGTCCTCGGCCCCATGAATTTCACTCCTTAGCAGGGAAAAATTCTCTCTCCAGGGCCACTGTACAAGGCAGAGTCCAGAGCTCCATGATGGTTCCGTCATATATCTCCCCCTTGTCCACCTCCGACAGCCACAGCATGACCCACATGGGTCTGCTCGCTGCTGTCCAGAGTGGACACAGTCCGGTAGTGACATGTCCGCCACAGTACTTGTCCCAGAAGTCTTGTCCCCAGCCAGCCACTACAGTCCTGGGGTCTGGCCAGCTTTGCACCCTGCACCTCCAGATATAGAGTGACTTAGACATAAGATGCCTTGAGCCGGGGAGGCCGTCCAGCCCAGGCTCCAGTACATAGGAATCTCTGACCCAGTAAAAACCCTTGCCCAAACAAAAGTGCCCTCCCGGCCAATACTTCACCGGGATCTCCACTGCTTTCCTTGCTGCCTGATGAAGATGGGAGTAGTGTGTAGAGTCCGTTGCGGCTCTGCTTCCCGGGAATTGCTGGGGCGCAGCTGGCTTATGGGAAGGAGAGCCGGCTGGCCTCCCCCACTGGAGCTGCTCTGGATACTGTGGAGGGAGCAAGCAATACTCCATCTCCCCCTGGATGTCACTCAGCTGCTGGGGAGTGATGTTGACCGCATCCACTCCTGGAAACACACACTTTAGCTGGAGGGAAGGCACAACAGCTCCCACACCCGGCTCCCCACACTGCCAATGCAGAGGGAGGCACACTCCCTCCTCTCTGACAGCAAGGATCTACCGCTGGGGAGGGAGGGCAACAACCTCCACTCCCGGGACCAGGCATGGCTGCTGCTGCGAGGGGCTGACTGCACCATCCCTTGGAATACTGCACCTTGATGCTGGGACATCCTTAACGGAAGGGGTAGCGGCGGCCGTAGTCTTGCCTGCTACCCACTGACCAGACCATACCAGGTCACTGGGGTCAGCCTCAGGAAGAGTCAGAGGAGCCCACTCTTCTACTTGCAAGGTGCCTGTGCCGACCGAAGTCTAATCCACGACGCCTGAAATTTCCAAAGTCTACGGCCGCTGGGGAAAGAGAGGTCAACTACCTCCTCTCCCTGTAGCTCAGACAGCCGCTAGGCAAGACTCCTGTTGCGCCTTCTCCTTGGCACTCAAAGGCTGCGACCCGTGCTGGACAGAGGCTAACGTTCCTGCTAGTAGATGAGGTCTCTGTGCTGTGAGTCCGGCAGAGGATAGGGTCCCTCTGCCCTGTTGCCGATGCTTCTGCCTGGACCGTGTCTCGCTGTGCTGGGCATAGAACAACATCCCTTTGACGCAACCTCTCCTCTTTCTCTTTCAGCCTCCAGGGCTGGTCAAAAGATGCCTGCGTTTAGCAGATTGTAGCGCTGCTCCATTCTCCGGCAACGAGGTCCCAGTGGAGGTTTGGATGTCCCAGGCAACAGAGGATCATCCCACCGCTTGCCACCAAATGTGATGTGAGTCACTGTACCAGAGGGTTAGTACCACCGTCACTTCTCTGCTTCTGCTGCACCGACATCCCAAGCTCCATCATTCATTCAGCATAACCCCTCCAAGACAGGACCAGTTTGGAGGGTAAAACATAGACTCTTTATTGAACAACTCTTTGGGCTTATATACTCAGTTGCTCACAGAAATCACACAATGCACACAAAAGACTGAAACATATGGCAAATATACAGTACAAAGGGTCAGACATGATTAGGTTATCTAGACAAAGGATGTAACAATGGATAAACACTGGGACAAAAGGTTGAGGGGCTGGAATACACATTTCTACAACAATGGCCAGGGGGTTGAAGCATCTTTGAATATTCTGCTTCAACCCCTGGCCAATCCGGTGTCTAGAATTGGTTGACCAATCCTGGCCAGACTCATCACGGCTGTCTCAGCCAATCTGAACCTTTGTGCAGGCAGCTGACTGACCAATCCCTGGGTGGCCTACTTTTCCCCATGTTAACTCTATGGGGGATCTTTAAACCTGTCAACCAGGGCTTCCAATCCGGAAGCTGCCTACTTTCCCATGTTGTGTCAATGGCGGCTTATCATAGTTCTGCCGGCAGTCCTCGGCCCCATGAATTTCACTCCTTAGTTGGTAAAAATTCTCTCTCCAGGGCCACTGTACAAGGCAGAGTCCAGAGCTCCGTGACGGTTCCGGCCTAAGTCTGGCAGGCTGCCTGGTTGCTAGTAAGAAGCACTTTTCTTGTACGTGCTGGCGGCCCCCCCCTAGTTGCTGGGCCCTAGGCAGGCGCCTTGCCTATGATCTGGCTCTGAGTACTTGGTCCACTGCTCTTTAACATGTTTACATATAACCTGAAATAGGTATAGAAAGCCAAATTTCCAAATTTGCAGATGACACAAAATTATGGATGGTAATACATTCAGAACTGGATGTTTGTTCTGTACAGAGGGATTTACATAAAATTGTAGATTGGGCTAGCAAATAGAATATGAAATCTAATGTGTGAAAATGTAAAGTTATGCATTAGGAAACACAAATCATAATGGTACTTAACGGAATCATTCTAGAAGACTCATTTCTAGAGAAAGATCTGGGAGTTCTTATAAACTGTAAAAGTGTAAACAGTGATCAGTGCCAAACAGCAGTAGCAAAAGCAAACAAAGTATTGTCTTGCATAAGAAGGAATATTGAAGCTTGAGTGGATAACATAATTTTGCCACTGCACACTTGTTAAGACCTCACCTCGAATATGCAGTTTTTCAATAAGCGCAGGGGTATTCAAATGTGGACTTCCAGCTATTGTTGAGTAGAACTTCCAGGAGCCAGTCCCCAGCAGCTAGAGCTGGTTTCACAGCAGACTGAATGTTGATCCAGGGAAATATCTGACTGCCATTTGGCGTTAGGAAGGAATCTTTTTTTTGCTCACTTGAGACTTAATTGGAAATGGCTTCAAATGTTCATTAATTTTTTTTTTATGGACCTATGTCTTTCATCTAATAGGGAATTGCCATTGTTACAGCCTGATAAAAGTCAAATACATTTGACAAAGAATGAAATCTTTAAGAATGGCAAAAAGATAAAATGTATGCTTGCAAATGCTCGTAGTCTGGCTGGGGGAACTAGAAATGTTGGCAATGTATGAGCAGTATGATCTAACTGGTGTGTCTGAACCTGGTTAGATGAGACCTATGACTTAGCAGTCAATCTAGAGGGTTATTCACTTTTTTTAGGAGGGTTAATAAAAGAAGAGGAGGGGTATGCTTATATTTAAAGCATGTCTTAAAACCTAGTATAAGGGAATATATAAATGAAGGGTCCAGTGAAAAATGTAGAGAACCTGTGAGTTGAAATACACAGTGGGGGCACACATAATAAAAAGATGTTAGTGGGGATTTGCTATAAGCTACCTAATATTGGGGAGTTGGAGGAAGCCCAACTGTTACTGCAAATGGAAAATGCTTCTAGGCAAACAAAGGTAATTATAATGGAAAATTTCAACTATCCTGAAATTGACTGGAGCAATATGATTTCCAGCACAACAAAGGGAATTATTTTTTTAAGTATGATAAATGATCATTTTAAAAAGGCTAATTTTACTAAGCTAAAAGAAGTATTAAAGGATAGTTAGTGGGATTTAATTTTCAAAGATAAAAAGCCACAAGAATCATGGGATATGTTTAAATGCTCTTAGACAAATATACATATCAATTTATACCATTGGGGAATAAGCACAAGAGGAGTAAAGTGAAACCAATGTAGCTTAATAATGAGGTTTGCAGGGAAATGAGAAATAAAACACATTAAGCCGAATGGGTCAGATGCATCATTTAAAAAATATAAAGAATGGAATAAAATCTGCAAACAAGCAATTAAGCTAGCTAAAATTACAAATGAGAGAAATATTGCAAATGAGAGCAGGAAAAACCTTAAACAATTCTACAAGTATATTAATAACAAAAAAGTTAAGGTTGATATTGGTCTTCTAAGGACTGAGAGAGGTGAACTGATTAGTGAGGATAATGATGGCCGACACCCTAAAAACATTCTTTGCTTCAGTATATACAAAGGAAGCAGCAATGACAGGCTATGGGCAAACAGACAAAACCATGGAGTTTCCTCCATCATGTACATGTCTTACTGAGGTCAAGGTCCGAAAGAGACTGGAAAGGGTTATGGTGAATATAGCACCTGGAACTTATGGTATACACCCAAGGGTACTTAAGGAATTTAGTTCAGTAATAGCTACACCATTATACTTAATATGTGCATAGTGCCCTGTGATTAGAGGAAAGCTGATGTAGTTCCATTGTTTAAAAAGGTAGCAAGATCCAAAGCAGGAAATTATAGACCTGTGAGATTGATGTCCGTAGTGGGTAAGATACTAGAAGGGTTACTAACTGACAGTATTCAGAACTATGTGAAGACAAACAATATTATTAGTAGGAATCAGCATGGTTTCATGAATAAATTATCATGTCAGACTAATTTACTTGCATTTTATGAAAGAGTAAGTAATAATTTGGACAAGAATTACGGTTGATGTAGTATACTTGGATTCTGCAAAAGCCTTTGATACAGTGCAAAAAATGAGCCACTGCACTAGACGATCCCATCTTCACAATAAGAAATCATAATAAATCACAGCTTGAAACACTCTGGCTCGCCTTGCCTCTAATCTGGTTTACACAATGCATTCTACTCAAGGTGTGATAACTCAGCATTTGATTGTTCTAATTGGGGCTTTTAAACCCTTAAATATTCTGGAGACCTCTATAGCATTTAAGTTCCATTTACATTTGTCCCCTATGATGATGTTAGTTTACTCCGAATTTGCTTCAGTTATTCTTGGTGTGTAAGCCTCATTTGGGCCAAACAACCTTTTTCCTCTGTCCCACTGATTACATTTGCTCCAGTTAATCCTTCTTTCTTTCAGTTTGAGAACCATTAGATCATAAAGCTCATTCAGTTCTTATAACACACAGGAACACACAGAAATGCATCGCATTTATGCCCATCTTGTACTTGTTTACTTGTATGTGGTACTTGCTTATGTACACAGTCTGTGAACCTTGTCCAGCTGAGACTGATCTCCCGAGCAGAGATCCCACTACCACTGACTCATCCTTAGTAAAGCAATTAGCCATGTGGTGTTATATAAAACACATATAGTACATGCAGAAAGAGGTGTTAAACACTCATTTACCTATGACAGACATTCTTTTCCTGACATTGTTGAAGTCTAATATTGCTAACAGTTGATATGTGAAGATTTTCCCCATTTCCTCCACGGTTATGGTTTCAGGAGTCCGGGATTTGAAAATAAAGCCAAAATTTCGTGCAGCAGTTACTAATGCTCCTTCATCAGGTGACTGGGCTTGGTAAACCAACTCTCCTATGTCATGGGAAAGAAAAAAAAAATTGTCATTAAACTTTCCAAAGCCAAGGACTAAACTGCAATCCTATATTAACCCCTTGAGTGCCAGAGTGGTACGGAAAGCATTGCAAATCAATGCATTCCGTATCACTCTGGCACTCAAAGGGTTAATATTCCCCAGTTTAACCTTTTGAATGCCAGAGGGGTACACAACACATTGCAAAGCAATGCACTGCAAAACCCTCTGGCACTCAGAGGGCTAAATTCATGGGAGGAAATGTTATCAGAGAAGACATAACTTCTCCAGTGAGATCAGTTCTCCAGTTCCTATGTTATTCCATGACGCCTATGCACTAAGATTTCTCACATGGTGGCAATATTAGTGCACTGGCTCAGATCAACATATCTTTTCACCTTTATTTGATTTTGACCAGTCTTATTACTTTACACTATTTGGTTAATGTTTTACTGAAAAAACAAATTCCTTTGTGGATTACAATTAAAGGGGAACTACCACCCCGCAATAACTTAACCTGCATTTATTCTTCATCTAGTGACTAGCTGCTTAGTAGCGCTAGTCGCCAGAAATATTACCTGGTTCTGAAGATTTCGCTCCAAAAGGGACTGAAAGCGCAGGCGCATGGACGTCACTGTGACGAGATGTCCGTGCTTCTTGCTAGTGTGAGCATCGGTAAAACGGCAAAATCTTCGGAACCAGGTAGTATTTCTGGCGACTAGCGCTACTAAGCAGCTAGTCGCCAGATGAAGAATAAATGCAGGTTAAGTTATTGCGGGGTGGTAGTTCCCCTTTAAATGGCACATTTAGTAAATAAGGGGAAAACAACTGAATTATATATATCAATGAAAAATCCCTATTGATTTCAATTGGAGTTTTTCTTTGATAAGAATTGTGCAATTATTTTGCCCTTCAATTAATAAAAGTTTTTGTCTTGCTATGTAAGACAAATGTGTCAGGACCTGACAAATTTAGGACCTGTTATTAAAAAGTGAGCTGGAATAATTCCATGGGATAAATCAATTACCAGTGCCATAACTACAAAGTGGAAAAATGCTGTAGTTGTGATAGGACCCGGCATCCAAGAAAGCACATTCGTCTTAAAGGGATAGTAATGTGTGAAAAGAAATGCCCTGTCAATTATTCTACATAGTTTTTTTTGGCCATGTACAGTGTTATTACAATACTTGCAAGCTCAGTATAATGGTAAACGGAGCTTGGTGTAAAGATAGACGTGATGCACACCACTACGAAGGAAAGCGTGAACGTGGTTCCTGGGACAGCTGGGAGGAGAATTACAGGACTGGGAAGTCCTGCTCCGATGTGCCGAAGATACAGTGTGCTGAAGAATGTGGAAGTTCACAGACTGAAGTCTTGCTTTGCAATGCGGTTTGTACCCCTCTGGCACTCAAAGGGTTAAGAACTATCAAGTAAAAAAAAAAAACCAAAAAAAAAACCCACAAATACTAATAACATTTTAATAACTTAAGCACCTGGCCAGAAGTTTTTTTACATGTGAAAGGGGTGGGAATATTGCACAGTATTGTAATAAAGCTGTACTAAGAATAATCTATGGGACATTTATTTTCAAACATTACTATTGCTTTAAGGACCAACAGGTTTTCGTTATGCCACTGGGAGAACATTTCTATGTAAAGGGTCCCAAAAAGCATACTCCCCAAGTGTCCCTCTTTATGAGGGACAGTCCCTCTTTGAGACCCAAATCCGTTGGTCCCTCTTCCTCACCTGGTGTCCCTCTTTTTAGGATATCAGACTGTGTGGTGTGTATATAAGTGTATCACATTGATCCACAGCAATAAGAGATACATTTTGTGTGTAAACATCAGTATATGCATTTATAACTTAGTCAGTGTAAAGGAAATGCTTTGGTCTTGCTCTAAATCATTTATTCAGTTAAATAAAGAGGTGTCAATAGGTCATGAAATAACCTAAAAATCCTTGGTAATGCCCCACCCACCAGCCACACCCCCAGTATCCCTCTTTGGCCATTTGAAATGTTGGGAGGTATGAAAAAGTGTTTGAACTGGATACTCCGTTTTAGTATCACATGCTCAATTTTGAGATTACCAGGAATTTTATTACAAACAACATTTCAATTAGGTAGAAAACTTTAGAAAACACTAAAGTGAAGTTTCCCTTTAAGTATGCTTTGCTCATAAAAACTAAATGTAAAATATTATAAGGTGACATTTGCCTTTAAGTACTGCACATAAAAAATTATATTAAAATTGTGGTGTATAGAATTTAATGTATGAACAGAAGCCTGCATTTCTTATGTATGACTAATAAAAGCGCAATAATAATATTTCAAGGAGTGGAAAGTTAAACATTTAAATTCTGCAATATCTATAAACTTTGGAAAACATCCTTTTTTGGTCAAATAAATGCCTGTGAAAAAGGTCAAAGGGGACTTGTGTGCAACCCATTCATAAACATACACAGTGAGCAACCTCGCTTGTATCAGAAGTGAGTCACAGCAATTCTGGAAATTCCACTATTCCAAACATGTGTCTGACCCAAAAACCCACAAGGTAGTGAAATTATAAATACGGATTTCTCATTCCGACATGACTTTTGCAAAGTTCAACTCATATTTAATGCTTCAATCAAGTGGAATTCCAAGCACAAATTAACCCCTGAAACAACTTGAGTACCAACATATCTTCAGTACAACACAATGTAAAATGAGTGACGTCTATGGCACATATTTAAAAAAAAAAAAAAATTAAATAAAAAAAAAAAAAAGGCATGGTGCAATTCCAGGGCAAGCAAACTACACAGAGACTCATTTCAACATTTCAGTTGATTTGCTGTAAATATGGCTTTTAACTCCTTCTACGCTAGAAAGATCTTAAATGCATTGTGAAACTTCAATACTGTCTTACTACATAATATGCTAAAAAAAATTATAGTAAAGTTTTCACTCAAGTGATCAAAAGCATGGCAATACCAGGTTATAGTTTAGAGAACTCCACAACCCCAACCACTGTGATTTGTTGGTGATAGAATACTGAACATAAATTATTCAATAAGAGCAAATCACTGTGAGGCCACAGATCAACTTTCTATGACCTATTACAATTTTTAATTAGGTGATCAGTAACATCAGCCTTTAACATTTTTTTGTTGTATAATTTGTCCCACCTTTTAAATTAATTTTTTCCTCTGATCAAGCTTGCTTCTCACCTAATTTTTTTTACTTTTACTGTGCGTCCTGTGCACGATCAACAATTTTTCGTCTAATGTTTTGTCCAATCAAGCTGGCTTTTTATCAGCCTTTTTATTTTATCTAACATTCTGTTAATCAGATACACGTCAACAACCTCTGTTTTGTTCAACAGAGTGCTTTTCATGCTCACAACTGAGCTTTTTTGACTGCATCACAAACACAATTTTTAATCAATATTGTTCTCGTCTGATTGAGCATGCATCAGAACCCAAACCCAAGGGCATTACAATGCAAGGACACAAGTGGGCAAATACATATTGTGCATTTGCACATTAGTAAGTTTAGAGCTGAACATTAGGAGTTAGGAAGACTTTACTGTGAGGAAAGTTCTAGTACACATTTCTTCCTTATCTTCTGGTATACCATACACCACTGCAAAACATGCCAGAATGAATACATGATTACTGAAAAACTTGGAAAGGATTTATGTAACATTAGAGTTGTGAAGCACGGATTAGTAAGTAAACAGGCTTCCCTGCAATCTGAATAAGCAGAAACAAATCCCAGCATCATGCAGACATAGGGGTGTACTGACAACACTGAAGATATTATCTACCATCTATAGAACACCTTCTGCTTTGGAAGGGAGCACATATAAACAAATTAATCATTAGCAGCAAACTAGCAAACTGACTTGCCAAGAAAAATGTTGAAACTGCTTGGAATCATTGTAAATCTTTTTTTTTTTTAATTAACATGCAAAAGCAGTAAGGGAACCATCATTCTCAATTCCAATCGGAGTAAAATATTACTGTGAAATTCTGAGAGAGTGCAACTCCTTTTGACAATAAGCTGAATACAAGAGTTTGATACCTAATCACTATAACACTGGATCCTTCCACAACCACTCCACCTAGAAAACAGGGCTACACAAACATGGTACAAAAAGGAAAGACATTCAGTGGCTCTATTGCAAATCAGCAATGGGAGCAGTCCATAGTAAACTTGAAAGGCTGCAATGATTAATAAATACGTTCCTGTGGTTCAATATATATGGAGCAGTAAGAATGTGCAAAAAGGGAATCTCTCTAGAAAATCCACATTAATTGCAATGAACAAGGGTTAATTCGCCCCATTTTTTGTCCATAACATCCTTAACACTGCAGGCAGCACAGGAAAAATCAATGAAGCTTTATTTATGAAAAAATTAAAAATCATACCTGCATGGCAGAGGTGAAAGAGGAAACATCTACATGGTGTCAAAAAGTGTGAAGTATTTTTACACCATTAAGCTTATTCTGTTCCACTCTAAGACTCACCTCACTGGTTCTCTTTCACATCTCCCATGCAGGTGTGTTTTTTAATTTTCCATAAATAAAGCTTTATGGATCTTATTGTATCATGGTGCTGTCTGCTGTGTTATGGACAAATGGTGTGAACCGTTGTTACAGTACACAAACATGGTCTCTGGTGTGGTGTAAAGAGTTGTATATATTGGAAGCTGTTCAAACCTGCATTTTTTTCCTCAGACATGACAGTGTGACAGAGAGACAGCAATCTGAAGAACTCTTGCACGTGGGGCTCTTCCAGTTTTATTGACTCGATTAAGCTGTGATCATAGAACTGGAACCTCCTATCAGCTAGAGGATTGAATGAAAAATCCACTGGCAATGTTTTCTGCAATAAACATTTAGAGAGGAAAAAAAAAAACTAAAATAAGATTACTGCACATTTTTCTCCTTGTCCATGAAAAAGAAACCTAAAATAATGGTAGATCATACTGAAAAATATAATAAAAACATTACCAAATATTCATATTCATTTAACCCCGTAAGGACCAGCGGCCCACGGAGTCTGAGAGAGACAGCTCCATTCTTGGAGTGATCATTTTCATTTTTACTTACAGTGGTTAAAGTAAAATGTACATGACGTGCTATGACCGTTACCAGTCCTAATGGTCGTTAAGTGGGTTAAAGAAAAGAATGCCATCTCTATCTGCATATTAGACATTATACAGATGCATTCATACCACATTAATTTGCTTTGAGCAATACGAAAGAGCATGTAACATATAAATAACTTGCAATCAAGCATCTCCCAGCAGTGCACTTATCCTCGTTTTAGTCAGCAGGTATAGTCCAAAAGTGTGTAGTTTCCTAAAAACACTTCACTTCTTAACCCTTTAAGGAGTGTCCCTCTTGACCTTAAAGGGACAAATGCACTGTCAAATAGAATGATGTTTGTTAATTTCTATTGCTACAGATCCCTGGTCAAGGAAATCCTTTGGTGTTCAAACATAACTATAAAATTACACAAGGCCATACACGCATACAGGATAGAGGGAACACTGGCTCTGAGGGAGTCACAGAGAAGATGAAGTGCAGGCCCTAATGGCTCACGTCTTTCCAGTTGGCTGCTATTATACTGTATTATGGCCTTTGGAGAGAGAGCAATAACTATTACATTTTAGGTTCTTTGCTTCCCCCATCCCAGGTTATATTGTTCTTTCCTTTAAGAAGCCAAGGATAATTTGGTGCTAGATTTCTCTAGAGCAATGCAGTAGAGATATCATAGCAGTCAAGAAGTTAAAAGAATAATCTCTATTAACTGCTTGAGTGCCAGAGGGGGTGCACAATGCATTGCTTTTGGAATGTTCTGCATAACTCTTTGACACTCAAGGGTTTAAGCAGATATAGAGGCTTATCCTATATAATAATTCGCTAGGATGCTTGTCAGAAGCCGTCATGCGCAGTAGAGACTGCTCGCATTTGGGGAGTCTCTACTGTGCAAGACTGCATCTCGTGGAGCAGTGAGGTAGTGGTCGCTTAACCCTTTGAGTGCCAGAGGGGTATGCAACTCATTGCAAGGCGTTGCGCACCCCTCTGGCACTCAAAACGTTAACATTACCCGGAGCTGGGCCCATGTACACAGGCTTTTACAGTAGTCTAATATAAATAACTGGAGCAATGCAGCTGCAGCACAGGTGACAAATACAACACACATTCAACAAAAGGGGGCTTTTTACTCCTTGAATGCTAAAAGTCTCAAACACACTGCAAAATAGACAAAGGGTTAAAATTCCAAATTAAAATCTCTAGGATATTTTTTTTTTGTCCCCTGTGATGCAGTTGCTCTGGCATTGCTCCAATTCTTATTGAACTTGTCTCAGTCAACTTGTAGGTTTTTTTTTGTTGTTGTTTTTTTTTTTTTTAAACACATCTGCGGGGTTATATTATATCTGAGGAGCCCTTAGGCAAGGCTCCACCCATGACCACACCCCCACTCCACACATGACCACATCACACATCCCATACTCTGTTTTCTGACAAAGAACATTTGCCTATAACAAACAAAAAAAAAAAGAAAAGAAAAAGGTTTTATCCCTTGCTTGTTAGAGAGATCTCCAACACATTGCTCCGCAATAAGATGCAAACCTTGCTAGCATACAAAGGGTTAAAAGATACCCTGTAAACAGGTATAAAACTGGTGCGGGGACACTGATATTGTTCTGTCCAAACTCAATTCAGAATTTAGATGCAGCCAGCACAGCTGAGTTGCCTATTCTGCCTATTGGGAAATCCAGCCCTGCACATCTGTATTAAGCTTTCCAACCATAAACATAATAAATGAATGCTGTTAGCAAAGTGTTGGAGTTCAGACATTTACAGTAAGTGCAAAGAAAGTTACATTCAATTGGAACATCCAAGTGCTAGTTGTACAAAGCTGTGCGTGTAGGACAAACTCTGAGAAAGTACAGTGTAGTGATCACCAGATATATACAAAGGGGGAAGACTGTTTAAAAGAATGGGTTACAGGGTCAGAACTCAAGTGCACAGCACAGTTACAGTAAGAAGGGAACATGTGTGGGCCAAGAAGCCATTCTCTGCTATTCTTCAAATTAAAGTAATTATATACTATATGGAAAATGCTGGCAGCACAGATTGTGCTAATTATGCACAATATATGCTGTACTAACGCTCTCTGCAATTGTCTCACCATACCCTGCTTTGGTGACTTATAAGAGTATCTTTAGGCATTTAGGTAATTATACACAAAAGAAAAGCAATTCTGGAACAAAACAACTGCATGATTTGGGAGAAATAAAAATTCCTATTGACTTAAGGGGCAACTTATTTTGAAAGAAATAAATATAATTATGTTAAATCTCCCTATTTTACTAATTAATCACAGCTACTCCTACCTCTGGGAGTAGTAGCACGCTAAACTTACAGCACCAATTGCACACGTTTTTACAGGGCTTCTTGTTTACCTTACTGCAAGACCCGAGGCTGCCTGCGGCTGTGCATAAAGGTAGCCAAAAGAACCACACATATTTACTGTATGACATCCCAGTATTGTTCCGCTATCCACTGATTATCCCAGAACTGCACATTGACTGTGCCATCCCAGCCATGTTAAACTGTCCTCTGAAAGTCACAGATGCATAAATGGTCTGCTTCCCCAGCCACCACACAATGTCTAGCACTCCTCCTAGCTCCCCTCAAACGTAAAGAACTTTGTCCCACCAGCTCCCTGTCCCTCTGTCTCCCCCTACTGTATCTCTCTCACACATCTTTCTTCTACTTATTTTACCATTGTCTCTCTCTTTCCCCCTCCATTGACCATTTCTTTCTCTTCCTTCCTATGAAAGCTCACAAAGGGTTAAAGGAGACAAAAATTAGCCTGAAGAATCTTTGCTTTGCAGAGGGAGGAAAGCGGTGATCAGGGGAAGGGTGGGAAAAAGTGAACAGGGGTATGGAGGAAAATTGTGATAGGGGAGCTGTGAATGGCAGGAAGGAGGGGGCATCAGCACATATACATTTAATAACCCATTCCTTGCCCGTGTGTTTCAGAATGAATTGGTACCTCTGGCAATGGGTATAGTAAAGTATGTGCTCACATGCTTTACTATATCCACTGAAAGTCCATGAGTGGGGCCAGACATGGAATCAAAAAACATCGAAAGCCCAGCATGCCATTTTCATTTATATGTATGAGTGAGTAAATAGATCTGATATATAGGTGTTTTAAACCCCTGAGACCTATTTAGCATACAAGTGGGTTAAAAGCCCCCATTTAAATTAATGGGAATGATTTCTCCCTATGGTGACCCAATGGGCCTTATTCACTACAGAAACAAGGAGCTATTCTTGGGGAAACCCCATGTACCATAGGAGAGGAAGCCCCCCCCAGACCTTTTCACCCCTTGAAAGCTACAGAGGTATCCAAAGCATTGCACTGACACCTCTCTAGCATTCGTGTGGTTAAAATATCCATTTAAATAAATGGGAATTTTGGGAATTATTATTTCTCCCTTATGGTGCAGCTGATTTGTCCCAGAATTGCTCTTTCATGCTTAAGCCCGTTAATGTCCTACAATAGTTAAATATTATAGCTGTGATCTAAATCTCTGGCTCCTTTCCAAATTCCCCATCTATTATTTGCATGGATATTTGAGATCAGCAGGTTTAAAAAAAAAAAAGACATGTTCTTCCATTGTTACAGAGCATACTGAAACAATAAGGAGGGGGGATAGTCACCATGGTGAAGGTTATAGGATGCAGAACTTGCTGTTCTCTCAGAGTTCTCTCAATTAAAGCACCAGCCAAAGTTTCTCTCTACACAACAATGATCTGCAGAATAAAAAGCCCTGTGCATATGTAAAACACAAAAGTGGAATAATTCTGCTGCAAAGCAAATCCCGCTACACGTAAAAAGTGTTCCCATTGAGTGATAGATGTCCCCAACTCATTGTGCTTGAGACCTCTCTTGTATTCAAGGGGTTAAAGACCCCATTTAAATCCATGAGAGAGTGGGGCATTTTTATTTGTTTTATATGATGCAGTGGGTATGATCATCTTTTATATCTGTTCATATGACCCAAAGGTGCTACCTGGGAACACTCAGGGTTTGACCAACTCAGTTTTACCAGAGAGACAGAGTTACTTGACTAACAAATGATCATGCCATGATGTCTTTAACGTGTAGTAACATAGTAAATTAGGTAAAAAAAGACAAGTCCATTAAGTTCAACATTTGCCTCGTCACCCATAGACATGAGGATTATATAGCTTTCCTGCTGCCAGGTAAGTTAGTCTTTATCAGACCTTCCTGATTTGCCTGCTGATACACAGTATAACCCTGTATGTTCCATTTTGACAGAAATGTATCTAATTGTCTCTAAAATGTATCCATTGTATCTGCGATAAGAACACCCTTGGGCAAGGAACTCTATAATTTAACAGACCTTACTGTAAAAAAACCCTTCCTCTGCTGAAGTCGAAACATCCTTTCCTCTAATCTCAAAGGGTGTCCCCTGGTTATTTGATCAGGCCATGGAATGAATAGCTCACCAGACAGATCCTTGTATTGACCTCTCGTATATTTGTATATTGTGATAAGATCTCCTGTTGGTCATCTTCTCTAGAGTAAATAAACCAAGTTTGTCTTGTCATTCCTCATATGTCAAGTCCTCCATTCCTTTAATTAATTTTATTGCTCTTCGCTGTACCCTCTCCAGTTCTAGAAAATCTTTTTTCAGAACTGGTGCCCAAAACTGCATTGCATATTCTAAGTGAGGTCTTACCAATGATTTGTACAATGGCAAAATAATGTTATCTACTCTTGCTTCAATACCCCTTTTTATGCAAGGCAGGACTTTATTTGCTTTTGTACTGCTATTTGACACTGGTCTCTGTTTCCAAGTTTGTAGTTTACAAGGATACCCAGGTCTTTCTCTAGCAACGAGTCCCCTAAAATTATCCCAATAAGTTCATAAGTAGCATTGAAAGAGGAAATGGAAAAGTTGTGTGCTAAGCTGGTATCGAACTTAATTACAGTCTCTTTGCACTTACCTAGAGAAAGATGAAAGGGTGCCGCTTTGAATAGTAGGATTTCACCGTCACAATCCGAAACACAGTGTAGACCATCTAATGGATAAAGAAACAAAAGCGCAACCACAATTTCTCTAAGTACAGTATTTTTAGTTTGTTTAAGGAGTA
Organism: Rhinophrynus dorsalis; assembly: GCA_037306005.1. Taxonomy (NCBI): domain Eukaryota; kingdom Metazoa; phylum Chordata; class Amphibia; order Anura; family Rhinophrynidae; genus Rhinophrynus; species Rhinophrynus dorsalis. The sequence continues at coordinate 404,027,639 of CM074721.1, forward strand.
TTCAACTTGTAATTCCCTCTCCCCCGATGGGTTCTACTTACGTTACAGAGTTATAGTTGTTTAAACTGTATACAGAACGACTTGGTTCTTAACCCTAAAAAGTGTTGAGGTAATTGACCAACATAGGCATATATATTTTTTATATAATTAAAGTTGTATTTTCAAAACTTTATAATAAAGATCCCTCATAACCCCCATATATATATATATATATATATATATATATATATATATATATATATATATATATATATATATATATATATATATATATTTTAGGGTTATATATTCTGTTACTTTTTAAAATTAAAATTGTGATCAAAAGTTCCACATATTTGACATTTAATGTGTGGTGAAACTCTGGAAACAATATTCCAAAACGTACATTAATTGGGATCCGGTGAAAAAGTCGTCAGCCTGGAAGTGACATTTATATACTCCAGGAAATCCAGTTTAACTGAGAGGCAGGTGAAACCTCTCTGTAACGTGAGTAGAACCCATCGGGGGGAGAGGGAATTACAAGTTGAATACTCCTTAAACTAAAAATATTGCACTTAGAGAAATTGTGGTTGTGCTTTTGTTTCTTTATCCATAAGTAGCATTGGGATTTTTTTCTTCCCAAATGCAGGACTTTACACTTTCCCACATTAAACTTCATATTACATTTGGTTGCTTAATTTGCTATTTTATGTAGATTTACTCTGTAGATTATGTAGATTTACTCTCTGTAGAGATCAAATATCATGTTCTGAATGCATTACCCTGCAATATTTAATGTCACCTGCAAATATTGATATTTTGCGTTCTATATCTACTTCCAGGTAATTTATAAACATGTTAAAAAGCAAGTGCATAATATAAGTCAAATTGCCTATATGTTTTTCACCACTGCGAAACAATGTCTTGCACACCCCTCTGGCACTTAGAGTTAATATGTGAGTGAGGACAACTCTGGGGCTGATGTGCTAAGAAGGTAATGTAATTCTGGAGAAAACCAGCTGCACCCAAGGAAGCAAAAGCAATTTCCAAAATACCCAATCATTTAAATTTAAATTGACCGATTGAATGCTAGAGGTCTCCAATACATTTCCTTCAAAGATTTCTAGAGGACTGATTGAAGCAAATGTGTATTGGACCAAGCAAAAACTAATTGCATAGAATCTATGTTCTTGCAAACTTTAAAGGGCTAAAGTGACAGCCAACCTACGTTTTGACCTTACATATTCTGCAAGTGCAAAACAAATCAAACTGCCCTAACTTTTCATTATTTGTGTTTCTAATTCCACTTTTATGTCCTAGATAGGAAGCACACTGAATTTCCTGTTTCCAGAGAATCTGCCGGAGGTGTGAAAGCAGGGATAGTAATACAACTACAACAGAAAAGTCTGTTTCCACTATAGCATAGAATACCGAGTGCTGCAGGTATAGTAGAACAATGTATCATAATCCCTGCTTTCACAATGAAGGTCAGATCTCAAGGTCAAGTGGTTTTCAAAGCTCCTAGCTATGCCAAAGGTGTAAGATCACAAAATCAGAGCAAACTGCTGTCACATTTGTAGAGACTGCATCTACTGTATATACTTACTCATACTGGTAACTAAATATGTAAGTGTTTCTATAAATAATACCTCAGAAATATCAAGTTTCCTTCCCAGTTCATCCCGGACTTCACCTATAAGACAAAAAGACAAAACAATGAGCAGTTATATCTATATGTTATATAAGCAGTTATATATCTTTGTTGATCAGTTTAAAAAATATATATTTTTTGCACTCTACAATTCCATATATTGAAAAGGCAAAAAACTAATACTGTGAAATAAATGAAAATATTAAACAAAAATGGTATTAATGAGAGAACAGAATCCACAGGGGATAAGGGGACAAGGGAAATATGTGGTATGAGTAAAGTATAGAGTGGGCCAGTAAAACTAGCAAGTAACTTAGGTCCACATTCCTCAAACTAAATAGGTGCAATTCTGCAGCAAACCAAATGCATCACAGGGGAGAAATTACAATTCTCAATGATTTAAAAGGGGCTTACAACCCTTAAATTCTAGAGAAGTCTCCAAAGCATTGTTTCACAATTTTTGGAGATCTCCATAGTATTCTAGGGATTAAAATATCCACTGAAATAAATAGTAATAAAGATGCATTTTGTCACCAAATGTGCAGTTTATTTACTCCAGAGATACATCTTTAACTCAGTGGTTCTCAATCTTTTTTCACTCAAGGCACCACTAACATGAAAACTGGAATTTTCAGGACACCCCTCGCAATTTTTAGATAATTACTCTAGGGTTTAATAAAGAGCACAATATATTAATGTATAATTATTCTTAGGTCTCAAAGTCAGAATATCAAGGAGCATAATGTGCAAATAATTTCCGTAAATTTACATTTAACCAGAACTTTAACGTTTTTGTCAAAATCTTCATGGAAGAAAGAGGCACCCTGAACAGGTGCCCAAGGCACACCAGAGTGTCACGGCACCCTGGTTAAGAACCACTATTTTAGCTTATTGAATATGCCTGTTAAATATGGTCCTTGGATTGTAGGTAATGTTGAGTCAAATGCATGTTACATTAGGTGACTATGGGTGGTATTAAAACAGGTGTGGGTAACCCATGGCCACAGGCCCACTTAGGATGATTGGATATGTAGTTCAGTGGTGACTGCAGGGTGGAACATTGCCCATCACAGTTTTAGAATAGCTGGGGATAACTTAGAAGCAATGAGTTTTAAATAAGTCTGAATGCTAGAGAAAACTTAGAGAGTGATGGAAGAAGAACGAACCTGAGAAGATATTAAGGTGTGTGTGTGTGTGTGTGTGTGTGTGTGTGTGTGTGTGTCAAGTTATCAGTAAGAGCACAAATTTCTCATTCATTTTCATCCTATGTAAACACATAAACCATAGGACTATACCAACGTATCCATCAAGATTCCACGCAGGGAAAGCTAGAAACTCCTCATAAAATATAGCAGTTCTCACAGAAACTAAATGGCACAACATAGACCTTGGGTGTCAACGGTCACCAACTCCAAAGAACAGTAATAAACAGGTTACTGGCCAACACTTAAATCAAGGAGGATACCTAATGTAACACAGGTACATGAAGGACCTTCCAGAAAAAATACTGGCTTCAGTAGAAGCCAGCACATAAACAAGGTAGTATGAAGGGACTGACATGTCACCTCTTTACACAACTGCTCAGCAGAGGACTGATTCTTATAGGCTGAAGAAGTTCCCTCCGATCTAGTAAAATGTGCCATAACCAAAAAGGAACTGGCTTCTTCCTGAGAACATACACTTGGCAAATGGTCTCCTTAATCCAAAGAGACACTATGTTAAATGTAGCCTGGCCTACATGAGGGCCCTCAAAGATGACAAAAAGTGAATTAGATTTCTGAAAAGGCTGTATGTGATGAACAATGTGCTTCAAGTACCTAACCACATCCAAGATATGAAGCTCCTGATCCTGTATTAGATGGAGCTGGACAGAGAGAAAGAAGAACAATTTCCTGGTTAATGTGCAATTGACAAAAACCTTTGGAAGGAAACCTATGGGAGCCTGCAGAACCACCCTATCAGGGTGGAAGACCAGAAAAGGACATTTACAAGATAAAGCCTGATTTTTGGCCACTCGCTGAGCAGGCACAATAGTCAGCAGGCTGTCTTAAGAGTCAAGAAGTAGAGAAGTCAAAGGTTCAAAAGGAGCCTTTTTGAAGCACTCCCAGAACTAGGTTCAAGACCCAAGTAGGAGTGGGATCCCAAAAGACAGTGTGGGCATAAGGCATCCTTGAACAAAGGTCTGAACAACACATAATAAGGTGCAACGGAAAAACAGGAACAGAAAAAGCTGAAATCTGAACGTTAAATGTAAGGCTATTGGTTAGCCTGGAGTTGTGGGAGGGCCGGTTGGAGACATTTATACCAACCTCAATCCTTTCCTCGGGACTGCACAGAGCTCCGACTGAGCTCTGTGTTACCCACCCAACCCATACCCCTTTCTCAGCTCTATCAATTTCATTCTTTTTCTTATACACGTGGGCCCACTCTTAGGCCTACCTTACAGGTCGGAATGGGCAATAGGCATCCGACATATACCTTATCATCATAGTCTCTCCTAGGCCCGACCACAATAGCCTTTAGACCAAGTCCTTTTTAAAGGCCATCCTGAGAAAAAAGTTAAAACAACTGGAAACCCAAAAGACAATGGCAGCGGCCCCTGGTCTTCACACCACTTATAGAACAGGGCCCATACCCTGTGGTATGCATTGGAGGAAATAGGCTTTCAAGCCTGCAGCATAGTAGAATAATGGGGTAAAAAGCCATCAAAGCCAACTTTCTCCACCTCTGGATGACACAGAAACCCAGAGTCAAGTGGTCTAGGCTCAGAGGGAGCATAACATTTCCTGCCTAAAATGGTTTGAGAAAATACAAAAATCAGGCCCAATGGAGCCAAAATAGGTCAATCAGAATATTAGCCCTCTTCATCCTGATTTTCCTCAGCACCCTGGGAATCAAGTGAAATAGTGGACATATGTCCACCAAGAGACATTGCCGTGGAATGACCATTGCATCCACCGTGAGAGCTAGAAGATCCAAAAACCTGGCACAGAACTGAGGAATCTTGAGTTTCAAATGGGAAGCCATTATATCCACTGTCGGAGGACCCATAGGCAAACAATAGAGTTAAATACGCTCTGAGCTCCCAATTGCCAGGATCCAGATGTACAAATGAGAAAGTCTACCACAACGTTGTCAACCCCTGGAAAATGAACAGCGTAGAGAGCCAGCACATGAACTCCTGGCCAGAAGAGACAACACAGCCCCCAATTCTGGTTCCTCCCTAGTGTTAGACCGCCACCATCATTGAACTGTTAGAATGGATCCTCGCCGGGGATATCAGAAGGGACTATGACAATTACGCAGAACTAGGTGAATCATGCACAGCTCTAGAACACTGATGGACAGGAGACTCTATGCCATGGTCCAAAGACCCTAAGCTGTTTGAGGACCCAGAATGGCACCCCAGCCTGTCAGGCTAGAAAAAGTTGTCACTGTGTCCCAATTTAAGATAACCAGAGACAGAACACTGCTGTCTGGACAAATTCATGAAACTTTCCAGCTGCAGCAAATGGGACTGCCTCCAGAGTGGAAACAGAGTAAGCCCAGTACCTTCATGTACTCCCGCACCTTTGCAGACAGTTGGCATATTGCCTGAGACACCTGCAGAGGTAACTACAATCTTGTTGTCTGGCAATAAAACTTTCGAGGTAGTGGAGGACCTGGGATGGAACAGGTATGATTTCCTAAAACGGAGAACCCAACTGTGTTCCTCCAGAATGGATACACAAACCTGAACTGAAGGAGCTGTGTTTCCTGTTAGGGAGCTTTCAGCAAAAGGTCGTCCAGATAAGAGGTCAGGGAGATCCCTTGAGAATGGATGTGAGAATCCAAAAACATCACGACCTTGGCAAAGACCAGCGGAGAGGAAGCCAGGCAAAATGTAAAGGTGTTAAAGTGAAAATTATGTTCTTGGAATGGAAACCGCAGGAAGCCCTGTTCTGCATGAACAAGAATATGCAGATAAGTACCCTTTATGTCTAGAAAAGCCAAACTACACTAAACACCAGGCACCAACGCAAGGATGCCATCCTGAATTGCGGAGCAAGCACAAAAAGGTTGAGAAGTTTTAAGTCTAAAAGAGGACATCATGCACCATCTTTTATGGGAACTATGCAAATATTGGAGTAGACTCCCATTTACCCTCCCTGAAGAAAATGGGTACCAACACCTGCACATCTAGATAAGATATTGCATATAAAAACATACCATTTTGCAAGGGATTTAGAGAAACTCTGGGCATGTAAAAGATGTGGGGGAAGGGACTTGAGGTCTATACAGAAACCTTCCAAATTTACCAGAAAAACCCGATGGTTAAACATATAAATGTCCCATGTGCCACAGAAAAAAATCATAAATTACAACCTCCTGTTTACAGAGGTGGGCTTGTCAGCACTGGACTTCTGCACATGCTTCTTGCCTGACCAGGCCTCTTTGGGATTTCGGGATGGAGCACACCTTGGTAGCCAAGGAAACAGGCGCCCTGGGTGCATACCCATATGGGAAGGTGGTAAAGAAAACCATGCATCTTCAGTGGAAAAATAGTGCTTAGAAGAAAGAGGAGGCCGCAAAGCCTCTCCCCTCCATTCATGTGGCTGATAGCCTTCACCAACTCCGGGCCAAACAACAGTTTGACCCCCAGAAGAAAAATATACTAAAAAGACTTCTTAGAATACTGCTCAGCTGCCCAAGTCTTAAGCTCAAGAGCATGACTTGTGCCACAGAGAAAGTGGAGGGCTTTCCAGCGAGTGTCTGTAAGATATGCAATAGCTTCAAGGATCTTGGATATAGGAATCACCAGATACTCCTTAGCTGCTTTTGCTTGGGTAGCATCCAAAAGCTAATCCACCCAAACAACTATAGCTCTAGTTAGCCACACAATGACAAAAGTAGTGAGTAAGGAAACACCGGAGGCCACAAAATATGCTTTCAAAAAGAATCCAGGTACGTATCAGACGGATCCTTAAAAGACACCTGAAAAAGCGGTATTTTTAGCAAGGTGAGAAATGGGGGGGGGGTGCTGTCTACAGCGGTTAAGCTACAGCAGAAAAAGGATATATGAATGCAATATACCTATTAAGGAATAATCTTTGCTCAGATGTCCTCCATTCTTCCAGGAGCACCTGGTCTAGCAAATGGTGAGGAGGAAAAAATGTCAACCTCCTTGCATCTCTTGAAAATATCAGGGGAGGTGGAACTAGAATCTGAAGCCTAGGGCAGCCCAAATAAAACCCTCAGCGGAAGAACTGGAGTCTTCCTCATAACAATCCCCAACAGGGAAGGATGAATCTGCATCATTATCCCTGTCCCCTGTGGAGCAATCACAAATAATAGGGGCATCACCCGCTGTAAAAATGGCTAAAGACCCTTTAGGGGAGCATGGGATAGCCCAGGGACCAAGAGTCTAAGACCCCTCGAATAAATTAAGAGATAGAAATCACATAGGGAATTAAGGCTTTAACACATGCAGGCTCATGTTTGACAGAGGCCTGGCAGTTGAGTAGGGGCCATAGAATAATAAGAAGAGAGGAACAGAAAATTCCCTTGGAAGAACAATCTGGCATAAGGAGCAATGGGTTAGAGGGGGTTAAAGCCTAAAAAGGGAAAAAAAGTAAAAGTAGAGGAAAAATAGAAGAAAAGTACCTAAATAAGACTGCAAGAGGTTAATGTGGCGAGCAGGAGAGGGAGAGCAAGTAGAGCCCAAAAAGGAAGAGGATCAGCTTAGGAACACCTTTTTCCTTCCTTTGGGAAGTGTAGATTCCCAGTTTTAAAAATGCAGCAGTGGCTCTCCAGCTTCTGCCAAAAAAAAAAAAAAAAAAAAAAATCCATTATGGGAGGTTCCCCCAAAGCTCTGGCATCTAATGTGTAAAGATATAAGTACTAATAGCCCCTTTTCTGCCTCTGAAATACAAGAGAGAAGCACCATAAAAACATTGTAAATTCCATTGAATATGGCCACCGCACTTGCCTGTTCTTTTAGGACCATGACCTCCCAAAAAAGTATGTAAAAGTTAATAAATGTGACTACAAGTACGGAAATAGGAATGAAAACACAAATGCTACAATAGGACTGTGCTCATGCTAAGGTGAAAGTCCCCAAAACTCAAGTTACAAACAAAAGAATGCTTACACAGAAAGGTAATGCAATAGCTAAATAAAAAAAAAACCCACTATATAGGGGACAACAAACATATTATTTCTATACAGAATATACACTGCCTAGGCAAGCCCATAGTATAGAAAGTGCTGGTCAGGCTTCAAAACCACAGAGAAAGCGATATGTGGCTGCCAGACAAGGGCAACACTTGCAACCGGTATAGCAGTAACGGAGGACTAGGCCAAAGGCACACTGCCGCAGCAGTAACGGAGGCACACACTAGCAACCTGCAGGAGCAGTAGAAGAGGACAAGCCAATGGTGACTACCGGAGCAATCACGGAGGCAACACTTGCAACCGGTATAGCAGTAACGGAGGACTAGGCCAAAGGCACACTGCTGGAGCAGTAACTGGGACAACACTGGCAACCTGCAGGAGCAGTAACGGAACAGGTTCAGGCAACCGGATTGTCTGCTGAACAAGAATGTCGCTGAGGCGACAATAACTGAAGAAGCAGGAAAGTCAATCAAGCCGGGTCGGTACACAGGAACAGGAACGTCAGCCAGGCCGGGTCAGAACACAGGAGCAGGAACGTCAGCCGGTCCTGGTCGGTACACTGGAGCAGGAACGTCAGTCGGTCTGCGTCGGTACACTGAAGCAGGAACATCAGCCAGGCCGGGTCGATACACAGAAGCAGACACTGAAGAGAAGTCAGACAATCCGGGTCGGTACACAGGAGCTGGAAACTGAAGAGTAGTCAGGCAGGCCAAGTCGGTACACTGGGAAACACTGAGCAGTAAGCTAGCACTGGTACAGGAACACCATGAAAGGGCACCGAGTGGGTGCAGGAGCCCAGTATATAAAGTCCATACTGGGCGGGATCAACACAGGACAGCCAATGAGAGCATTACACAGGATAACTGACAGGAAAACAAAAACAAGGGAGCACGGGCACCGTAATAAGCAAGTAAGCTCAGAGAAAGCCATGAGGAAAAAGGCTAATAATGCATACCATCATCCTCCAGTCCTAGGTCCCTGAAGTCTCTGCCTGGTTCAATTTTGCAACGGAGGCAAGAAATATGAGCCCCCCTAATGCAGGATTATATAGCCCCTTCCTAATCAGAATAAAACAAAAAAGTAAGCTAAGAAAGAAGCTTAACCCTGTGTCCAACCTGATGGAGGTCACTTTTAAAATGAAGCATGTCCAAATGGGGTAAAGTGGAGCAGGCCCCCACCGAGCCTTTCTAGTCAAGTGCCCTGCCTTACTAGAGGAGGAGTCTACACCATGGAACCCGTGTTCCACATGGGACATAATAAAAATTCAATTCTGCATAATACATATGTATAGAACTGTATGACATAAGAAGCAACTGGCCCATCTAGTCTGCCCAGTATCCTATTTATTGAAAACTCTTACATAATCTTGCAAGCTTGCAACCCATCTGGCAATTGGACGGTAAACCCTTTGAGTGCCAGAGGGGTACAGAATGCATTGCAAAGGGTTAATTTTTTCATTCTGCAGACTTATTCATCTTTGGCTAAAACCTAAAATTCACAGGAATAAATATTGTTTCTATCACTTAGCCAACTACAAAGAGACTAAGGAATTAATTATATTATTTATATATACACACACACACATACATACACATATATATATATATATATATATATATATATATATACACACACACACATATTATATATATATATATATATATATATATATATATATATATATATATATATATATATACATATATACACACACACAAATATAAATATTCACTGCCAGTGGAAATTAAATGTTAAAAGAATTTACATCAGTGTTTAATCTGTCATACACTGTGTATTCAGCCTTCATTCTTATGACTGAAGGAGAGACCTATGTTTTGAAAGCTTGCACCCTATAGCCCCATAGCCAATAAAGGTATAATTTCTACTCTTCCAGTTTCCTGCTTTTTCTCTGTCTAACAGTACCACCATTTATCTATAATCTTCATAACAGATTTCTATCTATCCAAGGCACTTCTACTGTCTGGATATTCAATAAGTTAATAACCTCTGTCTTAAAGTGGTACTTTACGAACATTACCTGCGAGTCTTCTCTGGTATAACTGTAAATCAAGTCTTCTTGCTCTAGCTTTCAACTTATACAGAAAAATGCTATCCTCCTGTACTTAATGAAATAAGGTAAATGAATAGCAAGCCCCCCACATTAAAACTATAAAAAAGACACAATTCCTTAGGATATTTATTATTAGTTTGTGGTTTAATATTCCTTTAATACATTTGCAGATTTCAGTCAAATCACCCATCTCCCCTTCATCCTCTAAGCTATACCTAAAGGTTTGTGACTAGTTCTGGTTTTATCAGGAAGGCCATGCACCATTCAGCTGCACTACTCTGAATTGTTTCTAGTATATATCCCTTAGGGACCAGGCCTATTAACCTCTTAAAATGGTTATATCCTAAGAATAAGGGTCAGAATTTATTCAATGGAAGGATTTACTTAGTTAGGTGCCCTACAAACACTACTCCATTTTTTCTATTTACTATTTTTGTTTGTATTTATCCTGTGTTAGTTCAAAACTAATTGTTTCAATCTGTTTCAAGTTGAGAACAAGTAGGGTCTATTGCAGCAGCCTAAGGTTTCCTGTGAGGAGGTATGGCCTAGAGGCAGACTTCAATAGAGATCAAAATATACAGGGAAACGGAAGATACAATTAAATATTTTATTAATATAGAAAGATAGATAGATAGATAGATAGATAGATAGATAGATAGATAGATAGATAGATAGAAAATGACTGCTGCATAAAGGACACAGACCTAGGAAAATCAACGTGTTAGACTAAGAGCAAACTTATTCCTATGACATTTCCCTTTTAGGGACGGTGTCAGATGTCACGTTTCTTGCGGATAATGTGTTTAATGATGCATCGCTGGTTTATGGTTTAGTTTATCCATGTATACTACAGGGATTTTTTTTCCCCTCAGCACAAAATAAAGATTTCTTTTGATACCATATGTTAATACATCCCCTATTTTTTTTTTATAGAGATAACAAATATATAGATTTAAAAAAATATATATTTTTTCATAATTCCAATTCTGTTTGCACACAGCTAGAGTGGTTGTTTAAAAACACCTAAATAAATTCCAGTAGTTCACTAGCTTACAAAAACACCCAATATATGTAATATCTTGGTGAAGTTTAGCAATCAGCTGTCTGGAGACTTATATGGAACATGCTTCTGTCCCTATAAATGGTGAACCCAGTATCAATTGCCTGCCCGCACGGTCAGGAAACTCTGGGTGGTCACTAACAGTGTGATTGAGTTCCTTAATGCACATGGGGATAGTGCCACAACTGACAACACTCAGTCATTTAAAGATATGTGTTATAGAAATATAGGCCTTTTGCATTAAAACCCAGCTTAAGAGACAGCAAATATATGGGCCAAGAGACATAAGTGGGTTAATTTTCCTTCTGGAGATATGGCCTCCAGCTATTTTGGCAGTGTCAGTGAAACACAGAATTTGATGGAAGAAACAACTAAATTATTATGTCCATTTCTGTATCTAGTTAATAAGACTTGTGCATATCTATAAAATTTGTTTTGTCTTATAATTTGAGAAAAAAAAATTCTTTATGTTCAGATAAAACAAACTTTGCTTGCCTTTACATTCAAGATCAGGCATAGTTGCTGGAAACAGCAGTGGCCTGTTTGGATAATTACTGCCTATGTGCACTAATTAACACCCTCCTGAACAGGCATTTTTGCTCACTGGACTATGAGCTATGAGTGAAAGGACAGACACCTTTTATTGGGTACCGCACTAGTCACTAACTCCTAGTCCCACTCACTAGCTATTAATTATTTATATATTATTACTAGCTAATTTAACTCTAGCTGCTGCTAAACTAACAGTACTAAAGCATCCAACACTAAAGGAAGGCAATAAAAAGTACTGTAAAATCTTGGTTATAATACGCAAAATTCTGCCCCTTTAAACCTTATGTTAAAAATTTTTAAAAAATGTTCTGCTCCCCTCCTCCTCCCTTCACTGAAATATGCTGCGAATGCAAGCATTCCACCTGTTTCACAGACCTCCCGGTGCACTCCGGAGGCGGAGAGTAGAGGAAGGGAAAAGTGCCAGCATATTTAAGTAGAGAGAGGGAAGAAAATATATTTTTGTGGATGCCAGGATTGTTTTGTCTGTTCTGTATATTAACCAGTTCTTCTGTCCCTAACATCTTACACAGTCCCTTCCCATGTTCCCCTCTGAAAGTGTGCGATCAAACGAACAAATTGATTTGCAATAAAATATTCCTTATGAAACGAATGCATGTCTAGTACCTATCACCCTTTCTGTAAAGTATTTTTTTTCCTTTACTAATATGTTCTGTTATTTAGACCATGACCATTTTAGTGGACCTTCTTTGAATAGCGTCTAATTTACGGATGTCTATCTGGATATATAGGGGTGAATGTACAAATAAAATTAAGTGATGTAAATTTCAACTTTCTAGCCCTACTCCTGCTTGATGCCAATTTATTAAGCTCAAAATGGCTTGTGCAAAGGTGAGAGCAATGAGGAAGTCTATGAGCATTTTGGCATATTCCTATTCTTTATACCTCACTTAAAGCTATGCATTATCAAGGCACAGAGGAAATGGTGCAACTTTATACCATTTTCTGGTGCATGCCATTAAAAAACAAGTTCTTGCATAAAGGGGCAATGGTCAAACTGAAAAATCCACAGATTAATACTTAAGCTTAATCAGAAATATCCTTAAGTTCTGGCCCGTATACAGCCAACGAGGACAAGTTTGGACACCTCTGTTTCATTCAATAAATTACCTTTAAGTCCAGTTTAATATATGAATCGTATAAATCAACTTTTTATGTGGGACCTTGTCAATGGCTTAAAGGTTAAGTAATGTTTTAAAGTGGAAAAAAATAGTGTAAGGCTTTCATTGAGAAAACACAAAAGGTGGTACTACAGCTGTTATAAAAGTTCAAACTATCTTAAAGGAGCGGTTACTATACATTCTATGGAGAACTAAAGTTTGTGACTCACAGCTCTGCAATAATATGCAATAGAAAAACTGTCTGGATACCAAATTAACTCTTTCAACATCAGTAGCACTGCTGCTAACAGCTTAAAGGGATAGTAAATCTTGAAAATAAGTTTATTTTATATTGTAGCCCTTAAAAAAACATGAAAAATGGTATAAGTCTTATCTCTCAAACCTTTATTTTACTTCTGAATATCTCCCAAACCATAAAGTAAAGTTCCCTTTTCCTGGCTGTTTCAGCCAAGTCTGCCATCTAGTGGACAGATTTGGAATTCGGTCCACAGATCAACTGGCAGCTCTTTAGCAGTGCCGAGATCACGATCTTTAAAAAGAACTACTTAATTGGAACTGTGTACAAAGTGTGCCTGGCCTGCAAGCACACTTTGTAGACCATTCCAATTAAGAAGTTCTTTTTAAAGATTGTGATCTTGGCACTTCTGGAGATCCGCGGCCGGTCAAGGGACCGTATTCCAAATCTGAGAGCTAGAACGGTGACGTCACTTAGTGGGAAACTTTGCTTCTGAATATCTCCCAAACCATAAAGGTTTGGGAGGTGTTTGGGAGGTAAGACTTATTTCATTTTTCATGTTTTTTTAAGGGCTACAATATAAAATAAACTTATTTTCAAGGTTTACTATCCCTTTAATAAGGGGATTTTTGTGTACTTAACGATAAATTAAGTACAAAGTTCACATCCCACAGAGGAGTGGGATCCCATTAGGCTGGAAATGCACGAGTGACCCCTTGCATAAAAGTCTGCACATCTGGCAATTAGGCAATATGTCACTGGAAAAAGACAGAAATAGCGAAAATCTGGACTTTAACAGAACACCAAGCTCTTTTGAAAGACCAGCCTAAAACGACCTGAAGACGAAAAGTTTGCAGGTGTGACCCCATTTTCACACCACTTCTAGAACCAGGACCCTATGGAGCTTCTTGGAAGAAACTGGCATACAAACCTGCAACAAAGTGTCAGTGACAGTCAGAAATAACTTTCTTCCTCAGGATGCTGGCTTAAAGAACCAAGCCATTCAAGCCAGCTTCTCAATCTCTGGGTGACACAGAGACACAGACCATGAAACAAATATAAATACACACGCATACAAACAAAAAACCAGGAGTGTTGCTAAGTACTGCTGAGGGGCTAAAGCCCCAGGTCTTGTGCTGAGAATGCCTCATCTTTTTGCGGAATTATGAAATTGGGTGGCACAGTGGTTATAGAGAATAATGTTTGAGAGAGATAGAGGGGGAGTGAAAATGACAGAATTATGTCTGGTGTCTGATCAAGCAATTGGATACTTTCACAGTTGGACGGTAAAAGTAATAATTCTGTCTGTCTTTCTCTGCTCTGAAAGAGTGAAATACTGTTTTAGAGTTGTGATAAAATGTTTCACACTTCATTTGAACAGAAAGTCAGAAGTTATATATTTTTCTTTGAAGTAGTGTTGCTCTAAGTGTACTATCAGACAGACAGGAAAGGCCAGAGAAAAATTGTCCCCTGCTGTAATAGTGTCAGGAAACGGGTTTGAGAAAAGAAAGTGAATTAGGCTTTAGTATCATTGATGCCTAGGGAGTAAGTGAAATGGAGTGGTATTTAGGGAAAATGGTTATGTCAAGAGAAGATTTTTTGAGAATGGATGTAACAATGGCTTGGCTGTATTCAATGCAACATGGTGTAGCATACCTTTTGTTGTGAAAATTCTGTTGGTCTGTGTGATTTTATAAGTAAAAAGGAGCAGAAACCAGAATCCTTAGCTATGTGTGAATCAATATGTTCTCTTCAACATCCACTTCTTATCTTACAAAATGATCTGCTTGTCAGTAGCCTGCTCACCACACGACTAGTATAGGATATCATCTGCAACAGGTCTTTTCAAAGCAGTCAAGAGGCTCAGGACTTCGAAAAAGTGACATTCAGCTGTTTATTCAGCGTGGTGCGCAAACAACAAGTTATTTACATATGCAGATAAGCAGCTAATATGGTGGGACAACTGCTATAAACAAACCCTTTTTCCTCATGAATCACACATCTAAGGAACTGACACATTTAAAAGTATGTTACACACAATATTGCTAAAAATGCCAAGTTTCCTTTGTGATAATGTCCCTTTTTAAGAACTATCAGGCTGTTCCATTGGCATAGAGGTTTAATAGGTAAATTAAGATCAGTCTTGGAATTGAGCATAGTGAAGAAAGAAAGCAATATTCTACAAATTGTATCTTTATAAGAATAGCCCAGACTGTCTTGAAATTAATGTGCGTGTTTTTCCAACCAATTTCTACAGAAAGGAAATGGGTATAACTCGGTATTGTCCAACACAATTAAGGAATACTCTGAGTTAACTTACCATATACTTTTCCATTGATGGAACACTTGTTGAATGTCATGATGTTCTGAGTGAGTGTCCCAGTTTTGTCGGAAAATATATATTCTATTTGCCCTAATTCTTCATTGAGTGTGGTGGTCCGAGCCTCAGCAGGTGTGCCTCTCTTGGAGTAATACATTTTACGGTCCCAGTTAATAAAATAGCTGTGTCCCAGACGAATGACTTCCACGCTTTGAAAAGAAAACAAAATTAGAAGAAAAAATGCAATATACATAAATTGCAGTTAACCATTCACTGTCAGAGGTCCGGAACAAAGAGGTTTACAGTGCAGTGTGGCCCCCCCAGATATCAAGAAGGCTAACCCTTTGAGTGCCAGAGGGATATGCACATACCCCTCAAGCACTCAAAGGGTTAAACCACTATTTTTCACAATGCATAAGACAGACCACTGTAGCATTCCCTAGTTTAACCAGCTCAATTTACATCAATGAGGATTTTTCTTGTACTCTATGAAGCAACTGGCTTGTCCCAGAATTGCTTCACTTTCCGCTTTATGCATATGCCCCATGGTGACAAATATTTAAAAACGGTATAACACCACCATATGTAGTAATCTCTAGAGACTGTATCTGAGTGACAGAGACGTAGCCAATGCATTGCATTGCAATGGTTGGAATACCTCCCTGGGACTCAAGAGTTAAAAGGGACACTAATGCCTAACAAATATATAAATAAGGTTATACGCACTTTAATAACCTGTACTCCAAGATAGTATCTGTAACATGCCTTCATTTGTAGCCACAGCCCTTATACCTTGTTTTATTTATGCTTTGTACACAAATTGATATCCGCATAAACAATCGACATGTCACCAGACTTTGTTAAATCAAAGAATAGCAGGCCGGAAAGAAATTAATGCTTTTTAGAATGTAAATATGAAAAAATAGATGCTCTGTATAACTACCATTATTCTCACAATACATTTGATGCATCTATTGGTGTGCTATACTGTACTGCATATGAAAATGCTAAATGATGTTTTGTGATATCCCCCGTTATAGCAATGACAGTTTTTGCAATCCTTTCCCATATAGCCATACCTGGGAATGCTTTCTTCTGGACTCCCCTGAGGGGAAGTCCTTTGGTGCTGTTTGTGGGAAATAAATGATGTAATTTACGTCAAAAGGGGTGTGGTGTGGGGTTTAAGAAACAGAGTAAAAAAAATAAGATGGGAAGAATAGGGTGGGAAAGAAGGAGAAGAGGGTGGGGAGAGGGAGGAACATACAGGGAAGGAGCAGAAATGGGCAGAGTTTCCAGAGAATCAGCCTCTGCCCTGGAGACCCAGTAATGCAGGGTCAAAACTGGAGTCTCCGGGGCAAATCCTGAGAGTTCCCAGCTTTGCATATAGCTCATATTGCTACTGCTTCCATAGGAGAAAGTGTTAACATACCTTTTGTCACAGGGCAGATTTGGTAAACAATAAGAAACCATGATATAACACTGAGTGCAAGACAGGGTTCTAACACATTGCTGTGCAATGCATTGGATCTGGAACTTAAAGAAGTAAAAAAAGTTTGAACTAAAATGTAAAACTAGTGAACAAGAAGGATAAACACAACCAGAACTAACATTTCCTGTAGTGAAAAGCAGGATAAACAAGAATAGATCTAGAATTTCTAACTAGTGAAAAAGCGGGATGTAGAGAATTTGAACTAGACTCTAAAGATAGTGGAAAAGCAGGATACACACAGACTTAGTATTTCAACTGAGTCAAAACATAGGGTATGAATTTCAAACTAATGGGAAAACAAGTGTATGCAAGCCTACAATTAGAATGTCAAACTAGTGGGAAAATGTGGTCATGCTAGCCTAGAATTAGAACGTCAACCTAGCAGGAAAAGGAGGTCCTGACAACTAGAACTAAAATACCAAAGTAGCTGAAACCAGGACATACAAGCAAAACTAATGGAAAAGCAGGATATGCAAGCTTACAACTAGAAGTGTAAACGAACAGAAAAGCTGGATACACAAGTCTAGAGCTAGAATTATAAACCAATGGAAAAGCAGGATAATCAAGCTTAGAGCTAGAATTATAAACCAACAGAAAAGCAGGCCATGCAAGCCTAGAGCAAGAATGATAAAGGAATGGAAAAGCAGGATATGCAATGGAAAAGCAGGATATGCAAGCCTAGAGTTAGAATTATAAACTAACAGAAAAGCAGGATATGCAAGCTTAGAACTAGAATTATAAACTAATAGAAAAGTAGGATATGCAAGCCTAGAACTAGAATGATAAACTAATGAGGATGCAGGATATGCAAGCTTAGAACTAGAGATCTAGGGCCCTATGTTCAAAAGAAAAGTGAAGGAGTTCTGAGGCAAACCATTTGCACTAAAGGGGATAATTAAAATTTCAAAATGTCCCATTGATTTAAATGGGGATTTTAACCCCTTGAATCATAAAGTATTCAATGTATTGCTTTCACAATGCATTGGAGCCCTCTCTAGCATTCAAGGTGTTAAAATCCCTATTTTAACAAAAGGGAATTTTTAGTTCTCCTTATTGAGCAAATGGTTAGCCCAGAACTCCTTCACTTTTCTTTGGAACATATGATCCTATATATCCTATATAATAATTAACTAAGTATGTTTGTCAGAAGCTGTAATGCGCAGTAGAGACAGCTGTGCGCGCTGCAGTCACGCGCAGTAGAGACTGCCTGCAACGCGGCTGATAATGAAGCTGGGCACTCTGAATTCAGACCGTAGTCGCAGGGAGGACTACGGTCTGAATTCGGAGAGCCCCGCTCCATTATCAGCTGTGGCGCGTTCGGGCTGTCAGTACTGCATATGACTGCAATGCGGCCAACAGGATCTGTCCACCAGATTGCTGGGTGGCACTGTGGCCCATGTACACGGGCTTTTCAACTAGTAGACAATTTGTGACTTACTGACTACAGCTGCAGTGCACAAATGTCTCTTTAGCTTCAACTACCATTACCATCAGAGGGTAATGGATAGAAGTCATACAATTTTCTTAACCCTCTCAAAAAGGAATATATTCATTCAAATGTCCTGAACATTAAGTGTCAAAAACGTAAGTGGCATCTTTACTGGGAGTTGTGAAACATTCTTTCCCAAAATACCAATTGTTAAATTAATTGACTTACAAGGTAATAGCAAGCAAAAGGCTGAGCTCCTTGTTCAAGCTATGTATAAAACAGGATTATTGAATGAGAAGCGTACCACCTATTGCTTTGTAATGCACTGCACAGCTTTCTAACACTCAGTGGGTTAACAGTAAACAAGCATTTTATATGTATGAGGCGTCTGCAGTTTCCTTGTGCCTGCAAGCTGGGAAACCAAATGCAATGTAGGCTTTCCAAGTGAAATATGACTCACGTTCCAAAGAAGAAAGCGGTTAGAGTGCCCTGGTGTTACTGTAACTCCAATTTACCAACATAAACTGAAGCCAGAAGCTCCTGTCTAGAAGAGATTGGCATTTGTGGTCTATGACAGGAATCCAACATAACAGAGTAAAACAGACAGTCAGGAGGAACAAATGATCTGCAGTATAGTCATTAGTTATATGGGAGCGTATACCTACGCATGCTCGTGTATATGTAATCCGACTGGGTTAATATCCACCTTATTGCAAAGAAATTGATGTATTTTATTATGCAAAAGGAATTTAACTGTTTCATTGGTGTTTGTCTTAGGGTTTGGTTTAGGCTTAGTTTTATGTGCAGGCTTTATCCCCTGTGTTACGAACGCCTCTGGCATTCAAAGGCTTAAAAAAGAGGTGATGCTTAAAATTAATCTTGTTATATACTGTAGCAGCGTTAAGAGGTGAAACGCTCACTCTAAATCTATTACAAATCTAAACCATAAAATAAAGGAGAGCAAAGAGAGAAGAAGAGCAATCTAAGTGTAGTATCCCAAATATTTATTCTAAAAAATACATTTGTTTAAAAATCCACCCCTTCAGGGGATCTACTCACAGGATCAATTACAGTTAAAAGCACATCACAGAGATTTCAATCCAATCCTGGGATCGTTTCAAGTGCACCTCACCAGGCGTCCCCTACACTATATCGCCGGTCGTCTCCCTCTGGTGACGTCACTCCGTCGGGATGGTGACGATGCCTTGTGGGTCTAACCTCAATCTTGATCGGAACCGGAGCTGCATCAACACAATCCACTGGATTCTCTACATCTCTAGCGTGTCAATTATTCACCCAACGTACTTTTCGTTTCAATGCACTTTCTCAAGGGCTCCTAACTCATGCGACTAATAGTCCATTTATACCCTATTTCATTAATATCCTCATTTAGAAATACAAACATTACCCACATTAAAAAAAAATACAATAAATAAATAAACATTATTACATCACAAACGCTTGCCTATGGGATTGAGCACTGAGGATCTAGAGTATGAGAGGAATAGAGACTTTTTTGTGGATTATTTGTATGGACATTATTTGTGCAGACTTGAGCACTATTTGAATTTCTACTTTTTTTGTACATATTGTTGAGCAAATCAGCACTAGTATTGATTTGTATTTGTGCCCATTTATTCTGATAAGTGGCTCATTTGACATATATATATTTCTATTACGTTTGGTGGTTTGAATTCTTTTTGCTATTTCTGTTGTTAATTATATTTTTTGAGATGTTTAACCCCTTAATGACCGGCCGTGCAGGATCACGGAGCTTTTTTTTTTTTTTTTTTTTTTTTAATTTCGATTACGGACTCCCCGAACGGCGCGCAGCCGCGGGGGGGAGGTCCTAATTCCATGACGGTCATAGTACGTCGTGGGTCGTTAACTCAGATCGACCCATGTCGTACTATGACCGTCAAGGGTCGTTAAGGGGTTAATAATGATCAAAGAATGGCTAGAAGGAAGGGATTATTTGTGGAAAACTTTTCCAAATGTACAGAATATGATAATTTAATTGATCATGATCAGAAATCCATTCATCGAGAGGTGCTATCTAAGTTCTATTTATTGGAGAACTTGAGAACTTTTTTTAACGTTGGGCAATCAGTCACCTATTTAGAAATGGATAAAAAGTCAGTTGAAGGATTCAGGGGGGAGGAACGGAAGAAGGGAAAAGAAAGATGAGAGGAAAAAGAAATCTAGAAGAGGGAGGAGAGGAAGAAAAAGAAATGCCACTAAACAAAAGGATGTACAGTGAGATGGTGAAAAGTTAGAATGTATAGATATTTTGGGTGAAAGATTAGAACATTAAGATATTTTCAATTTATCTAATAAGAAATTAAGTGTCTGGGATGTGAGTTTATTGAAGAAAGGATTGAGTTTTTCACTTAACACTAATCTGAACAAGTTTGAATTGTTTATTGATTTGAATAAATATATTCGGAATCTGACTTTAAAAAGGCACTTTATAAAAAAAAAGATCAGGATGGACAAAATATAATGAAAATTTTGGATATTGTAGATGAATTTGAACATACTGATTTTAAAAAGAAGTCCACTTTTTATCCTGTAGAATCCAAAGGTTGTCATTTAGAAACATTTTATAAATTGGTTTTAGAGGATCTAAATAAGTTATGTGAGAAAAAGTTGAAATATCCTAGTAACCTTACTTCCCTTATGAGATTATGTCGCTACCTTCCCGGTCCTGGGCGTCGAGCGGGGAGATCCTTGCTGCCCGCTTTGTCCTCCATGGCACGTCTGCGCATGCGCCGACATCAGACTACGTTGGCGTCATGACGCTTCCATCCTGTTTTAACGGACGGCCGGCTGCGGCTTGGCACTCAGTTGTTGGCGTCCCGTTTCTGGAGTGGAGCTGTCTCACTCTTCCTCCTTCTCATGCGTCTGCCTTGGCCCTCTCCCAGCCGTCTGTTCCTTTTGGCCGGTTCTGGTCTCCTGCTTCTTCGCTAGCAACTTTATCCGGCTTTGGCTGCAACTCAACACACCATAAAGGGGCCTACAGCCACTAGCACCGTGCCCCAGCGTTGCTCTCCAGCTTCTCTCCACCTGCCCTTGTTGGAGGAGTCTCTTATTCTCCTTTTGCCCCATCGGGGAGTCCTAGTCCTGCTCCTGGGTTCCTTATCCAGTATCAACCTTTCAGATTAAGTGTTTGAAAGATTTATCCAATGATAAAGACTTAATATTTAGAGCAGCAGATAAAGGGGGGGGGGGATTGTGATACAGAATACAGAAGACTATCTCAAAGAAGCTCGGAATATAGTGAGCAATAGTATTTTTTGTTATATGAAACTAAAGGAAGATCTGACTGTAGACATAATCAAAGATTTTTTTAAATATTAAATGAAGCATTAGAGAGGGGGATTATTAATAGAAATAAGAGGGATTTCTTATATAATAAGTACCCGGTGGTACCGATATTATACCACCTCCCCAAAATACACAAGACACTTCAGGATCCTCCAGGACGTCCAATAGTGGCAGGAATTGATTCTGTAACTGCTAATCTTTCACAATATGTGGATTATTTTCTACAGCTCTTGGTTTTAAGATTAAAATCTTATATTAGGTATTCAGCACATGTTTTAGAAAAAGTAGGGGATATAATATGGGAACCCAATTATTTTTGGGTAACCTGCGATGTGACTGCCCTCTATTCAAATATTAGACATGATTTAGGTTTGCAAGCTATAGAATATTTTTTTAAGTAGCGACAGTAACCTCAAGGAAGAGCAACTAATTTTTATATTATCCTGCATTGATTTTATTCTTAAAAATAACTTTTATGTTTGATGATTATTTTTATTTACAAGTTTGTGGGACAGCCATGGGAAGAGGTTCGCGCCCAGCTATGCTAATTTATTTATGGGGTACTGGGAGGAGAGATATATTTGGGGTTCATCCCAGTGAGGCGTGAACCTCTACTATGGCCGTTTTATATATGATCTTTTAATGGTATAGGGGGGTACAGAGGAGGAATTATTAATCTTTTTAGATTGTATTCATCAGAATAATATTGGTATACATTTTACTTACACATATAGTAAGAGAAGGGCAGAGTTTTTAGATTTGGAGTTTTTTTTTATAGATGATAAAGATATGATCCAAAGTAAGACTTATTATAAAAAGGTAGCTACAAACTTATACCTTGATCCAACTAGTGCACATTTAAAACGTTGGGTTGACAATATTCCAATTGTAGCTGCCCTATAGATTTTATAACACAATCTGAAGATATGAAGAGCCGTTTTTTTAAATAAAGGGTATGATTTTAATTTAGTAAATAAGACCCAACAATGAATGTTAAGACCATCTGATTAAGAGAATTAATAGCAATAAAAATAAGAAGGGAAAGAGAAATAAGAGTAGCTTGGGTTGTTGCAATGGGATGAGGAATTCAAAGTCAGACAAAGTGATTGTGCCTTTTGTAACTAAATATAATGTTGGAGCAAAACAAATTGGGAGAATTTTTGAAAGACACTGGGGTGTGTTGAAATGTGACCCCATTCTAGGAATGAACCTACCCAAGAGGCCTAGGAAATCAAAGAACCTAAAGAATATATTAGCTCCTAGTCTCATAAGGGATGGTAAGAGTGAAATAGAAGTTCGTGGGGGGGGGTGTGTGAATAAAGAAAAGGTAAGTTGTTTTAAATTGTTTCATAAGAGATGCATCACATGTAAATTTTTATATCCATCTAGTGAGTTTAAATCAAATAAAGATAAGAAAGTGTATAAGATGAAAAGTAAAATAACCTGTTGTTCATCATATGTAGTGTACGTATTCAGTTGTAAATGTGGGATGCAGTATGTGGGTAGAACAGTCAGGTGCCTTAAAGATAGATTTAGGAAGAATAGAACGAATATTATTAATAAATGTATGAAACATGCGGTGGCGAGACATTTTTTAAAATGTCAGGATGGTACAGTGACTGACCTTAAAATAATGGGTATAGAACAAATCCCTGTGAGTAAACGTGGAGGATTTATAGATTTTATGGAGGAGTATTCTATTTCTTCATTTGATGCTGAGTATCCAGTACCATATACTGTCGGAATGATATTTGATGTGATGAGTTAAGGTATTTATGGTGATTCATTATGTATGATGTAATAATGTTTATTTATTGCAAATTTTATTGTTTTTTATGTGGGTAATGTTTGTATTTCTAAATGAGGGTATTAATGGAGTAGGGTATAAATTGACTATTAGTTGCATGAGCTAGGAGCCCTTGAGAAAGTGTATTGACACGAAACTTATGTTGGGTAAATAACTGACATGCTAGAGACAGAGAATCCAGTGGATTGTGTTGAAGCAGCTCCGGTTCCGATCGAGATTGAGGCTAGACCCACAAGGCATTGTCACCATCCCAATGGAGTGACTTCACCAGAGGGAGACGAGAGGTGATTTAGTGTGCAGGATGCCCGGAGAGAGGAACTAATGAGACGTGCACTTGGAACGATCCCAGGATTGGACTGAAATCTCTGTGATGTGCTTTTAACTGTAATTGATCCTGTGAGCAGATCCCCTGAAGGGGTGGATTTTTAAACAAATGTGTTTTTTAGAATAAATATTTGGGATACTACACTTGGATCGCACTTCTTCTCTCTTTGCTCTCCTTTATTTTATTTATGTGTAGAGTGTTCCCTGTGAAGTGGACACACTTTGCAAGTGGGCACACTTGCCTATGGGACTGAGTACTGAGGATCTAGAGTGGAATAGAGACTTTTTCGTGGACTATTTGTATGGACATTATATGTGCAGATTTGAGCACTACTTGAATTTCTACATTTTTTTTTGTACAAATAAACTTAATTCTAAAGCTATCCCTGACACTAAACTTAACTCAAACTCTTTTACCAAAACAATCAACACTTACGTTTTATGTACATGACGAACTCGGGTGCTCCAGAAACAAATGATATTAATAGGAACAGATGTTGTGCAGTCAAAGGACTTCATATGCAGACATCATTACCCTTTTACACACACACACACACACACACACACACACACACACACACACACACACACTGCTCAAAATACATTTTACTTCTTCCTATTTTGAGCTACATAGGAATGAGGGTATTAATCTCCCAGAGAGAGACCCATGACCAAAGATTATTTGCTTGTGCCTCTGCTAGGTGAGGATAAGAAAATATTTAAAAGCCAGCTGGCAAAAATGGAGACAATAAACTCACAATTGTGGGTCTCCACTAATTTTCTAGGCACAAATACGAAAGCTGAATGGTTTATTTGCATTTTAAGAGGTGCAATTGTACAGTAAAGCAACTGCACCATAGGAATGAAATGAAATTCCCATTGATTTAATCAGGCTTAATGCCTTGAATGCTACAGAGATCTCCAGTGCATCACAAAGCAATTTATTGAAGATTTCTAACAATCAAGAGTTCAAAAGCCCCATTTAAATTAATGAAAATACTCATTATCATTTTATGGTGCAGTTGCAGTGCACTAGACATGTGCCTCTTTAGCTTGATGAATAAGGAGCAAAATTCAAGTATTCATCTCTTCTTCTTGCGCATTAGCATAACCCTTTGAGTGCCACAGGGTCACGCAAAACAATGCGTTGCGTACCCCTCTGACACTCAAAGGGTTAAATCTGATGTGACTATGCCACGTGTTCTGGAGATACTGCTAGTGTAAAAATAATACAGCCAATTAACTATAAAATTTGGTTAAAACAGCTGGATAGAGATAAAAAGGAAATGAAGTGTGTTTTGCTTGGAAAGCCTTTCTGTTCTCCCTTTCACAAGCTGTGAAAAGAAGAGGTCCATGGTGAGACGTGATACAGACTATGCTGCCACTTACCTATGCTCAATCATTAACCGCATGGATGCTATAGAGGTTTGCAATTCACTGCAAAGCAAAAAATTTGATACTTCTCTAGCAGCCAAAAGGTTAAATGACAGTCACATTGGGTCATGTGCCACTTAAAAACCACTGCAGCATGATAAAACAATTGTTTTCGGCTCAATATAAGTTTAGCTTGACGTATTATTGTGTGACATTAAAGAATTTGACTTGGCATTGTAAAAAATACATTTTATACACAAAAGAGGTCTGTGTTTATAAGATGCTACAAATGATGTGCATGCTTGGAAATGAGGTTCTTGTGGGGAAACTGAACATAATTAGAGCAGTGGCGGGCAACCAGAGCCCCTCCAGCTGTTGTGGACAACAACTCCAGTCCTTCAGGGTCAGCCGTTGGGAATCATATTCCTCCATAGCTGAAGGGTCTCAGGTTGCCAACCTCTGAATTAAAGTTTTTTTCTTTGTAGTTCAAACAGTGCGCACACACAGCCATGTGAACGTGTGCACACATTTTATACATATAAAAATGTGTGTGTGTGTGTGTGTGTGTATATATGCGAGTGTGTGAGTGTGTGTGTGCGTGTGTTTGTATATAGATATATATATGTGTGCACACATACATATAAATGAATGGTTTTTTTCTGAACTTTTGAATCAGTGTGCTTTCTCTTGCAAGGCTTAGGAGTTTCCCCAGGCTGAGTATCTCTCTCTATATATATATCTTTATGTTTAGCTATCTATATAGCTGTCTATCTATATATATATATATCATACAGGATGGGAAGCACTCTCAATGAAGGAGACAAACACTTGGGTGCAATGGGCAAGGCCAGTCATAAATGCAGCAAAAAGTACAGCACCAACACTCACAAGATTTTTAAAAAGTGAAAATAATTGAAGTTTTATTGTCAACGTTTCAGCCAGGCAAGCTGGCCTTGAGGAAGGCCAGCTAGCCTGGCCGAAATGGTGACAATAAAACTTCAATTATTTTCACTTTTTAAAAATCCTATGAGTGCTGGGGCTGTCCTTTTTTCTGTATAATGTGTGTGTGTGTTTGTATATGTGTGTGCGTGTGCATGTGTGTGTTTGGGTAAGACAAATATTCTCAAAATTCCCAGTGATTTAAAAGGGGTTTTAACCTCTTGCATCCCTGTCAAACTTGATATAAAATATCTTGAAATTTTCTCACTACTATAAATCCAGGGTATAAATATAAAACTGTATATGATTCTAATAGTACATTCTGCAATGTTTACATTTACAATCAGCTGCTGTATTGAATTATTAAGAGAAAATGAATGCTAAAATACTGCTCAACTGAAAGAACATTTTTGTAACAAGTTTACATGCCGAGATAGAATTTAAAGGGATAATATCACTAAATATTTTGCAGGGTTTATCTTGCTGAGAGATGTTTTATTCACAAGTAATGGCATCTCAAACTTGCATTTTTCATGTTCTGTACCTTCATGGCCTGAAGTAACCCTACACAGGCTTCTGCAACAAAAGCTACATTGTAAAGTTTCAACCAGGGAGATACGGCTCCCAAAAAAGGTAACACAGAGCTTCAATAAGATTTGAATTGAAAAAAAAAATGTAACTCTGAGTGCCAGAGAGGTATCCAATTCATTGCTAAGTCTGAGCACGCCTTTTTTTTTTTTTTTTTTTTTTTTTTGCCGGTGATGGAATTTTGAAGAAAATTAACCTAGCGTAATAAAAAAAAAAAAAAAACTTTTATATTTTTGAATGTACAAGTCCTGTTGTGTATATTAAAATATATTTAAAACATATCCAGCCACAGAAACTTTTACAAGTTGTAACAAAATGCATTTTCATTCACAATGCACTGAAGACCATTCTAGGATTTAAGGGGTTAAAAGCTTCACCACATACTCCAGATGGTATGGTATGGTGCCCTCTCAAATGATCAAGTTGATAGTTTCATGTTGATTTGGCACCAGTCGTACTCCCAACCAGTGACGCTGGTTTGAAAAATACATGCTCAACCTTGACTCTCAACTGAAAAATCCATGCTCAGCCTTGACTCTCTTGCCATTGCCTCCTCTCTCGTCTACTTTATTTTCAATGCCCGATTTCTCCTGACTATCCTAATGGGGATGCCTAATCACCAATTATATGGACCTGGGAGATATGGTTACTGTTGAGATCGTTACACTGTTGCTGATACTGATAATTACTGTAATTTATTATGTTGTCTGATTGTAGTATATCTCTCCTACGAGCTACATATGTACCCCCATGTTAAAATTAACATTATATTAAACAAAAGCCCCATTTAAATTAAAGGAATGAGATTGCTATAGTTTAGTTTGTTTGCCCTAAAATTTCTCCACGTTTGTGTTTGGACATATGGCATCTATGATTCACCTATGATGTCTCTAAGCTAAAAGACAGCTATGCTGAAATGTTTATCAATGGTGTTAGAAAAATAACTTGGGTATGCTTGCCAATTATATTTTAAGGAGGATTGTAAGTTGCAGAATAGTGCTAAATATAAAGACAGTCATGACAGAAAGAAGGCATTTTGGGAAAATAATGTATACACAGGCTGGGGAAAAATAATTAATAAAGGATGGGGGAGTTGCAAAAGGACAGAGGGACAATACTACACTACACATATGAGGTATGCCAAGCCTGGGTTTTCAGGTGCAGGAGTGACAAATATTGTCTACCTCTGCTTACCTGTCAGCTGGTGAATGAAGCAATAAGGAAACAAAATTGTTGATATGATTGAATGAGAAATTATTTCTAGGAAAAGAAACCAAGAAATCAGTAACTTAAATAAAGAAAAATAATGCAGATGCCCAACGTGCACACTACTAGCCTCCATGACCCCTCCTTCTAACAGGACCCTTCTAACTCCTTTCCCATATACAGAACACCAAGACAGTGTTACCTGCAGAACACCAAGACGGTATTACCTGCAGACAAGTACATCCTCAAATCTTTGAGCTCCCTGCAGCTACAGCCACCCAGGTACTGACAAGTGAGGATCTGCCCATTTTCACACTCAAACAATTGAACAGAAGTACTTGCCACTATTGGATTCAACAAAATACAAGAGTTTATGAACCCTTTTAGCACCAGAGGGGTACTCAACGCATTGCAAAGGTTAGCTTGTCATAGCATAAAAACAATCCTAGGGTACATACCAACATGCTCACCCATAATAAACTCTTGTAACTTGCGGAGCTTGTGAAAAGCGCTTCTGATTGCTTTGATCAACTTAAGCGATAATACAACAAATAATCCAGTCAGGTCAGAAATGAGAAACGTATTGTTAAACTAAATAATTACAGCAATCATGGACTAGCGGGATACACTCTAAATCAATAACTGTATTTCTACTTACCTTACATACAGAGAAATTGGTACAACGGTATTCAGTATGATGATGTATGACCAAAAGGTCAGGAACCCTGAGAACACAGAGCTGTTCACTACTTCATTCCAGTACAGGTATATTCTGAAACGGCTGCCAACTTGGTGTTCCCATATAGAATTTCCTATTGCTAAGATAATTCCCATACATACAAGAAAACCAAAGATCTGGAACACAAATAAAAAAAAAACACAACAAAC
This sequence comes from Rhinophrynus dorsalis, assembly GCA_037306005.1. Classification (NCBI taxonomy): domain Eukaryota; kingdom Metazoa; phylum Chordata; class Amphibia; order Anura; family Rhinophrynidae; genus Rhinophrynus; species Rhinophrynus dorsalis. The sequence continues at coordinate 404,056,170 of CM074721.1, forward strand.
TTCAGAAAAGTTTAAATTTCTTTGTCAAATTAACACAAGACAGTTGTATTAAGAGGAACTGGAACAAGGGTATGCAAAAGCATTCCTAAATTTCCCAATTATTTAAATGGGGCTTTAAATTCCTTAAAGGGGAACTTTCCACATCAAATCCTTTCTACATCTCTCAATTCCTCAAAGCACCCTGCCATTCTTGTTCTTTTGTGGCTTACCTACGCTAGAGAAGGATTAAAAAAAAAAAAAAAAAAAAAAAAATCAGTCTTACTTAGCATGCTCTCTGCAGCTAAATCACTAATACCCGCCCACTGGAGAGATCCCCCCCCCACGCTGACACTAGCTGAATGGCACTCAAAGTATATGATATTTTACTGTTGGTGAAACTTTCCTGGCATAAAAGAGGATTAAATACATCTTACTTTTCCGAGATCCTGGCAAAACAGCATGCAACCAACATGAGTGTTTAGCGGTTTAATTTATACTTCATCCCTCTGGTGGAGGCACTCGATCGGAACTGCCTGTCTTTCACCATCCTTCCTTTCTTCTTTTTCCAAATATACTACTGTACTCTCCTCTGCGGTCTCCTGTTTCCCCCTCTCCTTACTGCTCTCCTTCTTATTCCCACCTCCCTTTGCCCCACTTATTTGTGACATTTTAGAAAAAAGAAAAAAAAGATGCCACTAGTGCAACCTCTAATTCGAATCAAGCTAATCTTGAATACTAATGTATGATGACTGTTATGTCCAAATTTCATCATGATGTTTTTCTTTATTGTACTGTTGTACTAATGTACACCATTGTAGCGATTTCAATGTACTTTGCTTTTGTACTGTTGCACTGGTCTCAATAAAAAAATGTATTGGAAAAAAAAAAATTTCACCTAAATTAAAGTTTTCACATTTGAATAGTGCATTAAAAACTGCCTATATGTCATGTTAACCAAAAGGCCAGCAAATGTATAGTTAATTAGATATTCACACTTCTTTCATATGATAATATATGCAAATGGAGGCACCAGTGCAGCATCCGTGATGTTTTTATATGCTAATTAAACTAATCAATGACATGTCATATGCGAATTAAGTCCTTTCAGTGACTTGTCATATGCTAATGAAGGTTTCAATGACGTTTCCTATGCTAATGCAGCTTTGCGCAGTACCAGGAAATGTCTAGTTTCACTTTGCCCAGAAATAGAAGTGTGAATATCTCCTGAACTGGTACATTTGATGGCCTTTTGGTCAACATGACATATATATAGTTTTTAAATATGCAAACCTGAATTAAAGGGATATTAATACTTCATTTTATCTTTATTTTATTTTGTAGGCATTAAAAAAACATGAAGAATGATACAAGTCTTATCTCTCAAACCTTTATGGTTTGAGAGATATTCACAAGCAAAGTTTCCCCCTCCCATCCCTTTTACCTAGTGTAAGCCATCTCTTCTCAGATGTGGAATCTAGTTGTAAGACCAGACAGATAACAGCAGGGGACAATATTCTTCCTATCAGAACAATGAAAGCCCTGCCCCCCTTGACAAGTTTTTAAGGTTTTTCCCTTATCTTAATTGAAGATTGTCCCTCTCTGCAATCTACCTGGGCACCTCCCTTCTGCTCTAAGCTGAGCAGTGTTACATCAGTAAAAGGGGCGGGAGGGGGGACACTTTGTCATTGAATTACTCGAACTACAAATCTGACAGAATTGAAATAACACGCTCCAAAGTCCAAATACTATGATGATTAATTAGAGCTGCTTTTATTATGAAACATTACTATTCCTTTAAGACGAGAGGCCCACTTTAAATGCTAAGTTTGGTTTCCAAAGCTTAGACCTCTCTCATGGAGAGGGTTGAAAAGACCAAGTAAACCAATGGGAATTTTTACTTATTCCTGTTAGTGAAGTTGGTTTGTGCTAAAGTACATCAGCCTTTGAAATCACCACACATCACAGCAAGGCGTATTATGCTCTCTAATTAGAAAACTTCAACCCATTTCTTATGAATGCTTTTTTTTTTTTTTCCTATAAATAAATTAATTCATTAAAAAATACAATGTCTATCTGGTCCTGTGCATCAACTTACCCATAACACTAAAGTATTCATTAGCCGGTCAATGCTCGTTCTTTTAAATTTAGTTTTACCACTGTTCTGCATTAATTTTGTATCTGGGCCTGTAAAAATAAAATGGCAACACAGTGTTATTCTAAATTTAATCCAAATGTGTATCAGTTCAAGGCCCACATTTATATTATGTCTGTAAAGAATTTATAATGGATAAACTCTGCAACACATTCCAAAAACCACTATTTAAAAGACATTGTTATGATGATTTGTTTTTTAAGAAAAAAAAATCCGGTAACACTACTAAATCCCAATTTGCAGCCTTGGATAACTTAATGAATAAAGGAACACCAACATACTTATTAATAATACAGTCACACTTATCTTATCTGGGAAGGAAATGCAAATGGCTATTATGAATCAATTCTGTGCAGGCTGCTTCTCTAAAACGCATATTTTATTTGTCTCGGCGGATCCCAAACTCTAGAAGGCTAAGAATAATTCAGTGGGAGGAGTTTGGGATCCTTAATATTCTTGCAGGAGAGAATCTTATCCAGAAACATTATGTCTTTAAGTAGTAATTAAAGATCCATTTTTGGTTTCCCAACCTTTTCTTTCATTCGAAAGAACCCTTGACATGCAATATGGAATTCTCAGGGCACCCTTAACATATTACAGGTACTTGTCAAGGAAGTAATGAAGGGTACAAATACATAAATATACAGTTATTCTTGGGTCTTACAACCAGAAGGACAAATGCAAGCATAACAATTTACATAAATACTCATTTACCATAAAATCCAATATTCAAATATTTTTTGGGGAAAAGTGACATGTTAACATAGTGCCAAAGCACTACTGTGTCCTTTTAAAGACATCTGAGTGCCAGAGAGGTATCCAATGTATTGCAACGCAATGCTCTGAATACCTGACACACTGAAAGGGTTAAACATAAATGCAATTACACTGTATATATTGGTATGCCATCTAGTGGCTGGAACATGTGTGATCATCACTACCCACCATCTTTACTCACATGGTTAACTATAAACACTCCCCTGCCAAGTTTAGAAATACCTATAACCATTATATTCTGTCGTTGCATAACAAATATTTTTTGAATATTTAAATATTATATGTTGGATACAATGTTTATATAGAGGTAGAATTAATTATATTCCCATCCCATGCATTTATGCCTCTTTTTATGCAGGCTAGTACCCAATTTGCTCTTGCAGCATCTGAGTAACTGTGCACATGTGAAGTCTATAATCTATTAGTACTCTAAATCGTTCTCCAATGAGGATTCCTCAAGTAGTATCCCACAAATGACTCCAACACATTTCCAAGCAGTGCGCTGAAAGTGTCTCTAGCGTTCATGGGAATGGGAATTTTGAGAATTTTTTTTGCCCCCTACGGTGCAGTTGGTAGGCTCCACAATTCCACCTGTTTTGCTTTCTGCATGAGGCCATTAAAGCCGTATTCAAAATGCTAAAGGAGACACAATTCTAAAGCAAACCAGCTCCACCAAAGGGGACTCAGAGTAGTCTAACAAATTCCCATTGATTTAAACTAGTGCTTTTAATCCCTTGGCTGCTCGAAATCTTCAATGCGTTGGAAAGCAATGCAATGGAGACCTCTCTAGCTTTCAAAGTGTAGAAACATCACTGAAATAATTAGGGATTTTCATTTCTCCTCTAAGTTATTTAGGGCTATTTATTTTCTGTGCAGGTGCACTGCAATATGTGACCCCACTGTTAGAACATATTTCTAGACATAGGTTACCTGCAAAGATCACCATTCCAAAGCACCATTCAGTGTTTCTCAAAACACACCCTCTCAGCAGCATCTTACAGTTATTCAGAGAATATTTGCTGTCTTTCCAGATCAAAGTTCCAGTAAACTTATCCAGTTTGTTGTTCGGAGGCTCACATGCAACCCCTCCTGTAAAAGACAATAAACGTCTAAGCACTGACTTAATGGCTGAACAATCACTTATCACAGCTACAAGAGAACCAGAACTACGGTTTATGGTTCAGGATACATTCGGTCAATTAATCTTTACTATCTTTAACAACCTTAAAAGAGAAAGAATGTCTTACCAATTATTAAACGTTCTAGTTTCCTCCACTATTCTTTTTTGCTATCCACCTAAGAAATTTATGAAATTTATGAATTCCTCTAAACTAAGGGTAGACGTTTTTCAGCACTGCAGATGTTGGGGACTACATCTCCCATTCCCAAACCAGCCGATGGCTGGGGGGAATTGGAACTGCAGTCCCCAACAGCTGAAGCGCCAAAGGTTAACTATACCCTTGTTCTAAACCAAATCTCCAGAACAGGGATGTCCACTTCCACCCAGCTTTAGCTCACAATTTATTTTTGAAAAGCAAATGTCCTCCTCCCTACAGGTTATTGTAGTTCAGATTCAAAGAAACTGTTAGGAGAACTAACACTTACCCGTAATTACCCCCACCTAACTTACTACAGAAATCCTAATGGTGGAAAAAAAAAGCACAAGGGCAGAATTCATAATGGAAACATCTTCAAACAGTACCGGATGTCATGTCTATGGAAACTGCAAATAGGACCACAAGAAACACACTCCATTCCACTGCACATAGTAACCCTTTATGGACTAGAGTTGTCACGAATGAGGTACACCAGTGGGTAATGTAGCAGTTGTTTTATTACCAAAGAATACAGGATCATACTCTGAGGTGGTGGTGTCTCCACCAGTCCATCAATCTCAACTGAAAAGCCCAGCACTGTTAAGCCCCTCCCACTTCCTGTCACATGCCTGCCAACCTCCTATGACAAGAGGGGTATGCAATACATTGCTTCGTAATGTGTTGCATACCCCTCTGGTCATTAACAGGTGAAGTAGGCTGCCTGCTTCAGTTATAATCAACTGCCGACAACCATCATGTCTACCTCTATGGATATCACATACAGGACTAAGTGTATATGTTTTCTCTTGAACAAAGGAGCAAGGGAAAAATTAATAGGGAGGTTACTATTAGGCGTTACATCTTCTTTAATTATGAAATTGCACCAAACAAAAAAAAAATGTTGCAGGAGAGATTGCAAAATATTTTTGATAAACAAATTTACGTCTTTTCGCTTTCAACTATGTGTAAAGAGTGTTTTACTTGGCTTTAGCAAATAATCTCACAAGGTGATAAAACTCCTTTTTTAATTCAATAATCTCAGTTATCATCAGAATATTTAAGCAGCCATGTATCTTTCATTTCGAAAATGCAATTTACAAACACAGTTTATTCTCTGGAGAGTCATATTCCTTCATACTAAGATTTTTTTAATCCTGTTATTGCATATTTCCTTTGACCTTTATTTTATTTACTTTATTTAAACTTGGGATTGAATATTTTCCAAGCACACACGAGGAATGATTATGCATTTGCAATAGTGTAGGAATGTGACAAGCTCCAAATTTCACAATGACAGGACTATAAATTCAGGGAAATTGTCATGCACGCAATTCATTTATTTTCTTAAACATGAATATGTCAAATACATTTTCCTGCCAGGTTTAAGACTATTCTGCACAATATTTAAGTGATTGCATGAAAATACTGAAAACCTACAGTTCTGGAGCCCAGCTCTGAGCAATGTATTATGACAATACAAGGTGTATCTTTACAATGTCATGATTCTTGTGTCCTTTGGGGGCAGACAATATATAAATGAGACCAAAATACTCTATAAAACAAATAATAAATAAAAAAGCTAGGTCAGTGGTTCTCAAACTTAATTAGTTCGTTCGTTCATTCAAGGCATCCGTAACATGCAATCTGGAATTCTTGGGGCACCCCTAAAATATTATGTCATTTGTAAAGGGTGTAACAATGGTTACAAATTATATACATATACACAGACATATTATATATAAAGATTTATTTATTTCTCATATTTCTAAGCTCAATCATAATAAAAACATATTGTGAATAAAAGTTACCATAAATATACATTTTAAAGTTAACACTGAAATTTTTATCAAAGTCTTTATGGAAAAAATGGGGCACACTAATTGGATGTGCAAGGTGCACCAATGTACCACAGCATACTGGTTGAGAATCGCTGAGCTAGGTAGTCTGCCGCCACTGAGCACAGCAAGCAGCTGCCACCATTCAGACCTGACTGTAAAATGGTGAAAGAGCAAATGTTAGTCTGTGCTGGAGTTTCATAAGTGAGGTGCTTCCTGCCTTCCTTTTTACAGTTTCCTAGTTTATTACCAGTTATATCATCTCTACAACCTGTTTTCTGTTCCCATTTATTTACCCCATACTGCCTCTTCCCAGTACAAATGGAATATGACTTTTTAATATATCTTATAAGAAAATTATACACATTGTTGTTCTTCGCTGTACTGGAGATGTAGCATTGTAATATGTAAATGCTTAATTAAAGACTATCTTAAAATTAAAGAAAAAAGATTGTTGAAAAACACAAGGATAATCCCTTTATCCCTTTGGAGTAAGAAGAAATTAATTAATTGCCAATAATAATCAAACTACCTTGCAATATTGCCTTGAAAAGATAGCAGGGCAGGTTCTATGAATGTTGGTGCTCACAGATACCAATTATTCCATGTTAGGTCAGAGGTCCCCACTTGACACATGATTCACAAGGTATATGGTATGTTAAGTGCCACACAGATTGAGTACAAGTAAACCACTTATTTGCTTTATGAAAAAAGCAGCACCTGCCAGTTAATTTACTAACAAAAATACAACTGCAAGTACTATATGCCTTTTTATTGCAGTAAATGAATCATCATTATGTCCAAGGGCAAACGTTTTATGCGGTGCAAGGATATTACTTCCATTCACTCCAACCAGGAAAGATACAATCAGAGTAGTGGACTGTCCAAACCATCCTTTCCACAGATCAGTTGAAGACCAAATGGGGTATATATAGCACAGAGGAACATTACCACTTGCTGAGTGCTGTCCACTATGCATGTTGTAACATACTTTGACCACCACCAATGGTGTAACTAGCCATATTTGGAGGGCCTTGTTGCAAAAAACATGCATAACTAGAACCCATTAGGCCCTGGGACAGACTGAGTCCCTATGGATGTGGAGCCACGCCACAACTGCACCCTCTGTACCCCCTCTAGTTACGCTCCTGGTGACAACCACTAATCCAATCACTGTACCTACAGAATAGAATTAATTTCACTGCATCTATAGGGTGAACAGTTCTAAGCACACTCAGTCACAGAGGCTGATGTACTAAGAACATGGGGAAGATAAGGAGCATGGCTGGCAATCCTATGTCATATGTGTGTCAATGACATATCTATAATATGCACCAAGATATCTTCGCCATTATATCCCTACGAATCCATCAACAAGCCACAACAATACACCAAAATCGCCATGCATCTGCAATGCCTTTGATAGGGTAATGATTTTGCACTAAAGGCTCCCATTACCATTTAGAATTAAATTCAAAATTCTGGTGGTAACTTAGAGCCCTTACTAACAACTGCACCCACATATATTTCATCTCTCATTTCCAAATGCGCACCAACTTGCCATCATCTCTCTGCTCAAGACCTTCTCCTCTACACAGCTCTTATTACATCCTTGTAGAAAGAAAAACAAAAAGGAGGCATCAATAGTGCCTATATCACACTGGTATGTAATAAATTGCAAAGGTTCCCAAAAGAAATGCACTCGTATTGTCAAATTGCTGTGGCTATACATCCACAGCTTAAAACACTTGCAGAGAGCTTACCACCATCTTTATTCGGTGTCTCCTGGGTTCTGTGGGTCCCTCCCATAAGGATCTGGCAGCCACAGGAAACATATGTATACAAACAGAAAATAGGATTTCAGTCTTACCTGTTAAATCCTTTTCTCTTAGTCCATACAGGTTGCTGGTAACTTTGGGTAGGCGACCAGCCCCATTAATAGGCGGGAACAATTCTGAGAAGTGACTGCTGGGTGGAGCCTACCTCCTCTCCTTAGCTTGCAGCTAGCCAATCCCCAACCAATAAGATTTGCAGGCTAACTATTGACTAGGTAGTAAGAAGGTAAAGGAAGACTCCTGTGAGCATGAACCCGAAAGGACCCCCATGTTCTGCCACAGGAGAGCCAAGCATGGTCTCTTGACAGGGTGGGAGACCAGTAACCTGTATGGACTAACCTGTATGGACTAAGAGAAAAGGATTTAACAGGTAAGACTAAAATCCTATTTTCTCTGTTGCCCAATACAGGTTACTGGTAACTTTGGGATGTCCAACCATTAAGTTCCCCAGGGCGGGAAGAAAGGCAAGGACTAGGCGCAGGCCCCCAAAGTCACCAGAGCACCAATGAACCTACAGATCATAAATAGCTCAACACTAACTGCAAAGTGTCAATGGACACTGAACAGGGGTAAAACAAACCCCATGAACTGTTGCACAGCATACTGAACTAGAGCCAACAGGGCTTAAAAGTGAAAGAGTACTGAGAGACTAAGACAGATCCTAGACAGGCAAGGCTGCCTCCAGGATCTTCCTCCCAAAACTGGCATCAGCTGATGCCAGCACATCCACACGATAGTGTTTCGAAAAGGTGTGCACAGATGACCAAGTGGCCGCCTTGCACAACTGATCAGCTGAGGCCTGGTTCTTGTAGGCCCAAGAAGCCCCAATGGACCTCGCAGAATGAGCCGTAACCCTGAAGGGAACAGGCTTCTTCTGAAGTTTGTAAGCCTTGCGAATAGTGGACTTGATACAAGAAGCGATGGTAACCTTGGAAGCAGGCTTCCCTGCCCTAGGACCCTCAGGAATGACAAAATGAGTGTCAGACTGCCTCAAAGACTTAGTGCGATGCACATAGAAATTGAAACAGCACACAACATCCAACAGATGAAGATCCCTCTCTTTGTCAGAAGTAGGGTTAGGACTGTAGGAAGGAACCACAATCTCCCGATTAATATGGAACTCAGACGCCTTGTCCTTTTGAAAAACCAAAAAGGGTGGTCTACAAGACAGGGCAAGCAGCTCCACAACTCAGCAAACAGAAACAATCACCAGGAGAAAGGCCATCTTCCACGTTAGCATACGTAGAGGAATGGTAGCCAAGGACTCAAAGGGAGGAACACTGGAGTACCCCCAGAACCAAGTTAAGATCCCACTGAGGAGCACAGAACTTGACAGCAAGGAATGATAGCAAGACGCCTCTGAAAAAAGAGCGCGCGGAAGTCTGAACCTTAAGAAAACTCAAACTGAGACCCTAATCCACATCACCCTGGAGGAAGGAAAGAACTGTAGTAAGGACAAAATCCTGAGACAGGTCTTTGTCAGCACACTAAGCCAGAAAGGTAGACCAAATCAGATGGTAGGCCTTAGAGGAAACAGGCTTACGGGCACTAAGCAGAGAAGCCACCACTCCAGAAGAAAATCCTTTCTTCTTCAAAATTGAGGATTCAATCTCCATGCCATCAAAACCAGACGATTAACTTCTTCCTTCCAGAGGTAACCCTGTAGAAGAAGGTCTGGACGGGGGGGGAGTCGAAGAGGTTCTGCCACTGAGAGGTCCAGAAGCTCCGGAAACCAAGCCTGACGGGGCCAGTATGGAGCAATCCGAATGACTGGGCAGCGCTCCAGTCTCAGCTTCCGAAGAACTCTGTTCAACAGGGGAACAAGAGGGAAGATGTAAGCCAGAGGAAACGTCCACGGGATTGACAAGGCATCCACTGCCAGTGGAATGGGATCCGCCCAGCGGGAGCAGAATGTTGGAACGTTCCTGTTGTGTCTGGTTGCAATCAGATCGATGCATGGAAGACCCCAATGCTGGACGATGAGGTTGAACACCCCTGGATGCAGCTCCCACTCTGCGCTGTCCACTGTGTGTCGACTGAGGAAGTCTGCCAGAATATTGTCTATGCCAGGAATATGAACTGCGGAAATGGCAGGGACATGCTCCTCTGCCTAAGACAAAATACCGTTGACCTCTAGCCAAGCTGCAAGACTTCTTGTGCTGCCTTGCTTGTTGATGTAGGCTACCTCTGTGGCGTTGTCCAACTGCACCCTGACCGGGCAATCCTCCGGTTGTCGTGTCCAGTGAAGTAGGGCATGAAATATCGCCTGAAGCTCCAAGACATTGATGGGAAGGAGAGATTCCTCCTGAGACCACTTGCCCTGAACACTCCAGTGCCCCAACACCGCTGCCCAACCAGAGAGGTTGGCATCCGTCATCACTGTGGTCCAGAAGGGTACTAGGAAGGGTCGACCTTTCAGGAGATTGTTCAGGTAGAGCCACCACAAGAGACTCCGCTCCACTTGAAGAGGGAGAGACAGGGATCTTTCCAGGAGATCTGGACAACCCTTGCAGGCCAGGATCAGAAACCTCTGAAGTTCCCCGGTGTGAGCCATGGCAAACGGAACTGCTTCTATGGTGGAAATTAACTTCCCCACCAAGGATGACAACTTCTTGGCTGGAACTACATCCTGAGACAGGATAGCTTGGACCTTTAGTGCTATGTGATGAGCCCCTTCATCTGTCAGAAACACCATCCCCTCTGAGTGTCGAAGAGGAGACCCAGAAAGACCATCTTCTGACAAGGCACAAGGTCTGACTTGTCAAAGTTGATGATCCACCCATGATGGGAGAGGGCATGAATGCAGTCCTGCACCTGCTGGTGAAGGATTTCCAGAGACAAGGCCTTCAGAAGGAGGTTGTCCATATAAGGAGTCACCCTGATGCCGTTCTGATGTAGGATGGATATCAAAGCTCCTAGGACTCTGTTGAAGACTTGAGGAGCAGTGGTCAGGCCAAAGGGAAGGGCAGAGAACTGGAAGTGCCCTCGGTCTCAGGCAAAGCGGAGATACTGCTGACTCTCTGGATGAATGGTGATGTGCAGATAGGCATCCTGAAGAACCAGAGAGGCCAGAAACTCCCCAGGAGACATGGCTGCTATCACTGTGTGCAGACACTCCTGGTGGAATTGGAACCTGATCACAAAAGGAGTTGAGATCCTCCAGATCCAAAATGGGGCGACAGCCCCCATCCTTCTTGGAAACCACAAAGAGGATGGAATAGAATCCCAAGCCCCTCTCCTGAGGGGGAACTGGCTCCAGGACCGCCTTGTCCAGAAGGGCCTGTATAGCTTCCTTGAAAAGGCGTCTGTTTCTCGTTCTCCCTTGGGAGCAGAAAAGAAAGGTCCTTGGAGGAGGAACAGAAGTAAAGGGAATCCTGTATCCTGAGGTCACCACTTGTAAAACTCATGGGTCCACCACAGAAGCCTGCCAAGCAGAGTTTGGAGAGTCATGCAGGAGGAGGTTTGGAAGCCTTGGGCTTTGTGGAGGACTTGGATCTCCATTGCTGCTTAGGCTTGGATGAGAAGCTCGGAGCCTGAGGGACAGTCTGGGTCGCTTAGCGCGAGTCTACCTGAAAAGAACGAAAAAGCTGATTCCATTTAACAGGTGCCTTCTTCCTCAGGACCACTGGCGGGTGATAACTTTTCCCTCCAGTTGCCTCGTTGATGAGATCCTTGAGTTCAGGCCCAAACAGGAAAAAACCCTGAAAAGGCAAAGACAGCAGAGCCTTCTTAGAGGCTGTGTCAGCCAACCAGATCTTAAGCCAAAGAGCCCTTCTGGCTACCACAGACATGGTAGATGTCCTACTACCATATGCACATCGTCGAACAGGGCGGCAGAGACATAAAGCTGAGCCTCAGCAATGTTAGTGAGAAGACGCAACATGTCAGAAGTAGGGACTCCCTGATGGACAGCAGAATTGAGCTGTTCGGTCCAAACAGCCACAGCCCTATTTACCCATGCGGCCGCAAAGGTAGGGCGAAGAGCAGAGCCTGCTGTCGCAAAAATAGCCTTGAGAGAAGTCTCAAGCTTCTTGTCATTCCAGTCTTTAAGAGCAGAGGCGTCAGCCACTGGCAAGGCAGTTGACTTAGAAAGCCTGGAAACTGGGGCATCCACTTTGGCTAAGGGCCGTTTCAGAAAACTGATAAAGTTTAGCAAACTTTTTAGACACAGATGGTTTCTTGTCTTGAAATTTCCACTCCTCTGACACCAAGTGGTCAAGGGTGGGATTAGGTGGAAAGCAGGCATGGGCCTAACAGGCTCCTGGAAAACAACAGGGGGGTCAGAAGACGCCTCCTGCACCAAAGGAATGTTCATGGTGGACAACACAGCCCTGATGAGGCCCTCATCCGAGGGAATGGGGTAAGCCATCATCATCACAGTCCACCAAAAATTCCTCCTCAGAGGAGTCAGACACATCAGGTACACCCAGCGGTTTAGGCAGGGAAAATCTGATAGGGGCGGGGGTCTGCAATGAGTCCCTTAGAAGTGAATGGAGCAATGACGTCTATGCGGTAAATGCGCACCTGAAAGGTACGGAACAAAGTTAACGAGGTGAATACCAAACATTAAACTAATCAAAAGCCCACTAGAAAAAAACAGTAGTCCCAATAAACACTGATCCAGTAGGCAAAGTGCCCCCCCCAAAAAAGGCGCTAACCAGAAACAAAAGGGTTAAGTTACCACAACCACAAACCTCACAGACATACAGAATAAACCCAATGAGTGCATGAGTATGTAAAAGGAACTACAAATGAGACCCCTGTGCGGAGGGGAAGCATGGGACATGTGGACCTCAGCACTCAAAGGATGCTCACCTTTTTCAGCAGGTCTTCTGTTTTCAGATTACCATATATCAAGAAGAAGCCTCAGTGGGCAACTCCTGGGGAAAACTTGAAGCCAAGATTTTCCCCCCAGGGCTTAGGTCCACAAAAGCACCTGGTAAACTGAGCAATCCACATTTGAGTGATGGGAATTGCCAGTGAAAATAATAAAAAAAAGCTAAAACTATAGCAGAACTGTTCTCTTGCTTGTGTCTTGACCAAGGAACAAATCGTACTAGTTGGGGATTGGCTAGCTGCAAGCTAAGGAGAGGAAGTAGGCTCCACCCAGTAGTCAATTCTCAGAATTGTTCCTGCCTATTAAAGGAATAGTAATGTCCCAACAAAAGTATACGCAAAATGGTAGCTGGAATAAAAGAATACTTAATGGCCTTACTTGTATCTCTCAAACCTTGATGGGCGACCAGATGCAACTCTTCAGGAGTGCTGGCATCGAAGTATCTAACTATGAATACCTCATCGGAATGGTCTATGTGTGCTTGCAAGCCAAGCACACGTTGTAGACCTTCTGATGAAGTATTCATAATTAGATATCTCGATGACAGCGCTCCTGAAGAGCCGCTGTCTGGTCCCGGAAGCAGGATCTCATGCCATCAGCTATACAGCTGACGCATGAGAAGGGGGAGGGAGCAGAGGACTTTATTTTCTTATATATAGATACAAGTAAAGCCGTTAAGTATTCTTTTATTCCAGCTACCATTTTGCTGATACTTTTGTTGGGAAATTAAAATCCCTTTAAAGGGGCTGATCGCCTACCCAAAGTTACCAGTAACCTGTATTGGATGACAGAGAAAGAAGAAACCGCTCCAGCCGATCTCTTGGAAGTATAAATGTATTAAAAATATAAAAACATCTATAGCCTACACATCAACGCGTTTGGCAGAAAGAAATGCTGCTTCATCAAGAAATATAGGTAAAAAAACATATTATCCTCCCACTGCCACCTCCAGGACTTCTCCAGTGCTGCACTTGAGCTCTGGAATTCCCTCCCCACCCAATCAAACTCTCCCCAAGCCATCAGATCTTCAGACTCTCGCTAAAAACTCACCTCTTCAGGGAAGCCCATCAACTACCTCCATAAACGTTAAGAGCAAGTTTAGACCAACAGCCTTTACAACTACTGCTCACTATCATTCCCTTCTAAAATTCACTCTTACACCTACTTCCCCACCACAACCCCATTGTTCAATCTTTTTCCCCCACAGATAGCCACTGCTTTCCTGGACCACTGCACTCAATAGCACTTGTTTCCCCTGCCCACTGACAGACAGTTTATGTGGCAAGAGCAACGTACACCCCATAGCACTTACTCCTTCTGTGTTCAACCTACCTTCCTCTAGGCTGTAAGCTCTCACGAACAGGGCCCTCTGACCCTTTTGTTTTCCATATTTGATTTGTACTATTTAATATCTCTGTATGTCCAATCTCTATTGTACAAAGCTGTGGAGTAAGTTGCAGATATATAAATAAAGAATAATAATAAACACATCAACATTGGTTCATTTGCATATTGAAATGCATGTTAAGGAGCCATTGCTGTATTCATGTGCGTGGGTTTATAGGTTAATGTGACACTGCCACATGCACTAAGTTCCGATTTTAGCCTCTGCGGAGAGCAGAGCCAGCAGCTGCCCTCTTGTAACCCATTTGGTGCAATAGGGATGTGCACAGCATACCCCTGGGGCACTGAAAGGAGTAAAAAAAGAGGATTTTAGTCTTACCTGTTAAATCTTTTTCTCTTAGTCCATATAGGTTACTGGTAACTTTGGGAAGGCAATCGCCCCTTTAAGTTGGCAGGAAACAATTCTGGAAAGAATTTGCAGGGTGGAGCCTTCCTTCCCTCCTTAGCTGGTCACCAGCCAATCCCCTCCCAGTTAGATTGAGACGCTAACTATTGACTAGACAGCAAGAAGGAAAAGTTCTATTTTTCTTTAATGCAGCGATTATTCTTGAAAAAGACAACTATTTCTAGGCATATCACTAATGTAATTATCATTTAAGGCTCTATGTTCATCTAATGAAAGTTCCACTTTAAGGGAACACTGTGACAATAAATATTCAGAATGTACCAAACTTGTGGGCATTTTAAGAGTTCCTTGTTGTGCTCCATTAATTGAGAGAACATTTTACAGGATGCAAACAAACATTCTTTCAAAATCCCCTTCTTTGCTATTTTATGCTAATTAAGCTTTCATCCCAGCATAGAGCTATACTAACATATGAAACAGCACTGAGACTTTCACCTCCTGGGCCCCAAGGTGTTAATAAAGATAGCATCTGCTTGCAATTGGTATAGCCGAAGAACAAATATTTGAGCACATAAATGTATGTAAAGACTCAGAACTGTTCTTATCATTTGACAAAGTACAGAACAATAAATGATTCTGAGTAATGAGTAATTGGTACATCTCCACTTTAAAAATGTTCATTTCCTAACTACTAAATTATGAGCCTAGAGAATTACATTTTTGTTGAAATCTCTATCTGCAAGGAATGTAATTGCATTATAGCCTAGGAATAGATCATTCCCTTCTATTGATGATATTCCAACCATGGGCTCTTATTGTGAGCAGATTCTTTGCCAAACTGCTCTGATCACAGTGGTGCAGCTTGGTGAAACATCCACTCACCTCACCAGACAGTGTCTCATGGTTGCTTCACTGAGTGGAAGAAGGAGTGTGGTCCATGGTTTCCACAGAATGAAGACAAAACCTGTGTTTGGAATGTCATGGAAACAGAGATAAGTCACTGTAGTGTCTGGCAAGTGGAGCAGATAATGCTGGCAGATGTGTATTCGCCAAGCAGCAGAGCTGGCATACTCTCACATTGCTCAAATGCATTGTCCACATCACTGATCCTCAAGTGGTTAACATGACAGTGGTTTTAAAGATGGTATCCTGTTGTGCAATGCTCAACGGAAGACTGCAATATGCGGATGTACAACTTTTTAGTAGCAGAACAGCCACAGCCCATCCTTGGCAGAGGTCTTGTACTTTACACACCCTGGGCAATGCTGGGGCAATTATGCTGTTACGTGTATAGAAGTGTATCACATTGGTCCACAGCAATGAAACACCATTGTTTGTTTAAAGGGGAAATACACTGTCTCATATGGTTCATCTATCAAAATGGATGTGGATTGGCTTGTGTTTTTTTTTTTTTTTGTACTTACATACTTTAGTAGATACTAGTTTTGAAGGCCTGTGTGTACAGGCCAAAGTGCCACCCATTGGCCTTGGCTGCTGTCCCAGAGCCAGGAGCGGAGATTGGCGATGGGCCATTCGGAATGCCCTGTTCCGGATCAGCCATGCCACCACTCTGATTGGCGGTCAGCACGTTTGGCCAGTCTCTTCTGTGCATGACTGCATTTTTCCGTCAGTCACTACTGTGCATGTGCGTGTTACGCATTGAGGGAGCAACGCATTCTAACAAATTATATATGTTGTTTCTGTGTAAAATATAGACTTCATGTGGTGACTTCTGCATTCTAAGCTTGCAAGCTCAGTAAAATGACAAATTAAGCTTGTAACGGAAGCTAGTAGGGACCGCGTAGCCTTCTGCCGTCGTTCACGGGTTTCTCTCTCTTCATGCTGGACTGGCGCCGTCGGATGCACCCTTCGAGCAAATGGACGGACTGGTTGTCAACCCGCAGAGTAGTCTAATCCTTGATGTCGTTGACTCCGCTTCGAAGGATGCGAGTTTAGGAGAGTTCAACAAGGCTCCGGCCTCCTCAACGAGTCGCAGGCTGGAACTCCGAGCAGTAGAGAGTGAGGCCTCTACTCCCGGTCGAACGGATAACAGGAAAATGTATCAGGATCCGAGGAAGGTCGAACGGCTTTGACCTGACTAACTCTCAGTCACAGGGTCACTGGAACACAGGAAGAAGATGACAGAATCCACGACGCAGCCTGACAGCATACAAAGTGTGGTCGCAGGAAGCTGGCAGCAGGCGGTCAACAATTCAGGATACTCCGTTCAGATGGCCATCAGAGTGGACTCTTTATACCATAGGAACATAAGATACCAGGACTCCTTGTTCACTCAGAATAGGACTGACTTCATAGGAACAAACCACACATATTTATACACAAACCTTACACTGAAATACATGGGCCAACCAGATAAAATAGGTGAGTCACAAGGATAATATAATCACAACATACAAGACAAGCAAATGGTCCAAGCAATTACAATGGCACAGACATCATTACATTACTAATACAAGAGGGTTGATGAACTCAGACAATGGACACAAAGGCTTGAGGGACGTGAATGAATTAACACACGGCAGGGGGTCTTAGTACAGTTCACAATACACTGGCTTGAGTGGCTAGAATACACATTGGAAGTAACTTTGCCCAAACTCAAATAATTAACCCTTAACTGCCCACTCCCTTGGAAGCAAGTCAGCAGTCTATGGTTGTTAGTCTTTTTGGCCTAGAAATGTCCACAGTTCTTTGTATAATGGGCTGGTAAGCCTGATGCCCAGACAAGGGCTCCAGTAATGGTGTAGGATCCGTTACATTCTTGTTGTCACAATAGACGTGATTCACATCAATATGAAGGGAAGAGTGAACGTGCTCCCTGGGAGACCTGGGAGGGAGGTGGGAGGAGAATTGGAGGGCTGGGAAGTCTTGCCCCGCTGTGCCAACTTTACCACTGTACCTCAGAATGAGGAAGTGACCACATGAGGTCTATATTTTACACCGAATATCTACTAAAGTATATAAGTACAAACAAACAAACAAACAAACCAAGCCAATCCACATACCATTGTACTAGAAGAACCATATGAGACAAAGTGTATTTGATGTGAAAGTTCCCCTTTAAACATCTTTATGGGTGTTTATATATTAGCCTGTGCAAACAAAACACTTTGGTCTTGTTCTAAAGCAGTTCTTTAATTACATTAAGAGCTTTTAATTGGCCCTTCTTTTTCCCCATCATTTTATTAAGTGAGGACTGCTGCTGTTCTTGGTGCTGAAGTCTCTCTGCATCCACTGTTCCTCCCTTCCCTTCCATTCCCAGCACACTGACACCTTTATGCCAGAATGATATGCTATTTATCAGTCTCTCTCCCTTCCTCTTGCATCTCAAATTCTTAGTGCATATGGTGATGTGTGTCTTCATGACCAATGTGATGTGCTCGACCCACATCGACTTTCAGTGCATCCCTCCCTGGAGAAATCCTGGAGAACGCCAGCTGAAACATAGAGGACAAACATACTCAAGACTGCCACAGATTTAAATGGGGCTTTTAACTCCTTGAATGCTAGTGGTCTCCAAATCACTGCTTTGTAAAGTATTGGGACCTTTCTAACATTCACAGGGTTAAAAACCCAATTTACATAAATGTGATTGTCAATTTGTTCCCATGGTGCAGTATTAGGGCGAGATGTCCAAACATCTGTGGTTAGTGAAATGGTCTGTAATTAGTGTAAAGCAGTTCTTTCCATATGCTCTGTCAATTCTCAGCATATTACCATCATGCTTTGCTTCTAATTCCTCCATTCCCACTGAAGGGAATACACAGTCTTATAGTGGGCATTGTCAAAGACTCTATCTATGAGTAAGCACCATGTTGTGCGAAACGCGTTAGATGTGAGCTAAAGGTGTATATAACGTGTCTGTTTGCCTAAAGTAGTTTCAATAAAATTGCTTTTATTATTTACTACAAGTCAGAATACGAGTGCCATTCCAATTTCTTTTTGATGAAGCTGTCCAACTATGGAGAGACATACTGGAAGTCTGCTGGAGATCGGCACCGAGTGGAGACTATAGAGAGATTGGTGAGATGCAACATTGTTGTATATATTGTTACGAAGTAACACTACATCATATATATCGATATAGGTGCCGTTATATTTGTGGTCATGCTTTAATCTATAGTCATTTTGTAATGTACGTTCAGAAAATAAAATCTTCTAGCCGTCACTTTGATTTCTGTCTTGTTTTCCAACAAAATAAAAATGTTCTAAATTTGGAGAAGACAAATTAAAGAACTTTTTGCAGACAGAACTGAGAAGAAATAGTATGGTGTTAAATGGAATTAAAAAAAAAAATATTTGTTTTGTTTGAAAATGTCTTGTTTTAAAGACAATAAAGATATTTAAAGTCAGAATTTAAAAGAGCAATATTCATCTAGTTCATCTTGGCACCATTGTTAAGCTTTTGAGTGGCATAGAGGTATCCAGTGTTGGATACCTCTCTGGCACTTAAAGGGTTAATCCTTTACAACACATTTTCATAGGTGATAGATTTACTTCTGAAAATACTATCTTTTTACCGCCAACTCATGATCTGACAATTTATTCAATATAAATGACTTTTTGAACACTGCACCCTTAGTCCAATGCGAAAAATCACTAAACAGTGATAAAGAGGTGATAAAGTGGAGAGGACTTCTCCAGTAATATCACTTCTCCAGGTCCTATATTATTCTATGGAGCCTATGCACTAAGATTTCTTTAGCTTTGGAGATCTTCGTGCCTAGCCCTATGAGTGCCAGAAGGGTATGCAATGCATTGCTTTGCAATGCATTCCGTACCCCTCTGGCACTCAAAAGGTTAAACTCCACAGAATAACATAGGAACTGGAGAATTGCTGAACTGAGGAAGTCATCAACACTGTATTATCACTTAGTGAATCTCCTCCAAGTTCTCTTTTGAACATCAGCCTCAAAGAGTGAATATTAGTTCTCCACTTTACTGCACCCACATATACAACACGCTGGTAACTTCTAAGACACATTGCTTTATTGACACGTTTCACATCTTGGCTGCATCCACAAAATGGATAGTAATAAAAGATGAAATAGAAAAAAGTGCATCTTAATGTGTTTATCAGACTTTTCCATACAGCAATCAGACACCTGCTTATATATTACCGTGAGGTATCTGCAGTTGTCTGTATCTGTTGTGAACAGTTTTATGTCTGTATTTAGTTCAAAACACAAAACAATAGACTTTATCAATCTGAAATTGATTAGCCATAGAGGGAGACCTAGCCATGATTATAATGGAACATAAGAATGTTCAAGATAACAATAGGGTTAATAAGTTATGGCATGCAGTATAGCTCACATACTAAAAATAGTAAATAGACCACAGTATGAAGGACAAATTCATAAGCCAATCCTTCTGTTGAACAAAGAGCCACTTATTTCAGGTGCAAATGTCCCCCTTTAATAGACTTCATAGCATCAACTACTACTTTTTACTGCACCCATAGAGTGCACGCTACTATAATAGGTCACTGTATCTAGAGTGGACACTACTAATGTAACTCAGTGGATACTTCTCAGTTTAGTGCAGCCAGAGATTAAATCGGGGTAGGCAACCTGAGGTTCTCCAGCTATCGAGGACCACAATTCCCATCATCCCTTGCCAGCCAGCAGCTGGCAGGAAGAGGATAGGGACTGAAATCCTCAGAAACCAGTGCAACTCAGGTTGCCCAGCCCCTGGATTAGACACTAACCACTCAGTTCAGTGCAAACACAGAGTGAACAATACTAAATTGAGTGTAGCTTAATTTTTATTTTTTTTTCAGTGTTAGCTCTTGGGTCTTGAATTATCAATGTATTTTTATTCAGACTCTGTATATTATTTTGTGGCAAAGCAAACAGAGTAATTACAATAAACCACAACACAATCCCTTTTTTTTTTTTTTTTTTTTTTTTTTTTTTAACATTCTACAATGATGCAATGACACACTACAGCAAATCTTTAAGTGTAATCACCACTAATGTCATGGGTAACATCCAAAAATAATAAACACTACCCTCATTACAAAGCATTCTACTAGTTTATCGCTCCTGTTCATCTGAACTTGCTACAATTTGGCTTGCAAATGAACAAAAAGTTTAATGCTAATCAAATTCAAATTAGCAAACATTACACTTTGAATGCATGCCCATCAAAATGAACAATTTTGTGCTGATGAAAGTGGTAGTAGACATGCATGGAATTCCAGAGTACAAATCTGAAATCAGCCAACATTCCTCTGTTTAGCTTTGTCTTTGTGATCGATATTGTTTGTTCGAGTTTCTGAAATAATCTCTTTATTAAATTTAAAACATTTTTGAGCGTTTTTAAAGGAAAAAAAAAACACACACTTCTGCGAATGATTAAAACGTGGGAGCATTCAACTGTGCAAAAGAAAAAAAACCCAAAATAACCCTTACAATAAGGCTAGTACGTGGCATGCAAATAATATAACTGAATGTGCTCTCGTGTGATCATGCAAAGCTAGGTCACCAAGGAACTCTTAAAATGGCTTTGACTATCAATAAGCTGTCCTAAACGCAAAATGTTGATAGTTTCTAAGAATTTCTTTTCCTAGTAAGCAGAGATCTTTTTAGAATATTTTATGAATGCCAGACTTTGGTATATCCAATTTTTTTTTTTTTTTTTTTTTTTTAAACTCGTCACAGTAAACACTTGCTATCTTACCAACACCAAAT
The DNA here is from genome assembly GCA_037306005.1 of Rhinophrynus dorsalis. NCBI lineage: Eukaryota > Metazoa > Chordata > Amphibia > Anura > Rhinophrynidae > Rhinophrynus > Rhinophrynus dorsalis. The sequence goes on from CM074721.1 coordinate 404,077,364, forward strand.
AAGATTAATTGTTAGAAACTGAAAGCTACAACAGTGCAAGAATGCCCTTTTGTTCAAAAGCAAATGGAGGAATTCTGGGGCAAACTAACCATACTGTGGGCCAGAACCCCCCCAAAAAAAAGCTATGCACACCCACCAAAAACACCACTTTGATATAATATATAAAATCAGATGGAAAAGTTCCAGATAAAGTCCAGATGTAGCTCTCTCAGATCTGAAGCTTCTTTCCAAGTGTCCACAGTTGCACTCGATTGTGTCTATACAGAAAAAAGAAGGAGCGCAAAAGCTATCTGAGAGTAGCATCTGATATATATGTCAAATTAAAATGCACGTAATAAATCTACTCACAAGATATATTTTTGTAAGGAATGCCCAACATCAGAACAAAAAGCTCCACTTCTGTAATGGTAATGAAGTTCTCCTCAATTCACTCCATTCAGGGAATACTTGCAGTGGTTCACATTCATATAAATATCCACTAAATGGCCCAGCGTTACTCCTTATGGGGAATAAAAGATACAAAAACTCCTGTAAGAGCAACTCCTTGTCCAAAGAGAGGAATAAACCCCCCAATAAGGAGTCACTCACCAAAAGTTTCTCTAGAATGCGTATACAGCAAGCCCGACCCGGCTGGAGTAAAAGGAACGTCACTTGGATGCAGCACCCAAATGGTTAAGTGGAAATACTTTATTGTACACAATACAAAATAAAAAAGTAGCTGGGGATAATCTATTCCCTGAAGAAGTGAGACGTCTCACAAAACGCGTAGGGACAGACGAGCTACATTTTGCTCTCTTTCCCATCATTTTTCTCATTAGTTATGATGATTTTAATCCCTTGAATGCCACCTCCTTTCATGTGGCATAACTGATTATTTATTTGATTTGTTTAAATGTTATAATTTACTTGTTTAAATAGCCCAGTGCAACATACGTGGTATTACACACAGACAGCATAGTGCCTTTGCTGTCACCATCTCAGTTTTCTATGCTCTTTCTAGCACACTTGCTCCACTCTTTAATGGTCTCTCTCAATGTTCCCCTCAATATCTCACCCAATCTTGCTGTTGTCATCACCATATCAGTTTGTGTGACTAATGTATGCCAATACTTGCTCTCAAACTCTCACGCTTATTTGCGTTATTTATTTTGGTCCCTCCCTTTTATCTCTTGAGCTCCCTTCCTCTTCAACTCTTTTTCACAGTAGCTCAAACCTCTTGAGGCTGCAGTTTCATAGTCACATCTTTTTGTCTCTATCGCTCTCTCCTGCATTCTATCCCTCTCTAATGCTTGCTGTCTCATGCTCTAGCTCTCTTGCTTCACCATGTGTGCTCCTATTCATTCATGCATGCTCTCTATTTTAGTCTTAGGGTGATGGAAGTCCAACAACAGCTGGAGAGCCACATGGTGCCTATCCTTATAGCCTCTGTAAATTATAGTTGGTGTTCTGACAGTCCGATTAATTTGTGAAGTTAAAACAATACTTGTTTCGTACTCCAACAATAGAGATAAATTTCAAAACTTCTCTGATGTCTTAGTGAGATTTATAGATTCTAGTTCTAAGAGCAGCTGCCAAGAAACAGTTGCCAGGAATCAGAGCAGTACCTATTAAAGTGAGATAAAAATGTATTTATTTACTCATTTGTGTTTTACCAGGAAGAATACATTGAGATTTCTCTTGTTTCCAAGAATGTCCTGGACAGCATTTGCAATACAAAATTACAGATTTAAACACAATGAAAACCAAGAAAAAATAATAATTTTGCCATTTATAAGAGGATTTTAGTGAACTTACTGCTAAATCCTTTTCTCTCAGTCCATATGGAACACAGAATCCATGGATAAAGTTCCCCTCCTCCAGAGAGCAGTGCACTCCAAAAAAGGCAGGGCCATTGAGGCTGATACTTCCTTCTTTCCCTCCAGCTCTACTCGGCCCCCGAGTTTCATGTATATCAACGTAGTATAAAGAAAAGAAGAACAAAGAAAAAGAAGGAAACCCCCGGAACAAAGACCATAAAGAGGACCCCTCTGTCCAGGGACTTAAACCACATTTTTTTTCCCTCAGTGTGGGAGTCCTGTATTTCACATTGACTAAGAGAAAAGGATTTAACGGTAAGTTCAACACCTGTGCAACACAGGTACCGTGGAGATATATCAACGCATCCAACATGGTTCCTGGGAGGAAAAAAGAGGAAAAAAAAAAAAAAAAACCTCTAGTGGATATAAGTATCCCACAGAACTAACTGGTACCTTAAAAACCTCAGGTGTCAGACACCAAGCATGCACGCCAAACAACTAAACAAGAACCAACAGTGTTCAATACTCTAGGAAAGAAATCCATAAACAGGCACCACCACCTGAAAGACCTTCTGGACAAAGCTGGCCTCAGCCAAGGTCAGTACATTGACACTGTTATGACAGCTGAAGGTGTGCAAAGACTACCAGGTCCCCACCTTACACAACTGCTCAACAGCTATGGCAGACTGCGCGGTGGTGACTCAAAAGGAACAAGTTTCTTTTGAGCACATACGCCTGTGTAATAGTGGCCTTGATTCAAGAAGCAATAATGACTTTTGACGCTGCATGGCCCACTCTGTAGCCCACAGGAATTACCAAAAAAAAGTCTGACTTCCTGAAAGGCTGTGTAAGACAGACATAATACTTAAGCATACCAGGTCCAGCAGATGGAGCTTCTGCTGTTGCTTGTTAGAAGGATGAGGGCAAAAAGAAGGAACAGGCATTTCCTGATTGATGCAAAAACCATAGACAACATTGGGCAAAAAAACTCTGGGAGTACGAAGAACTGCCTTGTCCTGAGGAAAGTCTAGGAATGGAGGGGCTTTACAAGATATAGTTCAGCTACTCTGCAGACAGACAATGGCCAAAAAAAAAGCCATCTTAAGTGCCAAAAGACAAAGAAACAGATGAAAGAGGCTAAAAGGGAGACCCCTTAACACCAGGTTTAAATCCCATCGAGGAGTGGGATCCCAAAAGGTAGGCTAGGAGTGAGCCACCCCCTGAACAAATATCTTGACATCAGAAAGAAAAGCAATCCACTCAAAAAGAATAGAGAGGGGGAGATCTGAAGCTTAATAAGACTCGGACTGAGACTCTTGTTGATGTCATACTGAAGAAAGGCCATAACAGTAGGAAGACAGTGACTGAGGGCACACATCCTGATCAGCATACCAGTGGTAAAAATAAATAAATAAATGAATAAATAAAAATAAAAAAGACCAGATACTATTATAAGCCTTGGCTGAAACAGGCTTCCTAGCCTGAACCAAAGTGGAAATGATGACATCAGAGACGCCCTTCTTGGATGTCAGCTTCAAGAGCTATACCATCAAAGTCAACCTTTCCAACAGATAGTAATAAAGAGGACAGGGCAGGGTTTTCCTCATACTTACTGAAGTTTGTCCCTTGCTGATCCGTCAAGTCCCACGACCGGATTACAGATTCAATGGGATGCAGCCAGAAGGGGTGGGAGGGGGATCCTTCTACAGTTATATCTTATGAACTACAGAAATTTAAGTTATTTAAAATAGCGCAATGTGTTACTTTTATTATAAAGAAGACTGGGCAATCTAGTTGTGTTTTGTTTTTTTTTTTGTTTTTTTGTTTTTTTAAACATTACTATCCTTTTAAGGATTTCCCTGATTAAGCACAGGTGAGCTAATCAGTGGCTCATTAATTTTGACTGACCTACCTGTGCTTAATCAGGGAAGACCTTACATGCTTGGACAGCCCTGCTTTAAACCATACTTACCTAAGTTTTGTCTGTGGAAGCACTGCCCCTTTCAAGTACAGGGTAGAAGGGTATGAATGCAACCACCCTTACACTCCCCACATTTACATTTATGCACATAATGAAACATATATGTATGAAACAATATTTAAACACATTGTTTTTTGAGAGATTATCCTCTACAACAGCAACACACAAGTATGGCAGCCATATAAATGGTGGCTAAACACACATACAAAGTCACACTTGCACAACAGATAAAGATGATATGGTAGAATAGATGGAGGACAAACATGGATATTTCTTTCCTTTAATAATGAAAACTGCCCTTATTTGGAAACATTTCATTTTCAGAAGACTATAAAAGTAAACTGAAAATAAACACTTTGATATAAATATTATACACAGAATTAACAAAATTTATTTTAGACTTTTACAACTGTATAAATTATTTACTTTAATATAGCCCCTTTTTTCTTTTATTAGCTCAAGGACATTTTGAAAATGCTTAATTCTTTTGAGAGATATGTGATTCTTGATGGATGATCGGATTTTGGAAAGCATTATATTAACATGACAGCTGTCTAACAGCCTTATTGGCCGGGCCTGAAAAGCCTTGAAATAAGAACTCCCCAATAACAACTTCACTGCAGTTCTGGTAAATTGAACATGCACTGGTTTAGCAATACATTTTTACTCAAGTCCAAACAGTCACAAGAAATCCCTTTTTCTAACTACAAGGAAAAAAAGACAAATCTCATGTTTCAGAGATTTGTCTCAGATCACATCAAACAAGCCATTTTGATTCAGGAAGGGTGACTGCTTAAAGAAGCTAAACTTTCACCTCATGGAAAGCAATCATGATGTTTGGATTTGCATATTAAAAAAAAAAGAGGAAATACAAACCGTTATGAATTACAAATCTATCAGACAAATTACAGGACATCAAGTTAGTATTTTTTACTGTGATGTGCCCATTTCTGAGGCTTTATTTTTTTAGTATCATTCAAAGCAATTGCAATTCTGTCAAATATTACTACTGCAGATTATTTTAAGTAGCAAGGTTACAACCCCGTTATCTTCAGAAGTACACTACATTTCTCATCCCAATGACAAGTTAATGGTTAAAAACAATACCAGGAAGATTACTGGTTGTATGCCACAGACATCTCCTTTGCCTTGATTTACAATATGCTGGTGACTTATCTAACAGCCAAAGGATCAAAGCATCCCAATGTACTGGGTGGCATTTATTTTACCATACTAAGGAAGGGATATACCACAATGATTCTGAGCCACAACAGATAGTCAAATTAATGTATTGATGCTACAACTGCTTGTCACCTACTGTCATGTTGCCCCATTGTCTTCGTGGCTTTTCTCTATGATCCTCTTAACTCTTTGACCCTGGGAGCCACTGACACGGCTTACGGCCTCGCTTTGAAGCCGAACTTCCAGCTGGGGCCTTTAAATAGGACATGTGCCGCTCTCTCCAATGTGCGATTATAGTGTTCCTTAGAGTTGGAGCCTCTGTCTTGTTATTCCTGGACTTGTGCATTGCAGTATACCAGTCCCTGCCACTGTATCAGTTATTTCCTGGGTCCTCCTGTTGCCAGCCTTGTCTGTCTTGACCTTGTTCCAGCTTATGGATTCGAATACCTTTGTCAGCCTGTTTTCTGACACTGCCTGCTATTGACCACTCTTGTGCCTGCTGATTCGGATACCTCATTGCCAGTCTGTTTCTGACCCTGCCTGTTACTGAACACTCTAGTGTCGGCTGATTTGGATACCTATTTGCCAGACAGATTTTGACCCTGCTTGTTCTTGACTACTTTTCAGCCTGCTGTTGTTCACAGTGTTTCCAGCCATTATTATCCTTGCCCATTCCTGCTATCTGCGCATCTATTTGGCGAGTCTCCTACTCATTACATTTACTGGACACATTCTCCCTAGGGTTGGTAGTGTTAGACCTTGCTGTAGTGGGTTATCCTGGGCCTACTTAGGCTCAACCGGAGGGGGTCATCTGGCTTCGCGGCCAGCAACTCTACACGGCCCAGTCCTCAGCACAATCCACTACAGGAGGGCCTACGACAATGAGCGCTGAACTCAGGCCTTCACCCTACCAACCCTTGTTGGAGGAGCCTTACTATTCCTTTGTTTGTTGTGTTTGGTTGCTTTTTCTAGTCTATTTGTGTCCAGTATATCCCGCTTGGAGTGTGACACCTAAGTACTAACCTGTCTACTCAAAAAATGTTCCTCTGTACTCCACCTGTGCTAAATAGAGAGCACATGTTAATGTGTATAAGTATTTTGGGGCATTTCATTCCTTGATGCCTTGTTTCTCGTCATGTAGTAAAGTGCAGTGGAAACGCTTCCTTTTTCATGTGCATGCTAGAGGGGAGGTGTATTGGATTGTTCACATTAAAGTCTTAAAAATGGCAGAGTTTGTGCGCCAGTATGCACTCACACATGCACCCAAAGAGCATTCCACTCACTTTACTAAGCTACAAATACTAGCATGAGAAGGCAGTTTTGGAGTCACTAAGAATAGAGATCAACGTGAACTTTTGATAACAATGCTGCTCTCCCACCACCAAAGCAGAATGAAAAACAATAATAATGGTTGTGTAAAATTCCTCTTAATCTTTTTTTACTTTTTTTTAACCCTTTGAGTGCCAGAGGGCTATACAACGCATTGAAGTACCGCTCTGGCACTCAAAGGGGTAATGTTTTGAGAACTATTGAATCGAACACAAGGTAGAAAAAGGTACAGCTCTGAACCAAAACAAGGAGACAGATATTTATCCTTTTGAATGCTATAAAGGTCTCTAGCTCACTGAAAGCAATACACTTGAGCCTTCAAATATTCAAGGCGTAAAAATAATCCGACAAATTAAAAGAATAACCCAAGGTATCTCCATGTTATTTTTTTTTTCCCCATTTCCTCACTTAATAACATCTTTTGCAATAAATGTCCTCTCTCAAACTTATTGTTCCTACAATTAGTCCATAGATGAACTCCAGTCATTATAAATAAACAGGAAAATTGACTGCTAAAGCTTTAGTTGTGCACTTACCATCAAATTCTGCCAGCCTGGATATATTCTCTCCAAGATCAGCAGTTACTGGCAATGCCTGTCGGACCTTCAGATTGGTCTCCCTGAAAAATTAAATACATCATGACGTTTTGTTGTTTTTTTTAAATTCCAAAATTAAAATTGTACCGTAATCCTTTGAATGCCAGAGGAGTATGCAAAGGAGCACAAAGCAATGCTTTGCATAACCCTTTGGCACTGAAAAGGATAATAATATATTCTGATGGGCCTTGTGTATAAAGGCAAAGCAGTGTAATGCTGAGGCAAACAAGGTGCACTCTAGGGGACAAATAAAAATTCCCATTGGATTTAATAAGGCTTTTAATTCCATTAACTCTACAGAAAAGTGGCTCCCAACCATCTTCTCAGGGGTGCCTATCAGGTCACCTTATCATAATAATAATAATAATAATAATAATAATAATAATAATAATATCAAAGTATTTTACCAGGAAAGATACATTGAGAGTGTGTCTCATTTTTGAGTATGTCCTGGGGTACAGATGTTATTACCCAATTTAAAGGTACTCATTTATCTACCACAGAAGGATGAAAGGCTGAGCTGACCCTGATGGGACTAGAACCTGTGACCTTGAGGTTTGAACAGATTTTACAGCTGGTGTCTTAACCAACTGAGACATCTCATCAGCTTTGCAATGCGTTCCGTACCCCTCTGGCACTCAAAGGGTTAAAGAAAACACCAAACTTCTGATTAACTACCCTGTATTCAAGTAGGGAAATCCTAAAGACGTGGTCTGTTAGGCACCCCTGCGGAGAGAGTTGGGAGCAACCACCACAGGAGTCTACATTGTATTGCAAAGTAATTTGTTAGATACATCTCAAGTACTCAAAGGGTTAATCTACACAATGGTTATTGGGGGAATTTGTACTACTTCTCTGTGGTGCAGTTGGCCTGCCCCAGAATTGCTCCATTTTGCTTTTATACCAAATACATAATGTAATCTAATCTAGACTAGGGACACTCAAACGATCCTCAAAACTGCAACTGTGCAGGTTTTATGATCTCCTCACATGAGCACAGGTGAATCAGTCAGTGGTTCAGTCATTCTGAAATATCTGCCAGAGTTAACAACATTCACCTGAGTTTAACGCCACATGCACTGCTGGGAAGGGGAGAGGTGGAGTTTGAGGACAGGTTTGAACCCTGATCTAGGCAACGTGTCATAATCAAGGATTCAACCAGTTAGAAACTGGTGCTCTGTTATTAAGGGCCACATGCACAAAATGAAAAGTGGAGCAATTCTGCCATAAAATAATTAATGATTTAACCCTTTGAGTGCCAGAGGGTTAAGTACCGCATTAATTTTGCAAGGCATTGCATGCCCTTTGACACTCTTAAAAGGTTGCACACAAAAGAGCATGCAACCTTTTAGTGCAGTAACCATGTCACCTAGATAAAAATGGTGACCTGAAAATCCCGCACTGCATGAATGCGCAAATTTTTCAGGTCACACAATGAAAAGTCACATTTACCGGCCTCCATCGCACACAGACATCATTTCCACTATCTGATTCACTATTAGACATTGAGCTGATTGAGCGCTGCTCAGGGCTCTTCAGTCTTGTGCCAGAATCAGATGTTCCCAGTTATGCAACTCAGAGGGGGAAATAGCCCAGAGTAAGTAAACCTATCCACCTCTGTGTGGTAAGACAAACGAAACTGCAATTAATACAACTGGATAACAAAAAGTGTCAGCTGTTTTAACCCCCTTATAACCTATATCTTCCTAATGTACATCTAGGGGAACCCAAAGTGACAGCAAGGTAAAGACCAAAATCGTGTCGCAGAATTCAGCCTGTTCCTGAAGAAGGTCCATGGCATGATAATCAATGATAATCATGTAAGCATCTGCACTTCAGTTTTGTATTGTTATTTTTGTATAGGTGTGTTATTTCCTATATTGTCTTTTGTACATTTATCTATAAAAAGTTTTTCTTAACCGGGTTGCCATGGCAGTTTTATGTGCCCTGGGTAACAGCTCAGGGTGCCACATCCTTTCTATGATTAATTTGACAAAAGATGTGAATGTTGACTTTGAACCATATTTTATGGGCATGGTTATTCACAATATTGTTTTGATTTTGAGACCTAATAACGTCCACATATTTATACATTGTTACTCTTCTTTATATCCTTGACCCTAGGAAAAGTAAGGTGTGCCCTGGAAATTCCAGGCAGTCTGTCAGGTTGCCTTCAGTCAAAAAGAAACATAACATTTCTTTGCATATTATTCATCAATTGTTAAAGCAGACATGATAGAAAAAGAAGCTAAAGTTGAGACATTCTGGAGCAATCCAATTACACCTTAGCGCACAAATACAACTTCCTCAAATCCACATTGAGTTACAAGGGAATTAAATATTAGAAATGTCGCAAAAAGGCTGTAAACCTCCCTAGCAGCCAAGTGGTTAAAAATCCTGTCTACATGAAGTGGAATTTTCATTCGTTCCAATGGTACAGTAGGTTTGCATTTCTTTAGCTTCTGGAATATGGCCCAAAGTATATTCAATGTACCAATTTTAAATCCATTAACACATCGCTGACAAATGCTGCAAGTTTGGCTAATTAAAGGGTCTTGTAAAGGGTCGTGTTTAAAAGACTAAAAAAAAAAGAAAAGGACACATAGGGGGTATTATTTTGCCTATGTCAGGCATAGGGCGTCACAATCGACAGACAATAATCTAGAGGATAGCCAATCAGCCACATGAGAAAATGTGCATCATCCAATACCACCACAGGCCATTCCATGGCCCTCACATTCTCTGGACCTGTCCCCTACAGAGTATTTATATATATATATATATATATATATATATATATATATATATATATATATATATGACCTTTTGGGTCACCACCTCTGTCAGTACCCTTCACTATCCATCTTGCAGGAGTGGCATGCCCAAATCATGCATGCTGATATGGTTGACCATTTTACTGATAATACATCTAAATTTGCTACCTGCCTGTATCACCTCCCATGAAACTCATACTCGTTATGAACTAAAACATTCTGTTATGACCATTTTCTTTGGTTTGCTTAGGTTAAAACAATGCAGGTAAAGAATTAGATTTAAATGAGAATAAATTGAAAATGTTAAGTTATTTCTTACTTTAACTTTTTTTTTAAACCATTTTTTATAGTTTTACATGTTTGTAAACAGTATTGTTATCTACTCTGTAGTGGTTACTTGTTTATACCAGTGAATCTGTATTTTGTTTTTAAATATGAGATTGGAAACATGAGGTATATACAATGATATCCTAAACCTGAAGGAAAATCTGTTAACTGTTAAAATTCAGCAAAGGATTTTCAAACATGTATCAATACATATACCTTGTAGAGATACAACTAAAGGCAACAAAATGTTACACAGATGCATTTACATTTTATGATATATGCAAATGTTGATATATTCCGATGCAATTTTTTTTAGCATTAAAACCAATCAAATAAAGATTTAATGTAAAGCGGAACTATCACCTAAAACCAAAGTTTTACCATGCGTTTAATGTTTAACCCAACATTACTGCTGTGTGTGTTCAAGTCGCTTGGTAGTGGAGATATTTGCCCTGCAAAACTGGGCACTCCTGCGTTCTGCGGGACTCCATGACATCTCAGGACTTCCCAGCTGCCACAGGAAGTGTGTTCACGCTCCCCTTAAAAGCTGGATTTCTGTGATGTAGCATTACAGCAAACTCCGTTTACAATGCTAGTGAGGTTGCAACCTCAGTAGCATTGTAAACGGAGTTTGCTGTAACGCTACATCACAGAAAGCCAGCTTCAAAGGGCAGTGTGAACGCGCTCCCTGGGGCAGCTGGGAAGTCCTGAGACGGTACAGGGTACCATAGAACGCAGGAGTGCCCGATTTTGCAGGGCAAATATCTCCACTATCAGGAGAGTTGAAGAACACACACAGCACTAACGTAGAGTTAAACATTAAAACACATGGTAAAACTTTGGTTTTAGGCGATTGTTCCACTTTCAAAAAGCAAAATTGTTCCACTTCAAAAAAGCAAAAAAAAATTGTCTATTTAAAGATTCTGAGAGTCTTTCACACACATTTATACACATCTTTTCTTTTTCTCCAAAAAACATCTCTGAACTCACCACCAACCAAATTATAAATGATGCTGGTTAAAACTGTTAATATAATGTTAATACATCTATCCATCAGCACCGGGGTTTTCAAACTATGTCCCACTGACTCCCAGAATCCCCTGAAGTACAAGAGTTCCATGGTACAAATTGTTGTAATTGCTGACAGGTGTCTCTTGTAATGGTTAAGTTAATTGTTAGCATAATAGTTTAGTCTTAAAGGGATAGCAATGTTTTACAATAAAATCAGATGGTAATGTTTCACAAGAACAGCAGCTCCAATTAATCTTCATAGTATTTGGGCCATGGAGTGTGTTATTTCAATACTGTCAGAGTTATAGTTCAAGAGTAATTTAATGATGAAGTATCCCCCTCCTGCCCCTGATGTAACACCTCAGAGCAGCAAGACTGTCTGGATGGATAACAGAGCATACGGGAAAAACCAGAAAAACCTGTCAATGGGGGTAGGGTTTTCATTATGTTCACAGTAAGAAGATTGTCCTGATCTCTCTGGTCCCAGGACCACATTCCACATCTGAGGGGAGGTGGGGCAGGGGGATACTTTATCCTTCAATTACTCTGGAACTACAACTCTGACAGTACTGAAATAACACTCTCTATGGCCCAAATACTATGAAGAGTAATTGGAGCTGCTGTTTTTGTGAAACCTTACTATCCCTTTAAAGCTGGCCTATCCTTTAGAAACACTTTTTACCTATTAGTTACAAAGGAAAAGTTTACATTATGTTTTTATTTTATTTTTTTTTCTCAGATGCAAAATGTGCTTTATTTTTATTTCAAAGTCCTCCCCCTCCCTGGAAGCTTCCATCTTGAAAATATCTGCTTGATTTTCCTTTTATCAATTTATTGTAGCCCTCTAGTGGAAAAGGGTTAAGAAATTGGAGCGGTGATTTTCTGCACGTGTGTAATTAATTATGTAGAATGAAACAGTTATACACAACCTAGTTAAAAAAATAAAAGTTATATTTAAAAAATGTAAATACTAAAAAAGTGCAATAAATGTAAAATAAAAGGCACTACCCCAAGTGTGAACACAATAGTGCAAAGCAGATACAAATACACAATGCACTACCTTAAAACTGTTAAGTATGAAAAACAAAAATGATTAACATATATACAATACTGTTCCTTATCTTCGAATTATGGCATCAGCCATACAAACAATATGGCAGACACAATATTTGCAAGTGCTTAAGGAACCGCTACCTCTGTTCAGATGTGGAGCAGTGACTGTTTTATATTTGCAGCAATGTCCTTATCTCGCGCTATCAGTGGAAGACTCAGGTGGAAGACATCCCATCCTGCTTTTGTCAAGTCCGCGGGAGGATGAAACATGTGAAAGGTGTAGTTTTTCTTCTGTGCTCGGATGTTATGAACATGGGCTTTTCCATAATGTGATACCTTGTTAGACTACTTAAAGACAAGATTTGTCATTTCAAGAAAAGGCAGCCATCTCAGTGAGAGCATGATAGGATGCCTTCCTGTTGAGTATTACACTTTTAACCTGAGAAATAGAAATATAGAATTGATAGCAGATACAAACCATTCGGCCCATTTTGTCTACTCATTTTCTTGATGTAAAAACCTACAACCAGTAAATTCCCTCACTGTGTTAATCTCACTTATGCTGGTGGACTATTACACTTAACTACCACTCTTTCAGTGAAGTAAGACATCTTATATTAAATCTAAGCCTCTGACCCTCCACTTTTAGACTATAGTCTTTTGACCTAACATTTCTACTCCTCTGAAATATTTGTACTTTGTTGAATTCCTTTATGTATCTGAATATTTTTATTGTATCCCCTCTCACTTCTCTGCTCCAAATTATACATGTTCAGATTTCCTGAAAATGTTTATCTTGTAACCATTCACTATTTTAGTAGTTCTTCTAATGACCTCTCTCCAGAATATCTCTAGTATTGTATGCAATATTCTAGGGGAGTGTCACAGTTTTAATGAACACTCAGACAATTTGGTTAGGTTAAAATCAGCTTATTTATTGAATGAAACAAGAACATAGACCCCCTTCACAGGTCCAGACCCAGACAGTGCCAAGGCACTTCCAAATCTGACACAGGTCAGGGTACAAATGAGTAAACAGATATAAAAAGATAAGTACAGGAACAATAGACTGGATAACTGGACCTCAACAGTACCACCTAGGAAGTTGCCCACAAGTGGAGGTAGGCACTGCAGGGCTGATCCCCAAAGGAACAGGGAACCTGGTGCGAGGCAACAGAAGTACTGAGAAGAAGCACGGCCCAGGAAACAGGTAGTGCTCAGCCTGACACTAGTCTGCCCAGGCAGGAGACTAGCCAACCAGCAAACGGTCTGCCCCCGATGACCAGGATGCCCTCAGTGACAGGACAGGCTAGAACAGCGGTATAGGAAACCTTAGGCCAAACTGACAGGACAGGCCACAGACTGCGGAAGGTAACCTTAGGCCAAACTGACAGGACAGGCTACTGACTGCGGTATAGGTACCCTTGACCACACTGACAGGTATAGGCTTTACCTTAATGGCGAAAGAACCCAAAGGCAATGCTGACTGGAACAGGCTCTATCTCTGGGATAATTGGCCCCGAAGGCAACTCAGACAGGCACAGGCTCTATCTCTGGAATAGTCAGAACCGAAAGCAACACTGACAGGCACAGGCTCTCTCTCTCTCTCTCTCTCTGGAATAATTGGAACCGAAGGCAACACTGACAGGCACAGGCTTACTCAGAAAAGCGTGACCGGAGGCAAAAACAGAGGCACAGGTATAACTCTCTGAAGGGAGATGCCCAAATGCAACACAGAGAGGCACAGGCAACGGACACGCTAGGAGATAACGAGTCAGTGCGACGTGGACAACTCCGCCAGCTCCAAAGAGCTACAACAAATCGGTACACAATGAGAGAGAAGTAAGCCACAGCCTGCATCGGTACACAGAGGGTAGAGACAGCCAAAGCCTGGATCGGTACAAAGAGATCAGTAGGCAGCCCAAGCCTGGATCGGTACACAGAGAGCGGTAGTCAGCCAAAGCCTGGGTCGGTGCACAGAGAGAGGTAGTCAGCCAAAGCCTGGATCGGTACACAGAGAGCGGTAGTCAGCCAAAGCCTGGATCGGTACACAGAGAGCGGTAGTCAGCCAAAGCCTGGATCGGTACACAGAGAGCGGTAGTCAGCCAAAGCCTGGGTCGGTACACAGAGAGCGGTAGTCAGCCAAAGCCTGGGTCGGTACACAGAGAGCGGTAGTCAGCCAAAGCCTGGGTCGGTACACAGAGAGCGGTAGTCAGCCAAGCTGGAACAGACACAAATAGCGTAGTCAGGCAAACTGGGTCGGCAACGGAGTAGGCAGCGAAGACTGGAGCAAGGTCAGGCAGAACCGGATCATACACGGAGCAGGATACACAGCACAGACGTCTGGTCAGGAACACCACGAAAGGACGCCAAAGGTAGTCAGAACAGAGTATAAAAAGGCAACTACTGGGCGGAGCAGAACCCAGCGGCCAATAAGAATCAGCAAGCAATAAACAGGAAGTAGCAATGTCACCTGCACAAGGAAACACGGCACCATGATAGGGAGACATGTACAAATACATTGGTGCAAATATACTACAGTTCCTGTGTAATACTGACCAGGGTTCAGGCTCCCTAAGCACATTTTCAAACATTTTCTGTTTGCTATAGTGTTTGAACTGCTGATACAAAACCAACTATATTGTGTGTATATCATTTTTGCTTTTAATTACATTTATCATTTTTGAAGTAGTGCATTGTGTATTCTTCTGTTTTACATTAATTATGTAGAATTCATCTAACAGTCAGAGAACAAAGCTCTGCTGAAATTCAATTCCCCAACTAAATAAAACAAAAAAACAAAACAAACAACGTACAGTATAGGCAATTTAAATATGTACATTTAACAAGATTAAAAGTTGTAAAGGCAAAAGGCCCATCAAAATTACAAACTAGGATGCATGAAATGCATTCATACTGATATTAACTCCTTGGATGCCATTGTGTTGATGCAATGCATGTGTTAGAGACCTCTAGTGGTAAGAGGGGTTGGTTGTTAGGGATCCAGAGATTATGTGAAACCAAATGAATCCACCATTGGAAGAAGACTGAGAAGGAGAGCTCTAGCAAATTGTGAGAATGAGATGATAATGTTCCAGAACAGAGGTGCGATTCTAGAGTAATCCAACTGCACCAAAGGGAACAAACTAAAATTACAAGAGTTCTCACTTTTTTTAAATAGTGATAATAACATCTTGAATGCTAGATGGCTCCGATTAATTGCTTCAATATGCACTGGAGACCTCTTATGAATCCAAGGTGTTAAATGTCCAATTGAAATCAATGGGAATTTGTATTTGCTCCACAATCGTACCTCTTTCTTAGTACATCAGTCTCTGTGTGCAATCAGCTAGAGCGCTGACGTCAGGGGAGGGGGAACTTTGAAAGCAGATATCTCTCAAACCATAATAGTTTGAGATATGCTACTGGGGTCATTTAATTTGTTTTTTTAAGGGCTACAAGATGAATTACATTTAAATTTAAATATTACCACCCCTTTGAACTTTTTTCATATGGAAACGGAAACATTTACTATAAATGACACCTGATACATGCATGGGCTCTTTCAAATACTGACCCAATTCAGGAAGCTAAACTTGTCAATTCTGTGGCAAAACCATAGCGGTCAAATACAAATATTCATAAATCCCCATTAATTTAAATCTGTATTTCTCAATCAGGGTTCAGTGGCTTTTTGTGGGAAAAAAATATATTTAAAGGAGTATTTTTTATTGTTTCTACCAATTTGCTTATATTTTTCTGGGACCTTTCTATCTCTTTAAAACATTTGCTGATGCTTTAGGGAAACATGAACAATATGCACATTTTTGTCATTCTGATTGCAAGACACAAGAAGAATAAGATTTTTGTTTCTTTCGTTTAATCCATGAAAACTACTATTGCATTGTATTGTTAGAGGTAGCATGAAAATACCAGATTGCATGTTAGGAGTGCCTTAAAGCTGAACTTTCACCTGTAATAAACCCTGGCTCATATTATTAGTGCAGTGTAAATGTGTCTAGATCGCCAGGTTGTATTTATTGTAAGTCCATACATTCCAGGTCCCATTTCCGCATCCTGCGGTACAGGGTAACTGAGGCACAGTGTTGCAGGACTTGCCAGTCCTGAAATTCTCCTCCCACCTCTACCAGGGAGCACGTTCATGCTTCCCTTCGTACGGATGTGCATCATGTCTATCTTTACAACAAGCTCCATTTATCATTATACTGAGCTTGTTAGTCTGTGCCGCGGAATGTGGAAATGGGTCCAGGAATGTAACTTTGACAGCAAATTTCTCAGTAACTATGGACTTACAATAAACACAACCCAATGATGTAGACGCATTTATACTGCACTAATAATATGACCCAAGGTTTATAACAGGTGAAAGCTCCTCTAAGTGAAACTATTTTGAAACACTGATTTAAATGGTCGGTTTAAGCCATGGAATTTATTTACTATAATATACTACTGTTGTAAGGCACTGCATGGCACCATATAAATAGACATACGAACATATGAGGGACAGTGGCGGACTGACAGGACCCAGGGCCCCTGGTCCAAAAAGAGGTCTGGGCCCCCTGCAGAATTCTCCACATTGCCTCTTCATCTCCACAATGCCCCTTCATCTCCACAATGTCCCCTTCATCTCCACAATGTCCCCTTCATCTCCAAAATTCCCCTTCCACAATGCCCCCATCTCCACATTGCCCCTTCATCTCCACAATGCCCTTTCCACAATGCCCCCTTCATCTCCACAATGCCCCTTCCACAATGCCCCCATCATCTCCACAATGCCCCCTTCATCTCCACATTTCCCCATCCACAATGCCCCCATCTCCACATCGCCCCTACCACCAGGCCCCTTCATCTCCACACTGCCCCTACCTCCAGTCCCTGGTGGTCTAGCCGCACGGCTTAACACTGTGAGAAGTCCCGCGCGCCTCTAGTAATGCAGAGGCTGGGAGATGATGTCATCTCCCAGCGCTCTGTATTACTACAACGGCGCGGCGGTGGCCGTAGTTGGAGAGCAGCGCTACAAACGGGCCCCATAAGTGGCAGGCGGCAGTGGCATTGCTGGAAGCGGCGGCGGGCCCCCTTCGGTCACGGGCCCTTGGTCCGTGACCGAATGCCCGTATGGTCAGTCTGCCCCTGATGAGGGATAAAAAGCATAATTTAAATTACTGGGGCCCATCATTTGTCCTCCCCCTCTCCATAATGCAGTTGGTTTGCCCCAGAATTACACATCTTTAGACTGCCAACTATGGCCCTTTGTTCTTTATTTTTTGAAAGAGCACTCACATTTTTATTAAGTTACAAGACTGAAATGTAAACATCCAAAAACATAAACATACAATTTTACTATTCTAACTACAACTAAAATCTAAACACGAAACAAATCAGTAGATATAATTAAAATTTAACCCCTTAGAACATGACATCTGCATATATATAACTAGACATTACTAAATATTTTGATGTTTTAATTGCATCATCATTCATACATTCATTGATCCTTTCTTGTTTACAATATGAATACACTGAACCTACGTAGCATTAGATGCAGTTGATTGTGTTTGTAATGACACAAAAACAAATACTTATAATCATCAGTAAATTGTTAAACATGCTTCAGACATCCAATATGAATTCAATTATAGCGTTAACTCCTTGGATGCCAGAGATGTCTCTAACATATCCAAGGTCTATGTAAGTTAAGGATAATCAACAGGCTATAGCGAAGCTGGAAAGGCCACAGTCATCAAGCTAGAGGTGCAACTGATGGATAAAAACTGCCCCATAGGGAATTTAAAGGGGCTTTTGAACCCTTCAGTACAATAAAAGCATTGCTTCGCAAGGGGTTAAAAGCTCCATTTACAGTTATAAGAATATATTTTTTTTAAATTTCAGCCATGTTGCATTTGGTTTCCTTTGGAATCGCTCCTGTTCAGCTTGATGAATACAGCACATAGTTTATCCTGCTTTGACTAAAAAAGGTAGCCATACATTATTTATTTTGGTAAATGCTTACACTTCTATTAAACCTTTGAGTACCAGAAAGATATCCAACGCATTGCAACACAATGCGTTGAATAACTCTCTGGCACTCAGAGGGTTAAATAGCTACTTTAGTCCATCTTGAATGCAGCTGAAAGGCTCAGTTATGTCACTAGCCACTTCTCTTTTGCTGACACACTCTTGATGTGCTATTGAAAATTTTTCAAAATACACGTTACTAAACGAAGTTCCTGCGACAGAAGTCATCCTACTGCACAAAAAAGGTGATAAGGGGGATCTAAAAAAAACACTGACCAACAAGCCTATCAAGAAAAAGGGTCAAAAAACTTGATGTGGAAAACCTAAAGAAGTGGTGCAAGTACAGTGAACTCTATCCAGACAGTTCAACAAGTTATAGAGTAGTATAATTAATACAACTTTCCAGTATGCATACGAGCTTCATTGGCTACAAAAAGGCCTCTTACTCAGTGAAAAAGTCAGCAATAATCAATGTCCTGTTCACCGAGGAATAGACAGAGCTTATATCAATATCATTCAATCCACATACGAAGATGCAACTCCATCAACACAGGTCAACAATGATAAAGTTTAGATCAACATAGAAAAAGGCTCCCGACAAGGAGAAAACATCTCATAAAAACGATTTTCTGCTTGTTTATAAGAACATTTTCTCAAAAAATAAATTTGGATTAAAAAAATAAAAAGACAAGATAAATGGAGATTACCTACACCCCTTAGTTTTGCAGACAAAAGAATACACTTTGCCAGTAGTCCTGAAGAACTACAAGACAGCATTGAAGAACTATAACAGTAAAACAAAAATTTGGGTCTGAAAATGAAGATCAACAAAAATGCAAGTGGTAACGTGGTCTTTAAGACAAATTTGCTCTGCCTCAAGTGAAAAGTTTTGACCATTGTGTCTTCCCAGTTCTTACATATGGCTATGAAACATGGACATTGAATGCCAAAGTAATAAAGGAAGGAGTAAAGCGGCACCAATAAACAAATGTCATTGTTATGTTCATGTGTGACTCACAAAATGCTGCGTGTCTTCTCATCAGGTGTAGACTCCTATAGGCTTCCAAGACTGAATGCCAAAGCCATACAAAAGCTTAAGATTACACAGACAAGTATAGAACGTCTAATTCTGAACACTGAGACAGAAAAACATATGCATGGATTAGTCAGCAAACAAAGGTTGGACAGCAAGAGTAAAGTGCTTAAAATGGAAATGGGAGGTCACATAGCAAGAAGTCCTGAAGGTAGACGAACCAAACAAATTTTGGAGTGGATTCCACTTGATACTAAATGCATAAGAAAAGACGACAAGGAAAACTACTTAGGCACAATGGCCTGTAGTACCTTCCATCCAAAACTGTAAAACATAGATTCAGTATTGTTTAGCAAACATGTGTAGGCATGATCACATTGTCACTTTGCACAACTACCCCAAAAAGTCTGGTTTTTGTAGGCTCAGAAGTACCCACCACTTTGGAAAGTACACTAGCTTTTTCCTAAGGATATAGGTCTAGCGAATGGTCACCTTCATCCAAGAAGCCACTAATACCTTACACGCAGCTCAGCCTGCAAGAGGCCCCTAACGAACTAAAAAACAGGATTTTTCCAAAAGGCTCTGTATGATGAAAGTGGTATTTTAAAGCGAAAGTAATACTTCATTATTGATGTAGCCCTTTAAATTCTGAATTCAACGATACCAGCGGCATCTCTCAAACCTTTATGGTTTGAGAGATATCCGCTTTCAAAGTTCCTTCTTCTTGGCTTTTCCCCTGACATCGGCACTCTAGCTGAGAGGCAGGGAATCCTCTCAGTGAGCAAGTGGTGGCTCTGCAGGAGTCCTGAGATCGCGTTCTAAAAACAGAAATCTTTCACTAGAATGGTCTTCTACGTGTGCTTGATTTGCAAGCACACGTGGAAGACCATTTTTGTGAAGGATTTCTGTTTCTATGACAAGATCTCAGCACTGCTGCAGAGCCGCCGCCGGTCCCGGGACCGGATTCCCCTTCTCTCTCAGCTAGAACACCGACATCAGGGGAAAGACAAATAGAGGGAACTTTGAAAGTGGATATCTCTCAAACCATAAAGGTTTGAGAGATGCCGCTGGAAACGTTGAATTCAGAAGTTTAAGGGCTACAACATGGGGGATAGTAATAATGAAGTATTACTATCCCTTTAAGCATTTAAGTATATCCAAGCAACGAAGGTCCTGTTCCTGTCTGTTACACAGAGCCAGACAGAAGGAAGAACAATTTATTGGTTAATGTACAATTCTGAAATTAATTTAGTAGGAAACCTGACAGGAGTTTGCAAAACTGTCCTATCATAATGAAAAATCAGAAATGGGGTGTACAAGAAAAGGCCTGTAATTTGGCTATACACACAAACAGCAATAGTAACAAGCAGGAAAGCTGTTAATAACCTAACGGTAACAAGGACCCAGGACCAAGTTCAAATCCCTGAAAGACAGGGAAGGCATGAGACACCCCTTACACAAAGGTTTGCACATCTGATAACACAATATGCCTCTGAAAAAGAACAGAGATTAAATCTGAAGCTCATACTGAAAAAAAGTCAAAATAACTGGAAGACAAAGGGATGCGGTAGCAACCCCCAGTTTTCACACCACTTGTAAAACAAGTACTATACCCTGTGATAGGTTTGGATGAAACCGACTTGCTAGCCTTAATCAAAGTGGCAATAATCGAATGAGCAAAACCTTTCTTCCTCGGGATGCTGGATGCAACAGCTAAGCCATCAAAGCCAATTTTTCCATCACTTGAAGCCACAGAGGACCCAAAGTCAAGAGATCAGGAAGGAGCAGAAGATGAAATGGACAAAAAAAAGATTGGAGAGCCACACCGGAAAGGCCAGTATGGGATAATCTGAATTAAAAGAATTTGTTCCATCCTGACTTTCCTCAATACTCTGGGAATCAAAAAGACAATGAAGGATCCCAAGATTTTGAGCGAAACAGGTGAACATTGTGGATCATAGTTGACGAGGCTGAAAAAAAGATATGCATCCATCAAGTCCAGCCCATGCCAAAAACACCACTGTTGATCCAGAGGGGGAAAAAAACAAAACCCTGAAGCAATTTCCAATTTAAATCCAAGTGGGTAAAAAAAATGCCTTCCTGACTCTCAACCGAGAAGCCATTGGGTACAAAGTCAGGACACCCCAAAGATGAAGTATGCATTCTAACACAACTTGGTTGTGTTCACAATTCCCTGGATGTAGACATTGACTGCCAAGATAGTTCTCCACAATGTTGTCTACCCATGGAATATGAACAGCAGAGAAAGCCACCATGTGACATGGATGAGCTCCTGGTCCCTTCCAGGTGGTCGATGTAGACTACATTCATTGCATTGTCAGACTTAACCCCTTCAGAGTATCACAGTGCCTGTGACTGCCTCCAGTGGGTAATTGCTGTGACAGCAACATTATTACATCCTGGCTGTCGCTCTATGTGAGTCGCTGTTCTTATAGGTCACTGTGGCTGTGATGTCATCTCCCCACCCAGCTGGTAGGCCTTTTAAACCTCAGCATGTCCTATTACCTGTGCCCTTTCGTGGTGTTTGTGAGCTTAGTGCTGCGTTGGTCCATTACTGTTCCTGTGTATTACTCTGGCTCCGTCTGACTACCCGATCTGGCTCTGACTCCTGGCTCGTCTGACTACCGATCCGGCTCTGACCCCTGGCTACGTCTGACTACCCGATCCGGCTTTGACTCCTGACTTAGTCAGACTACCCGATCCGGCTCTGTATCCTGGCTACGTCTGACCACTCTCATTCTGTTGCGTTCCGCTACTATTGCTTGCCTCGGCTACCCAGCCGGCTATTGTATCCTTGTTGTTTTGGCCTCCCTTCCCGCGCTTGCTACCCCATTAGCAGCGCTTGTCAGTCAGTCAGCAGAGTTAACCCATGACGTGCCAGGACCAGCATGGGTCCTTACGGCAAATTCACCAATGACGGTCCTAGCACATCATGGGTCCTTAAGGGGTTAAGATTTAATCACTAAAAGAGGATTTGTCTTACCTGATAAATCCTTTTCTCTTAGTCCATATAGCTTACAGGTACCACAGGGAAGCGACAGCTCCTCCTAGTAGGTTGGAACAATTCTTCAAAGAAGTTACAGGGGCGGAGCCTCCCTCTCCTCCATAGCAGGCTACCTAGCCACTCTCCTCCAGTTAGATTTGTGACACTAACCCTACTGAGCTAGATAGCGAGAAGAAGAGGAAAACTCCTGTGAGCATGGACCCAACAGGACTCCAACGTCCAGCCACAGGAGACCTAGTATGGTCCCTTTCACTGGGTGGGAGACCTGTAAGCTATATGAACTAAGAGAAAAGGATTTAACAGGTAAGACTAAAATACTCTTTTCTCTGTCGTCCAATATAGCTTACAGGTATCATGGGGATGAGTTCTCAGGGTGGGAAAATGAAGGAAATGACAAAGACCTGGTCTCCATGGTACCACAGCTCCCACGTGCTATCCAGACATGGAACAGCCCAACTAACAAAGTGTCATTGGACACTGAATAACTAACACAGCACACAGAACAAGAGCCAACAATAGGGGGCGACTAGGATGACTAGGCCCCATTCATCCAAATCTTCCACAGCACCCAGGACAGGAGAGGAAGAGGAGGAAATTGTAAGCCAGATGAAATGGGATTGATAGAGCATCCACTGGAAATGCTAGGGGATTCCTCCAGTGTAAGCAAAACATCTGGACATTCATGTTGTTCCTGGTAGCCATCAGGTCAATTGCAGGAAGACCCCACTTCCCACTTCAGTATCAGGAGATCGAACACCTCCAGGCGAACCTCCCAGTCGCCTGAGTCCACTTTGTGCTGACTGAGGAAGTCTGCTAGGATGTTTTCTATGCCTGAGATGTGCATGGTGGAGACAGCAGGCACATGGTCTTCTGCCCAGGCTAAAATATCCTTGACCTCAGACCAAGCAGCAGGACTTCTGGTGCCTCCTTGCTTGTTGATGTAAGCCACAGCTGTGGCGTTGTCAGACTGGACTCGAACTGGGCACCCCATCAGATGAGAAGACCAATACCTAAAGGCATAGGAAATCACCCTAAGCTCAAAGATGTTGATGGGAAGAAGCGTCTCCTCTTGTGACCATCATCCCTGAACACTTAGGTGACCCAAGACTGTGCCCCAACCGAGCAGGCACGCATCTGTCGTCACAATGGTCCAGTATGGGATCAAAAACGGCATCCCTTTCTCCACGTTGGACAGATTCAATCACCAGTGAAGACTATGCTACTTCCGCAGGAAGAGAGACAGATTGATTCAGAAGATCACAGACCTCTGAAGTTCCCAGGCATAAGCCATAGCGAATGGTACCACTTCCATGGGGAGATCATCTTCCCCACCAGAGAGGAAAACTTCCTTGCCAGAGCTGACATCCAGGACAGGGTAGATGACAACTTGAAGGTGAGCTGCTGAATTGAGTCCTCCGTAAGATAGACCATACTCCATAGAGTATCGAAGAGGAGACCAAGGAACACCAGGTTCTGTGAGGGCACTGAAACAGACCTGTCCATATTCAGAATCCAACCGTGTTGAAGTAGGATCTGAGCACATTCCTGGACTTGGTGGTCCAGAAGGTCCCTGGAAGGTGCTTTGAGGAGAAGGTCGTCCATGTAAGGTGTTACTTGAATTCCCTTGGTGTGCAAGAAAGCAATCAGTGCACTCAGAACTCGACTGAACACCAGAGGAGCTGTTGTAAGTCCAAAGGGGAGAGAAATGAACTAGAAATGGCCCATTTCGCAGGCAAACCTGAAGTACTGTTGACTGTCCGGGTGCATAAGGATGTGCAGATATGCAATCTGAAGATCCAAGGATGCCAGAAATTCCCCTGGACACATTGCTGCAATGACTGAGAGCAAGGACTCCATCTTGTACCATGTCTTGACCACGAACTTGTTGAGATCCTTGAGGTCCAGTATAAGGCGGCAACCAACATCCTACTTGGGAATGATGAAGAGGTTGGAATAAAAGCCTGAACCTCTCTCCTGTAGGGTAACCGGTGCCAGAACTCCCTTGTCCAAGAGAGACTGGACTGCCCCGCTGAAAAGTCAGAGCTTGTCTTGCCCCTGAGGGGAGCGAGAAGGGAAGAAGAACCTGAAGGGGGGGCAGGGATTTGAAGGGAATCCTGTAACCTTCTGAAACCACCTGTAATACCCACTGATCTGCAACAGAGCCTGTCCAAACACTCAAAAAGTAATGCAGACGACCCCCTACTGGTCGCGGACCAGGGTTCAGCGAGTCATGCCGAAGGAGGTTTGGTTGAGGTGTGTTTTGACCTTCACTGCTGCTTGGGCTTGGGGGTGGAACGTGGGGCCTGAGGTGCCACCGGGTTCGCAGTAAAAGCTTTGCTTTGTTTGGGATGAAAGATGATGCCTCTTTGCCTGAGGGTTGCATTTAGGAACCTGAGGCAACAATGTGTTCTTACCCCAAGTGGCCTCACTGATGAGATTCTTCAGTTCAAGACCAAAGAGAGGTACCCTGAAAAGGAAGCGAAATCAGTGATTTCTTAGAGATCAAGTCAGCAGACCAGATCTTCAGCCACAGCATGCATCTAGCAGTCACTGAAAAAGCTGATGCTTTGGCTTCAAGCCAAACTGTATCAAGGAGAACATTAGTAACATAATGCTAAGCCTCAGAAATGTTGGCCAAAAGGTCAGCTTTAGGAGCACCTTTGTGTAAGGCAGCAGTCAGCTGTTCAGTCCAGACAGCAACAGCCCTATTGACCCAAGCAGAAGCCAAGGTGGGCCGCATAGATGCACCTATGGCAGTAAAGTTAGCCTTCAAAACAGCATCAAGTTTTCTGTCAGTCACATCTTTTAAAGCTGAAGCATCTGCCACAGACAAGACCATGGACTTGGAAGGTTTACTTCTGAAACATCGCACACACAGGCATTATAACTAGGTCACCGGCTTCAAGAGAACCACATCAGAATCAAAAGGGCGAGATTCTTATGGCGCCTCATGAAACGTTACCAATTCCCGCACTGCCGTACACCTTCAGTCCTGCATCAAGCGGCACTCTGGTTGTTTCTCCTGGACAATGAAAGGTAAAATGACCTTGGTGTGTGCTCTGTGTGGGAGTACATCATGATGGCCAAGAGAGACAGCCTGACCGCAGGTTGATTACCTATATGAAATCTGGTCATAGATATATGATATTTAAAAGTGCTTTAACTGTATCTGATGTGGGAAAAGAACCTTGAAATTATGTTCAGTTAACCTGCATTCATGCTGGAGTTGGTCCTACTGTAAATCCCCTGTAAGAGGAATAACTTTTCACTCTACATCCAGAAGGCAAATTTTTTTTTACCATATGCGTAACATTCATAAGGATAATGTCAAACTTTCCAGGTCTTCAGACTGCTGTAGACACAAAACGAGGCAACGGAGGGGAGGGAGAGAAAGGCCGATCACAGGACAATAGAGTGCGTGAAGAGTGGGGAGAGAGAATGCAAGAAGCAGCACACAAGTGAGGTTAGCCCTTTGAGTTGAAGTGGGTTGTGCAACGCATTGCAATGCACTGCGCACCTCTATGGCGCTCAAAGTCATTCACACTTGTGTGTCCCTTTTTGAATCATCTCTCCCCTCTTCTGCTTTCTCTCTCTCTCTTTCTATCTCTCTCCCTCACCTCGATCTGTGTCTACCGCAGTCTGAAGACCAGCAGCAAGTAACTGAATGGGATGTGACCTTTCACTAGCCGACAGCACAAGATTCTCAGGTCAACATTTTTATTCTGGCGGCATGGTTAATGTATCTTTTAGTCACATGCTCTTTCACGTGCAACTTTTTTAAAAGGATACCGACTTAGAAAGCCTAGAAATGGGGGGGATCAA
This sequence comes from Rhinophrynus dorsalis, assembly GCA_037306005.1. Taxonomy (NCBI): domain Eukaryota; kingdom Metazoa; phylum Chordata; class Amphibia; order Anura; family Rhinophrynidae; genus Rhinophrynus; species Rhinophrynus dorsalis. Next base: position 404,103,329 of record CM074721.1, read on the forward strand.
CCTGAGGCTACTCAGGCCCATTGAGTCAAGGCAGCTTCAGAAAAAGGAGAGTTTAGAGAACCTTTTTGACAGAGAAATTCACTTGTCAGGAGACTTCCACTTATCCAGGATAATCTGATCCAGAGTGGGATTAGGTGGAAAAACAGTACATGACTTCTTAGGTTTTTGAAAGATGTCAGAAGTAGTCTGTGGCTCTTCAGAAATAGAGGGAATATTTAAAGTGGTCAAAACTGCCTTAATGAGACCCTTAGCAGAGGGCTCAGGGTCAGCTTCAAAGAGGGTCACCGTAAAAGTGTGAAGAAGTCCCATCAGAACACACACTACCCTCAGAATCACCATCTGACTCCTAAAAAGAAGAATCAGATAAATCAGGAATGCCAGGGGTTTTAGGGGCCACAAACCTGAAGAAAATGGGGGGGGGGGTCCTCCAAGACTGAAGAACCCCTTGAATAGAGAGGAAACAGTGCCACAGAGAAATTGAGAAATTTAAGTCCTTGACCCAAGGTGGTTCTTGTTCTTGTCTGGAAGGCCCTAGCAGAGACACTGGGGCCGCAGCACATGAGGGGCATAAATGCCCAGAATACCCCAAAAAAAGCCCTGAGTGGCATGAGGAACAGTACATGAGGGGGGTCTGAGACACCACTGAGTCCTTAGCCCCATGTCCAGGTGGATCCATCATCCCAACAGGAGAAAAGTGTCAAGACAGTAAAGGAAGACCCAAATACTGTTAACCAGATTAAAGATTTTATCGCAGAAAGCCTAAAATGCATTTATCTGGTAAGCGAAGGGTTAACCTGAGGAGGAGAGCTGAAGAGACCAAGCCCTGCGTATGATACTCGAGTAGAGAGGAAAACAAAATGGAGAACACACGGGGAACCAATCAGAAAACAGCCAGCAAAACGGGCATTTATGGGAAATGTAGTTTTCCCAATACAGAGTACCAAAGACAGAACCGAATCTCCCCAGGGCCCCCAAGACACTTATAATATCCACCGGATAGTCAGGGCAGTGGAGACAAGAAGAATGAGCCATCGCCCAACTCGGTACACAGAGCGGTTGCGAAGATATAGCCCAGAAACGGCTGTCCCAGATCAACGGCACATCGCGGCTATGCAAATTAATCACATAAAACTAAAAAAAAGTATCCACAAAGTGTAAAATACACCAGTTACCATAAAGGAAATAAATAAAATGTGAATTGTAAGTCCCCCAACTGACCAAGACTGGCAGTGAAGGGGTTAAGTACAACATAACAGGCAAGTGCACCAAAGATCCCCAGATCAGCAGCCATAATAACAAGAATAATACCCAACACAAGTGCAGAAGTTACAACGAACTCCAAGGAAACCCTTGTGTATAAGGGAACAGTAGACAGTGGACCATGGCACTCAAAGAGTTGCTCACTTTTTCTGCGGGTCTTCTTTCTTCAGATTACCATTGTAAAGAAGAAGCCTCAGAGAGACTCCCTCAGGAGAGAGAGACATGGGCTACATGGTTCTCTCCCAGGGCTGAAAGGGTCCACAGCAGCTCCTGTAAACTGAGCAATCCACTAGGGGAAGCCAGTAATGTTAATCCACCTAATGAGGGAATTTGGACACCTCATATCTAAGTAAAAATACTAAAAAGAACTAAAACTAAGCAGAACTTTTCACAACCTTCCTACCAGAGTGAGTAACAAATCTTAACTGGAGGGGAGTGGCTGGGTAGCCTGCAATGGAGGAGAGGGAGGCTCCGCCCCTGCAACTTGTTTGAAGAATTGTTCCAACCTACTAGGAGGAGCTATCACCTCCCCATGGTACCTTTAAGCTATATTGGACAATAGAGAAAACGGCCTGTATTTTTAGCGCACTTATACATTTATCCATATCCTTGTCGCTTTCAGACAATTTTCAGACACTTTCTGTCTAACTCCTGTTTTATGAATCCCCCCAAGTGTCTACCAACATGTTGATAATAAAATATCATCCATATTTTCACCTCAAAGTCATGTGGGTGCCTTTCTTTCCCGTCTACTCTCTAAACTGAAAGTGCACCAAGGTATTTGCTTTCAACTGATGAAAGTAAGCCCTCCCAGTTATGCATTTATATATAAAAAATAATACATATACACATGCATGCATGCATACACCCACCCAAACACACACACGACAGTTGCTAAGGACAAATATGTACTAGTATTCTCTGTGTACTTCACCTATGCTTATACATACTAAGGATGCATATAATGTATGCTAAACACATCTATAAGTTTGTGTTAATGACAGCAAAGTATATTCTGGAAAGTCTTTTAGTTACTTTTTACATTAAAAAATTGATTAACATGCTCAAAATAACATAACTGCTTTCCGATATATAAACACCATCAAAAAAATGTAACTCAAAAACCTTGAAAATCAGTTCAAATCTCATAGTAATTTATGAAATGCAGTAATAGTAACTGAAAATGCTGAACACTAGATACTCAGTAGGGTCTATTTAATAAGGGGACAGTGCCTTTTAGAGGGAAAAAATGCTTTCTTAATAAATACAACATTAGGTACGTAGGTTATACCTGCTACTCCTTGTGGTCTCGCAAACTTGAAAAGTACAGGTAGTTTTTGATATTTTACTCATCTGAATTCTTCTGAGAAAATTCATCTGTTTACCTCTTCTTTCTGCCCTTTTTCCCTTTGAAAACCCCACTGATGATAAAAAATAACTCAGTGATGGACATTTTAAAGACGTGAATGAGGTGAGAGGGCTGGATGGGATTTAAGAGGCTGAGATCAGAGAACTGTGTGTTCCATAAGGACATATGAAGCTTGTTAAACTGTTTTGGGTTTTTATTATCTTATAATAAGTGATATCAGGACAAAAATAACAAAACATTTGATTAATTCACTCTTCTTAACATGTTAAAACACTTATCTCAATGTCAGCCTAGGAGGGATTACACCTTTAACAAGTGAGAACCATCATCAAAATGAAAAAAAGAGGCTGAATAGAGTAGGGACAGGAAATACTTGTCTCCATAGCGTACATCCCCTCATATGTAAGGATTATGCCTCTGGGATGCAGAAACAAGCAGGGCACTGGTACACAAGATGGGACACTACTAGGAGAGAGTCGTGATTGCATTTTGGAGTCAAGATTTTTGTTTTTTTCTTTTCCCACTAGATCCAAAACTGCAATGGGAATTTGTTTGGCTTCCTCTGCATCAACCAAAAGTATCCAGCAGAGGTTGGACTTGATGGTATTTATCAACCTCCTGTCTCTTCTTTAAAGTGGAACTTTCATCCTGTTACAATAAATACATGGGGGCTGACTTGCCTCTCTAGGTTATCATAAAAATGTGTCTAAAGTGTGAAAAGTGTTGGCTTCAGTAGTAATTAAACCTTACTATCGGAAACCAAATAATAAGCAGAGCACGGCCATGTTGTTAAATGATCTCTTGCATGCCTGTGCCAAACTCTCCTGTCCCTATTACTCACTTTATTGAAGACATCCCCTTATTTTATAGCGGATGCCCCCACTCACTCTGGTTTAATAACTTGGCATGTTGTGGTATGAGAGAGCGCCACGTCATGACGACAATCTGGGCTGGTTCAGGGAGGGATTTGCTAACTGGAGCCGAGTTGCTTTGGAGCATGTGGCACAGCTTGTACTGCACTGAGCTATGATCGTACGTCATCAGGTACATTTTTAAAACACAATATCTTGATCTCCGAAAAATTTAAAAATAAATAAATAAAAAGCATATTTGGAGATACTGACTGTTGGCTTATCTTACTAGAGCAAGTCAAGTGAGGTTGAAAGTTACCATTTAAGGGAGACAGGAGAGAAAAAAAAAAAAAAAAAAGAACGCAGTTCCCTAAAATCAAAATCAAGCGACCGCAAACTGTTCTATCCAGCCATTTCATCAAGTTGATCATGAGACTTGGACATCTTGTTCTGCATGTGCTGTGACTGTGCACAGAACATCAATTGACAGCAATGGTGGTAGCTGGATCTCTGCTATTCCAATCTGTGGATGTAGCACTGTTTCAAGTTTTATCAAGCCACAGAGGTGCATTTCTGCAGCAAACCAACTATTGAAATTAAAATGTCATAATTTCCATTTAACTAAATGGTGCCTTTAACCCCCTGAATGCTAGAGAGGTGTCCATGGCACTGCAAACCAATGTATTGGAGACCATTAGCAATCAAGGTTTTAAAAGTCCCATTTAAATAAATGTGAATTGACACTTCCTTCCTATGTTTTGCTCTATAATTGCACCTCTTTGTCTTGATAAGTAGGCCCAATGTTTTTAAACACGTTATTACAGTTTCATTTCTTATCAAAAGTAACATCAGCCCAACTGCTGTCTTCATCTAGGTGACATCACCTCACTAGAAACAGATTAAGGGAATAAAGAATATTAAAAATAATACATCACTGTACTGGAGACCAGTACATCCTTGTCACAGAATCCCAGTATAGGCTGAAAACTCGAGAAGAAAACTCTACTGACAATATATGAAGTTGGGACAACATAGAGGGATAGTAACTTCTCTTTAAAATCCGTTGCCCGAGTCTTGTGTGTGTTAAAAGGAACAGATTGTGTAATGTCTAAGTGCTTACTTCTTTATAGTTCAAAAGATATGAAGCACTAAAGATCCCCCGCCCACCCCTTTCTGGCCACCTCCCATGGAATCAGAGGTCTGGCCTGCGACTGGATGGCTGCAGGGAGGGACAAGCTTCAGTAAGTATGTATAAGGGAAATCCTGCCCCCCTTGACAAAGGATTTACCTTTGCTTACTGAAGTTTTTCCCTTGCTGCTGCAGTCTCGACCAGCCTGCACCTACTGAGTGATGTGGTGAGAAGGGGCAGGTGATGGATCTTTAGTGCGTCATAACTTTTTAACTACACAGAAGTAAGCACTTAGACATTATGCAATATGATTCTTTTAATATACAGAACACTCTGGCAACTAATTTTAAAGAGCCAATACTATCACTTTAAATACAGAATGTCAAGTGAACTGTATTTAATATTCCTTATTGCACTGTTGGTGCTTTATAAACAATGACCATAACATTTTAGCACATGTACATTGACCTGGAGTTCTATGTACAAAAGTGAAATCGATTAATTCTGGGACAAACCAACTGCACCATAGAGGACAAATGAAAATTTCCAATGATTTAACCCTCTGAGTGCCGGAGGGGGACGCATAGCATACCCGAGGCTTTTATTGCCTTGAATGCTAGCAAGAAAACCGACACTTTGAAAATTCGTCAATATCCACTATTGTGTAGTCTATATTCCCCACGATCACTTCACTTCTTTTGTTGAAAAGGCCATTAAAGGGATAATAATACTTCATTTTTACTATTTTTTTTACTATCCTCATGTTGTAGCCCTTAAAAATCGGAATTAAACGAGACCATAAAGGTTTGAGAGATATCTGCATTCAAAGTTCCCTCTCCTTCTCTCTTCCTCGACGTCAGTATTCTATCTGACAGCAGGAGAATCCGGTCCCGGGACCGGCGGCAGCTTTGCAGCAGTGCTGAGATCTCGTTATAGAAACAGAAATCCTTCACTGAAATGGTCTTCTACGTGTGCTTGCAAACCAAGCACACGTAGAAGACCATTCAGTGAAGGATTTCTGTTTCTATAACGCAATCTCAGCACTGCTGCAGAGCCGCTGCTTGCTCACTGACCAGATTCCCCTGCTGTCAGCTATAATGCTGCTCGAGGGAGAGAGAAGGAGAGGGAACTTTGAATGCAGATATCTCTCAAACCTTTATGGTCTCGTTTAATTCCGATTTTTAAGGGCTACAACATGGGGATAGTAAAAAAATCCCCCTTAATGTAATAACCTGTAGTGGGAATTTGGGTGCTCTATAGGTGTGATGTTGGAAAAGTAAGAAATAGGAAACTGACCTTACCATTTAAAGAGACAGTACCCCCTAAGACAACACAGAGATAAGTATAGCAGCATTTTAAGGGGAGAAAATAATTCGGATCTGTGATGTTAGCTTTGTTTTGATACAACTTACAACTACATGAACTCCTCGAGGACCAAAGAGGTGTGCAATACAGGGAAGGTATGAGGTGCACATGCCACTTGTCCTCAAGGGGTTATAAAACAGTTGATGTAGCTTCTTGTGTTGCTATGTCAACAGGAAAAGTATTTGCTCTCAATTTCTCATACTCTGATGAGGTCAGCTGCTCAAACCCAACCCAGCCCTCTTAAAGCATAACAAAACGAAAAAATGACCCTGCGCTCTTCCAAGCCAGAATATATACATGTGCCCTGTCTAGTGCATTTATAATAACTATATTAATAAATATGAGGATTTTGTCCATCCAATGGCCATGAGATGTTAAGCTTACCAACCTCGCCAAGGTACCTCAAATCTGGCAAGTACCTACTCTATTACACCTATGTACCCTATCTAAATTAGACAAAAAATAAAACATTCTTTCAATTAAAATATTTATTCAATAATTTGATAAAGGGGCTAATCAGATGTTATAAGGATCTGGGTAATTTTTTCGTTTTGTTTGTGTACTTTGGGGTGAAACCCAATGTTTGGGGGTTCTAGGGAGCCCTCTTGTCTCTTGCTGCTATCCAGATGCCAGTCCTTAATTATCACTTTTGAAATAATTTTTTCATGTATATATTATAAGAGTTAGCGCTATGAGCTTATTTTCTTTTGTCCTCTTAAAGCATGCTCTTCTTTCAAACTTTGTTCAGTATATTCAGCTTTTCAGTAGGGTGCCCACATGTCATGGATTGCCCAAGACTAAATAAGATTGTGTCCCATGTCCTGAGCAGCCTGCTTCTGGGACAATACAAAGTCCCAAAATGGAAACTCTAGAGAGTTCTAAATACTACAGAGAGAACTGACCATTGATTACAGGGACAAAAAGTGATGCCTGTGCTGCGCTACAAGAAAAGAGCCTCCACAAAGAGTCCCAAACACTACAGCGGGGATTCTCAGCTCCAGTCTATGGGACACACTGACAGGTCATGTTACCAAGATATTCTTACTTAAGAACAGGTGGCTTCATTACAATTACAGAGCTACTGATTATTCATATATGCTCAAACATCTTGAAAACATTCCCTGTTGGTGCTTACCGAGGACTAACGATGAGAATCACTGCACTAGTAGGAGAACTTAGCTCTAATTCCGATGACCAACATTAATTGTTTTCTTGCAGACAAACTACAAAGAAACATTTGTCCCAAGCCACATAGTCAAAAACAGACAACCATTCCAGTTGCGGAAATCACCTGAAAGTTCCCATTCTAAAATAAGAAATTCTGCGACGCTATGAAGAAAGCGCAGGTTGTACATGTTTAGCAATGTCACATGAAACCCCCCCCAAAGCAAATGTACTTGAGATGAGTAGTACTCTGCTGGTCTCAGCTTGGCAATGTCCTTGAATGGTATTCTATCAGTGTGAGTGTGCGCTCGCACGCACTCGTGTGTATGCACTCGTGCGCGTGTAGGGAGGGTTTGAGAGAAAAAGTACAGAAAGTGGAGGACACCATTAGCATTTAGAAGCCCAGAGAAAGTCAGAATCGTGACATGTCATATGCTAATGAAGGTTTCAATTATGTTTCATATGCTAATGAAGCTTTGTGCAGTACTAGGAAACTTTCACATTTCCTAGAAAAAAAATTGTGAATATCTACTAAACTATACATCTGCTGGATTTTTGGTTAACATGACATACAGGCAGTTTTTAATGTCTTTTTCAAATCAGAAAACTTACATTTATGTGACAGTTCCACCTTAAAGATTGAGAAGATAATTAATGTCACACATTTTTCCCCCAAAGTGTTTTTTTTTTCCTTCTAGGAGGAACTACTGCTTTAACTAATGTTCTTTGACCGTATAACATACTGTATATTAACACCTGAGATGCTAGAAGCAAGGAGTTTTAACCCTTTCTACCATTCATAGGGTTTACATTTAAATATGGTAACTGTAACTCACCCATCAAGTTCAGCAGTTTCAACATAACATAGACCGTGCGGTTCACTGCTGGAAAGGAGCAGCAAATCAGCCTAAAACAAAGATATCAACAGGTCACCATCAGTGGTAGAAATATGCAATGTACATAATTTCCATTTATTTAAAGGGATAGTAATATGTAATTTTATGTTTATTTCGTATTGGAGGCATTACAAAAATGTTAAGAACTATGAAAGTCGCAACTAAAGTTCCCTATTCCTGGCTGTTTCAGTCAAGTCTGCCATCTAGCTGACAGACTACTTCATTGGAACGGTCTACAAAGTGTGCTTGCAAACCAGGCACGCTTTGTAGACCTTTTCAATTAAGTAGTTTTTTTTTTTTTTGTTAAAAAGATTGTGATCTTGGCACTGCTGAAGAGCTGCTGGACGGTCTGCAGACCAGAATCCACGTCTGTTAGCTAGAGCTCTGACGTCAGGGATGGGGGAACTTTTGTAGCAAATATCTCTCAAACCATAAAGGTTTGAGAGATAAGACTTTTATAGTTCTTAATATTTTTTTAATGCGTACAATACTAAAACATAAAATTACATATTACGATACCTTTAAACACACTGCAAAACAACCTATAAATTACAGATTATATTTCCCTGCCTTGCATATGTCAGGCAGGGAAAAGAGATTTAAAAATAGTGAAAGCATGACCAATCTGAAAATATACGTATAGGTCCTCTCCCACAAGATTTATATGACATCTGCTAATGCTGTTGGATGGAAATAGAGACTAACTGGCAGTCATGCAATGATCAGTACGGGAGCACCAGAGTAGATCCAGACACTAAAGAACTGGCACATAACTTATGAGCAAATCACAGGATCTCCTTATACATTTCCCACCTTAGTGATCTGGTAATGTCAGGAATTGCCCATTCATGGCTGCATCAGCAAGCTTGGAAGCACCAGTGTTTTTAAACGGATTATACTATTATATTATATATCTTATGTCTGACTATATTTCCTTATGAACTAAAGCTCATTTATATGAAAAAGTTAAAATTGTGCCTTCCATTAAATATAATACAGAAATGAAGAAAGAGCACTACTTCTCCAGTACAACACTCTTGCCATATGTCAGCTGCATATCTTGCCCAGATACAGTCTCACAAAGAGGTGAGAACATTATCCATAGTCAGGAAGGTTCCAGGATTCCTTGTGGAACAAGTCATACTCGGGAAGCCCCCTTTGCTATATATTTTTGAGCCTTTGCAAAAAAGCAAAATATGAAGAATTATGGAGCAAATCAACTATATTATAGTGGTAAACAAATCCCACAAATTTAAACAGGGCATTTCACCAGTGAAATCCTAGAGAGGTCTTCAGATCAGTGCTTTGCAAAGTGATTGGGTCCTCTCTGCCACTAAAAGGCATTAAAAGCCAGATCTAAATCTATGGTCATTTTAAGAATGTTAATATTTTCCTTATAGTGCAGCTGGTTTGCTCCAGAATTCTTACTTTTGACTTCTGTGCACAGCCCTTCACATTTACTTTGCACAGTACCTCAACACGCAAACATCACATTAGAGCACAGACTGGTAGTCTGAGACCTTCTAGCTGTTGCTTGACTACAGCTCTCATCCGGCTGCATTTAATAGGAGTTGCAGTCCAACAACAGTGGCGATCCACAGATTGTTTACAAATGATATAGCTTTATATAGAAATAATAAAAAAGGTACTGGCTCCACACAGCGACAGTGAGGCCCAATCATACCTCCCAACATTTCAAATTGCCAAAGAGGGACACTTGTGTTTTAGGGGGTGTTGTTGGGGGTGTAGCTGGTGGGCCGGGCATTACCAAGAATGTTTAAGCTATTTCATGACCTATTTATACCTTTCTATAACCTAATAAATGACTTATAAATATTTTATTTACACAAATTTATAATGACATATACTGATGCTTAAACTAGCAGTAATGTGAGTTTTATTGCTGTGGAGCAATATGATACACCTATATACACACACAACGCAGTCTGATCTCCTAAAAAGAGGGACATGAGGGTGGAAAAGAGGGACAGGGGGATTTGGGTCTAAAAGAGGGACTGTCCCTCCTAAAGAGGGACAGTTGGGAGGTATGGCCCAATAGATGTATGTGTAGAAGGCCCCAAGCTACCACATAACCCACTTTTATGGACACCACTAATGAACCTTCAGACTTCAATGCATTGAAACATATTGGTCTATCTCAAAACATGAAACGTGTAATAGAATTTAATAAATTTATTTTCAAATTTGTATAAATATACGCTTTACTAAATTTAAACAACATACAAACGGTTGAACAGATTTTAAAAAAATTCAATGTGTTACGCACCACCACAAACTGATTGTTCTCCAGCTTTATGATGTCTCCCGCTCTTACATTCATCCACTTCTCATTCTGCAATCTGCAAAGTAGAAAAAAAAAAGATATAATTTGTTTCCTCACCAATCATTTTTTTTGTCATTTGCAATCATTCTGAAGCCTTGATACTTGTATTGCACTGAACCATGATATTCTGAGCCTGCTCATAAATAAGGCACACTGGAAATCCACTGGGGTGAGCAAAGTGCAATTGATGGTGAATTGCCTTCCCATACAACCATTTGTTTAGGAATAATTCCAAATAAACTAAAAAAGTGAGATTATTGTTTGAACATACTTATTTTAAATATCCTAGATTTGGCCCAAGAACAATCATGTCCAGCTTTCAGATGCCATCTGAGCCTCACAATCATGGTCAGCTTTTACTTTAACCGATCTAGGGAATATGTACAAGGCACAGTTCCATTAATAAAGAGTAAGGGAGCTGTGAATGATTAGTATACTGCCCTACCGCAGTAGTACAGTCACACAAGAATGGAATCTGGCATTGGAAGGGACATTTCAGGGCCCTTTTAGAGCACATTCCCAAGCCAATTATTGGTGCTTGAACAATGCAATGCTCTGTAACGTGTGGCTTACCCCGCTGGCATTCAAAAGGTTAACTAGGTAGCACATACTACATTTTGGGTGGTGTATATATTCAGTGTGCTAGATGCAAAAATGGTGCAAACCTGGAGCAAATCTTCATAAGCAAGAAATCTATTCCTACATGAGATTGCATATGTTTCCAATACATGGAAGAATGCATGTTCTTTCCATCTTATTTCAAAGACAGCCAAGAATCCATTTATAAGTAACCTAAAAACGTATTTTATCTAATTATATATATATATATATATATATATATATATATATATATATATATATTTTTTTTTTTTTTTTTTTTTTTTTTAAGGGACCATACAAGTCCCTTCTAAATCAGCTCAAAGCTCCTCTGTTGTACTCCATTTTGCATTGCAGATTGATCAGGTTAGGTGAGAGAATCACTTGAATTTACTCTCCACAGAGATTGCTCTCCTCAACAAAGAAGTGTATAAAAAGCCTCGTGTCTGCAAATCAGCAGTCAATGGGTTTATTTAGTGAGGAGAGCAATCTCTCATGATCTTCAAGAGAGGCACTGGCATCACCCAGCCCTGGAGAACACCATTATCTTCAAGGCAAACCAGAGTATAAAGGAGAAGTTTTCAGATATGGAAACAGCTCCCCCAGCTCATAGGACACAGCCAAGGATTTAAAGGGTATGCTCCCTATGCTACCCCTTTAAACAAACTGTGTCTACGAAGATTACATTATTATGTTAATTGTTGAAAAGAACTAGGTGTATAATCAATATATAAATGTCATAAATGATATATTCCTTTTACTTTCCATGCATTAGCGCACCATACAGTGCACAACTTATATCATTTGCTTTTATTTTAAAGTGGGGTATGTGTTGAGTTTCCATTTTATCCTGTAACACAATGAATATGTTTCCATACCTTATTTAGTATCTGGATTGAATGTGAAACTTTTGCAAATATGGCTGGATGGCAACGTGGTGCTAAATACATCGGTCATTACGTATAAAGGTAAAGTGGTGCTATTCCAGAGGAAAAGCGGACTACGTCATAGGGAACAAATAAAAATTCCTATTGAATTCAATGGATACTAGAAGTTTACAGAAGGCTCAGGGAGCCTTTTGTATAAAGAAATCGTGGACAATTCTAGGGCAAATAAAACTTACATTTTACTTGATGCATTTAATCCCATGAATACCAAAAAGGTTTACAATGCTTTCTATTTGTCCCCTATGATACAGCTGATTTGCCTAGGACTTACTCCATTTTTCTTTTTTCACACCATCCATATTATTCCAATGTCTGACATACATATAAGTAACACATGGCTCTCTAGCTGTTGGAAACTTCGACTCCAGTTATCCCGAACAAACCATTGGCTGGTCAGGGATGAGTAATTATAGCTACCAACAGCTGGAGAGCCAAATGTTCGCTAACCTTTTCCTATGTGAAGACTGGTTTGCTGGTTGATGGTGGCTGCAATGTTTGATTCTATCTGAAAGCAGGTTCTGAATGCTAGAACAGAGCCACAAGTTAACATTAACAGATACAGTGAGGAAAAGCTGCTTCACCCCTTACTCTTGCTTTTTGTAATTTAGTGAGAATCAGTGTTCTTTGGTCAGCAGACCACATAACAAAGGTACATATTGGATTTATGGCTATGAACATTTTTAATCTACTGAAGTAGAGTGTGCATTTCAACATGTAATTCGGTTAGTGATAGGAATACTTTCATCAAGCCTGTGGTGACTGCAAATTAGTAGAAAGTTAAGCGTATTGCTCGCTGTACTCTTAACCCTTTGAGTGCCAGAGAGGTATCCAACACATTGATCTGCTTAGATTCATTCACTATGTGGTAATATTGGGTAAGCATAAATTAGCATACAGTGCCAGACTGTGCAACCAAGAAAAGTAAATTTCTTTAGTTTCCCTCTATGGAAATGGTTGACCTTTTTCTTTGTGAATTATGGCCCTTAGGATATAAACTGAAAACTGTTTGCCAGAAATACTCCCATTCATTATAATTAAAGGCCTTTCCATATAGATAATGAAAATCACTCTCTGTCCACTGTTTTTGCATGCAAATTGTATAGTGCATTTATCTATGTGAATATTTAATTGTATTATTTTATAGAGGAGTTGATTGACTATACATACTAGTACCCTTGAGCAACAACCAATCACTCCCCTCAAAACTTCATATAAGTTTATTCCCCCCCAACCTCTGAAAATACATACATACACAAACATTCGTTTTATGATCTGGAAAACCATTACAAATATTTATACAACTGGAAAATAGACCCAGCCTTATCAACATACTGTTTTACTAGATCATTTGGCTTGAGGATTGAAGGCAATTTCTTTTATATTGATCCAAGTACATGATGTCCTGGATAGCGTTCAACAGCAATATTTTATTCTTGCAAATGTGTGCTCAATTTAGTGTTACCACACATCATCTTAAGGTCAGGTACAAACACTTTCATCACCTTTCCTCCAATAAAAGAGATTGTGCTCTCCCTGGTTTATAGAACAAAGACTTACTTCAACAGGTTTGCCCTGTGCATCTTAGATGCTGTAGTATTTGTGACAGGTTTCAATATCATGCACAGTTAAATTAGCCACTGCCTGTAGTTCCTAATGATCCCAAATGTTATAATCAACAGGAATTAATTTTAGCTGCAGATTTCAACTTTGGATTGTTTACATCAATGTTCCTCAACCAGGGTGCCGTGGCATTTTGGTGTGCCACAGACATCAAATTAGGATACCCCATGTTTTCTATGAAGTCAGTCAAAAATGTGAATATTGTCTTTTAAAAGTAGAAATATGGAAATTGTTATGCACAATATGTTTAATTTTTCTTACTATGATTGTGAGACCTAATATCTGTATATTTATGAACTGTACACTTTATTATGCCCTAGAAAAATTACATTATACAAGGTAGGGGTGCCTTGAAAGTTCCAGATTGTGTGTTAGGGGTGCCTCAAGCAAAAAAGGTTGAGAACCACTGGATGAATGAATGAATATGTTTATTTATATAGCGCCACAAGTGTACGCAGCATTTTACAGTTGAAGGGTTTTGACAATACAGAATTACAGGTGCTTTGCAAAGTGAAACATTGGAAGGGAGTTCCCTGCCCGAAAGCTTAAAGTGGTAATGGGAGACATACAGAGTACATAAGGGTCAAGTGCTGAACATAGTGCCAGAGTTCTAGTTAGGATAGGGGATATAAAGTAAATAATTTATAAAGAGCCTAAGTTGTAGGCTCGAAAGAAGGCCTCTACAAAACACCCAGAACAAAATTAAGGTCCATTAAGTTATCCACTGAAGAAAAAACTTGACATCTGGAATAGTAGCAATGCTCCTCTGAAAAAAAAAAAAAAAAAAAAAAAAAAAAAAAAAAAAAAAAAACAGAAAATGCCAAGATCTGAACCTTAAGAGAGCTCTAACGGAGACCCTTGTTGACCCCATCGTGGAGGAAAGACAAAACCAAGGGGAGTTCAAAATCCTGCAAGGACATACCCTTAACCACGCACCACTTATGAAAGATAGCCCACACCCTATGGTATGCCTTAATAGAGATGGGCTTCCTAGCCTGAAACACGGTAGAAACTCATCTATCTCAGGAAGTTGGCTTCAAGAGCCATGCCTTCAAAGCCATTTTCTCCAAATCCTCGGACCACAGGTGACCCTGGAACAACAGATCTGCCCTGGGAGGAAGGCGAAATGGATCCTGAACCAAGAAACTGACCAGGCTCGCAAACCACACCATCTTGGAACAGTAATGATAAATGATAAAAGGAGCTTGCTGCAATGACAGACCAGATGAACACATGTACAAAGGGAAACATAGATGCTCTTCCTGGGACAGCTGGGAGGGAGGTGGGAAGAGAATTACAGTATTGGAAAGTCCTGCGCAGCTGTGCGAAAGTTATACTGTGCCACAGAATGCGGAAGTGCCCGGCTTGAAATGGACATTAAAAATCAAATATATTACAAGGCATGTAAGTAGAGGAAAAAACAAACTAGCATGGATCCAAATATAATTTTAATAGATTAAGCAAATGTGAAAAAGTCTTTTAGAGGTGAAAGTTCCCCTTTAAAGACTAAAGAAGCAATTAACTGGAACAGAGCATATAATAGGTAGCAATGGACTCATCTTTAGAATTTGGCCCTTCACTGAGATCTGTGTCATAATTCAGGGGCTCCAGGTCAGACCCTGAGCATTCTCATGTATGCTCTTTAGCATATTGAATATTTTCTCAAGTTCTGTGCGATGGGTTGGAATCAGCTGCAGATAATAAATACATTACAGGGTCTTATCTCAAAAATTCATATTATAGTCTATAGGGCATTAAATCGGGTGACAAATATATAGTAACTTTCTTTTCAGTGTCCGGTGAGCTTTACAGTCTAAGATACAAATTCTTCATAGGGACTAATGAATCAACACCTAGTGGTTACTTTCATAGATTTAAGAAAAAAACTTTGAGCTGTCATAACTTTTGATTGAGGTATTTCCCGGCATTGGGTGCACCCACTTTTTATTCAGCAGGAAAAGCACTGCAGTGTTTTATTATAAGCCATTATTATACCTTGAATTCATGTGAAGAAAACATTAGAAACCATTCTGACAAAGCTAAAAGGCTGCATGACCATGGCATATACTAACTAATAAACATTATAAAAGCAAATGCATATTTCTCCAATTACAACAGTCCATACTTATAAAAGAAAACTGGGATTACTCTGGATAAAAGCAACTGCACCATAGGGGACAATTAAAATTCTTAAATTCCCATGCACTTGAATAGAGCTGTTTAACCGCTTGAATGTCAGAGAGATCTCCAATGCAATGTTTTGCAATATATTGTAGACCTCTCTAGCATTCAAGAGGTTAAAAGCCCAATTTAATTTAACAGGAATTATGTCTCCCCTGCGGTGTAGTTGGTTTACTACAGAATAACTCCAGTTTGCTTTTATAAATATGGGCCAATGTACCTTACATAAAATAGATAAAAAAAGCCTGCATGCTGTTCTTGGCACAACAGAGCAATACAACAATGTGGTTCAATTCTACAGCAGGCAACTCTCCATCCATTTATAAATCAATGGTTTTCTGTAGACAAAATAATGATATTTAGAGACAGATTGGGAGCTAACTTGTAAACCAAACTCTTGGATACCTTTTATGGACAGTTACTTATAAAGCCAAGTTTTTAAGACCACACAAAGCCTTTCAGTCAGTGCTGTGCATCGTTATCCTCAGGATGATGACAAGTGGCTTGGATACAAAGCTCCCTCATGCTATTAAGTCACCAGGCCTTATGTATAAAAGCAAATTCAGGATCAGGCCAACCACACCACTGCGGCAAATAAAAATCCCTATATGCACAAAAATAAAATGGACCAATCTTGGGCAAATTAACTGCACCAGAGGGAACAAATAAAAATGCACATTACACCAATGTGTCAGGAGACCTCACTAGCACTCAAGGGGTTAAACATCTGTTTAAATCAATGGGGATATTTATTTGTTCCCTATGGTGCAGTTGGATTGCTCCAGATTACCTTTCTTTTTGTTTGTGCACATGGCCCCTAACAACTTGAGGAACAGAGGACTGTGTGATGTTTTACACCCCACTTCCCCATCTTCAAGGGGTCAATAGTGGACCTGTTACCTTAAGGTAAGGTTATATTGTTTTAACCCTTTGAATGCTAGAGAGGTATTCAACACATTGCAGTGCAAGCTGCAGTTATTATTATTATTATTAATATATATATATATATATATATATATATATATATATATATATATATATATATATACATATATAGCGCCAACTTATTCAGCAGCGCTGTACAATAGGGAATAGACATACAGAGGTAATAAATAGTACAAATCGGTGTGGAGAACAGAAGGATCAGAGGACCCTGCTCATGAGAGATTACAGTCTAGAGGAAGGAAGGTTGGACACAGGAGGTGTAAGTGCTATTGGGTGTAAGTGCCTCCTGCCACATGAACTTCCAGTCAGTGGGTGGGAGAGAGAAGTGCAAGTTGGTTTGTCCCACAATTGCTCCAGTTTGCCTTTGTATGTATCTTTATTTCTATAGCGCTTAACAGAAGTTGAAATAATATAATACAAAACGACAGAACTGGGTTAAGAGCATTAAGGTTAAGTACAATCATTACATTATTTGTGAGGGAAAGTACAGCAAGGGAATCATACACTAGGAGAGGGACCCTGCCCCAAGGAGCTTACAATCTAAGCTGAATTCATAATGACAAACAGACAGTGGGATGACCCATTCTGTCATTGATTATCACAGGGGGTGGGGCTAGGTGACTGGCTGAGAATGATAGGACCTGTAGTTCAACAACAGATAGAGGTCTGCAGGTTGACCTCTCTTGTGGTAGCATATATAATTACTTAGAATGTATTAACTTGATGTAGTTTGAGACTAAAAAGTCTAACGTTGGTATAGGATCAGAAAGTAAACTGTCAATGTTAAAAGTGAATCCAGTATTGCAGGACCCTACTTCATGTCTTAATAAGTCTGAACTTTTTTTTGTTTTTTGTTTTAAACAAAGTCTGTTGTGGTACAGTCTAAAAATAGCTTCTGTAGGGTGATTGAGGGGAAGGGGCAGGTGTTCGAAAACGTAACCAATCAGCTGGCAGCTGGCTAGACGCACACAGACATAAACTTTGCTGGTTGTGTTTAGCCTCTACACATTACTATTGTAGGGCCTGTGGAGGCTACACACTCAGCCCTATGAAACTAAACTGTGAGAGACAGCTATGTAGCCCCAGGGGCCTCTTTTTAGACCACAGTTCTGCTCCCTGGATGGCCAACCAGGTCTCGCAATGCAGCCTTGTCGTTACTAGCAGGTCTGACGATAGTTGCTTTTTAAAAGGGAGGCATACTAGTAAACCTTATTGCGTACAGACAGGTTGTTCCTTTTCAGTATGCCTTCCTACTTCAAGTCATATTTCTCACAAAAGATGAGATTTATCAATCTTGACAGAAGAGCATTGAATACACTGCCATATGTAGTGGTCATTCATACAAATATCTATTATTTATGACCAGTGCAAATTGCCTGTAGAGTGTAATATAGACAAGAAAATGCAGCAAAATCAGTGTAAGGAATTATGCATGCATATGTCTTACTTATGCAAGTAAGTATGCAAACTCCATGGGCCTTATTCATCAATCCAAAAAGGTAAACTTCTGGAACAAACCAACTGTACCACAGAAGGAGAAAAAAAAATCCTATAATCTCTATTTATTTAAATGGGCCTTTAAAATCACAATCCATTGGAAACCTTGCTAGCATTTAAGGCAGTGGCTCTCAAAAAGTGTACTATTGCACTTTGGTGTACCATAGGCAACAACTCACGGTGCTCCACCTTTTAAATAAATATTTTGAGGAAAATGTTAAAGAATAGTTTTTAATGTATATTTATGGAAATAATTAGGCAACATACTCATTGTTGTCATGTATGGTTCCCTTCATTAGTCTTGAGAAATTCTCTATAAAATAAGAGGTATGCCCTCAAAATTTCATATTGCGTGTTAGAGGTGCTTCAAAACTGAGAACCACTGGTTTAAGTTAATTTGTATGGGGCGTGTAACCCCTTGAATGAGGAGAACTTCCTCAATGGAGCTGACATCAAGAACAGCACTGAAGACACCCTGGAGGTGAGCTGTTGGATGAGTCCTCCATCAGGTAGACCATATTCTGCAGAGTATCAAAGTGGAGACTGAGGAACACTAGGTCCTGAGTAGGCACCGGGGCAGACTTGTCCATATTTAGAATCCAACAGTGGTGGAGGATGATCTGCGTGCAATCTTGGACCTAGCAGTCCAAGAGCTCCCTGGAAGGTGCCTTGAGGAGAAGGTCATACATGTAAGGTGTTACCTGAATCCCCTTGGTGTGCAGAAAGGCAATCAATGCACCCATTACTCAATTGAACACCTGAGGAGCTGTTGTGAGCCCGAAGGGAAGAGAGCAATAAACTGGAAGTAACCCAGTACGCAGGCAAACCTGAGGTATTGTTGACTTTGCAGATGCACAGGGATGTGCAGATAGGCATCCTAAAGATCCAAGTATCCAAAAATTCCCCCGGACACATCCCTGCGATGTCACAGCTTACCTTGGTTTCAGCGGCCGTTCGTAACACATGGATGATGCAGGAAGATGGCAGTGGTTGGACATATCACAGCATGATGCGTCATCTGCAGACGCAAGGCTTCAGAGTGTAGCAGGCCTCTGTTTTAGGTCATGCTTCCTGTAGTCTTCGCCTACTTACTTCCTTCCTCTGAGCTGCTCCTCCTACCTACTTCCTGAAGAGAGGTTTAAAGGGCAGACTGAGTCCAGACTCAGTTGCCCTTGCGTTGTTGTACAATACAGTTGTGTTTCCCTTGAGCTCTGTGTATGACCTGTCTAGTTTGACCATCCATTCTGGTGCTGACCTGTGGCTCTGTCCAACTACTCTCTTGCCTGATCCCATTGTGTAGTGGACACCCAATCTGGTGCGGACCTGTGGCTCTGGCTGACTACCTGAACTGTGTATGACCCAGCCTGTCTGTCCATCCTTTCTGGTGTTGACCTGTGGCTCTGTTTGACCATTCTCCTTGTGTGTTCCAATTTGGCTTAGACATCCATTCTAGTGCAAACCTGTGGCTCTGGCCGACTACCCACTCTGGTGTTGACCTGGGGCTCTGTCCACTGTGCATCCAGCATACCAACGCTTCAGTGGATAATCTTTCTGTTGCAAACCTGTGGCTCTGGCTGACTACCCGCTCCGTATATGACCTGGCTTGTCTGACTACCCACTCTGGTGTTGACCTGGGGCTCTGTCCACTGCGCATCCAGCATACCAGCGCTTCAATGGATATCCTATCTGGTGCAAACCTGTGGCTCTGGCTGACTACCAACTCCGTGTATGACCCGGCTTGTCTGACTATGCTTTCTGGTGCTGACTAGGGGGCTCTCTCTGTTTCCTCCGTGTGTTGGTCCCCGCTCCACAGACACCCATCCTAGTGCAGACCTGGGGCTCTATCAGACTCCTAGCTTACTGACTGCAGGATGAGTCAGTGCTAGTCCTTTGGGCGTTTCAAATTAACTTGAGGCTCCAGTGGGCTGAGGCCTAGTCTTGGACAGTGTGGTGGATCTATTGGCAGACTGCTATTTCTGATACAGTGCTTGCCTCTGTGATCACCCAATGTGTGTTATCCGTTTACGTGCATTACTGTGATTTTTCAAATAAGAGATTGTTTTACTTTACCGTACTAGCTCCTGGTTTATTCCTGGGAACCGTGACAGTACGCAAGGGCCATTAATAAGGACGGTAATAGTAATTCAACTTTTCAAAGCATCCTGGATAGGATGGAGACACAAGACCAATGTATTGATCAATTGTTTTTTGCCTTACAGACCTCACTGCAGTGCATTGCGCATCACAAACAAATAAACCCACAAACGGTGGCCTCCCCGCCTCCACCCCCAACACCGGTGGTTCCTACGTGTCCTGATGCAGGCACGATCAAAAGGATGTCTGGTTCCCAAAGCGGTATGGGGGAGACCCAGAATCGTGTCAGGGTTCCTCAACCAAATTGGCATATATGTGAAAATGGTGTGCATGCCTTTCCTACTGAGCGCAGTAAGGTCGGCTTTCTTATATCTCTCCTTACAGGCAAAGCATTGGCCTGGGCCAATCCGTTGTGGGAAATGGATAAACCTATTGTGCATAACTTCACAGAGTTTGTTAAGTCATTCAAATGTGTCTGACTTGCCAGGCTGCGTGGTCTTAGCTTCGAAAAACCTTTTGACCAGTCACTAGAGCGCTCGTATTGTGGCGGAGTACATCACCGAGTTTCACACCCAGGCAGCCGAGGTAGGCTGGAATAACAAGGCCCTGGTAGACGCCTTCTTCCAGGGGCTTAGCGATACCATAAAGGATGAAATTGCGGACTGTGATTTGCCTAACATATTGGATGACTTAATTTCATTGTGTATCCTGATAGATACCAGGCTCAGAGAGTGAACCTCACTTAATGAGTGCATGCGGAGAGCTCCGGGCAGACTAGCTCCTCATAATACTGGCCCACCCTATCCTCCCTCACCTCCCATGACTCCTGAGCTGGTCTATGGGGGGGTGATACCCGGATTCCAAACAAGGAGAGGGCCTTCAGGAGGAGGGAAGGACTGTGTCTGTACTGTGGCAAACCAGGACATTTGCAGAGGTTCTGCCCAGTAGGTCTGGAACGCCCGCACCTAAGATCTTACCAGGGACAGATCTTGGGTGGCATTTCGCAGTCCCCAGAAAATTTTTCTTATAAGCCCATATTGTGGGTGTGCATCTTTTGGGAGGACAGGTCGGTATGTGTCCCAGCACTACTTGACACAGGTGCTGCGGGCTGCTTTATTGATGCAGAATTTGCAGTCAGTAAGGAGGTTCAGTTACAGTCCCGTTCTGCTCCACTGGCCGTGGAGGCCATTGATGGTAGACCCCTGCTACCATCTCATATTACTCATGAAACCACTCTGTTAACCCTGAAGGTGGGAGCCCTTCACACTGAAACCCTGAAGTTTCAGGTAATTAACTTCCCACATTACGCTATTGTACTGGGGTTTCCTTGATTACAGAAGCACAACCCTAGGATGGATTGGTACATGTGCGACATTTTGGCCTGGTCTCCACAGTGTTATAAATAAGGTCTCTCCTTTCCTGTGAGACTAACTAATACTACCTCTCCAGCATTACCTGAGGATTATTTACCATTTTTGGAGGTCTTACCACCACACAGGCCATATGATTGTGCGCTGGAACTTATGCCTGGCACATCACCTCCTAGGGGCTGTGTCTATCCCTTGTCGGTGGAGAAGAATACAGTCATGGAGGAGTAGGTGTCTGATGCATTGGCCAGAGGCATCATCCGTAAGTCCTCATCCCCGGCAGGGGCCATATTTTTTTTTGTTTAAAAAAAAAAGGATGGAGAGCTATGTCCATGTATTGATTTGAGGGCTTAATAAAATACTGGTTAAAAACTCATAGCCGATTCCCCTAATTACCGAACTCTTTGACCGTGTCAAAGGATCTAAGTATTTTACAAAACTCGACCTAAGAGTTGCCTATTATTTGGTTCTGACAAAGCAGGGTCACAAGTGGATGACAGCTTTTAATACGCATAATGGTCATTATGAATATTTAGTGATGCCATATGGCCTCTGCAATGCTCCAGCTGTCTTTCAAGAGTTCATAAATAACGTGCTAAGAGAACTCTTACAGAGTTGTGTTGTGGTGTACATGGATGACATCCTGATTGGAGACCCATCATTCAAATGTATCCAAGGTCTTGAGCCTATTAAGCAAAAACAACCTGTACTGTAAACTCAAAAATTGTGAGTTCCACAAACCACAAGTAACATTCCTGGGGTATATTATCTCTGCATCTGGTTTCGCTATGGACCCCCATAAATTGTCCACAGTAGTGTAGAGGCCTCGTCCTGAGGAACTCAAAGCAATTCAGAGATGTCTGGGGTTCGCAAATTATTACCGGAAGTTTATTAAAGATTTCTCCACTATTGTTAAACCACTGACAGACATGACCTGTAAAGGTGCTAAGGTGTGGTCCCAGACAGCCATAATGGCGTTCGTTCAAAACAATGAAGGCAGCCCCGATTCTGGTACATCCAAATCCCTACCTGCCATTTACCCTGGAGGTGGACACTTCCGAGATTGGAGTGGGCGCTTTATTGTCTCAACGCTCAGCTCCTGGTGAAGCCCTACGCCCATGTGGCTATTTCTCAAAAAAATTGTCCAAAGCTGAAATGGTGTACCAAATCGGGGACAGAGAATTGTTGGCCATTATTTTGGCCCTGAAGGAGTGGCGGCATCTCCTAGAAGATACTACTTCTCCGATCCTGATCCTTACAGATGACAAAAATGTTATTTCCCTATCAAAGGCGCAACGCTCGTCTGCTGGGCAAGCCAGGTGGGCTCTATTCCTGTCCCGATTTAATTTCATGGTCTCCTACCTCCCAGGCTCCAAAAATGTGAAGGAGGACACGTTGTCCCACCAGTTCTGCAGCCTCTCCAGAGAGGAGGTTCCACCGACCCCTGATTTTCCGGTTGATTAGATCCTTGCGACCATACGGACTTACAACACTTCTCCACTGGGAGAGGAGATCTTGACTGCCCAGGCTTCGGCAGAGAAGCCGGACGGAAAGTGTTTTGCCCGGCACAATTACATATTAAGCTGTTAGAAATGCATCATGCTTCCAAAATTGAAGGTCAGATTGGTCGGGACCAATTGATCTGGTCATTGTCTAGAGTCTTCTGGTGGCCAAGTCTTAGATCAGATTGTGCGGCTTTTACTGCTGCTTGTACGACCTGTGCACAGAGTAAGACTCCTCTGCATTTGCATTTGGTAGAAGCCCTGGTTACCATACACACAGCGTCAAACAGGGCAGCAGAGCCATAATGCTGAGCCTCAGCAATGTTAGCGAGAAGTCGCAACAGGTCAGAAGTAGGGGCCCCCTGATGGACACCAGAATTGAGCTGTTCAGTCCATACAGCCACAGCCCAATTTATCCATGCAGCAGCAAAGGTAGGGTGAAGGGCAGAGCCCACCATCGCAAAAATAGCTTTGAGAGAAGTCTCAAGCTTCTTATCAGTCCAGTCTTTGAAAGCAGAGGCATCAGCCACTGGGAAGGCAGTGGATTTAGAAAGCCTGGAAACTGGGGCATCCACTTTGGGGGGATGAGCCCACTGAGTCAGGGTTGTTTCAGAAAACAGATAAAGTTTAGCAAACTTCCTAGACACAGACTGTTTCTTGTCTGGAAATTTCCACTCCTCTGACACCAAGTGGTCAAGGGTGGGTGTCATGCCAAGGCAAGAGCTGGCCCTCTGGGTTGTATAAATTGTTTGTTTGTTGACCTGTATTTATTCAAAGTGCACCAGTCCTAGGCCATAAAATTAGCTGAGTAGATAACATCACCAGAAACTGAATGAGTAGATCACCGGAGCAGAACAGTGTCGTAAACTATATTGGACCCTCTGTTCTGATGAAGTTCATCCAGGGGGCAGTCAAATATTATGAAATAGGGAGAACATGTATATAGTGTAAAAAGGTTCAATACAAATATATATTCAGAATGCCCAGGTTTTACCCTTGTGGTGGGTACCAAACATGCCAGGGGGAGGTGTTCCTGCTATGAGTTACAAGAATAGCCACTTTTGCAACCAGTTAGACCCAGCATGTTTGGTGTCCAGATATTCACACAGATATGAGGAATATGATTATTATAACATTACAGAGGTGTGCTGTGGGTTGCATGTTTTGGGAAGCCTTATGATTTTTCAGGTAGAACTCTGCAGTAGCATCCCTGACAGGTCTGATTGAGTAGGCTATAAATGGTCAGGTCAGACCCCTGACCCTCCCAGGTAACCCCCAGGGGGTCTGGCCTCTTAGAAGCAACTGAGGACTCCTATTTAATATGGGTTTTTGGATAAAAACAGGGAATTTCTTTGTAACAACTGAAGGGGGATATACCATCAGACGTTCTTAAAAAGGACTCTTAAAATATCGGTAATTGTATTTAAGGATTTCTTGTGTTCCTCCCATTTTATTTCATGGACTGTTTTGCCAATGTATAATCTTTATTTCTGTATGTCCTTCATTTCTGTACTTTTGTAACCAGCACTGTGAAGCTTTTTCAGATTAAATATTCAATTAATCAGCTCTTGTCTCACTACTGTGAAGGAAGCTCAGTTGGAACACGCTACTGAAGGATTAAGTCTAAATGTTTGATTATTAAGGTGATTTTATACTGTAATTCTGTTGTGTTTGGGGTAACCTAAGATGCCCAGATATAAAGTCTTGGTGGTGGAGGCGAATTCTAGTAGTGGGGTGATAGTGCAGGAGGGATTTCAGGGGGTTAATTTGGAGGCTGCTAGGTATAGTAACAGGTAACCAGGGGTCTGGTATAGTTAACCCTTTCACTCCCACACTCTCCCCACTGTCTCAGCAGGGCATATAGTCTTCGCTTGTGACAGTGGGGTTAGGTGGAAAGCAAGCATGGGGCCTAACAAGCTCCTGAAAAACATCAGAGGGGTCAGAAGACGCCTCCTGCACCAAGGGAATATTCAGGGTGGACAACACAGCCCTGATCAGGCCCTCATCTGAGGGGATGGGGTGCACCTCAAAGGGGTCCCCAAAAAACTGAGATGAAGGAACAGCTGAACAGTCATCATCATCAGAGGAGTCAGACACATCAAGTACACCCGGTGGTTTAGGCAGGGAAGATCTGATAGGGGCTGGGGTCTGACACAAGTGGAAGACCCCCTGTAAGGTGGATGGAAGGAGTTGTAAGGTGGACCAGATGTCCTTGGTAGTAGCCTTAAATTCTTGCATCCATACTGGCTCTAGTGCATGGCTGGAGGTCCCTGCAGGAGATTCAGGGGCAGCAGCGCATGCTGGGCAAATATGACCTGAGAATTCTCTAGGTAACCCTGTATGACATGAGGAGCAATGAGGGACACAGACACCCCAGATTCCTTAGTCTTAAGTCTAGCCCCAGCCTCAAGTGGAATAGACATTCTCACAGAAGTCAACTGGTCAATAAATACACAGATCACCCAAAAACTAATGTTTAAAAGTGATAAAATAGCCCAGAAAATGTTATAATAAACTTATCTGGCAAATAAAGGGTTAAACAGCTGAGGAGAGAGAAAGAGTCCAGGCCCTGCGTAGGATACTCGTTCTCAGAAAGGCACAAAATGGCTGCCACGACAGGAGCCAATCAGAAACAAGCTCGCGAAGCAAGCGCTCATGGGATTTGTAGTTTTTCTGACAAAAGTACCCCAACAGTGCCCGAAGCCCCCCAAGCCCCCCATCACGTTCAGAACGTTGACCAGATGACAGAACAAGGACAGACAAGAAAAATGAGCCGTCTCTGTCCTCGCTGTGATAAGTGGTTGCAGAGGTATGTCCCAACTGTACAGTCCCATTGAAGTGAATGAAGCAATGGCATCTGTGCGGTAAAGCGAGGTCTTAAAGGCGCAGTACACAATTCCAGCAAAAAAAAGAATGAAAGTAAATTTTAAGCTAAAATTATACCAGAACATGTAATTAAAGCATAAAAACACTAAACCCAGTAGGGAAAGTGCTCTCAACCCCCAACAACATGCCAAACCAGCAGTGAAAGGGTTAAAGTACCTCAGAAACCTGCTCCAAACACCCAGACAGACATACAGATAGACCCAATAAGTGCTAGAATATGCAATATGAACTCAAATGATAAAGACCCCTGTGCGGAGAGGTTCCATGGGACATGTGGACCTCAGCACTCAAAGGGTTGCTGACCTTTTTTGCAGGACTTCATTCTTCAGATTACCATATATCAAGAAGAAGCCTTAGTGGGCAACTCCTGAGGAAATAACTTTCAGCCAAGATTTTCCCCCAGGTCCACAAATAAGCACCTGGTAAACTGAGCTATCCACATTTGGGTGATGGGAATTGTCAGTGATGGTAATCCACCTAATGGTGGTATTCCATATCTAGCAAAAAATAATAAAATTCTAAAAACTACACAGAACTTTTCTCTTGCCTTGTTGCTTGCAAAGAGGAACAAAACTTACTGAAGCTAACAGCAAGCTGTACCTAAGGTTAGAGGGTAGGCTCCACCCCTGCACTCACTTCTCAGAATTGTTCCTGCCTACTCAAAGGGGCAGAGCACCTACCCAAAGTTACCAGTAACCTGTATTGGACGACAGAGAAAGTAAAATATCAAGTGGGACAAAGTCCAGTTACAGTGCTTTTATCTATGGAACAAAAAAAAACTAATCAATGCACTCCACATCCCTCTGGTCTTTATAGGGCTAAAAGAGATGTGGGCGTGCGTGTGTGTGTGAACTTGGCATGGTGTACATACACATATATGAAAAGATAGGACTAACTGACTCTAGCCTCTCATATATGGAAAAAGGTAAAAGTGGGGCATATCTGGGGCATCAAACATATCAAACAAGAATCCAACTGCTTTAACGGAGCCTTTAACTTTCAAGCTAGAGTGGGGTCCAGTACATTGTTCTTTATCATCCAACATTTAGTGCCAGAGCATTGTTCAAAGCATGGCTTTAAAGAAAAGGGAAGGGACCCTTCTGTGCTATTCTTATTGACAGCAGCCATGAGTTAGGAAACTGGTCTGATTGTAAGAAGTAGCCTGATATTGCAGAGCTGATGGGCCCCTTGGAAGACAGGCCCCATGACAACTGCACGCTCTTTTCATAGGACCATTACATGGTAGAATAACTACAAAGGAAAGGAGAAGAAATTCTTCGGCAAACCATAGGAAAGAAAGAAAAATCCCCTAAAGACCCACTGATTTAAATGGGTCTTATAACTCCTTGAATGGCATTCAAGCAGGTAAAAGACTCATTTAAAAAGCATTTTTTAAGTCTCCACTGCGCTGCAGTTGGTTTACCCCAGAACCGCTTTATGTGTTTTTCGTGTGCATTGCTCTAAGAATGTTCTTCTTCATGGAGAGGTTCTCTCTCACTTGGGAATTTACACAGAAAGCAAAAGATGAACAATACTAGAGAAAACCAAATGCACAACAGGGGAAAAATAAAAAATGGAAATTTCCTACCACCATGGATTTTAACCCTTGAAATGCTAGAGAGGTCTCCAACATATTAACCCCTTAAGGACCAGGGACCTACTCGGACCGTCACGCTTGTCCGGCACTTAAGGACCAGTGACTGTCCTGGTACGTCACGTACTTTTACTCACTGCGCTCCTGTAGGTGAGTAATACCGGGGACTGAAGTTGATCTCTCCAAGAGCAGAGCGATCTCTTTAGTCCCTCGTTCGGTGTGCCGGCACATGTGATACGTCACGTGGGGCGGCACGTCGAACTTCCCTATCTGGTCCTTAAAGGACCACACACCCCGGGACCGCTGGTCCTTAAGGGGTTAAAAACCAATGTGTTGAAGACAACTCTAGCATCTAAAGTGTTAAAGGTCCCATTTGAATAAAGTGTTTGTTTTTTGTTTTTTTAATATTTGTTCCCTATGGTGCTTCTGGTTTGCTGAAGGACTGTTTATCCTTTGCTTTCTGCATAAGGACCCTAGATTTAAAAAAAAGCTCAATAAAATATCTTAGGATTTGGTGAAATTTCAGTCCTTAGGACAGGGTGGACAACCCGAGTCCCAGCTGTTGAGGACTACTATTCTTATCATACTTGGCCAGCCTATGGTAACTGTAGCTCTGAACACCGGGATAGCCTCCGGCTGCCCAACCCTATGCTATTCCGCATTCCAGAGACTGGTGGCCAAGATGATCTGAAATCCCTGCAGTGTGTCTGAGGTCAGACGCATAATAAAGATACACAATCCAAAATTTAAATCATAAATTAATTCAATAAAATCATAAAGGAGAACACCATAAGTCCCTTCAGCACAATCCAAGCTATAATCAGTTCAGGCTCAGAAACCCTGCTGTGTGCACTTCTAGAAAAGGCCTGTGCATCAGGAACATCTGCCTCTTTCAGGATTTAATCACAGATTGTTTTATCCAAGGCCAGGTTAGTACCTCAGCTCATATGGCTGTTATAAAAATCTCATGATTTACTCAGAATACTCACAAATAACACTAAATAGAATTCAATTGTTTCTATGTAGAACTACATATTTAAAACTTTATTTAGTAGAGTAACTCTGGCTGGTAAAGGTACATCCTAGATACAGTTAGATGTTATTTCCCTTGCTCTTTCAAAAACATCTCAAAATGTCACGCTCAACGTTATGTTTCATACATTCCAGGAAAATTACTGCTTGGAATCTTTGCACAAACTTTGATAATGTCAAGTATTGCTCAGAGCTTTATTTTTCTTGATCAGTGATAGCTGTTTTGGATCGTGTTTGAAGACATTTTTCATATGTATCACTTTGTGGCTGCACATCCTGAAAAGACTAATGACACAAAATGTTCCTTGTTTATAGCCTAGAGTCAAATGAAGAGCTGTGAAAAATAACTCAAGCAAAACTTCTGTTTTAAGTGTTGAGGAGCAAAAACCATAACTTATTCTCAATTCCTTTTGCTTGCTAGAAATCTTGATTGACCACTTTAACATGTTCTGCTCTAGATTCATCTTCTAGTTTTAACCCTTTGAGTGCCAGAGGGGTATGCAATGCATTGTTCTGCAGTGCACTGCGTACCACTCTGGCACTCAAAGGGTTAAAGCCCATGTACACGGGCCAACAGTGTGCAAAGAGGACTCCAGTCTGAATGTCTGTTCTGTATCAGCCGTGGAGCGTTCGGGCAGTCAGTACTTCGCATGACGGCTTCTGACAAACATACTTAGTGAACTATAATACAGGATAGAAACATCTCTGTTCAGTTCCCCAGGAAAATGTAACTCTGACTGGGTGTGAGTGTACAAATGGGAATTTTGTGAAATTAAGTTGGTTTCGGTAAATGTGGATAGCTGAGAAAAGGAGAGACAAAAGGAGTAGTAGATGCTGAAGGGTGAAAAGCAGGCAGAGACCAAGTACTAAACAGTAAGCATGCATCTGGCTGAAGTTTAACCCTTTAAGGATCAGAGGGGTGTGCAAAACCTTGTTTTATAAAGTGTTGCACATCACTCTGGTGCTTAAATGGTTAACTCTTTGGCTGGTAGAGATTTGTTTTTAAGAGCTTTGACATTGAAGGGTTTAACCCTTAGAGTTCCAAGGTGTGGCTGGACCTGCTGTACCAAGCTCGTACCAGATACGTGGTTGCACACTCCCCACACCTGCAGGGTTCATATAATATCAAGTATTTTACCAGGAAGGCTACAGTGAAATTGTCTCGAGTTTTCAAGTACGTTCTGGGGGTATAGATATTATTACCCAATTTAATGGTACTCAATTTTTCTTCCAATTCTCCTCCTCCTTGATCCAGCATTCCCCAAAAATCTCGATAGAGTGGGAGGAGCAGTAAGACCCGCCAATATAAACCATGATGCAAAGGGTTACCTAGGGAAGCATACCTAAACAGATGGGATAGCATAAATGCTAAAAGTGTGTCTAGCTTCCAAGGTCTAAGAAATGGCCCCAGCTCCTGGAACTGATAGGGTTAAACTGTTTCAAGCTGTAGCCTCTGCAGTGTAGATACAATTAAACATACAGCTGCCATGTGAGAAGGCTCCTAGACTTACAAAGCACTGCAGCTAGCAACTTTTCAAACTAAAGGATTTATTTGGTTTATACATTGTCACAATAAACAAGTTAAGAATCAGAAACTGCATGGAAACTGACAGGACATAGAGCTGCAGAGACAGATTGTAATTATCGCAGGCTCAAAATGCCTGGTCTAAACATACACCAAAATAGAAAATCTGGATTTGCGATCTAATGCAGGGAGGATTATATAATGCACACAATGTCATATAGAGCTCTAAAATGTCTATTTAAGGTGAGGCTCTTGTGAATATGGGATTCAACATTTTTATAAGGGTTTCAACGCCAATGTAATCTTTTCTATATAAAGTACCTTAAAGGCTAACCATGTTAAGCCTATGCCAAGCAATACATTAACAACAGCTGTTTCAGTTATTAAATACAACTCGATGCAAAAATTAACTACAGTGCACATCCGTACACAGTTAGTACATATAAATGAACTAGAATGCAGATGATACATATAAATTAACTATAATACAGGCCTCAAAATTTCCACTTGCCACTAGCGAATGGCGATTGAAAATTTAGCCCTGGCGAGTAGAAATTCAGCCCTGGTGGGTATGTTATGGCTTGCAGCGGCGAGTAACTTTTCAGGTCTGGCTAGTAGCAAAGGACTTAAAATTGTAAGCCCTGTATAATACATATACATACAGTTGATACACTTACTATAATGCACACTGTTTATTCAGTGCATATGAATTAACTATAATTCATACACACTCTTGTATTATGTATTATTATATTAGAATATGGTATTGTAGGAATTCTGCAGTCTAATATAAAGGAAATGACCTATGCAGATCATCTCTTTTAGGGTAAGGTTACATACACAATCAGTTTGGTTATGGGAACAAAGTCATCACAGCTTGTCGGATAGAATAAGGGAAAAAAAAAAAAACTGAACCAACAGCACCCCCCAGTGGACAACATAAAGCACCCAACATTAGGGATGTAAATGTTTGTAAACTTCACAATAGACGTGAAAAATTGTATAGTGACTCAAATAAATTGGGGAAAGAAGCTCACTCATGGGCTGCACTCATCAGCACAAACAAAAATGCTCATAAATCAGAAGTGGAAAGAACAACCCACAAATGCTCCTTACAATGCTAGAGATCCAAGGGGAAAAAATCATCATACTTAAAAACAGCAACATGCAGCTCTGGAGCAAATCTGCTGCAATTGAGACAAAAACAATCCTTAGATCCCTATTCATTTAAATGGGGATTCTAACCCTTCGAGTGCAAGAGGGGGACCAAACACATTGCAAATCAATGTACGGAGTGTTGAAAGTCCTGTTTACATAATTGGGAATTTTCCTCTTTCCTATGGTGCAGATAGTTTGCTCCAGAAATGCACCTCCTTAGCTTATTAAATATACCCATATGGCTGGAGTCCGAGACAGTATCATTTGCTATTTCACCATCATCAGATATCGTGTCATGCTTTCTTTCAGTATCTCATTTGTTATTATACTAGGCTCTTTACCTTTCTAGCTACTGCTCACATGTTAGTACAAAGTATTAAAACTAGTATCACAGTTGTTTTTACATTCCTTTTGTTTCTGTTTTGTAGCTATATTACAGTTTTAATCAAACTCTGTATTATAAGGGGTATTTGTTTCCTCAACTGTTGACAACTGAGCTGATGGCTGTTGTCATATGAGAAGAATTACATGGATGGCAGTCGCCAATGACAGCTGTTCTTAGTCACAACATGATGGAAATCCCCACAACTAGCGATACTTATGGACAGTTTCAGAATGAAGTACCTCTAAGGCCAGTCTCTTAGGGGAAAGCCTGGAAAGCTGGCCAATCAAATTCAACTAACGTCATCAGAGCATTCACCCCACTAGCTGTACAAACGCAATGATCCATATGCAGAAAGTAAGAGGTGCAATTCAGGTGCAAACTAACTACAGCCCTCTCTCTAACATTCACAGGGATAGAAGAGTCCTATTTAAGTAAATGAGAATTTGTGAAAACATTTATTCCTTATGGTGCAAAAAACAAAGAATACTACACTATTATTTTCCTTTACAGGGATAGTCATATTTCAAAATAAAAGCAACTCTAATTAATCTACAAATTATTTGGGTCATGGAAAGTGTTATTTCAATAATGTTGGAGTTGTAGTTCAAGAGTAATTGAATGATAAAGCATCCCCCTCCCGCCCCTTTTACTGATATAACACTGCTCACCTCAGAACAGAAAAGTGGTATCCAGGTGGATCGATGAGGGACAATCTTCAATTAGCATAAGTGAAAAACCTGAAAAAACCTGTCAAGTGGGGGAGGGCAGAGTTTTCATTGTTCTCACAGTAAGAAGATTGACCCTTGTTGTGATCTGTCCACATCTGAGAAGAGGTGGCTTACACTAGGTAAAAGGGGCGGGAGGAGGATACTATCATTCAATTATTCTTGAACTACAATTCTGACAGTATTGAAATAACATGGCCCAAATACTATGAGGATTAACTGGAGCTGATTTTATTTTGAAACATTACTATGCCTTTTATTGCATGAAACCCAAACAAAATTGCATCATTACCAGCATTCATGCTAAAGACTAACATAACTCCTACACAGAAGCACAGAAGAAACAGGCTTTCAAAATATTTAAAGTGATAGTAATGTTTCACAAAAACAGCAGCTCCAATTAATCTTCATAGTATTTTAGCGATAGAGAGCGTTATTTCATTACTGTGACAGTTGTAGTTCAAGAGTAACTGAATGATCTGGAACTACCACTAATCAACTTAAAAGCTATCTTGTCAATTAACATACAGCAGCAATCCAGGAGATATCCACCTTTTCAGGAAGCATCATTTTAGAAGAACAAAAGGATTAGTAGGACATACCTTGTAACTAAAGGGTGGAAACGCAAGGAGAAATGTATAAAAATAATACTGAAAGGGTGATAGATGCATGGAATTTCCTCCCTGCAGGTGTGGTCAAGGCTAAAACATTAAAAGAATTCAACCCTTTGAGTTGCAACCCTTTGCAATGCATTGCGTAACCCCCCAGGGTTAGGAACTCTTGGGAAAGACGTAAGGCTGTTCTAAGAATAAAATAAGTCTGAGCTAACTTTATAGGTAAATGGGCAGACTAGATGGGGCAGTTCATTTTTAAATTATATTCTATATTTCTATGCTTAGATTAACTGTCACAAAGCTATTAGCAAGTCATTGTAAAAAAACTGAGGTTCCAACAGCAAAAGATGCCAAACACTTGGTAAGTAAAACTTCTCTGAACACATTGTAGTGTTGTTAGCACCACATCAGGCTAGGTGCTCCCAGTATGTCAGCAAATACGCATCATGTGAACCTACACAGTAAGCTAAAGAGGTGCAATTCTGGGCTAACCAACTACACTATAGGGGACAAATGAAAATTTCTCAAATTCACATTATTTTTAAATGGTCATTTCACCTCCTGAATGCTACAGAGATCTACAACACATTGCAAAATAATGCTTTGGAGACCTCCCTAGAATTCTGAAACAAAATATAAATCAATGGTATTTTTAATTTGTCAGAACTGCACCTCTTTAGCATAATGAATAAGACCTCAGACCCTAACTGTAGTCTACAAGGTCACATAATTATGGGATGATATTCTTCTGATCAAAGTGGTTATTTTGTAAACTATCCAACTACTCCCAAGTGTTTGGTACCTCAAAATCCTTATTCACGATATAGATACTGTTTATTTTTCCCTATGCCCACCACCCCTTCCCATCCCAATATTTCTAAACTTTGAATCATGATGGAATCCTTCAGTATGAGATAAATTCCAGTGGAACCTTAACAGAGTCATTAACCCCTTGGCTGTTAGAGAGGTCCAAAATTCACAGATAGACTAGGTAATTATTGGTTTTCGTTTTTCTTAGGTGAGCTAGATTGTAGTTCTTATCACATTTCTCTTCTAACTGAAAACAACTGCATTAGTGCGCAGTGCTAGCTGGTAGCTGCAAAGGTCAAGAAGATACTGGTATGTATTAAAAGGAGTACTGACTCACAGGAGGAAGATATTATTCTGCCTCTTTACAGGTCCATGGTAAGACCCCACCTTAAATACGCAGTTCAGTCCTGGGCACCTTTTCTGAAAAAGGACATTATGGAACTGGAGAAAGTGCAGAGAAGGGATACAAATCTAATAAGGGAAATGGAAAATTTTAGTCATGAAGAAAGGCTAGAAAAGTTAAATATGTACACACTAGAGAAACGGCGTCTTAGAGGGGATATGATAACATTATATAAATAAGTTCAGGGCCCATACCGAGGGCTCTCCAAAGACGTGTTCATTAACAGAACAGTACAAGGGGTCACCCGCTTAGACTTGAGGAAAGTAGATTTCTTCTACAACAGTGGAAGGGATTCTTTACAATAAGGAAAGTAAAGGTATAGAATTCACTGCCTGAGGAGGTGGTGCTATCAAATACATTAGATGCCTTTAAAAAGGGCCTGGATACTTTTTTAAAAGAGCAGAACATAGAAGGCTGTGTATGTTAGTATTGGGATTAATATTTATTTACTTCAGTTGATCCAAGGAGAAATTGGATTGGCATTTTGAAACTAGAAGGAATTTTTTCCACCCATTCAAAGCAGAATTTGAAATTGCTGTAATGGAGGGGGGTGAGGTTTGACTTCTTTTGGATCAACTACAGTAAACAGGAATAGGAAAAGGGTTGAACTTGATGAACGCAAGTCTTTTTTCAAAATAAACTACTATGTAACTATTTCAATCTTCCACCTGTCCACTGGTATCCACAGAACCCCAGATACACTGACAATGATGACCACCACTGGTAGTCCCAGAGCCACTACAACATTGTCATACTATCTAGCCTTATTCCAATGACCAGTTAGTCACAGAACCACACACAAAACAGAGTCTGTCAAGGAACACAGTTCGGGAACCATTGCCTTATCCTTCAGGGTAGAAATAACTTTAAATGGTTTTAAATGCAGCTAACTTTACACTGTTATTGTGTGTTATCAAGTGTAATAAGTACCCCCCGACTTATTTTATCTTGTTGCACTTCAATTTTTAATCTTTTTTTCTTCTTTTTTTGCACATATTACAAAGCACTTAAAACCAAAAGAGGATTAAGTTCCACAGTGAATCATTTTTATGTTAATACTCAGCATACGAACATAATAAATACACTTTGAAAATGGGCAAGTATCTATTACAAACATGAAAAATTATTAATACTGTGATTGTCTGCATATGCACTTTTAAAATGGAGAAGTGAGTGGGAATCAAAAAGCTAGTGGCAAACACACTTTTGTGGCTTGGAAGAAAGAGAAAGACATAATTATAAAAGTAAATAGCTACTCATCTCTAAGTGAATCCAGGCTTACTCTGTCTCATTGCACCTCATGCAAGATTCAGCTCTGACACGTGACTGTCCTTTTCTGAACCTTCGCATTTAGATTTTAAACAAATGCTATTTGGGTAAGTAAAAGTAGCTGTGTGGTCCAGTTATTCATCTGTCAGTTCCAGACAACTTGAGCCAGTCTAATATTTACAATCCGATATTCAGCTTTATAAACTAATATGAGGTCATTGAATAATGACCACTATATACCAGGAAGGGTGTTAGTGCACTGCTTGAACAAGGGTTCATAGAATTTTAAAATTACAGACAGATCAGGTTCTGGATGGCTCAGTAAGAATGTTCCTGATTTCATGGATCACTGAGTAATTTTCTTCCCTAAGAAAATCCAATGGAAAAACAATTTTTCTTTTTCGCTTTCTTTGTAAACTACAGAAACAGGCAATGAAGGTCAGCACGACCTGTCCTGTAGAAACATGGAATGATATAAAACATAGCCTAGTTTATTAACAACTTAACATCTTGTATGGATATTTAGTGTGAGCTGTACTGGCATAATGCAGTACAATAAGAAAGATATGTCTATCACCGCAACGACGCATTGAGGGTGCCTTCAATAAACAGGCCTTGATGACTTCTGTCACCTCTACCTGTGTGTGTTAGGAGGGATCAAGCCCTGAATCTCCTTCCACCCAGGGCCGTCCCACCATCCAACAGTACATTATTCCATCGCTGCTGTAGGGGCATATGTTGCTGACCCCTGATCTAATTTTATCACTTATTTCGAAGAAAAAAAATTAACTACTTCAATTTTAACCCATTAATTTACACATAAGTATCCTTAAATACTCTATGAACCAGAGGGGTGTGCAGTGCGTTGCATACTCCCTCTGCTGCTTAAAGGGTACAACTCAATCAACTGAAATAGAATAATCTCAAAATCTGGCATTGACACAAAAAGGACAAACTATCCCTTCATGTGTGAAATAAGGAACAAGCAAGTGTGTCCCATTTCCTGTTTTGTATATTTATCAACTAGCTTACGGGTCTTGCTAGATATGATTCCACATATTTTCTGTTAGACTATGGCTGCTATTTAGTACTAGCAAAGGGAGCTTGATGTTGCCTGTGTGTGTATATAATATATTTAGATAGATAGATAGATAGATAGATAGATAGATAGATAGATAGATAGATAGATCTAGATATTGCATTATTATTTTTTGTGATTTGTGTATATCAGCATGAATGTTAAAATATTTTATATACATTACACATATATATATATATATATATATATATATATATATATATATATATATACATTGCTTAGTCATATTTTGTAATATATAATGATGTTTTTTTTTTTTTTATATTGGCAAGGTACACTGAAGTTGTTTGTAATTGTTAACTGACATGGCACGATTGTATTAGGAGAGATGTTTATTGCCGGAAAAAGCTCTGAATGCTTGGCTTTTAAACTGACTTTTGCATTGGGGGTTGGTAGTATTGTTAATTTCCGATGCATATGTGGTGACAGGCCACGACATGGAAGGAGGTTGCCACATGATTGCAGTGGGCGAGGTAGTTCGTGCTAGCGCTCATAACAAAATATGCAGTTTCAGTCTGACTGAGATTGTGTTTGGATGTAGCAGTGTGACACAGAACTTACTATAAAGGGCCAGCATGCACATCGTTCACCTAACAGAGGCATGGAATTGATGATGTGAAATGTGAGATGGTGAAATGTCTCAGTTGGTTAAGGCACCAGCTATAGAATCAGTTCATACCACAAGGTCACAGGTTCTAGCCCCAGCATGGTCGACTCAGCCTTTCACCCTTCTAAGGTAGATAAAATGAGTACCATTAAATTGGGTAATAATATCCATGCCCCAGGACACACTTGAAAATGAGAGACAATCTCAATGTATCCTTCCTGATATTATTAGGTGTATGTCCTTGTGATAAGGACAAATGACTTGTGCTCACTTGATATCTGTTGTGCTTCCTGAGAGATCTAAGAAAATAAGGTCCTCCGCTCCCTCCCCTTTCTGCCTGACGAGCTGTAAAGAATCTGGTTGGGTGACCAGACGCGGCTTTTCAGGAGTGCTGACATCAAGATATCTAACTATAAATACTTAATCGGAATGGTCTACAACGTTTGCTTGCAAACCAGGCACACGTTGTAGACCATTCAGATGAAGTATTTATAGTCAGATATTTCAATGTTCGCGCTCCTGAAGAGCTGCAGTCTGATCCCAGAAGCAGGATCTCATGCCGTCAGCTATACAGCTGATGTAGGAGAAGGGAGAGAGAGCGGAGGACTTTATTTTCTTATATCTCTCAAACCATAAAGGTTTGAGAGATAGGAGTAAGGGCATTAAGTATTTTGTTATTGAGTCTACAATCTTGTGTATAATTTTTTTCCGACATTACAATCCCTTTAAGGAAAGCCAGGCACACTTTGTAGACCGTTCTTATGAAGAATTTCTTTGTAGATAACATTACTTCGGCTCTGCTGAAGAGCTGTCCAGTCCCCGGACTAGAATATCAATGTGTCAGCTAGAGCACTGATGTCTGTCAAAGGGGAGGGAGAGGGAAACTAGCAAAGTTTGAGAGATGGGACTTGCATCTTTTCATTTATTTTTTTTTAACATGCACAATTTTAAACTTCCCTTTAAAAGGTTAGTAATACTTCACTATTACTATCCCCCATGTTGTAGCCCTTAAAATTCTGAATTCAACTATATCAGCGGCATCTCTCAAACCTTTATGGTTTGAGAGATATCCGCTTTCAAAGTTCCCTCTTTTTGGCTTTTCCCCTGACATCAGCGTTCTAGCTGAGAGCAGGGGAATCCGGTCCGTGAGCAAGTGGCGGCTCTGCAGCAGTCCTGAGATTGCGTTACAGAAACAGAAATCCTTCACTAAAATGGTCTTCTATGTGTGCTTGGTTTGCAAGCACATGTAGAAGACCATTTTAGTGAAGAATTTCTGTTTCTATAATGAGATCTCAGCACTGCTGCAGAGCAGCCGCCGGTCCCGGAACCGGATTCCCCTGCTGTCAGATAGAATGCTGATGTCAGGGGAGAGAGAACTTTGAAAGCGGATATCTCTCGAACCATAAAGGTTTGAGAGATGCCGCTGATATCGTTATATTCAGAATTTTAAGGGCTACAACATGGGGGACAGTAATAATGAAGTATTACTATCCCTTTAATGAGAATATATAAGATTACCATGTAAAGTGGGCAAAGTTTGAGGTCCTGCATTTATGGACATGTAATCTCTTGAACCAAGTGGCAAGGGAAAAATTAATATAGCCTTCATTGGGATTTTCCAGCCATAGTAAGGCTAGTGGGGGTTATTATTAGGAGTTAGCTCTCCTTAAAACCAGAGGTGCCCGTTTCTAATTTAAACCCTTGTATTGAGATACTTCGGACATCCAAAGGAATAAAAATAATAACTGTGATATTACTAGAAGAATCATTTAACCCCTTGAGTACCAGAAGAAAGCACAATGCATTGCTTTGCAGTGTGTTGCACTCACCCCTGACTCTCAGAGGGTTAGAAGTATGAAGTACCACAGTAACGGAAACCAGTGCAAACAGCTGACAATAGGCAGCTTAAAATATCAAATTTTTTTCATTACAGAGACCCTGCACATAGGAGGCTGCATCCTTCTACGTCAGGGATGGGCAAACTGAGGCTCTCCAGCTGTTGATAAGTACAATTCCCATCATCTCCAGTCAGCAATGGGAACTGC
Source organism: Rhinophrynus dorsalis (assembly GCA_037306005.1). Lineage (NCBI taxonomy): Eukaryota > Metazoa > Chordata > Amphibia > Anura > Rhinophrynidae > Rhinophrynus > Rhinophrynus dorsalis. The sequence goes on from CM074721.1 coordinate 404,142,609, forward strand.
AGTGTTCAACACCTGAAGAGCCTCTGGTTGACCATTCTTGTTAAACAGTTTAATTCTGTAGCCAGCATGACAGTGAGATACTACAGGTGGCCCAGCACTGGTATCCAGATGTGTAAGCACACAGAAGGAAGAATACGTGCTGTTCAGTGAAACCATCAAGATCTAATTACAAATAATAAAAATAATAAAGATGTGGGGGGAGGGAGGGGTGCTTTCTGTAAGATCTATAATTGCACTTTTGACCATTAAAAATGATTTTGCCATTGTGGCCCCCAGCAATAACAGTGGAATAACTTGCAATGTGATATGGAAGAGGTTCAATAGTAAATGGCAGGCATGATGATATAAAGTTTAATTATAGAATACTAGTTGAAGAGCCCGGGTACACGGGCCACAGCGCCATCCAGCAATGGTCTCGGGGCAATTATGCGCACTACAGACTGCCTGTGCCGCGGCTGATAGCGGAGCAAGCCTCTGAATTCAGAACATATTCCTCTCTGTGCACTGGTGCGCAGAGAGGACTATGGTCTAAATTCCGAACCGTGCTCCATTATCAGCTGCGGCACGGGCAGTCTGTATTGCATGATTGCATCGCTCACAACCATCTCTACTGCGCATGACAGCTTCTGACAAACACACATTTAGCAAATTATTATATAGGATTTGAGAAAAAGGCAGCCAAGTTATACAAGCAACACAGTGATTCTCAATGATACTCCTCAGTACGTGCCCACAGGTCAGGTTTTCAGGATATCCCTGCTTGATTACAGCTGGGTAATCAGGGGTTGTGCCATTCTAATTCAGCTACTTGTGTTTTAAAGTAATAGTCAACCTCCTTTCTCCTTTATATATTTTGTAAGTGCATTCTAAGTGTATTAAAATTGCCTGTGAAAGCAGGCATAGTGATATTGTTGAACTAGCCCAGCTTTAACAGTCCTCGACAGAAAACTCCATGGAAACAAATTCAGTGAGCTCCCTGGAAGAGACATACACATTTAAAAATAGTTAAGAATGAATATTACATATTATGCATTTGCAGAAAATGTATAGTCAAAAAGGAGGCCGACTGTCACTTTAACCTCTCTGGTCCTCAAGAGGTTAACCCTTTGAGTGCCAGAGGGGTACGGAACGTATTGCTCTGCAGCGTGTTATGTACCCCTCTGGCATTCAAAGGGTTAACATGAATATCCATAAAATCTGACCTTTTGGAGTGCCCTCAGGACACAGACCTAGATTGTTTTGTGCAGGGCAGAAATAAATGTTTTAAGAAGCCTATAGAAAGGATTTTTTGGAAAATAATAAATCAATTTTCTTAATTCAAAAAATAAATATATCTTGCCCTTTCATGAATTATTATTGTAACTCCTTGGAGGATGTAGACATCTCAGACCTACTGTAAAGCAACATGCTGGAGGTCAATCTAGCCTCTAAGGGATTAAAAACCAGGGAGCAGCCAAAAAAATCCACTTAACCTTTATGGACCAGAGAGATGGGCAAAGCATTGCTTACCAATGTGTTGTCCACTCTGGTCCTTGAAGGGTTAAAGTAGGAAAAGTTAATCTTTGAACCAAATGATGAAAAAAAAAAAATCATCACGTAAACACTCACCATTGGCAGTCCGCAACACGTATGTTATAAATGGACTCATCTATTTCACTTTGGCATGGAGCTTTGTTTTTACATTTTGAGAAGGATTTAAGTCCATATGGTCTCCAGATATTTACTCTCACTGCTCTCAGGAAACTCGCAACGCTAACAGTTCATTTTCTAGATCAGTTAAATAATTAGCTGGCTTTACCCAACTAATTACATTCAGACGTACTGAAATACCAGATTATCAGGGTAAAAAGGAATGGGACAAGCATTGATCAGATACAGTCTATGTGTCATGGTGATTCAAGTGCATCACTTCAGCGAGATTAAGCCCTTGACTGGTAGAGGGGTCTCCAAAACACGGCCTTGCATCGTATGTATATATATATATATATTTATATTGAGCCACACAGGGTACACGGCACCTTACAATAGCGGGTGGACCTCTCTACCATTAAAGAGGTTAAACCATATAACTAAAGAACATCTACATGTCAATGTGTACAAAAACAAAGAGTGTGACGAGGCAGAACAAAATTAAGCGCTTTGTTCAAGGAATGGTAATCTCTCAAGTACTGCTCAAGTCAGGTTATTCACTCCCATGTCAAAGTGTTACCATTCTAACAATGAACAATAAGAACAGTTTGTAGAAATTAGGATGGTACCTCACGAAGCTCTGAAATCTCGAATACAGGAGGCCTACATAAAGGTCTAGCAAAAGGAAATAGTGCATAAAATTAATAGGGCCAGTAACACCCTGCGATAACTTAACAGCTACTTGCAGTAGTGCTCCAATTGATAAGGAGTGCTGCTTTCACCCCTCCTTGCACGGTTAACACTAAGTATCCTTTCCACTTGTTACAAGGAACACCCGTACATAAAAAGGACCAGATCTAGATTTCAGGCTCCATTAGACAAAACACCCAAGGCTTTACCTCTAGCCCCATCTAATGCCTAAAACAGAAAACACCCCAACCTAACATACAAACACAAAGAACATTTCTCAACTCCTCAGCTTAGTTTGCTTCAGAATCTATTTTATGCATAAGGACAAGGTCCACTGTTTTCACATCCATGTTGGCTCTAACACCCAACAACCTAAAAGTTAGGACCTAGAAGTGTAATATTAGCAGTCCAATCTCCTGATATTTTTTCAACTGTGTGCCAAGTTATGTTATGTATGATCCTTCTTTATACGTTCCTGAACTCTGAAATGAAACGATTAGAGCAGGAAGTGACATCAGACAGAAAAGTGGCGTCGATTTGGTGACAAGAACTGTACAACTTGTAATAAATAAACACTCACAATGATCTATACCACTTGAAGAGTAGAGCTTTTCAATGTATGGTGAAGCAATGCATTGGAGACATCTCTAGCATCCAAAGTTTAGATTTATATATGTTGTTCTATTTTGTCCTAGTACTGCTCACTTTCTATCTTTATACACATGTCCAATACAACAAGGGGCCTACAACATATCGCTGGCCCTGTTGGCATTACTGCACTTCAAATACAAATGCCTCAACACAGTTCAAAAGAACCTCACATATGATGTGGTGAAGAGACTCCTAAAATGAAATAAATACATATATATTAATACAAAAAATCTGGTCTTAGTTTAAAAAGAAATCCAGTTTCCCAGGCTTTTTCCGCCAAACATAATTCAATGTTTTCCTGATTTCCAAAGGTTTCTTTTGCAACGTGCTATACAAGTCCAAGCATTATTTTTTAACTGGGTACGGAAAGCTTCAAACACACTTTTATTTGAAGCTTACAGTTTCTGGAAAATAGAGTAAAATGCCTTCATGACCTTGAAAACCAACCAAAAAAAAAATAAAAAAACACTGAATAAAAAAAAAAGGCAGGTGTTATAAGCAATGAATCTCTCCTGAGAAGCAATTGTGAACTGCGAAGAGGGAGAGAAAGAGAAACAAATCTGGCAATCCTGCTACTACTGTATAAATGCCAATATTATTTGATAAACAAGGAATGCCATATGTGAGCAGCTTTTATACAATCTAATGAGCTTAATCAGAGATGTCCATCCTGGGGTTAAATTTGTATTTCTGGCTAACTTTACACACTGCAATGCGCATGTGAGTACGAGAAGAGCTTAGATCAGGAACTTTCAATCTTCCTACCTCCACCTGTTGGGGACTACAGCTCCCAAAATCCGCAATTACCAAGTGGCTTTTTTGAAGATGTTTTGAGTTGTAGTCAACAGTAGTTGGATGCCCAAAGACAGACTGACTCTGGCTTAAAGATTATCTGATCAACAAGCCAAGCAGAGGGCAGCAGGAAGATTGTTTAGTGGCCAACAGAAATCATAGTTACATCATGAGGCAGTGTTGTGGTTTTTACAAATATGCATGTGCATGACCATGGGTGTTATATTCAATTCATATTCAGAAAAAAAAAGGTATAATGAAGGTATACTGACACTATTTTCTTTTCATAACACCGCCCAAAGGAGCTTATTCATTGAGGGTAGCCAACCATATTCCTTAGAGTTTCCAAGTAGTGCATTTTTTATAGGACATCCCTGCTTGAGTAAAAGTGAATTAATATGACTGAACTAACTAACTGATCCACCTATGCCAGGGGGAAAATACACTGTAAGTCTGAAAATGACATTTGAACATCTCAAATCCCAGTCTTGTTCCACTGACCAGTAGTCTGATAATTATATATACTTTCTCGCACATCAGATTTTTCTACTGCCTGTTGAGATCCATTGAGTCGTTCCATTGTCCTACTGGGTGTCACATCAAATCACATATACATTGTCTAACTCCCTCTCCTCGTTCCATTGCATACTGGTAGTCACAGGATCACAAAAATACTGCCTGACACCCCATCCTTGTTCCACTGGTAGCCACGGAACCATACATAGCATGTTTGATATCCCACTACCATGTGGTTATAGAATCATATATACACTGACACCACAGCAGTGTTCCACTGTCCCCTGGTAGACACAGATGCTCAAATACACTGTTTGAAACCCAACCTTCAGAAATTATTCACTGGTATTCAAAGAACCACACATACATTGTCTGATACCCTATCCTTTTTCCACTGATCACTATAATCATTCTACCTCAACCTTGCTCCAATATCTACTGATAGTCACAGAACCATACACAATGACACCCCAGCCTTATTCGACTGTCGATTTGTAGTCACAGACGCACACGAACAATGTCTAAAACCCAGCATTGTTCCACTCTCAGTCACAGAAACATAGTAACAGACCCACACATATATTGTATGACACACCCAGCCTTATTCCACAGACACAGTTGTATGCAGAGTGGATCAAAGGGAGAGGATTGAAGAGCATCCAACACCAGGTTTAAGTCCCATGTCTGAATCAGAGCCTTGTACGGGGGAATTATTTTCACTCCTTAAATGACCGTTTGAACCTCAGGAATGATAGCCACTTTCTTTTGGAAAAGGACTGATACAGCTGAAATTTGTACTTTGATGGTTTGAGACAATCTGCCCTTAATTGAAAGGCAACCATATATAGCTCCCCCATCTGAACAGGCTGGTGTCTGCCATGATTACCTTCCATTCAGTCACTGAGAACTTCTTCCTAGATTTGGTGATGAGAGCCATCATTGTACAGACTTTTTTGATGGTCTTTGATAGAGTTATCATATAATGTAGATAGGACAGATTTCTGGACCACTGGTGAAGTAGTTACAATTGTAAGGGTCACATGTGAAACTACGTAAATGGAACTGCTTCTACTCTGGATACCATTTTTCCCCCACTAGTTTCATACAGTAGAAAAACCAGAAGCGGTGCAAAGCCACTCTAATATAGCAATTGCATGTGAGAAAGGACTGATACTCACAACTGAAGATTCACCCAGATGTTCAAAATGGCAACCGGTTCAGCAAACAGGGATATATATCCTCCCTGATATGGATACACTTCTCTCTGGATCTCAAAACTCAAAATTAAAAATGTACTGGAATCCAATTCGTCCGGCGACGGTCGCCAAGATACTAGAGCTCTCATGGACTAAACAGGATATAGAATAGCCCAACTAACCAAGCTGTAACACGAAAAGGAACATATTTCTTCCCGAGTTCAAAGGCCTTGCGAATGGTAGACTTGATCCAAGACACAATAGTCACCTTGGAAGCAGCCTTACCCTCCCTGAGACACTCAGGGATGACAAAGTGCATCAATCTGACGGACAGACTCAGTGCGGTGCACACAGAACTTCAGGCAGCGCACCACGTCCAACAAGTGGATCTCTCTCTCCTCGTCACATTTAGGATCAGGACAAAAAGAAGGCACAACAATCTCCTGATTGATGTGAAACTCAGAAACCACCTTAGGAAGAAATTCCTGGGAGGTACGAAGAACCGCCTTGTCCTTGTGAAACACCAGGAAAGGCAGTTTGCAGGACAAGGCCTGCAGTTCAGCGACTCTGCGAACAGAGATGATTGCGAAGAGAAAAGCCATCCTCCAAGTCAGGAGACGAAGAGGAATGGTAACCAAGGACTAAAAAGGAGGCCACTGCAAGACTCCCAAAACCAGATTAAGGTCCCACTGGGGAGTGGGATGCTTAAAGGCTGGGAAAGCATGAGTGACGTCTTGAAAAAAGACCTTGACATCCCGAACAATATCAATGTGCCTCTGGAAAAAGACAGAGAGCTGAATTCTGGACCTTCAAGGAACTCAGGTTAAGGCCCTTGTTCATTACATCCTGTTAAAAAAAAGACAAGACAGTCGACAGATCAAACTCCTGTGAAGACAGATGCCTGTCCATACATCAAGAGCGGAAGATAGACCAAACCCTATGGTAAGCTTTTGATGAAATTGGCTTCTGGCCCTGAATCATGGTGGCTACCACCTCAGGAGAAAAGCCTTTCTTCCGCAAAATAGAGGATTCAATCTCCAAGCAGTCAAACTCAGACTCTCCACATTCTCCTTCCACAGGTAACCCTTCAGGATTAGATTTGGTCTGTGTGGAAGCCGAAATGGTTCACACCAAGACTGGTCCAGTAGCTCCAGAAATCAAAGTTGCCGGGGCCAGTAGGGAGCCACTAGGATGACTGGAGTCTTCTCCATCCATAGCTTCCTCAGCACCCTGGGAAGCAGGGAAAGAGGAGGGAAAACGGACAAGAAATTGACAGAGCATCCACCACTACAGCCAGAGGATCTGAGCAGAGGCAGCAAAACATTGGAACCTTCCTGTTGTGTCTGGTGGCCATCAGGTTGATCCATGGAAGTTCCCATCTCTGAACAATGAGGTAGAACACCTCCTGGTGAAGCTCCCATTCTCCATTGTCCACAGTGTGTCGACTAAGACGTTGTCTAAGCCTGGAATATGTATAGCGGAGATGGCAGGAATATGTTCTTCGGTCCAGGTTAAAATAGCCTTGACCTCCAACCAAGCTGCAAAACTTCTGGCCCCACCTTGCTTGTTGATGTAAGTCACGGATGTGGTGTTGTCGAACTGGACAGCCTTCGAGATGAGACGATCAGTACCTCAGAGCATGGAGTACCTCAGAGTTCCAGAACGTTCACTGACCAACCCTGGACATTCAGGTGACCCAGGACAGCTGCCTAACCAGATAGGCTAGCATCCTTCGTCACCGTGGTCCAGAAGGGGATCACAAATGGTCTTCCCTTCCGCAGGTTGGAGAGATTCAGCCACCAAGGAAGACTCCGTTCCACATGCAAGGGAAGAGAGACCGACAGCTTCAAGAGATCTGGGTTCCCCTTGCAAACCTGGATCACAAACCTCTGCAGTTCCTTCACTTGAGCCATCACGAATGGTACCACTTCTATGGTGGATATCAACTTCCCCACCAGAGAGGTCAGTTTCTTTGCTTGAATGGAATCGCAAGCCAGAACAGAGGAAACCTTGTTGGCGATTGTTAAACAACATACTCCGTCAGAAAGACCATGCCTTGCAGGGTGTCGAATAGAAGACCCAGAAAGACCAATCTCTGAGATTGAATCAGGTCTGACTTGTCCATGTTCAGAACCCAGCCGTGACGGGTAAGTGTGTGAATGCAGTCCTGCACCTGATGCTGGAGGAGTTCTCCAGACGGGGCCTTCAAGAGCAAGTCGTCCATGTATGGAGTTACCCGAATTCCCCTCTTGTGTATGACAGAAATGAAAGTGCCCAAGATGCGAATAAATACCTGTGGGGCTGTGGTCAGACCAAAGGGGAGAGGCGAGAACTAGAAGTGCCCTCTGTGGCAGGCAAACCTGAGGTACCACCGACTCTGCAGATGAATAGCAATGTGCAGGTAGGCAACATGCACATCCAAGGAAGCCAGAAATTCCCCTGGACACATTGCCGCAATGACTGACCATAAGGACTCCTGGTGGTAATGAGTTTTGTCCACAAAGGAATTGAGATCCTTGAAGTCCAGAATAGGACAGCAGCCGCCATCCTTCTTGGAGACCACGAATAGTTTGGAATAGAAGCCCAAACCTATTTCTGGTTCAGGAACCGGTTCCAGAACTACCTTGTCCAAGACAGTCTGAAAGGCCCAATTGAAAAGACGAAGCTTTTCCTGTTCCTGAGGGGTAGGAGAAGGGAAGAACCTGAAGGGAAGAAGAGATGTGAAGGGAATCCTGTACCCTAAAACCCACAGATCCACAACGGTGGCAGTCCAAACACTGAGAAAGTGACGCAGATGACCACCCCCTGGTACATGCGGTCTGGGGTTCGGTGAGTCATGCCTAAGTAGATTTGTTGGTTTGGGCTTGGTGGAGGACTGCTTGGGCCTCCACTACTGTTTGGGATTGGAGGAGGAGGGTGGGTGTGAGGAACCGACGGGGTTGCTCTGCACACCTCACCCTGGTAGGTATGAAAAAGACGGTGCCTGCGAAGTTGATGTTTCTTCATGGTGAAAAAGACAACAAGGTGCTCTTGCACCCAGTTAGCAAATGAACACCTTCTAATATGGTCAATCACTTACCTTGCTATGGTTACAAAATCCAATTTTGCCATTGCACTTCGGTTCAAGGAGATAAGAACTGTTGCTGGCAGGACTCCAGAGGCCTTATGTACAAAAGAAAAGGAGCAGAAGTTCTGGAACCAGACAACTGCACCAACTACCCAAATTCCCATGGATCTGAATGGAGCTTTCAGACTTTGAATGGTAGGGAGGTCTCCACTGTATTACTTAGCATTCAAGGAGCAAAAAAAAAAAAAAAAAAAATCATTATATGAACAAATGTAAAGTTTTATTTAGCCCTTACTGGGCAGCTGGTTTACTAGCAATTTTGCATACCTTCATACAATTAAGCTGAATAAATAAATTAGAATAAAATAAAATCCTTATTTTTCCCTGGGGAAAATATCCCTGTACCTCCATAGGGACACAATTAAAAAAAAACAAAAAACTAACAGTTGGAGGTGGGGTATAGGCACCAGGAAGTGGGAGGAGTTTTGTTTAGAGTGCCCTCCATTAGCAGTCCTTGTATCCCTCAATGACACAAGAAAAATAGGATTTTAGTCTTACCTGTTAAATCCTTTTCACTTAGTCCATACAGGTCACTGGTACTCTGGGAGGCGTAAGTCCCCTTTAATAGGCAGGAACAACTATGCAAATGATTTGCAAGGGGCGGAGCCTACCCTCTTACTTAAGCCACCTTCTGGCCAGAGCCACTTTAGATTGATTTGAGACCCTAAAACTGACCTCAGGTAAGCAAAAAGAAAGACTCCTGTGAGCATGCCCGAACGGTCTCCCACTGGATGCCACAGGAGAGCCAAGACTGGTCCCTTGACAGGGTGGGAGACCAGTGACCTGTATGGACTAAGTGAAAAGGATTTAACAGGTAAGACTAAAATCCTATTTTCACTGTCGTCCAATACAGGTCACTGGTACTCTGGGATGTACAAACATTGAGCTGATCCAGAGGCGGGAAGTAAGGCAAGGACCAGGCGCAAGGCTCAAGTCACTAGAACTGCTATGACCAGTTAATAACATAGCCCAAACTGTAAGTGTCAACGGACACCAATCAAGGGAACAATCCCTGAACTAACACAGCACACGGAACCAGAGCCAACTGGGCTCAACAGTAAGGAAGCACTAAGGATCACAGAGCGGAAGACCTACACAGGCAAGACTGCCTCCAGGACCTTCCTTCCAAAACTGGCATCAGCCGACGCCAGTACATCAACTCGGTAGTGCTTTGAAAAAGTGTGCACAGAGGACCAAGTGGCCGCTCTGCACAGTTGATCGGCAGAAGCTTGATTCTTGTAGGCCCAAGAGGCCCCAATAGATCTGGTGGAATGGGCAGTCACCCGGAAGGGAACGTGCTTATTCCGCAACTTGTAGGCTTCACGGATGGTAGCCTTAATCCAAGAGGCAATGGTAACTTTGGAAGCCGGTCTCCCTGCCCTAGGCCCCTCAGGAATGACGAATAGAGCGTCAGACTTCCTGATAGACTCGGTGCGATGAACATAAAACTTGAGGCAACGCACCACATCCAACAAATGGAGATCTCTTTCCTTGTCAGATGAAGGATTAGGGCAGAAAGAGGGAACCACAATCTCCTGATTGATGTGAAACTCAGACACAACCTTGGGTAAGAATTCCTTGGTAGTGCGAAGCACAGCCTTATCCTTGTGGAACACCAGGTAAGGAGGTTTACAAGACAAGGCCTGTAACTCTGCCACCCGGCGCACTGACACAATAGCCAAAAGGAAGGCCATCTTCCAAGTCACAAGACGTAATGGAATGGAAGCCAAGGATTCAAACGGTGGTCGCTGTAGAACTCCCAGCACCAAATTGAGATCCCACTGGGGAGCAGGACTCTTGAAGGCAGGTCGAACATGAGTCACACCTTGGAAGAAGACTTTCACATCAGGAAGGATGGCAATCCTTTCCTGGAAAAACACAGACAAGGCAGAAGTCTGAACTTTGAGGGAACTCAGACTGAGCCCCTGATCCACACCGTCCTGCAAGAAGGCCAGGACAGTGGGAAGATGGAAGTCAAGGGAAAGCTTCTTGTCAGAACACCATGACACAAAGGTTGACCATATGCGATGATAGATCTTGGAAGACACAGGCTTACGAGCACTGAGCATAGTCGACACCACAGAAGGAGAAAACCCTTTCTTTGCTAGAATCGAGGATTCAACCGCCATGCCATCAAATGGAGAGAGTGAACATCCTCCTTCCACAGATACCCCTGAAGAAGTAGGTCCGGACGGGCGGGAAGTAGGATCGGATCCTTCACTGACATGGCCATCAACTCCGGAAACCAGGACTGGCGAGGCCAGTTTGGAGCAATCAGGATGACAGGACAACGTTCTCTCTTCAACTTCTGGATAACTCTGACCAATAGAGGAAGAGGAGGGAAGATGTAAGCCAGGGGGAAGTCCCAAGGGATCGACAAGGCATCCACTGCTAGAGCAAGGGAGTCCCTCAACCGGGAGCAAAACACCGGAACCTTCCTGTTGTGTCTGGTAGCCATCAGATCCACCACAGGCACCCCCCACCGTTGAGTGAGCATGTGAAACACCTCTGGGTGAAGAGCCCATTCTCCGCTGTCGACGGTGTGACGACTGAGGAAGTCTGCCATGACGTTGTCCACGCCTGGAATATGAACTGCAGAGATGACAGGCACGTGATCTTCTGCCCAAGACAAAATATCCTTGACCTCCCACCAGGCGGAACCGCTTCTTGTGCCGCCTTGCCTGTTGATGTAAGCCACCGCCGTGGCGTTGTCGGACTCCACTCTGATCGGAAGACCGGACAATTGAGACTCCCAGTGCCTCAGGGCCAGCCGGACAGCTCGAAGTTCCAGAACATTGATGGAGAGCATGGATTCCTCCAGACCCCATTTCCCCTGAGCACTGAAGCGACCCCAGACTGCACCCCAGCCCCGAAGGCTGGCATCCGTAGTGACTGTGGTCCAAGGAGGAACTAGAAAGGATTTCTCTTTCAGGAGATGTGAGAGATCTAACCACCAGTGTAGACTCGACTCGACATGAGGAGGAAGAGAAACAGACAGATGTTGATGATCCGGATGATTCCTGCACGTCTGGATCACAAATCTCTGAAGTTCCCTGGAGTGGGCCATGGCAAATGGTACTGCTTCGATTGTGGAAATGAACTTCCCCACTAAGGACGACAACTTCGGAACTGGAATTTCGTCCATGTCCAGAATCCCAGCCACTCTGACGGCTATCTGGTGAGCCACGTCCTCTGGAAGAAACCCCATGCATTGGCGAGTGTCGAACAGGAGACCCAGGAACAGAAGCCTCTGAGATGGAATCAAGTCCGACTTGTCCAGATTCAGGATCTAACCATGACGGTTCAGGGTGTGCATGCACATCTGTAATTGCTGATGGAGAAGCTCCGCTGAGGAGGCCTTCAGAAGAAGATCGTCCATGTAGGGGGTCACTCTGATCCCATCCTGATGGAGCACCGCTATCAAGGAGCCCAACACCCTCTGGAAGACCTGAGCGGCTGAAGTCAGCCCGAAGGGGAGCGCTGCAAACTGAAAGTGTCCCCTGTGGCAGGCAATCCTGAGATACCGCCTGCTTTCTGGATGAATAGGGATGTGAAGATAAGCATCCTGAAGGTCCAGGGAGGCAAGAAACTCCCCTGGAGACATTGCTGCAATCACAGAGCGCAGGGACTCCTGGCGGAAGTGGGAAGTCACCACATAGGCATTGAGATCTTTGAGATCCAAAATGGGACGAGCTCCTCCGTCCTTTTTGGCTACCACAAACAGGTTGGAATAAAATCCTGAACCTGTGTCCCCTTGAGGAACCGCCTCCAGGACCTCTTTGTCCAAGAGATCCTGAATAGCGTCGTCGAACAGACGCCTTTTTGTGGGTTCCTGAGAAGGACGAGTAAAATGGAACCGAAAAGGAGGAAGGGAAGAGAAAGGGATCCTGTATCCCTCTGACACCACCTGAAGAACCCATGGGTCTGCCACTGACTCCTCCCAAGTCCGGCGAAAGATGCGGAGACGACCGCCTACAGCCGGATGCGGACCCGGGTTCGGCGAGTCATGCCGAAGCAGTCTTGGAGGTCTTGGCCTTGGGGGCAACTTTGGGCTTCCAGGACTGTTTTGGCTTGGAGGAGGAGCGCGTAGTGGGAGGACCCGTTTGGGCCGAGGAGCGTGTCTCAGTCTGAAAGGAACGAAAGGACCGATTGCGTTTGGCTGGAAACTTTTTCTTAAAGACTGAGGGTAGAAGAGTACTTTTACCGCCAGTAGCCTCACTGATCATTTCTTTGAGTTCAGATCCAAAAAGTAAATTCCCCTGAAAGGGCAAGGAAAGCAAGGCTTTCTTAGAGGCTGTATCAGCAGACCAAATTTTCAGCCAAAGAGCGCGTCTAGCCACCACAGAAGAAGTGGAGGCCCTCGCCATCATGCGCACAGCATCAAAAGCAGCGTCAGCAACATAGTTCTGAGCTTCAGTGATATTAGCAAGTAGCTGCAACTGTTCAGATACTGGCGCATCCTGGCGAACTGCTTCAGTCAGTCGTTCAGTCCAGGCCGCAATGGCCCTATTAACCCATGCCACAGCAAAGGTTGGGCGCATGGCCGTGCCAATGGAGGCAAAAATAGACTTAAGAGAGAGCTCTAGCTTCTTATCCGTCCAGTCCTGCAGGGCAGAGGCATCTGAGACAGCCAAAGCGGTAGATTTGGATAGTCTAGACACAGGAGCATCAACCTTGGGAGGATGAACCCACTTTGCCAGCTCCGCCTCAGGAAAAGGGTAAAGTTTAGCAAACTTTTTGGAGACAGAGGAAGATCTATCAGGATTCTTCCATGCCTCAGAAACCAGACGGGCAAGAGTAGGGTTAGTTGGAAAACAAACAACTGGTTTAGATGGCTTTTTCTGAAAAACATCAGTAGGATCATAAGTGGATTCCTGAGTCAGAGGAAGGTTGAGCGTATTCAGAACTGCTCTGATCAGACCCTCAGCCGAAACTTCAGGGTCACACTCATAGGGGTCCCCAATGGACCTGTTAGATTCAATAACAGTACGTTCCTCAGCATCAGAATCCTGTAAGAGTTCTTCTTCAGAAGAATCAGTGATATCAGGAGCACCCTGTGGCTTAGGCAGGGAGGTCCTGATAGTAGAGGGGGTCTGCCAGACCTGGAGAGCCCCCTGTATCGGAGAGGGAAAGAGTTGAAGCGTGGATCTAAGATCCCTAGTGGCAGCTTTAAACTCCCTCACCCAAGATGGCTCAATAGCGTGGCTGGAAAGCCCAGGGTTGCTATCTTGACCAGTACAATTAGGGCATAGATCCCCCACATTATCGCCATCCAGCCCAATGTGGCAAGAGGAGCAAAACGCCATGGGGGTAGCAGACCCCCCATCCTCCTTAGACTTGGGTCTAGCCCCTAGCTCCAGTGAAGTAGACATGCTCACAGCGTCAATATACCCCACTAATAACACTATCACCCAGAAAAAGTGTAAAAGATTAAAGTTTCACCCCAGAAATGTTCTAAAAACGGACTTATCTGGCCAGCGAAGGGTTAATCTGTTGAGGAGAGAGAAGGCTCGGTCCCTGCGTAGTGTACTCGCCTAGGAAAAGTACCACAAAATGGCGGCCGTCATGACAGCCAATCAGAAACGAGCGCGAACCAAGCGCTCATGGGAAATGTACTTTTCCTTTACAAGTACCCCAAACAGTGCCCGAAGCCCCCCTGAACACCCCACATGAATAAAACACATTCCGGATGATAGAGCAGGAGCCTAGAATTAAAATGAGCCCTCTCTGAAGTTGCTGTGACAAGCGGTTCCAGAGATATGTCCCAGACTGTGAATTCTCATAGAGAGTAAAGGAGCCCTTGCGTCTGAGCGGGAAAAAGCCACGCTTAAAGGCGCGGAACACCATTTTTAATAAAGTTTAGTAAAACATTAAAAAGTGCCCAAACAAGCATGAAACACATGAGAAACATAAATAAATGAATACCCAATGCTCCAAAACCCAGAGAATAACACAGAAATTGCATAAACAGTAATAATGCAATAAAAACACCCTATGAGTGCTGGAGTGTATTAAAACTCCCAAATACAAGCCCATCAAAGGGACACTGTGGGGACAAGTGGACCTTCAGCACTCAATGGGTGACTCACCTTCCTTGCTGGACTTCTGTCTTCAGGTGACCATGATAAGGAGGGAAAGAACCAGAGGTAAATTCCCCAATAGGGGAGCTGCTTAACACAAGCTGTCCCCTCTTCAGGGCATAAGGTCCACAGAAAATCCCTGGAAGCTGCACCAGCCACTTTAAAGAGGGCAATTCACAGCCATGGTCACCCTCCTAATGGTGGTATTCCATATTTGAATAAAAAAATAATAAAATACTAAGATGCATAGATGTTCTCTACCTGGTGTGCAAGCACACCAGGAACAAATCAATCTAAAGTGGCTCTGGCCAGAAGGTGGCTTAAGTAAGAGGGGAGGCTCCGCCCCTTGCAAATCATTTGCATAGTTGTTCCTGCCTATTAAAGGGGACTTACGCCTCCCAGAGTACCAGTGACCTGTATTGGACGACAGTGAAAATAGTTTTAGTAATTACTGTATGTTTTGGTGATGTGACACATTATGCCAACTACCAGCACAGTATGATAATTAGTTATATTTGAGGACAACATTTTTTATCCATCAAGGGCCAAACAAAAGCCCCTGGACCTCAAACTCTGCTCACTTTAACTTCCCTTTTTGTTTTTCCACACAACTGAAACAAGAAGAGTCCACGAGCCACAGAAGTTTATCATGTATGGTTGGAAGAGTTTGATGCCATGTAGTCCTGCCATCAGATCTCATGTGCACCTTCAGGACTGAATGAAGAGGTCATCTCTTGAACCAAAGCACAAAGGAAAAAGCCATAGAGTCCAGTAGGATTTTCTAGCCATCATAAGGTGTGTGTGCTTGTGTAGGTGAATGTGTACGTGCATGGGGGGGGGGGTTGTTACAGTTATTAGGAATAATCAGTATTCCATTCATATTTGGAAGCAATGTATTGATGTGCAATACTATTTGCTACTGTCAAATCCCTGCGTTGCTAGCATTCACATGTTGACTACATATCATTGGAAAACATGATGCAATCTTTCAAATTCTTAATCCAAGGGTTCACTGTTCAGGACACGTGAAATCATATCCTGGTTTGTATCAAGCTATTGCAGAAAAAAAACCAAATCCGCTTTCCCTCATCAATGCCACCTGCTTGCCTTGTGTTTCACTTTGTATGTTTTGGGATCGTCAAAAATAGCTCTTTAAAGAGTGTCTGTAAACCCTTGGCTACATCTCAACATCAAGTAACAACATGGTGAAGAAGAATAAAATATAATAAATAAAATATAAATAAAAAAATTAAAATATTATATATACATATATACATATACATACACACGTTATAGTTTTTTTCTACTTAAAATTAACCTCTTGAGTACCAGTGAGATGTGTGTGAATCATTGCAAAGCAATACGCTGCTGCACACACCTCTAGCAAAAATATAGCATGATGTACTACTCAACAAGGTCTGAAAAACAAAGGAAAAAAAATAGGATTTTAGTGTTCTTACCTGTTAAATCCTTTTGTATTTAGTCCATACGGAACACAGGAATCATGAGTCCTTTCTCCGGGAGGGCAGGACACATCACAAAGACAGGATCTTTGAATGGAGACTCTCCTCCTACCCCTTCAGTTCAACCCCCCACCTGCCTACAAACTTGTGGCCACAATAAAGGAAAATAAGTGTAAGACGACTAAGGACTAAGACTCTAAACACTAACAAAAGACACTCAGTCTCAATATACACAATCACTCCACAAAAAGGGTTACTTTAAAGGCATAGTGTATGGCCTTATTGTTTGATTGGCTTGTCTGGCCTTGGTATTGCCTTTAATTATGGTTTTCTCAAAGATTTTATGTAGCTCGCAACTGGTAGGGTGGGTTTAGCATACAAAGGTCACTGGTGGTGTTCCAGTCCTTTTGCTCACTCACCCACTGTGGATGGTTTCTGCCGGAAAGTAGTTGAGTCTAGCTTAGGGGGTATAAGAGGTTTTATTTTAAGTTTTATGCGCTTTTAACTAGGCCTGCTGAC
Source organism: Rhinophrynus dorsalis (assembly GCA_037306005.1). Classification (NCBI taxonomy): domain Eukaryota; kingdom Metazoa; phylum Chordata; class Amphibia; order Anura; family Rhinophrynidae; genus Rhinophrynus; species Rhinophrynus dorsalis. Next base: position 404,159,272 of record CM074721.1, read on the forward strand.
ATGTTTCCTCAAACACAATTTAATTAGAAGATTTTAACTGTAAATGTTTTAAATGGTAACATATACAGGGTAGGTCTCTCTAAATGGGATACCATGGCGGGGTGAGAATGCTTAAACATATTTCGGCAAACTATGCAACTAAAACCCTCATTTTCTATTAGTAATATTAGCACACGGCATGATATACGCCTATCACATGGTTCACTTTTGGATTATTTGTATGAAGCAGTGCACACTTGTTTTGTTAAGACCCTAAGAGGAATCCTCTGACCAGGAAAGCAACACAGTAAATATTTTATTCTCCAAGTGGGATACCAGTGTTCCATATGGACTATAGAAAAGAGAAAGGGATTTAACAGGTAAGAACACTAATATCCTATTTTCTCGAACGTCCAATATGGAACACAGGTACCTTGGGGATATACCAAAACTAAGATTCCCGGGAAGGGAAAGGAGAAAAAGATCTCCCACATGTCACCATAACAGCAGAGTTCTCTAGGACTATATAGGATCTAAATAACCCCAAATTGTGTTGGTACTGAACTAGCATAGCATACCAAACAAGAGCCAATAGAACTCAAACTATTGAGCAACAACCGCCAGTAGTAAAAACAATAGACATATCCTTAAACAGGCAAGGTTGCCTGAAGGACATTCCGGCCAAAACAGTCTTCAGCCAAGGCCAAGACATTGACACGGTAGCTGTTGCTGAAAGTATCTAAGGAGGACCAGCCTGGTTGTTGTTGGCCCGGGAAGCACCCACAGATCTGGTGGAATATAATGACCCTAAAGAGAACTGGCTTCTTCCTGATATCATATGCCTGAGGTATGGTAGCCTTGATCCTAGAGTCAGTGGTTACATTGGAAGTGATCTGGTCTGGTCTGGGACCCACAGGGATGACAGAGTCAACCTTAGGAAAAGGCTTAGTATGGTGCACATAAAACTTAATGTAGGGCACCAAGTCTAACAGATGGATATGTCTCTCCTGAGCAGACTCAGGGTCATGACAATAAGGTGGCACAACAAGCTCCTAGTTGATGTGAAGCTCAGAGACCACTTTAGGAAGAAACTCGTTGCGAGGAGCATACAGCTCCATATCTAAAGAAAAAAAAAAATAAAAACTTAATAAAATCTAACACGATAGCCACTGTGCCTCCAACTGCTTCACAAACAGATTAATTTAGGGAGTTTATAGGAGGGGGTCAACATATTGCTTTTCAATGTGCTGGACATCCCTGTGGTATGCACACTAACCACCTACAATTCCCACGACATTCACTAACCCCCACCCCTTCCAAGTTGCACTCCCCATTGGTCGATACAGACTACCAGAGTGCACTGGAATTTGATGTGTGTGAACACATACTTTCCAAAGGAGTATGCCTTGCATACATTTCCTTCATATCTGTAATTGTCAAGATCGTTTTAGTACAGACAGCCATTTTCAAAAATGAAAACAAAACATGTAAGTGTAGTTTTGTGTTTTTGGAACCCACCAATATAGGTGAACTCATACCCATGGGGTGCCATTTTTCACCTAAGAACAATAGCTAATGAATACAGTTGGTATATATAGTGTGTGTGATTTTAGCAAAACAAGTAATTTTTTTTAATTTTTTTAAAATATGCCATCATAGCTTGTCGCACAATGCAAAATTTATTTAATGTGATACACCCTGCAAAATCTTAATTCATCCTGGGTGAAGGAAAAAAAACAAAACAAATCAAAAAAAAAAAAACAATACACAGTTTTCCATGTGTAATTAGAAAGTTACATACAAGAATCAGACCTAAACAGCTGGATAGCAAAAATTCTGAAAATATGTCTGGCCTTTAGGGTATAACGAAAGGCCAAGCCCCTGGCACTCAGAGTTAAATTATTGGGAATTATTTTTTTTCCATATGGTGCACAAGGTTTGCTCCAGCATTACTAAGTACTGGTCAGAGATGCTCAACTAGGAATGAGTTTGCCTGGGTATAAAGCAGACTCTATATGACCTTATCCTACACAGAACACAATCACTTCACTCACAGGTGCCATACACAGAGAACAAATATCCCAAAGCACATCATACTGAGCCTGCTTCAATACTGCTCCACTTTTACTTTTCTGCCTAAGACCATATATGCAACCTGTTAGTATATGATAAAGATACTGTAAACCTCCCCTGGTTTTGTTTGGACAAGAGCTCTTTGATCAATGCATTCAAACAAGCGGTAAAAAAAAAAAAAATTAACTCATTAGGAATTTAGTGAATGTCTCCTACATCTGCTCCAGAATTCTTCCTCTTTCTTTGAGCATACAGTCCTACAAGGTCAACCCAACTATGTTTAAAGGAATAGTAAATGCTCCTTGTATTAACCCATAACGTTCCTACTAAATCTGGGCAAAAATCCTAATGGCCATTACCAATCAATTCTATATGAAATGGCTCTCCAAAATAAATCTTTATTTAGTACCGAATTATGTCCTCAGACAGACTTTTTTATTCTTTTTTTTGCCGGACTCAATTACATTAAAGGGATAGTAACACTTAATATGCAAAAAAATATACATGGTAGAGTTTATCGCCCTAAGTAAGACAAGGGCACTCCCACTGCTGAGAGGTGTTTTATACAAAAGTCATTGCAGCTCCAACTTGAATTTTTCAGGTGTAATATCTCAATGGCCTGAAATTGTAGTGTGACATGTTGTTGCTACACTATCCTATGGACAGCTCTGGGCAGCTGACTATAAACATCCATAGGATGGTTCAGTATATCACTGTACAATTTCAGGCCCTTGTGATACCGCACCTGAAAAATGCAAGTTTGAGCTGCAACAACTTGTATAAAACACCTCTCAGCAGTGGGAGTGCTCTTGTTTTACTCAGGAGGATATACCCTATAATATAAATAATTTGGCATATCAAGTGTTACTATCCCTTTAAACTCCTTACACAAGTGTTAGTAGGAAGCCTTCAGTGGGAGGAGTTTGGGGCTCCAAAGCCCAGTAACAAAACAATCATGTCTGACATGATAGCAATTATTAACCCTCTGAGTTGAGAGGTATGGAACAAAGCAATGCGCCTTGCAATGTGTTGCATACCCACTGGCACTCAAAGGGTTAAAGATCAATTGTGGAACGGCTTCGCAATGGCCATTATAATTTTCTGCCCAAAGTATGGTTTATTAAAAGGGATCAGTGCTCCTTTAAGGACCAGAGATATATATATAAGGCAGTGCGTTGTATACCCACCGGTCCTTAAAGAGTTACAATAAACTTTCCAGATTGCAAAAGCAATCTGAGTTTACGCCTGTTTATACAGAAAGGGTTAAGTGCTGCACATGCTGCCCCAGTAAAGAAATGTCAAACATGTCAGCAATTCCCCATATAACCGTCACTGGAAGGAGAAGACGAATGGCAGAGCAGTCCAAGTGAGAACTAAACTCATTTGGAAGAGATAACAGTTTCTTGATGCAATTAAATGCATTTCTCAGTACTGAGTTCTACTCAGATGTTCTAGTAGAAAATGGACAGCGAATGGACTTCCTCTAGAAGGTGCTGTACCTTCTACATAAATGTTCCAGAAAACTGTTTACACCAGGGGCTGTCAACATGTGGCTCTCCAACTGCTGGCTGACTACAATTCAATCATCCTTAACCAGCCAATGGACAACTGAGGATGATAGGAGTTGTACACATACTCTAGAAAGCCTTCTTTGATTTTCATGGAATATATTGGGCCACAAGCATTTAATGAAGGTAGAGAAAATCTCAGGTAAATCAACTCAAATAAAACATAAGCAGTCAAGGGATTAAAAACCCCTTTACATTTTATTTGTCAGATATAGTGTATTTGGAACATAGAACAGAAAAAGACATGAAGCTCCCAGTAGTGCAACTCTATATAAACACCCCAGAAATATAAGTGTGGTATCAGAATGGTGATATCAACAGGTCTGACTAGAAAAGCATTCGGAGAATATCGTACCTGTCTCCAATCAGGTAAATGATCTCTCTATCGAAGGTCCCCTTTTTGGGGAAAACTGCAGTGTGGACAGGAAAAAAAAGGCAATGATATTCTTATGAAAGATTATATATTTATTAAAATATAAAAATCTCAGTATGGAGTAACACTATTGGGTGCATCCTGTTTTTTCTGTTCTATGTTCCAAATGTTGATGCAGTGGAGGAAAGCTTGTAAAGGGAAAGCAGCCAAGAATGGATTCCTGGATATACTGTTAGTGGGAATACTGATATATCCCAGAAGTTCAAAGAGCTGGTTCTGGCATATTCCACGTTCCAGAAACTCATTTTGTGAGTGGGCATCTAGGGTATTGGGGGTGGTCCATATAGTATCCTGCTGATGTGCACGGGGGTGCTCCCTGGCTTTTTCTCGCATTGTCATTACAGATATAGGGCTGGATTCAAATGCAGGTGCTAATTTTATCTCCGCTTTTATCTCCAGGTATCCCCATAGCTTCAATAGGAACATTTATCTCCTGCATTTGAATCCGGCCCATAGTGTAGTTCATTTACCCCAGAGAGTGGTATGAATGTGAGTGCTATATGGGGTTTCTTTCCTCTTATGACTATAGAATCAAGTTTTATCACTGCAGAACCCCTACTAGTGATTGTTAGTCACCTAATATTGATTCTTTCAGTGCAGGACATCCATTTCAATATATTACCACATAAGTATTTCATTATTATATTTGTGGATATGGCTATACACTGCCTATACCACAGATTCTCAACCAGGGAGCAGTGGTACTTTGGTGTGCCACGGACATCAACTTAGGGTGCCCCATGTTCTCTATGAAGACGTTGACAAAAATGTGAATATTTACTTTTAATTGTAGATTTATGAAAATTGGTATGCACAATATTTTTGCTATTATGATTAGGCTATATAATAATAAGTGTATATTTATGTATTGTACCCTTCATTATGCGCTTGATAAATATATTAAATATGTTAGGGGTGCACCAAGAAAAAGATTGAGAACCACTGGCCTATACACTGCCACCCTAGGTGGCGGACTTGCGCATGGCTCTGTAATGTGCTGAACACCCCTGTCACTCGAATGGCTAACTTATGAAGTGTCAGAAGAATACAAAATTCTGACACATGCTCCACAAACCATTAAATTAATAAAAGTATATTTTCTTTCAGAACTGCTCCCATTTCACTTTGTGCATACAGTGCATTTGTGCATATTATCCATACAGTGCAAGTTCATGTGTTATATGTTCTGTCTGTTCCAATAAAAGGAAAGTCTGTGCGGATGTTTTATTTTATCAGAGAGTACAAACAGAACTTTCGTTCTGAAGCTAGAAGCACCAACTTACTGGAAGAGAAAGCCAGAAGTGTAAACTGTTTGGCCAAAGTCTGTGAGGGTGATTTGTCAAACCATATTAATAGTTAGCAAAGCCATTTCAAGTGAACTCCCACGCAAGTCAATGAGACTTATGAAATTAAAGACTGCTCTAACCTTTAAAAGGTGCTTGACAAATCACTTTGGCCAATATAAAACAAATACTGGGAAATGATAGGGAGGAAATGTCCAGTAAAGCTTGTAATATATTGTGATGCATCAATATCGAATAGGAAAATCTGTGTTCATTAGACTTGGATTTAAGACTCTGGACATACAATCTGTGTCTAATATAAGATTACTGGCTTAACTCAATAAGGACCAGATTGGTGGACAACGCAATGTGAAGCGACGTGTTGCTCTTCCCTCTGGTCCTTAAGGTCCTAAAAGATAAATTATGACTATGGCAATCTCTCAACCATTCTGCTGTGCTGGAACCCTTTAGATGCTTGCATAGTCTACATGGGATCCAAACAATGTAACTCTTTAACCCTCTGAATGATAAAAAAGGCGACCAGAGTAGTAGGAAAGCTTCGTGCACACAAAGAAAATGCAGCCTGTTTGCTGCATAAATACCAAATATATCTATCTAAATCTAGCACTGCTACTGCCTGCCACTGCTCTGTCATTTTCCTATGTTATAGCCAAATTACCTAGGGTATATATAAAAGACTATACCTTTACATCAATGCACAGATATGTGCTTGGAGGGAAGCAGAGAACCAATCCATAAACTGAGTTTTAAAGGGATAGTAATGTTTCACATCAGCTCCAATTAATCTTCATAGTATTTGGGTCATGGAGAGCGTTATTTCAATACTGTCAGAGTTGTAGTTCAAGAGTAATTGAATGATAAAGTATCCTCCTCCCGCCCCTTTTACCTAGTGTAAGCCACCTCCCTTAGATGTGGAATCTGGTCCTGGGACCAGACAGCTCACAGCAAGGGACAATCTTCTTACTGTGAGAACAGTGAAAACCCTTCCCCCCCCGACAGGTTGTTCCTTATACTCACTGAAGATTGTCCCTCTCTGCGATCAATCCAGACAGTCTTGCTGCTCTGAGGTGAGCAGTGTTATATCAGTAAAAGGGTTGGGAGGGGAATACTTTCAATTACTCTTGAACTACAACTCTGACAGTATTGAAATAACACTCTCCACACTATGAAGATTAAATGGAGCTGCATTTATTGTGAAACATTACTATCCCTTTAAGTCTTTTTGATGGTTATCTTGGTGGAATCTCAAAATATACATATATGATCTGGTTGATATATATACACTACCATTCAAAAGTTTGATTTTTATTGTAAAGCAGAACGTTCAACAGATTAATATAGAGCCCCAAATCATTAAATTAGTGACATGCATAGACAAAGTTTTATTTTGAAGAATAACTGCTGCATTAAAGAAAAATATAACCTTTTAGGCAGACAGGCACCGGGGAACAGCACAGACATCTTGCAGAGACGGCATCTCTGCATCTGCGCTGTCCATCCCCTTCAACTCCACGGTCAAGCTGCTCACACAACAGAAAGAAGGACATTTCTAAGTGACCCCAAACTTTTGAACAGGTGTACATTTTCCTATCAGAAGTGTGGCAGACAGCCGTAGCTCCATATTTTAAATGTATATATTTAGTATCAGTATCAAATGTATCTGAATTCTGCTTGGTAGTGGCAACGTAGAGAGCAATTATATTGTAATTCTACTTGGTAAAAGAAGCCCGGGGCTGGTCTGAACATCCCCAAAACAGTTCCTATCAGCCATTTGGGGGTCCATATGGGATGAAATGATGTGGCTCTCAGTCACAAACTATTGGGTTGTGTATCCAGTCACCAAAGGCTCACTGTATCAGGCTTTCAAGCACTTTACAGAGGGTATATGGACACTTGCATAAATGCACCAGGGGCATTAGGTGGTTTCTTTTTTGACCTTTGCTCCCTTGCCTAGTCCTGACATAATCCGCAAGTCTGCTTCTAGGGGAACAGATCTGCAAATAGAGTAACTATTGGATCATAGTCACCCTTCAAAACGTAAATAATTAGGTTAACCCTTTGAGTGCCAGATGGGTACGCAACGCATTGCAGAACAATGCATTGTGTACCCCACTGGCACTCAAAGGCTTAAATGCTACCGGTAGTTGTAGTGTTCATCAGTCTGCCATTACTGAAATTTGTTAGATGCAGCACCTTTAGTTACATTACAGAAACACTGGCTTAACAAAAGACTTCCTTCATACAGCCATTCTTTTTAACATTTGTATGCACACACACATATATTATATATATATTTTATTTATATATATATATATATATATATATATATATATATATATATATATATATATATATATTATAGACACACACACTACCTGTCAAAACTTTTAGAACACCCCCATTTTTCCAGTTTTTATTGAAATTTACACAGTTCAAGTCCACTGAATAACCTGAAATGGTACAAAGGTAAGTGGTAAACTGCCAGAGGTGGAACAAAAAAGTTTAGGTTAACAAAAACTTAAAAATAATGTACATTTCAGAGATATACAAAAAGGCCTTTTCAGGGAAGAAGTAATGGGATAACAACTCACAGTTGTTCTGCAGCAATGTAAGTAAATTAATTCTTGAAAGTTAATTCTAACAATGTCTACAGGTGTCCCAACTTTTGCTGATTACTTACAAGCCCTCTGTCTGTATAAAAGCAGTGTTGGAACAGATGTGTTACTACACCCTCTAAAGCAATATTTGGACAGTATTGTACTGCAGGAAGTAGTATACTGCTCTCAAAATGGAGAAAAAAGGGAATTAATAAAGGAAGACAGAAAGACCATTATAACCCTTGAAAAGTGTAGGTCTTTCCTTTCAAGAAATTGCAAAGAAAGCCACGGGTTCAGTGAGTACAGTTTCTTACACCATCAAAAGGCACTTGGAAACTGGAGGAATCTCTGACAGGAAGAGGTCTGGCAGACTCAAAGCCACAACAGAACCAGATGACAAGTTTCTGAGAGTCAACAGCTTGAATGACAGGTGGCTCACAGCACAACAGTTTCAAGCACAGCTTAACACCGATCGAAGTAAGCAAGTGTCAGTTTCAACTGTGAAGAGAAGACTTTGAGCTGCAGGTTTGAATGGTCCAATGGCAGTAAGAAAGCCATTGCTAAGATGGCATAATAAGAAAGAGGCTTGCCTGGGCCATGAAGCACCGCCAGTGGACTACTGAAGACTGGAAGAAGGTCTTATGGACTGATGAATCATAATTTGAGATCTTCGGTTCATCATACAGGGTTTAAACCCCATCGAACTGGTTTGGGAAGAACTGGACAGCAGGGTGAAAGCAAAGCAAACTACAAGTGCAACACATTTGTGGGAACTTCTGCAACAGTGTTGGGAAGAACACTCAGAACAATATTTGATTTCAGTTTTGGAAAGAATGCCAAGAGTGTGTTCGGCTGTTATATCTGTAAAAGGTGGCTACTTTGAGGAGTCAAAAATGTAGTTAACATTTTGATAAGGAAAACAATTCCATGATTTCTTTTTAATGTCTAATTGTTTATTTGTTCTATGCTTTATTTTCAGAGTACACTGAGACATTAAACTGTGTAAATTTCAATAAAAACTGGAAAAATGGGGGTGTTCTAAAACATTTGACCAGTAGTCTATAAATTTTTAGAGCAGGGCACTCCTAATATAAAAATAAACAACTGCCTTGGTGCTACATTAATGTAGTACATACAATGGTGTAACGTTGGGGGCAATCCCCAACAAATGAGCACTCATAAGGACTTGTATAATGAAAAAAAGATTAATTTAATGTCGACGTTTCGGCCCTACTAGGAGCCTTCCTCAAGACAAACAGAACAATACAAAATGGTGACCTTAAATACCCTCAACCCAGTACCCCAAACGCCAAGTAACACGAAGGGTTTGACCCCTGATGTCATCAGAAGGAGACATCACTGAACTCGTACAAAATGAATGAGATTCAAGAAAATTATCACAAGACCCAAAATACAAAGAAAAAAAGAAATAATAATGTGGGAACCTGAATGTTAAATATTAGGGTAGGGGAAAGATTACAGATTTTGAAAACTCCATGAAAATTAACCCTCCCCATGTCGGAGGATCGATAACACAACAGTAATTGCCATGAAACCAGACTCACCAGCGTGCGAAGGGTTAATGCCGGTGCCAGCTGCTCTGCAGAGAATGAGATCCTAAATATGGATCTGTCGTGACTGTAGCCTCCCCGCCACCAAACCGAAGCTGCATAGTTCATAGCATGTCCCCCCGGCACCCAGCCAGGCCAAGCCTTCCTCTACATACCAATCACAGATTAGTCAAGTATGTACAACAAAAAGGAAAAAGGGATTTATTTCACAGTACATAAAAGTAAGAGAATACAATGTAGATCATGGATCTATCCATCCCCATATAATTAATACTGCTAAAGAGTTAAACACAAAGTATCAAAGTGCCTGGTTCTACGTGTGCTGTCTTGTGGCAGACATCACGGAACAGACTGAAGGACTATGTGGTAGGCAAAGGAATAGAAATGACAACCATATTGTTACAAAACGCATACCCCCTGGCTCTATGTGGGCTGGTGTGCCAGACAACCACGGAGTTTTACCACTGGGGAGTGTAACAAAACTAGTGTCAGTGTCCAGATATTTCCAGACCTAACTGTAGCAGTGGAAAGCGTATTCATACCTGGGAACTTTGTCTTGTGGATTCCCTGGAGGGGACTCCTGTGTTGCTGCTGGGGGGATATCAATGAGGCAATCTGGGGTAAAAAGGGGTGGGGCTTAATAGACGTGTTAGGAATATGCTGGGGAAGGAGGAGAAGTGAGAAGGAAATGGAAGTTAATAATGAAAGCGTTTTGAGGAAGCTTCCCCCTTATGCTGCTAGTCAGTCCTGTTGGGTACAAGATGATACACAACCCTGCGGCAGTCAGGGGGTTAACTGTGTACTTGATGGCTGCCTGTCCTCTCTCTCTCTTGCATGGCAAATGTTGACACCCATGAAATAACTGACCAATGGAGGTCTACCTTAACCATGGCCAGAGAGAGAGAGAGAGAGAGAGAGAGAGAGAGAGAGAGAGAGAGAGAGTGTGTGAGTGAGTGAGAGAGTGTGTGTGTGTGTGTGTGTGTGTGTGTGTGTGTGTGTGTGTGTGTGTGTGTGTGTGTGTGTGTGTGTGTGTGTGTGTGTGTGTGTGACTTTCCTGCACCTGCAGAAAAATTACACAGGCTAGTTCATGTGGGACTTGCAAATCGAATAAATAGGGGTGTTCCCCCCCTCAAAATTTGGTGTTCTTACAACACCAAACGCAGTTGGTTTGAACCACTGTTTTACCTCTTTTTCTCTCAGCCTCAATCTGTTTACAGCCGGCATATCAAACTCAAATATAGCTGAGGGCTTCATCCTCAACAATTGCCTCTAAGGAGGGCCCAGGGCAGAAACAACGGCTGCTAGTGTCTACCCTACTATTTTGTTCTAGAGAGAGGGATGACATGTAAATAGTTTTCTGGTCTGCAGTAGCTGCCTGTAGAACAAAATCCATAGGGACCAAAGAAAGGTTCTGGCCTTAGCAAAGTGAGAGGTTTTATTTAATCTTTACTGGCACCAGTTAAATCAAAGGTAAGTTTTAATTCCCCACCACCACCCACCGAAAGAAAACAAAAAGACATAGCAATAGTGAATTCAAATCTACTTACTTGCCACCGAGAAGCACCTGAGACTGACGATTGTTAACTTGGTTGTCAGTCTTATGACGAAACTGCAAATGTAAAAGGAAAAACATTAATCTAAAAAAGTTAAGTATAAATTATTATTTATTTATTTATTTATACACACACATTAATAAATATTTGTTCATGTTAAACATTTTTAGTTCTGAAATTATGAACAAACATTTTGGGAACAAGAGGCATCTCCAGTTGATTACACCGTACGAAAGCATAATAAACGTTACTATGGGGGGGGATACAAATTTTGATTTGCTTTAAATGTATAGTAATGTTTCAGATTACACATAGCCCAGAACATGGTTCATGTTTAATAGTAGTGCTACGCGATGTTCATATGCTGCAAAAATTGCTAGTTACTGTGTAATATAATGTTAAAGATGAGGGGAGGTGGCTTCTGAAGCCCGTACAGATCACAATGAAGGAATCTTACCACGTTCACTATAAGGAAAATCCTGACCTCCTTGAAGAAGGAGGGCAGGTTTTCCCTAATAGTGCATGAAGACTGGCCCTCGTTGTGATGCGCTATCGGATCTGGGACAGAAATCATTAAGTCAGGGAAAGGGACCGGAAGGATCATCTTTAACATTATATTACAAAGTAACTAGCAAGTTTTGCAGCAAATGAACATCTTGGAGCAATACTATTACACATGCTCAACGTTCTGAGCTATGTGTGATCTGAAACATTACTATCCCTTTAAATCCCTTGAATGTAAGGGAGGTCTCCAGTGCACTGCTTTGCAATGCGTTGGAGACCTCTCTAGAGTAACCCTTTGAGTGTCACTCAAAGGGCTAACAAGTTAGAAGTGCTGTTTAAAGGGGCACTATCTAAACAACTTTGGTGATTTTGAGAGCTTTCAAAAACACCTACATATATTAGCCCCTTAACGACCACGGTCCTGGGAAGTAACCTTCCGTTAAGCACCACTTTAATGTTTCCTACATGCCTGTACACGTCACCTGTGAGGCATACTGGCATGCCGTGCTGGGGACAGAGAGACCGCTCCAGTCTTGGAGAGGTCAATTTCACTCCCCGTCTTTACTTACAGCTCTCCCGGTCCTTAACGCAAAAAAACGTGTGACAGTCATAGCAGTGCACACGGGTGTTAAGGGGTTACACATTTTTTTTGTCAGAAAACTATATTATTTACTAGTTGAAGAGCCCATGTACACAGGCCACAGTATCAGCCGGTTGCGGTGCAGTCATGCACAGTAGAGACTGCCCGCGCCACAGCTGATACAGAGCAGGGAGCCATAAATTCAGACCGGGGTCCTCTGTCTGTCTGACTTCGGAGCACCCCGCTTTGTATCAGCCGCCTCACGGCCTGTCACTACTGCATGACTGCAGCACTCACAGCAGTCTGTACTGTGCATGACTGAGTTGTTACAAACTTTTTAGTGAATTATAACACATAGGCTATGCATAGATTATGCTAATTAAGGCAGCTGCTCAGGCATTTCCTGTCCTAGACCTGCATTACTTCCCACATCCACTGCTCAGGAATGTATTGCCCAATGCCACTAGCTCATAGAATTGGATGAACATGGTGTTGTAGGGCTAAACCAGGAAGTGCCTGCACTGCACACTTTAATTTGCTAATATATAACTTCAGATAACTTAGAAACGGCTAATGCAACATTTGGTCTATTTGTGAAACATTTTAAAAATTGACTAAGTTGTTTTTAGGTGATAGAATCAGTTTAACACAAAGGTAATTTAGGTTTCTTTACATTCCCCTAAGACAGTGGTTCTCAACTCCTGTCCTCAGGACCCACTAACAGGCCAGGATTTGATGATTTCCTTGTTAGAGTGCAGGTGAGTTAATCAGTGTGAATGAGCCTCTGATCACCACACCTGTGCTCTAGCAGAGAAATCCCTAAGACCCAGCCTGTTAGTGGGCCCTGAGGACAGGAGTTGAGAACCACTGCCCTAAGAAGTAGGTGGCTTGCTGCAGAATTACTCTTCTAATATCTGCCTCATTAAGACCAGCTAATAATTAAATACTTTTGCTGATAAACGGAAGGTAATAGCAACATTAATTGCAGCCCATGTTAGAAAACATAAAAATATGATACCAGGCTAAAGTCCCTTGGCTCCCATAACATCCCCACCACACACACACACCCTTTACTTTGTACCTTTTGGATATTAGCACATTCTCCAATATAGGTGATGCATTGGGGGAGATAATAATAATAACTAGTATTTATATAGCGCCTTTCTCACAGTGGGACTCACCAGCTGTCTCATGCATCCAATGGGTTGCTAATCATTAACCCGTTAAGGACAAGAGCAGTGTACAACACAATGCTTTGCTCTTCTCTGTGGTCCTTAAAATGGTTAACCTAGTTCCAGTGTTGATCTTTTGTCATTCAGGATAGATTCATGATAATTGTAAGAAGCTGACTCTACGCAATAACTGCTTCTACAGGAAAGTTCTTTTATAAATGCTGAAAATAAATGGATTTCAAAACAGAGGGCTTTTTTTTATATTTTTATTTAATTTTATGAGTTCATAATACTGCGGATATGCATCTCGTGTACAGGTCAGTAAAACAGTCTGATGTCTAATTATTGGAGCTCAGCAGATACATCTTAACATACGTGGTTCCACTTGCAGTGAAGAGTTACATTTTGAACTGCTCTGTCTGATTCTCCTATTAGAGCATTTCTATTGTCATGCGTATGAACATAGTGCCATCTAGTGACAAAATGCAGCATTATTGTTTTAACAGGCAAAATCATGAAACACACTTAGCGCTGTATGCTCAAAAGAAACGTGGAGGAGTTCTCTATAGGAGAACTAAAAATTCCCATGGATTAAATGGGAATTTTAACCCCTTGAATGCTAGAGAGATCTCCATTTTTGGATTTTTTTTTTAGTTATTCCCTAGAATGCCCCAGAAATCCACCACTTCCTTTGAACATACTCTGCCTCTGCTCTCCTCCCTGTAGCCAGCCTCCTCCGATGACGAAGGCTTCAGTCTGGAAACTGGAACGGTCTCATTGGCAGAGATCGATATCTAGCCAATGAGACCGCACCAGCTTACAGACTGAAGCCTCCGTCATCGGAGGAGGCTGGCTACAGGGAGGAGAGCAGAGGCAGAGCAATCTATGCGGAAGTAGCTGCAGCCCATACATTAGAACTAAAATTTTGACAAAACAAAGCTTTTATTTAAAAAAATAAACACCCTTTTAGTGCTATTATTGATATAACCTAACTATTTAGATTAAGTATTGTATAGGTGACACATCCCCTTTAAAGGGTTAGTAATGTTTCACAAAAACAGCAGCTCCAATTAATCTTCATAGTATTTGGGCCATAGAGTGTGTTATTGCAATACTATCAGAGCTGTAATTCAAAAGTAATTGAATGATGAAGTATCCCCCTCCCACCCCTGTTACCTAGTGTAAGCCACCTCCCCTCAGATGTGGAATCTGGTCCCTGGACCAGGCAGCTCACAGCAAGGGACAATCTTCTTACTGTGATCATAAGGAAAACCCTGCCCCCCTTGACAGTTTTTTTACAGGTTTTTCCTTATGCTCACTGAAGATTGTCCCTCTCTGTGATACATCCGGACAGTCTTGAGCATTGTTATATCAGTAAAAGGGGAGGGAGGGGGATACTTTATCATTCAATTACTTTTGAACTACAACTCTGACAGAATTGAAATAACACTCTCCATGGCCCAAATACTATGAAGATTAATTGGAACTGATTTTATTGTGAAACATTACTATCCCTTTAAGGACACTCTGCTTGATAACAACTTTTTCAGTGACGTGTCATAAACCAATGAAGCCTTTACCAATGAAGCCTTTTTTCAATGATGTGTCATATGCCAATGAAGGTTTCAGTGACATTTCATATGCCAGTGAAGTTGTTTGCAGTACAAAGATGTTTTCACTTTGACTTTACCCAGAAATAACAGTATGAATATCTCCTAAACTATACATCTGCTGGAATTTTGGTTAACATGACACAAAAGGAAGTTTTAAATGAAGTTTTAAATATGCAAAGAAAATTCAGGGTGATCAGTCCACTTTAAGGACCAGAGGGGTGTGCACTCCATTGTTTCACAATTCTTTTTGCACCCCTCTGGTCTGGAAAAGGCTAATCTTGCAGCTTTGAAAGCATGCTGTCAGCTGTGTTAAACAATACACATTGTGATTTTCTGGAGAAAAGTGCCATGAAGTAAGTAGGACTTAATAAACATAGAATGTGTTATAAAGGAAGCGTGTTATGAAGACAGACACTACAGGAGAAGCCATTGTGCATGTTATCCACCGCATTGCAACCCAATGCACTGGATAGGTGTCTGGCACTAAAAATTAAAACGTACTAAAAATTAAAAAGTAGATTTATATGTAGGAATATTTTCCCCTGATATCAAGGAGAATCCAGAAAGCATCAAAGGATTTTATTGATTAGCTTGTTGAATATTCAGAGATTAGCCCTTTCAGCTCCAAAATGGTGTGCAATGCAATGCAAAGCACTGTGTTACACAACTGTCCATCAGTGTGTGTGAGAGCGTTTTGTGCATTGCATATACAGTTTTGCATTCGTATTATGTTTGTATTGCACATGCATGTATATTGCATACATGTGTGTATTGCATGCATGTGTATTGCATTTGCAAATATGTGTGTATTGCATGTGTGTATTGCATGTGTGTATTGCATAAGTGTGTGTGTGCGTTTAGAAGGACCAACAATTTCTTGCAGAGATTTTCATAGAAGTTGCCACTGCTGTGAAAATCACACCCCATGAATGGACCTATGGGAGCATCAGTATAAAGGAACTTTTAAAACTGCTCCTTAAAGCCACCACTGGGTGTGTTTGCCAGGCACACAAGTCTTCTTTGTATATATCTTCATCCACTTTTCTTGCCAAGTCATCAAGACTTCAGAAACATATCACTAGCTGGATGGCCTGTGTATTAGACATTACTGTCCAATGGGTTGGCAAGATTTTGATGATTTAGTCCCCAGTGAAAGTCTGACATCTTATAAAAGCAAAGACAAACCTCAAAGATGCAGGACGCTCATTATAAGAAACGTCAATCACCATTGTGTTTTGTAATATTAACACACTGTTCCAGAGGGAATGTGAAAACCCATCTCCCATGTGAGAAAGATAAACCTACTCAAGCATAGTATTTCCACTTCTCCTTGTATTTAGTAAGTATATAGGTGGGTTTCACAGCCCCACCTATACACATTGTGTGCAGCTACCAAGATTTGATATATGCACCTCTAAAGTCAATAAACCCGGCAGGCAGCCCCTTCTGTTGATAAAGTGTATGAAGAGAGTGGGCAAGAATACTTACATAGTCATCTGTGGCATCTTTCACGGCAGTGATGGTTAATACTAGCACTAAAGGCACAATGGTAGTAAACCACGACAAGGAAGATATTTCAGGGATCAGCTGCAAATGAGAAATTCTATGGTTAGGCTCCATATAAAAAATAAATTACCTTATTTAATCTAATAAAATGTAATAGTGTGGGCTACTGTAAGATGTCATGGATTCTACCATCACTTTACCTTTTATAAAAATAAATAAAGTTAACCTTTTTACTCCTTAACAACCACCCGATCTGGTGCATAGTTGGTTTCCCCCAGAAATGTTCCAGGGGGAAATGCACTAAGGGATGATAAAGCGGAGGTAACTTCTCCAGTGGGATACACTAAGATTTCACCGGTGTGAGATATTAGTGCATAGGCTTCATAGAACAACTTCGGAATCAGTGATATCACTGTATTGCGGGAACAGCCGTGTACCAGAATGTCAGACATATTGTGCATTATACACAAAAAAAGAATTGGAGCAATTCTGGGGTAAAGCAACTGCACTACAGACGAAAAACATCCTCAATTATTTAAATGGCTCTTTTACCCAGTTAATGTTAGAGAGCTCTCTAATGCATTATATCTCAATGATTTGGAGCCCTCACTAACATTAAAGTGGTTAAAAGTCCAGTTTAATCCATTAAGCACCA
The DNA here is from genome assembly GCA_037306005.1 of Rhinophrynus dorsalis. Lineage (NCBI taxonomy): Eukaryota > Metazoa > Chordata > Amphibia > Anura > Rhinophrynidae > Rhinophrynus > Rhinophrynus dorsalis. The sequence goes on from CM074721.1 coordinate 404,176,380, forward strand.
GAGGGGTACTAGTGCATTGATAAGCAACAGGTTAGCACCCTCTGGTCCTTAAAACCCTTTGAATGCCAAAGCAAAGCACTGGGTACCCCTCTGGCAGTCAAAGTGTTAAATCAATGGGGACACTTATTTGTTCCCTGTGCAGTTTTCACCACTTTTTGTGGAAAAATAGGATTTGAGTATTACCTGTTAAATCCTTTTCTCTTAGTCCATATAGCTTACAGGTACCACAGGTACCATGGAGAGGAGACAGATCCTCCCAGTAGGCTACCCAGTTGCTCCCCTTCAGTTAGATTTGTGATACTAACCATGCTGAGCTAGACAGCGAGAAGAAGAGAAAGACTTCTGTGAAATGGACCCAATAGGACTCAAACGTCCAGCCACAGGAACCAAGCATGGTCTCTTTCACTGGGTGGGAGACCTGTAAGCTATATGGACTAAGAGAAAAGGATTTAACAGGTAAGATTAAAATCCTCTTTTCTCTGTCATCCAGTATATAGCTTACAGGTACCATGGGGATGTAACAACATTTAAGTTCCCAGGGTGGGAAGAGAAAGGAAGGACCAAGTGCCGGTCCCCGTGATACCAGAGTTCCCAAGGGACTATCCAGGACACGGAACAACCCAAACTAACAATGGACACTTAACAGTAGCACAGCACACAAAACAAGAGCCAACAGAGCTCAAACAGTTAAGGAGCAGCTATAAGGCATATGAAAGTAATGTCCAAGACAGGCAATACCGCCTCCAGAGCTTTCCTGCCAAAGCTGGCTTCAGTCAAAGCCAGGACATCAAAACAGTAGTGTGTGGCAAAAGTGTGCACAGAGGACCAAGTGGCAGACTTGCACAGCTGATCAGCAGAGGCCTGTTTCTTGTAGGCCCAGGAGGCCCCAACAGACCTAGTAGAGGGTGCAGTGATGTGAAAGGGAACACGTTTACCTCTGAGCTCATAAGCCTTGGGAATGGTAGACTTAATCCGAGATGCAGTAGTCACCTTGGATTCCACCTTTCAGCCTTCAGGGATGACAAACAAAGCATCAGTCTGACGAACAGACTCACTGCGGTGCACATAGAACTTAAAGGGACAGTAATGTCCCAAAAAATGTTTTTACAGTTATGTAGAGTTTAAAATATTAATCAAATCTCTCTAAACCCTATCTCTCAAACATCTATGGTTTGAGAGATATAGGGATTCAAAGTTCACCCCTCCCTCCCCTTCTCCTGATGTCAGCTGTAAAGCTGACACCAGGTGAATAGAATCGTACAACTAGAGGAGGCTCTGCAGCAGAGCCCGAATCGCGTTACTTAAAAAGAATGAATTCATTGGAAAGGTCTAAAAAGTGTGCCTGGTTTGCAAGCACGCTTTGTAGATGCTTCCATTGAATGAATTCTTTTTAAGTAGCGCAATTTCAGCTCTGCTACAGAGCCTCCTGCTGGTCCCTGGACCGGCATCTCCTCCATCACGAGAAGGTGAGGGAGGGGGGAACTTTGAATCCTTATCTCTCTCTAACCATAGGGGTTGGAGCGATTTGATTAATATTTTAAACTCTAGATAACTGTAAAAAAAATTTTGGGACATTACTGTCGCTTTAAGGCAACGCACAACAAGCGGCGATCACTCTCCTTGCCAGATTTAGGGTCAGAACAAAAGGAAGGCACAACAATCTCCTGATTGATGTGGAACTCAGAGACCACCTTAAGAAGAAATTCCTGGGAGGTCCGGAGAACAGCCTTATCCTTGTGAAACACCAGGAAAGGCGGCATGCAAGACAGAGTCTCCAGCTCAGCAACTCTGTGGACAGAGATCAAAACCAAAAGAAAAGCTATCTTCAAGAAACTAAGGCTAAGGCCCTTGTTCACGCCATCCTGCAAAAAAAAACCAGGATAGCTGGAAGAACAAACACTTGGTAGGACAGATCCCAGTCCACACACCAAGTATGGAAAATAGACCAAACCCTGTGGTAGGCCTTCGAGGACACAAATTTCCTGGCATGGATCATAGCGGAAAAACCTTTCCATCTCAAGATGGAGATTTCAACAGCCATGCCGTCAAAGCCAGCTGATCCACATCCTCCTTCCACAGATAACCTTGCAGAAGGAGGTCCAGTCTGTGTGACAGTGGAAACTGTTCCTGAGCTGATAAGGCCAACAGTTCAGGAAACCAAGACTGTCTGATCCAATAGGGCACTATCAGGATAACGGAGGTGTTCGCCATCCGAAACTTCCGTAGGACCCTGGGCAGCAGAGGAAGTGGAAGGAAGATGTAGGCCAGGCGAAATCTCCATGGAATAGACAGAGCATCCACTGCAAATACCAGGGGATCCTGCAGAACATCTGAAACTTCTGGCTGTCCCTTGTGGCCATCAGGTCTATGAAAGGAAGATCCCACTTCCGTACCAGGAGTTTGAACACTTCTGGGTGAAGTTCCCACTCTCCGGGATCCACAGTGTTTCGACAGGGGAAGTCTGCATGGACGTTTTCTACCCCTGGGATGTGCAAGGCAGAGATAGCAGGCACATTGTCTTCTGCCCAAGCCAAAATAGCTTTGACCTTGAACAAAGCCATGGGGGTTCTCTGGCATAGGCCATGGCAAAGGGGACCGCTTCAATGGTTTATATCATCTTTCCTTGTTGGAGCCAATTCCCATGCCAGGGCAGACGACACCTTGGAGGTGAGTTGCTGAATTGAATCCTCCGTCAGGAAGACCATACTCTGCAGTGTGTCGAACTGGAAACCCAGGAACACCAGATTCTGGGGGAACTCGAGAAGACTTGTCCATATTCAGGATCCAACCGTGTTGGAGGAAGATCTGAGCATACTCCTGAACATGGTATTAAAAAAGGCCCCTGGTAGGTGCCCTGATGAGAAGGTCATCCATGTACGGCATCACCTGGATCCCTTTGGTGAGCAGGAAGGTAATTAGTACACCCAGAACTTGACTGAACACCTGAGGGGACGTCGTGAGTCAGAATGGGAAAACAATGAATTAGAAGTGTACCAAGTGGCAGGCAAACCTGAGGTACTGCGGACTTGCCGGATGCACAGGAATGTGTAGGTATGCATCATGAAGATCCAAAGATTCCAGAAATTCCCCCAGACACATTGCTGCAATGACCAAACATAGTGACTCTATTGTAGTGGGTCTTGACTGTCAAATTTGTTAAGAGCCTTGAGGTCCAGGATAGGATGGCAACCGGCATCCTTCTTGGGAACAACAAAGTGGTTTGAGTAGAAACCTGAATCTTCCTCCTACTGAGGGACCGGTGCCAGAACTCCCTTGTCCAAGAGACTGGACCGCCCCATTGAAAAGCATGAGCTTTTCCTGACCCTGAGGGAAGCAAGAAGGGAAGAACCTGAAGGGGGGGGGATTTGAAGGGAATCCTGTAACCTTCGGAAACCACCTGTAATACCCACTGATCTGCAACAGAGCCTGTCCAAACACTTGAAGTGTTGTAGGCGACCAGGGTTCAGCGAGTCATGCCGAAGAATGTTTGGTGGATTTGGGTTTGGTGGAGGTGTGTTTTGACCTCCACTATTGTTTGGGCTTGGGGGTGGAATGCGGGTCCTGAGGCCCCACCGGGTTCACCCTAGACGCTTTGCCTTGTTTGGGATAAAAAAAAAAAAAGATGATGCCTTTTTCGTCTGAGGGTTGCGTTTGGGAACCTGACACAACATCACGTTCTTACCCCCAGTGGCCTCACTGATGAGAGTCTTCAATTCAGGGCCAAAAAGTGTGGTATCCTGAAAGGGAAGATAAATCAGTGATTTCTTAGAGATCAAGTCAGCAGACCAGACCTTCAGCCATAGCATGCACCAAGCAGTCACAGAGAAGCTGAGGCCTTAGCTTCAAGCCTAACAGAACCAAAAAGAGTTTCAGTCACATAGTGCTGCTCCTCAGAAATGTTGGCCAAAAGGGATAAAAGGTCAGCTTTAGTAGCACCCTTGTGGACAGCAGCAGTCAGCCCTAATGACCCAGACAGAAGCCAAGGTGGGCCTCAAAGATGCACCATTGGTAGTGAAAGTAGCCTTCAAGACAGTTTCAAGCCTTCTGTCAGTCACTTCCTTAAGAGCGGAAGCATCCGCAACTGCCAAAACAGTGGATTTAGAGAGCCTGGAAATTGGAGAGTCAACTTGTGAAGGAGGAGCCCACTGAGCCAAGGCAGCTTCAGAAAAGAGATACAATTTGGCTAGACACTTGTCAGGAGTTTTCTACTCATCGAGAATAATCTGATCTAAAGTAGGATTAGGCAGAAAAACCGTACAGGACTTCTTGCACCTCTGAAATACGTCAGAAGTCGTCCGAGACTCTACAGTAGTAGAGGGAATGTTTAAGGTAGTTAATACTGCCTTAATGAGGCCCTCCGCAGAGGGTTCAGGATCAGCTTCAATGGGGTCACCATGAAAATGGGAAGACTCTGCTTCAGAACACACACCATCCTCAGAATCCTCTGTACAAGAATCAGATAGAGGGTTCAGAGGAACCATCAGCTTTCCAATTCATCCAGTGGGAGCTTCTATCTTGAATAGATCTGCATGAATATTCATCCTTATCAATTTATTCCACCCCCTCTAGTTTTAGCAGCCTAAGAAGGTGGAGAGAGAGGTAATTTTCTGGACATAAGTATGCATGCTTTATCTGACCAAGTCAGAGAACAACATTTTACTGTGAGCAAAAACAAAAAAGCACAAGGTACAGGCCGTCAGAGATATTTTTAATAAGACTGAAGGATGTCAACATAACAGTTCTGCTGTAATGGACTAAAAGCCCCATTTAAATCAGTGGGGATTTTTAGTCCTCAACAGTTACTCCACTGTGAAACTGATCTTCCATGAATTGTTTCTTCCAAAAAATTTCAAGGATGGGGAATGACCATACCATGTAAAATAAAGGTTCATCCAAGCTGCAAAACTTGTTCCATGGGTTATCAGGCAAGAGACCCATATTTAGGAGACAGAAAAGGAGTATAGTACTATAGGATATACAACTGGAGCCTCCTCTCTTTGTACTATATAAATGAAGCAGGTACAGAATCTAATGTATCTAACCACAGATCATCAGAAAGACTTGTGATATTTCTTTGTCAGTTCAATATTTAAATTTTATAGAAAATGGACAAGGATTTTATTAATTTTGACTGTCTAAGAAATTTCTGGAGATAGGCAAAGAGAGACAAATGAAAATTTGAGAGAACTAAAGGGCGCACTAGCAAAACTAAAGATAATAAAATTCAATAATTAGAGAACAAGAAACCTGTATGAATAGATATGTTCTAAAGGTGTAGCAAGCTTTTTTCTTTAATGAGAAACATACGTTGTTATAGATCTTTTTCTGCTGAGTAAGAAACAAAATCACAAGATCGCCTGACAGGTAAAAGTTAATGACAGTACAAATTACCTTGTTTGAAACAGAGAATACCCTTCTTTCAAACGAGGATACTAAGGTGAGTTTATCACTTCACTTTGTAATTAACAAAATTTAGCAGAGCACTATATTTCTGTGCCATATGTTCTGGGCACCCAGGAAAACAGAATGTCAGCTCACCCCAGTGGGAGGTATTGTAGTTTGTTTCTGATGCTTGTTGCCTAGCAACTCATACAACTCTGGTCGCAGATCGCCATGGCCCCACTGGCCACTTAAACCGGATGATAGGGCATTAGGAGACAAGAATATAGAGCCCCCTCTGACATTTGTAGCCCAAAAGGTTGCAGCGATATGTCTTCTATATGTTTTCCCCATAGAAGTCAATGAAGCAAAGATGGCCGCAGAAAGGCTCCAGTTTTTAAAGGGATAGTACAGGATCATTTTAAACAAAATGTAATCTTGTAGCTACTAAAAAAAAAAAAAAAAATCAAATTATGCCAGTCCCATCTCTCAAACCTTTATGGTTTGAGAGATATAAGCAGCTAAATTTCCCATGTCCATCCCTTGCACTGACGTCAGCATTCTAGCTGACAGCAGGAGATTCTAGTACCGGGACCGGACGGACGCTCTTCAGTAGAGCCGAAATAGCGATAGTTAAAAAGAAATACTTCACAAAGTGTGCTTGCAAAGCAGGCACCAAACCACATCAAACAAGTGGAGATCCCTTTCCTTGTCAGACTTTGGGTCAGGACAAAAAGAAAGCACAGCAATCTCCTGATGGATGTGGAACTCAGAGACCACCTTAGGAAGGAATTCCTCAGAGTCCTTGTGAAAAACCAGGAAAGGCAGCTTGCAAGACAAAGTCTGTAACTCAGAAACCCTGTGGATGAGTAGAAATAAACATCTTCCACTTCAACAGACACAAAGGAATGGTTGCAAGGGACTCAAAGGGACACTGCTGCAAAACACCCAGAACCAAATTAAGGTCCCACGGAAGCGCGGGAGCCTTAAAGGTAGGGAAAGAATGAGCGACCCCTGAATAAACACCCTTGACATCTGGAAGAGTGGTAATATACCTCTGGAAAAGCACAGAAAGAGCAAAGATCTGAACCCTCAAGGAACTCAGACTGAGTCCCTTGTTGACACCATCCTGGAGAAGGGAGATAACCACCGGAAGGTCAAAGTCCTGGGAAGACTGATCTCTGTCCACACACAAGGAATTAAAAAATGGAGCAAACCCTTTGGTAGGCCTTTGAGGAAACCATCTTCCTCGACTGAATCATAGTAGAAAGGACCTCAGTGGAGAAACCCTTTCTCCTCAAGATGTGGGCTTTAAAAGCCATGCAGTCAAAGCTTGTTTCTTCAAATCCTCTTTCCAATGGTAACCCTGAAGGAGGAGGTCTGGTCTGGGTGGCAGTGCATATGGATCCAGAATGGAAAGTCTCACCAGTTCCCGAAACTGCGTCCTTTTGGTCAAATAAGGAGCAACCAGAATCATGGTTGCACAGTCCATCCAGATCTTCCAGGAGTACCCTAAGAATGAGAGGAATTGGAGGAAATACCTAAGGTGGAAGTGCCACGAAATTGACATTGTGTCCGTGGCAAAGGCCAGGGGATCCCCCCAGCAGAATTAGAAGACCAGAACCTTGCAGTTATTCACTTAAAAATTCTGCCAGAACGTTTTCTACCCCTGGAATGTGAACAGCGGAGATGGCCTGAACGTGGGCTTCAGTCCAGTCCTAATGTACATCACTTCATAGCAGGTGGTGGTGCTTCGAGTGCCTCCCTGATAGTTGATATAAGCCAAAGCGGTGGCGTTTTCGGACTGGGCTCATACCGGATGGCCTTTCAACACAGAAGTCATGTACACCACAGCGAGATGGATCGCCATGAGCTCCAGAACATTGATGAACTGAAGATATTCCTCCACAGTCCACCTGCCCTGGATCCCCAAATGACCCAGCACCGCTCCCCCAAGCTGCTCAGGCTGGCATCCTTTGTTATCAGAGTCCATTCTAGGATCATGAATGGCTTCCCCAGATCCAGGTGGTGCTGTTGGAACCACTACTACAGATCCTGTTTGGCTTCTAGAGAGAGGGAGATCTGCTGATCCAAAAGAGCCAAATACCTGTGCCACTTCTGGATGAAAAGTCTCTGAAGTTCCCTGGTACGTACCTGAGAGTAAGATGCCGCTTCTAGGGCGGCACTAGTCAGCCCAGAACCCTCATGTACTCCCTGACCGTGGCAGAGGATCACTCCAGAGCCAAAGGCACATCCTGCATGATCTGCAGGATCTTGTCCTTTGGCAAAAAGAAAGACTGTCAGTAGGCAGGTGTCGAACCTCATGCCTAGGAACACCATCTCCTGGAGAGGCACAGAAAGAGACTTTGATATGTTCAGAATCTACCCATGGTGGGCCAGGAGTCAAGCACAGTCTTGGACATGTTGGGCTTTGAGTTCCTCTGAAGGAGCCTTGAAAAAAAGGTCGTCCAGATAAGGAGTTATGGAAATGTGAATGAAGGCTGTTAAGACCCACCATGACATTGGTAAACACCTAACGAGCTGAGGCAAGGCCAAAAGCCAGAGCGATGAACTGGAAGTGCTCCGAGTCTAAGGAAAAACACAGATAGCGCTGGCTGTCCGAGTGGATCGGGATGTGTAGATACGCTTCCTGAAAGTCCAAAGACACATGATACTCTGCCAGGCACATTGCTGCAATGACAGAGTGCAAGGTCTCCACCTTGAATTGTGCAGTCTCCACATACATGTTGAGTCACTTGAGGCCCAGAATAGGACAGCAGTCAGTGTCCTTCTTCAGAACCACAAACAGCTTGTAATAAAAACCTGAACCTTGCTCTTGGGAAGGTACTGGAACCAGAACTGTAGGGACTTTGTACTGGAAGAAGTGGAAGAGATTTGAAACCTATTCTGTTTATGATAGAATTTTCCCAGGTGTCACGAAAAAGGCAAAGAAGATTACCTAAAGGAACCTGCGGGCTACCTGCGGACCAGGATTCCGCGAGTCAAGTGGAAGCTGGCTTGACAGACTTAGCCCTTGAAGCTGTTAAATTGGGCTGCCACTGCTGTCTGGGATTGGCGGGGGGGTGGGGCGCGAGTTGGAGCCCTGTGAAATATGCTGACTTTGGGCCTCTGTTTGGCAAAAATGAAAAGAGATGCAGTTTCCATACCATAGTAGTACGTTTGGTGGTAATCTTAGACAAAAACGTGCACTTTTCCCCCAGTACCATCTTTAATTATCTATTTCAGCTCAGGTCCAAACAGGGACTTGCCCTGAAAATGTAAGGAAACCAGAGACTTCTTAGAAGACTGGTCTGCAAACCACATCTTAAGTCACAAAGTGCGTTGTGCAGTAACAGAGAAGGCTGAGAATTTAGCAGACAACCTGACCGCCCCAAACAAAGCCTTTGAAATATAAGTATTGGCCTGCTTCATGTGGCCAAAAAAAGACTAAATCCTCTTCCTTGGAAGCATCTGCATGCACAGCTTCCATCACCTGTTCACCCCAAACAAAAACAGCCCTGTTGACCCTGGCAGAGGAAAAACAGGCTTCAACAAAGCCCCAGTAGCAGAGAAAATAGACCTGAGGATAGAATCAAGCTTCATATCTGCCACATCTTTTTGAGTGCAGCTGCATCTGCCAAAGGCAGAGCAGTGGACTTGGCTAGCATGGAGATTGGAGGATCCATAGAATTGGGAGAGGTCCACTGTGCCAAAGCTGCATCTAAAAAGAGGACACAATCTAGAAATCTTCTTGGTGATAGACAACCACTTATCAGGGATCTTCCACTCATTCAGAAGTATCTGATCAAGAGTGTCATTAGGGGGAAAAACAGTAGTAGATTTCCTATGACTCTGGAAAACATTTGAGGATGACCCCTCATTAGGGGGTGTCAGGGACCAGAAAGGTCTCCAGGACAGCCCTGTTAAGCCTCTCAACAGAGGGGAGAGGGTCAGCCTCATAAGAGTCCGAGAAGTAGGAAGAATCCATATCTTCATATTCGCCTTCCTCACCTTCTCCCTGAGAAATTTCATTCTCAGAGGAGGCCCCTACAAGTGCAGGCATACTCTTAGATCTATAAGCCACATACTTAAAAATGGTAGGGGGTGTTCAAGATTGAAGAACCCCTTGGAGGGAAAGAAGAGTTTGGGGCATAGTGGACAATGATCTTAACCAAGCTGGCTCTTGTTCAGTGCTGGAGGGGCCCAGTGGAGTAGTGGGGACCACATTACAGAAGGGGCAGATAAATCCATAGTACTCTCTACCCTGAGTACTTAGTCTTAGGTCTAGCCCCATGTACCTTAGGTTCTGACATCCTGACAGTAGTAGTGTCTAGAACTAGCAAAGAACACTAGTAATAGTTCCCCAGATTAATAGCTTCTCCAAGAAAAGCCCAGAATGTACTTATCTGACAGGTGAAGGGTTAATCTGGAGGAGGAGAGCAAGAGTCTGCTTCTGCATAGGATAAGCAAGAGAGAAATTAACTGGTGACTGCAAAACATGGAGTGAATCGGATGAAGGCCCACGAAACAGGCGTTCTGGGTAATTTAGTCTTCTCTGTTTCCATTGCCTAGCAACTCCCGCAATTCTATCTGCGGACCTCCACAGACTCCAAGATACTCAAGACGAAAGGGCATGAGGAGAAGAAAGAGCCCACTCTGACCAACAGTTCTAGAGATATGTTCCCGAGAAGTTTGCAAATGGAAGTCAATGAAGCAAATATGGCATCAGTGAGGGAAGCATCCTTAAAGGAGCCATGCACCCAAAGAATTTACAATTTTAAAAGGTGCCCCAAATTACCCAGTGACCCCAGGGAACATGTGGGGGGGCACCAAAGAGGCAGGTCTCTAAAAGCTCCCAACCAGGATAAAACTGCAGGGAAGGGGTTAACTCATTCCAATGCAGCCACCCATGCCCCATAACTCAGTGGAGAACAGTAAGTAAAATACTCATGAGTGCAAGAGCCTCAAGGCTCAGGTGCAACCCCTACAGGAAGAGGCACAAGGAAGGAAAAAGTATATCAAGGTATTCAAAGGGTAACTCAACAATCTTCGATGTTCTGTCTTCAGGTTACCATTGTGAAGGAAGCAGAGCCTCGGAGAGAAACTTCTGGGAGTAAAACTTGGATTACAAGATTCTCACAGCATCTGCACACTTGTCAATCCACTCCGGGGGAATCCCAGTAATGGTAATCCTCTTAATGGGGGGGGGGGGATTTAACAGCTCCAACATCATAACTGGAGGCAGGGCTGGTTTGAGCTGCAGAGGATGCTGGAAGTCTCCAGCCACATGACCCTGTCTTTTTTGTGTTCTGCCCTCTAAAGGAGTAGCTCAATCTCGTGGTACCTGCATTCCATATTGGAATACAGAAAAACAAGTTTTAGTGAAGTAATTCTACACACAGCTTGCACAGGGAAAGCAATCCTTAGTAAATACAAGATATCTTGCACGCCTGCAGAAAAGAGCAATTCTGGAGGAAAAAACCCTGCATCATTGGAGAGATATTACCCAAATTCTCATTGGATTTAAATACGGATTTTAACCCTTTTAATGCTGCATTCAAAAGGTTAAATACTCCATTTACAGCACTAGGGGTTTTCATTTTATCTTTAGGGCAGTTAGTTTGACTTATGCCAAAATTACTATTTTCCCACTTATTAATCTACAATATTTATGGCAAATAAACAAAATTTAAATAAATAACTAAATTAAAACACAACTGTTTTGCTTTAACACTGAGCACAGGGAGGTGCCCAATACATTGCAAAGAAAAGGGCTGGACATGCCTCTGGCACTCAATAGGTTAATAAAACACTTGCATCAGAAGTACTTCTGACAGAAAAACAAAAAACAGCCTCTCAAGTTTTTGCTTAGAGTAAATTCTTTTATAATGGCACATCAATCCTTTACCAAAATTACCTGTAAAATCAGCAGGAAAAGAAAATATGCATTGGCAACTCGCTGGAACTGTTCAAATAAATTGATAGGCAAGAACGTGACAATGTTGTACTTTGATGTTTTGATACCATTATTCTGAAAAGAAGAAAACAAAGAACATGTGGTTAGTATAAACATAAAAAAAAACCAACACAAAACACACTGTATATACATATAATAATGTATCATAGGATTTTAGTCTTTCCTGTTAAATCCTTTTCCCTTAGTCCATATGGAACACAGGTACCATGGGGGGAAGCTGAGCTTCTCCTTTGGAGGGCAGAGGACAAAAGAGGCAAGGCAAGAGTAGAAGACAGCTCCTGTGAGAAGAAAACCCTAGAAGGATTCCCACAACCAACGTTGCTTAGCTACCCTTCTTTTCTTATTAGGGATAGTAATACTCAAAAATGACTATCCCCCCAGTGGTGTAGCCAGTAAAAAACAGAGTTAAATGAGAACAGAGGCTGCTGGTCTCATTTAACTCAGTTTTTTACTGGCTACAACACGGGGGATAGTCATTTTTAAGTATTACTATCCCTTTAAGTAGACATATTATAATTTCTACATTGTGTTATACAAAATAATAATAAAACTTTTTTTTTTTTTTTTTTTACAAACTAGCAGCATCTTGTTGACTTCATAACTTCAAGCAGTTGTCTCCTGAACAGAGACAGGTTAAGATTTCTGTATGCCTGGTCTGTTGTAGTTGGGTATATCCCCTTCCATAGCCATCACATTTGTGAGTATTGTCTTTGTACTGTCACACTACTGGGCGCTCTTGTGTGTTTATTCTGCATATCCCATACTTCCGGTGAGCTGTACTGAGGAGCTGCCCGCTTAAAAAAAAAAAAAAAAAAAAAAAAAAGGATTTTAGTCTTACTTGTTAAATCCTTTTCTCTTAGTCCATATAGGTTACTGGTAACTTTGGGAAGGCAACCACCCCTTTAATAGGAAGGAACAATTCTTGAAAAGAAGTGCAGGGTAGAGCCTTCCTCCTCTTCTAGCTGGTCCCCAGCCAATCCCCTTCAGTAAGATTTGAAACGCTAACTATTGACTAGGTAGCAAGAAGGGAAAAGAAGACTCCTGTGAGCATGAACCTGAAGGACTCCCACGTTTGGTCACAGGAGAACCAAACATGGTCCCTTGACAGGGTGGGAGACCAGTAACCTATATGGACAAAGAAAAGGATTTAACAGGCAAGACTAAAATCCTCTTTTCCTTGTTGTCCAATATAGGTTACAGGTACTTTGGGATATTCTAACATTGAGTTTCCCAGAGGTGGGAATGAAGGCAAGGACTAGGTGCAGGTCCCCAAAGTCACCAGAGCATTTATGAGCTAAACAGATCATAAAACTGCCCTATAATGAACAAAGTGTCAACAGACACGAAACTGGAGTATAACACACCAGGAACCGTAACACAGCACAAAGAACTAGAGCCAACCGGGCTCAATAGTTAAGGAGTATTAAAGGTAATGAATAAGACCCTAGACAGGCAAGACTGCCTCCAGGATCTTCCTACCAAAGCTGGCATCGGCCAATGCCAGAACATTAACACGGTGTTTAGAGGAGGTGTGCACAGACGACCAGGTGGCTGCCTGGCACAACTGATCAGCTAAGGCCTGATTCTTATAGGCCCAAGAGGCCCCAATAGACCTAGTGGAATGAGCTGTGACACAAAATGGAGCAGGCTTCTTCCTCAGTTTGTACTCTTTATGAATAGTAGACTTAATCCAGGAGGCTATGGTAACCTTGGATGCCAGTCTAATGGCCCTGGGACCCTCAGGAATGACGAAAAGCGTGTCTGACTGCCGAAGGGATTCAGTACAATGCACATAGAACTTAAGGCATCACACCACATCCAACAAGTGAAGATCCATTTCCTTGTCAGATGCAGGGTCAGGACAGAAAGACGGCACCACTGATTAATGTGGAATTCATAAACCATTTTCAGGAGAAATTCCTGAGAAGTGTGAAGAACCGCCTTTTCCTTGTGAAATGCCAAAAAGGGTGGTTTACAGGACAAGGCATGCAACTCAGCGACATGGCAAACAGATACTATCGCCAGGAGAAAAGCCATCTTCCAAGTCAGCAAACGTAGAGGAATAGTAGCCAAGGACTCAAATGGGGGGTGCTGAAGGACGCCCAAAACCAAGTTAAGATCCCACTGAGGAGCGGGGTTCTTAAAGGCAGGATGAGCATGGGCAACACAGATCCATAAGCTCCAGAAACCAGGCCTGACGAGGCCAGTATGGAGCAATCAGAACAACTGGAGAACCCTCCAGACACAGCTTCCTCAACACCCTGTGCAACATAGGAATGGGAGGAAAGATGTATGCCAGAAGAAAGTGCCATGGGACTGACATGGCATCCACTGCCAGAGCCAGAGGGGCCCTCCAACGGGAGCAGAACAACAGGACCTTCCTGTTGTGCCTTGTCGCCAACAGGTTGACGCAAGGAAGTGCCCATTTCTGCACAACTAGGTCGACTATGTCTTGATACAGTTCCCACTCTCTGCTGTCCACTGTCCACTGTGTGTCAATTTAGGAAGTCTGCCAGAACGTTGTACACGCCAGGAATATGAACGGCGGAAATGGCAGGAACATGGTTCCTCCGCCCAAGATAAGATAGCTTTGAACTCTAACCAAGCTGCGAGACTCCCTGTGCCGCCTTGCTTGTAGATGTAAGCCACTGCCGTGGCATTGTCGGACTGGACTTGAACTGGACATCCTTACAGCTTGAAAGTCAAGTACCTGAGAGCATGAAATATCACTCGAAACTCCAGCACGTTGATGAGAATGAGAGACTCCTCCATAGACCACTGACCCTGGGCATTCAGGTGACCCAGGACTGCTCCCCATCCGGAGAGACTGGCATCCATTGTCACTGTTGTCCAGAAGGATACCAGTAAGGGCCTGCTCTTCAGCAGATTGGAGAGGTCGAGCCACCATGACAGACTCAGCTCCACATGAAGAGGTAGAGAAACTGACATCCTCAAGAGATCAGGTCTGCAAGGGCAAGACGGGATCACGAACCTCTGAAGCTCTCTCGTGTGAGCCATGTCAAACAGAACCACCTCTATGGTGGATATGAACTTCCCCACTAGAAAGGTCAACTTCTTGGCAGGAACTGGATCTAAAGCCAAGATAGACACCTTGTGGGTGATTTGGTGAGCCACCTCGTCCGTGAGAAACACCATGCCCTTCATGGTGTCGAAGAGCAGACCCAGAAAGACCAGTCACTGAGATGGAATCAAATCCAACTTTTCCATGTTCAGGATCCAGTGATGGGTGAAAGCATGAATGAAGTTCTTGACTTGTTGATGAAGGAGTTCCGATGAGGGGACCTTCAAGAACAAGTTGTCAATGTATGGAGTGACCCTGATGCCGTCCCTGTGTAGGACAGACAAGCACCCAGGACGCGACTGAAGAGGGGGGCTGTAGTAAGACCAAAGGAAAGAGCAGAAAACTGATAATGCCCTTGGTTTGAGGCAAACCTGAGGTACTGGCGGCTCTCCTGATGGAAAGCTATATGCAGGTAGGCATCTTGAAGGTCCAGAGAAGTGAGAAATTCCCCAGGACACATGGCTGCAATCACCATCCTTAGGGACTCCTGGTGATAATGAGTCCTGACCACGAAGGAATTGAGATCCTTGAGGTCCAAAATCAGACGACAGCCGCCGTCCTTCTTGGAAGCCACAAATAGGTTGGAACAGAAACCCGAGCCTATTTCCAGCTCTGGAATTGGTTACAAGACCTCCTTGTCCAAAATGGTCCGGATGGCACCATTGAAAAGACTGGGCTTTTCTACTCCGAGTAGTGTGAGAAGGAAATAACCTGAATGGAGGAAGAGAGGTGAAAGGGATCCTGCACCCCTTTGAGAATACCTGTAAAACCCATGGATCCACCAAGCAGATTGTCCAGACTCTGACGAAATGGCACAGACAGCCACCCACTGGCATGTGGGGGTCTGGCGAGTCATACCGAAGAAGGTTTGAAATTCTTGGGCTTGGTGGAGGACTGCTTGGGCCTCCATTGTTGTTCGAGCTTGGAGGAGGAACACGGAGCCTGGGGAACCACCTGGTTCGTAGCACGCACCTCAGCCTGAAAGGGACAAAAAAAACAGATTCCATTTTGCCAGAGGCTTCCTCCTGGGAACTAATGGCAAGAGGGTGCTCTTACCCCCAGTGGCTTCACTGATGAGGTCTTTAAGCACTGGCCCAAACAAGCACGTGCCCAAAAAAGGCAACGAAAGGAAGGCTTTCTTAGAGGTAGTATTTGCAGACCAGAGCCCGTCTGGAAACCACAGACACGGAAGAAACCCTAGCCACCAACCAGATGACATCAATGATAGCTGCATAAACATAATGCTGAGCTTCAGAAAGGTTTGCCAGAAGCCACTACAAGTCAGAAGTGGGAGCGCCCTGACAGACAGATACAGTTAGCTGTTCAGTCCAGACAGCAATGGCCCTGTTCACCCAAGCAGCCACAAATGTGGGTTGCAATAATGTGCCTACAGTAGCGAACAAGGACTTGAGAGAGGCCTCAAGCTTCCTGTCAGTCCAATCCTTAAGGACATATGCATCCACCACAGGCAAAGCAGTGTCTAGACACTGGGGAGTCGACTTTAGGGGGCTGAGCTCACTGTGCTAGGGCCGCTTCAGAGAAGGGATACAACCTAGAGAACTTTCTAGACGCAGCAGATTTCTTATCAGTGTTCTTCCACTCATCCAACACAAGGTGATCAAGAGTGGGATTAGGTGGAAAAAAATGTAATCTGCTTCTTAGGTTCATGAAACACATCAGAAGGACCCCTTAGGAGTCTCAGAAACCAGGGGAATGTTCAAAGTATTGAGGACAGCCCTGATCAGGCCCTCAGCTAAGGGTTCAGGGTCAGCTTTGAAGGGGTCCCCAAAAAATTGGGATGACAGCAACGCAGAACATTAACCCTCATCTGAGTCCACCAACATTTCTCCTCAGAGGAATCAGATACATCAGGAAAACCTTGCGGCTTAGGTAGGGAAGACCTAATAGAAGTAGGGGGCTGCGAAGACTAGAAGACCCCCTGCAGTTGGGATGGAAGGAGTTGTAAGGTAGACTTTAAGTCTTTAGTAGTGGCCTTAAACTCTAGCATCCACGTTGGCTCTAGTGCATGGCTGGAGGTCCCTGGGAGAGATGCAGGGGCAGCAGAGTATGAAGGGCATAAATGACCTGAGTATTCTCTAGGAAGCACTGATTGACATGAGGAGCAATGCGCAATGGGGGTCACAGACATCCCAGTATCCTTAGTCTTAGGTCTAGCCCCAAGTTCCAACGGAGTTGACATCCTCACAGGGTATAAACTTCTGAAAGTATAAGGGGAAACCCAAATACAGTGTGTAAGATTAAGTATTTCACCCCAGAAATAGTGAAAACGCACTTAACTGGCAGGCGAAGGGTTAATCTGCTGAGGAGAGTCCAAGCCCTGCGTAGAATACTCATGAAGGGAAAGCAGAAAATGGAGTCCACGACAGGAGCCAATCAGAATCGAGCGTGCAAAACGGGTGCTCATGGGAAATGTAGTTTGCCTTCAAGTACCCCAATAACAGAGCTAGAAGCCCCCTGAGCCCCGCAACACACTCAGAATGTGAACCTGATGATAGAACAAGTATAGACAAACAAAATGAGCAGTTTCTGAATTCGCCACGTTGAGCTGTTGCAGAGATATGTCCCAAACTGAAAAGACCCATAGAGGTGAATGGCATATGGAGTCTATGCAGTAAAGTGCACCTTAGAGGCGTGGAACTCAAAGTAAAAAAAATTAAAAAGTGTCTGAACAGTAGAATAACATATCAGATAACACAAGAATAAGGAAAAACACTAAACCCAGTAGGGAAAGTGTACAGTGCGCAAAAAGGCAAATAAAGGGTACATTTATCACAGAAACCCAATTGCTCCAAACCCCAACAGACATACAGATAAACCCAATGAGTGCAGGAGTATGTATTAGGAACTCCAAAGGAGATCCCTGTGCGGAGGGGAAGAGTGGGACAAGTGGATCTCAGCACTCAAAGGGTTGCTCGCCTTTTTAGCACGTCTTCTGTCTTCAGATTACCATTTGTAAAGAAGAAGCCTCAGTGGGCTTTCTCCTAGGGAAAGAACATGTCACACAAGATTTTCCCCTCAGGGCTGGAAGGTCCACAGCAGCACCTGGAAACTGAGCTATCCAACTTGGAAATGTCAGTAATGGTAATCCTCCTTATGATTGGTATTCTATAGCTAACAGAAAACAACAAATATAACAAACTATAGCAGAACTGTTCTCATTACTTGCTTGGTCAAGGAACAAATCCTATTGGAGAGGATTACCTGGAGACCAGCTAGGAGAGGAGGAAGGCTCCACCCTGCATTTCTTTTCAAGAATTGTTCCTGACTATTAAAGGGGTGGTCACCCTCCCAAAATTACCATAGTGCTTGGCAAAGGTATGGAAGGAGGACCAAGCCAATGCCTTGCACAACTGCTCAGCCAAAGTCTAATTCCTGTAGGCCTAGGAGGCCCCAACAGACGTAGTGGAATGTGCTGTAACTCTGAAGTGAAAAAGTTTTTTCCTGTTACGTAAGCCCTTAATCCAAGAGGCAAAAGTGACCTTGGAAGCAGCCTGACTTACCCTGGAACCCTCAGGAATGACAAACAAGGAATATGTATTATGAAAAGACTCTGTATGGTGCACATAAAACTTAAGGCACCGAACCACATATAAGAAGTGGAGATCCCTTTCCTTGTCAGACTTTGGATCAGTACAAAAAGAAGGCACAACAATCTCCTGAAAAACTCAGAGACCATCTTAGGAGGAAATTTGAGTGCTTTGAAGAACAGCCTTTTGAAAAACCAGGAAAGGCGGCTTGCAACACAAAGCCTGCAACTCAGCAACCCTCTGGACTGAGACCACAGCCAGAAGAAAGGACATTTTCCTCAAAAGATGCCAAAATAGCAGTGCATACAAAGGAAATCTTCATGACTACGGTCTACTGCCTCAAACCAGGCACACTCTGTAGACCGTTGTCATGAAGATTTTCTTTGTATGAACTGCTATTTTGGCTCTCCAGATGTTACGGTTGGCAAGCAGAACCAGGAGTCAGACGGTATAGTTAATACAACCTTTATTAAGAGAATAATAACAGTAATTCAATATAATGAATACACACAGTGGGTGATCGAAAAGGCGAGTACTGTATCAGGAATAGCAGTCTCCCAATATCACCACCACACTGTCAAAGACTAGGCCTCAGCCTGCTGGAGTCTCGAGGTAAGGTAACACCCAAGAGTGATACTGACTCAGCCTGCAGTGATACTAGGAAGGATGTCTGAATAACGGAACCAACCCTAGGAGCGAACAGACAGGCCTTCTAGTAAGTACCCGACAGGATAGTCAGACGAGCCAAAGTCATACACGGAGCGGGTAGTCAGCCAGAGCCACAGGTTTGCACCAGATAGAATATCCACTGAAGCGATGGAATGCTGGTTGCACAGTGGACAGAGCCCCAAGTAAACACCAGAGTGGGTGGTCAGACAAGCCTAGGTCATACACAGAGCGGGTAGTCAGCCAGAGCCACAGGTTTGCACCAGAAAGGATATTTGAGCCAAATCGGAACGCACAAGGAGAATAGTCAGACAGAGCCACAGGTCAACACCAGAATGGATGGACAGACAACCTGGATCATACACAGGAATCAGGAATACTAGATAATGAACTGCTCTGAACACCAACGTAAGGGTGACTGAGTCAGGACTCAAGGTCTGCCCTTTAAACCCCTCCACAGGAAGTAGGTAGGAGGAGCAGCTAAAGGGAGGATGTAGGTAGGAGGAGACTACAGGAAACACACACACATAAAACAGAGGCCTGCAGCATGCTTGAAGCCTCTTGCCTGAAGATGACACGTGGAAAGACGCCGAGCGTTGCTGAAGTGGCAGTGCTGGAAACAAGGTACTGTGACACCAGACTGGCAGTCTGGTCCTCATACCAGAATCCAAGTCTGGCAGATAGAGCATTGACGTACCTAAAATAAGCAGGAGGGGTAAACGTTACAACAAGATTACTCTAGCAAACTAGCAAATTTACTGCAAAAAGACATGGATGCTTTGGTTTATTTAATACCTTCAATATTAAAGCCTAAATAAATGAAGTATTACTATCCCTTTAAAAAGTGAAGAGCTTAAACATCATCAAGATCTAACGATTGACTAAATCCTTTAAGTGCCAGATAAATTTCCAAAGAAAATGCATTGGAAACTTCTCAGGCACTAACAAGGTTAATATATTTAGCGTACAGACGGAGCAGGGCAGAGAATGCAACCTGGTTGTAGAATAAAGTTAAGACCGAGTGCGACAGAGTTTGTGTGGTGAAGGAAGGCAGTTGAGATTGACTGACAGGCAACAGCGCAGACATCTTTGCTTACAGACATCTGAACACCTGCGCTGTCAGTCCCGGCCTCCTCTAGGAGGCGTTGCATGGTACTTTTAGGTACCAGAAGGGACTAACGCCACAGGCGCCTCTAAAAAGCTGTTACCTGGCCGTCAGTCTTGTCAGAAGTAGGATTTCTCAGTAATGCAGTAATTATGTTGGCTAATACTACTATTGTTAAGCTTATCGCTATATGGCTAATTGCTGGGGGGGGACTTTATTTGGTGTGATAGTTCCCCTTTAAGAAACCTTTACTAATTGGTGAGTTCATGCAGTCTGGTCTGAACAAACAGCCAACTGGTTAATCTGCCATGAAATTCTAAGCACTTGCACCTTGTGCGACCCAGCCCCTTCCTCTCATGAGCAGTAACTTCTAATCTGTTTTCAAAGCTTCATTTGCACTGTTTATGTCTATTTCCTATTGTACAGTGCTGCGAAATATGTTGACGCTATATCTATAAAGGATAATGATCAATAATACGTCTACGTTAATACTCTTGTATTGCATCAAAAGCTGTGGTATACATTCATTCCTGCAGAGGTCACTATATGATCACCTTCAGATGTCGGAACACTGACTGCTTTGTTCACACTGAGTGAGAAATATTTTCCCAAAACATCCCACACAACTCTTAGCACAGAGACTTTTACCATGACCACAAACTGCTGTACAGTCATTAACTGCAATGGTACCAGTCAAAATAAAAGGTCATGTCTTTTAAAAGGGCATGTATTTAACCCTTTGCGTGCCAACAGGTTAAAGGACCCCTAACATATTTTATGTCATTTATCAAGGGAATAATGAGGCATACATTATATCAATATACAGTTATTTTTTTGGTCTCACACTTATAATAACAAAATAAAAGTTATGCATAATAATTCTAAAAGCAACATTTCGTAGGAAAAAAAAGGGGGGGCACTCTAAGTGGATGTCCATGGCACAACAAAGTTCCACGGCATCTTGGTTGAGAACCACTAGCTTAAACCTTCAAGGACAGTGAGGGGGCAACTCATTGTTTTGCAAAGTGTTGCACAAGCCTCTTATCCTTAACCCTTTAAATGCCAGAGGGGTAAGGGGTACACAACTCATTGCAAAGTAATGGGTTGCACACCCCTCTAACACTCAAACTGTTAAAATATATGATAAAAACACTCTGGTTATGGAACTGCAGGCAGTTTTGCATGACCATTAGATCCTCTTTTGCTTATGCAACATCCTTATGAGTAATAAGTGCAATGTGTGTCATAATTAAGGTAAACAGACAAATATGAAGGTCTGAACAAAGTAAAAGGGTCTACACCAAGTGAGTATCAAACAAGATCAAATCTGGCCTTTCTTCATTAATAAGAAGAGCAGGTTTTTGACAGATTTAATTACTTCTAATGGAAATAAAAAAAAAAAAAATTAAATAAATAAATAAATAAATACCAATTCTGTTTATCTCCTTTGGTGAAATTAGTTTACTAAAGCATTGATCCCGTTCTTAGCATATCAGTTACAGTGTCCCTTTAACTCACACGTGTACAACTAGAATTCTTCCAGCTGTTCAGGACTACAATTTCCATCATCCCCAACCAGGCAACAAGGGGCTGGATTCATATGCAGGTGCTAATTTTATCTCTGCCTCTATCTCCAGGTATCCCCATAGACTTCTATAGGAACATTTTTGATAAAACGGGAGGTAACATTTACACCTCTGGAAATGGAGATCCAGGTAGCTCACTTTCAGGGACACAAAACTGTTAAATTACATAAATACCGTACTACATAAATAATGAATTAAAATAGGTGAAAAATGAAATAATGCATTTTAGTGAACCTCTAATTAAATCCTTTTTTCATACTGCACGTGGCACATAGAAACCATGGGATAAACATCAGCTCCTCCAGGAGGAAGAGGAACCTCTAAGAACAAGGTCTCTGAAGCGGACATACCCTCCTTTCCACCACTTTACTCCCGCCCACTACATTTAGTTTTAACATATAACAAATGAAAAGGAGAAGGAAATACCCTGATCAGAGAACCCAAGAGGACCCCCCTGCCTAGGGGATCAAACCAGTTTGTTTGGATTTTTGTTTTTTGGCTTTTTCCATTTAGGTGGGAGTCCTGCATTCCACATGGACTAATAGAAAATTATTTAACAGTAAGGTCACCAAAATCTTGTTTTTTCTGTCATCCGATGTGTAACATAGGAACCATGGCCATATACCAAAGTATAGACCAAGATTAAAAAACAGAGGAAAAAAAAAAACACAAAAACAAAACACATCACAGACCAGTATCCACAGGATGAAACGGATTCAACATAAATCACAGGTATCAATGGAGGCCAAACTAGCAAGTCAAATAACAGAAAAAGTCTGAAAAAGTAAGAAGGGCATCTATACAAGGATCATGGCATGTTAATCTCTTCCAGACAAAATTAGCTTCAGCTTTCACTCAGCAGTGTTTGAAAAAAATTTGTACAGACAATCATGTCATCTCCTTACACAACTGCACATCAGTAGCCTAATTCTTGTAGAAGCCAAGAAGCGCCCACCGACAGTGGAATATGCCTTGACCCAAAAGGGTACAGGTTTATTCCTGCGGACATACGCCTGGCGAATGGTTGCCTTAACGCATGAGAAAATCATTAATCTTAGATACAGGAAACACATTACACCAGAGGAAATTTCCATAGGAAGATCATTGTGGTGCCAAAAGTATCCTTGGAATGGCAGAGCACTAAGAAACCTTGCGATTTAGAAGAGAGGCCTTAATATCCACCATCAGGATCCCACAACAGAAGACAATAGAGGAGCTGGCAACTGCAAAAGTCCCTATTAGACTTGTGCACGGGCAAAATTTTCGGTAAAATTCGAATTCGGACGAATTTTTTTTTTCTAATTCGGATGATCTTAATTTCGGACCGGGCCTATTCGATTCGGACGAAATTCTGATCCATTCCGAATTATTCGGCCGAATTTAACATGGGTTAAATTATAGCAGTGCGCCTCCGTGCACGCTGCTATCATTATTTGCAGACAGGGTGTGCATTTAGAAAAAGATCCATCCCAAAAACGGACATTGTCGTACATTGAAAGTCTGTGCATGTCACCTCTACTCTAGCATGGGATGCTAGTCACAATGCAAACGTCGAACATCGAAAACCCATGCCTGTCATTCAATTTAGCATGTTCGAACATCGAAACCCCATGCCTGTCCTTCAATCTAGCATATGTTTGAACATCGAAACCTCATGCCTGTCATTCAATTTAGCATATGTTCGACATCGAAAACCCATGCCTGTCACATCCTACTCAACATAAGTGGTCGACTCGAACATGGACAAACTACATGTCACATTCTATGTTAGTACATGGGTAAAGATTAAGGTTTCATTTTCTGGTACCAGCCTCCTACCCTACTGTCCCTCTTTAGTACCCAAATTCCTCTCTCTTGTTTTCCTATCCTGATTTCCCCTCATATCAGATAACTCTATGTGTATATACATTGTAGAGTTTCATACTACATCAAGAATAAACATCAATGATTGTAATGTGATAGATGTAATGTGTTAACCCTTTGAGTGCCAGAGTGGTACGCAATGCATTGCAAAGCAATGCGTTGCATACCACTCTGGCATTCAAAGGGTTAAAAAGAAAAATTGAGACATTCTGTTGTGAACAAACTGCAACACAGGAGAGAAATAAAAAAAAATGCTTGACATCTATATTGAAGAGGGGTCCACAGCATTGTCTTAGTATAGCAATATCACCGTTTTCCGTGAGTGTGCAATACAGGGCTCTACGATAATTGCTGGGCATTTCCCAATGTCATAATCAGGGGATGATGGGAGTTGTATTCTAACTACTGTTAGGAAACACATAAGTGATGCACATTCATCTCCCACCTAGAAATTATTTACACACGAGGCAACTCCCCCAAGTAATACCTAGCCCCTTTCCAAGTGAAAGGACTTCCAGAAAGGCTTCAGATCTCTTAGTGACTCACCTGTTATTGCCAGTCAGCGGGACCCGGAGAGTAGGAGGGGGTGATGCTATGGCTGCACGGCACGGTGCTCTTAGTTGGTCACTTGTCACAATGTTGAAGCCAGCACCTTCTGGGTGGAGACACCTCACAGCAATCCTGTTCAGGACACATCATGCACTGTTGTGCACTCATACTAGGGATCCCAAATGTTTAGACTCATTTCGTACAGGGGGCACCCTCCTGTATTTGTAAAACCTCTCTAGCAAATCTGGGACGGTAGACCTATTTACTCAAGTCTTGACTTTAGGTGGGCGATAAACAATATAAAATAGGCATAATGTTTCACTATCACATAATTCACGTCACTGAAGCAGCCAGCAGGCATCGCCACTGAGTGAGCATAGGGCTGCCCGGCTACTGACAGTCACACTGATGGGATGGGACACCCTGCAACACAGAAATGGCGGAAGAGCACAAAATAAACATGCTATGGGACGGTAAATTGCCGCCCCTGTCAAAGTGCCGCCTGGGTCCATGGACCCACTGGGACCCATGTAAGGGCCGGCCCTGTATTCGAACAAATACCTAATATTTTTTTATATTTTGCACAGGAACAAATATTACTTGCTCTTGCAGTGGCAATAACTGGAACTAATGCTGGCTGCCTACCTATGCCTAGCCTAATGCTACCTGCCTGCCTACACAACAACTGTACACTCTCTAATCTCTTCTCTTCTCTCTCACTGTACACTCTCTAATCTCTTCTCTCTCTCTGAGCTCCAACAACACAATGAGGAAATGCAGGCTGTCTGTCTGTGTGACTGTGTCATTAGTCCAACCCCCACCATGAAACGAAGAAGGCTATTCGAATACAGACAAAAGAGGGAAGTAGTGCATGAAACGGAGAATGGAATTGGACTAGAGAAATGGAGGGAAAATTATGGAGGGAAAGTAATTGAGCGCGCACAGGAAGTACAAAAAAGTCCTGGTCAAAAGTAGTCAAAACTTTTGGAAATGTGTCGATTGCCGAAACTTCCGAAAGTTTCGACGAATTTCGGACCTGGGCTGTTCGGAGTCGGATCATTTTTTCCGAATGACCCTTGAGTTTCGGATTGGCCGAATGTCTCCGAATGACCCCATTTTCGACGAAATCCGAATGAATTCGCACATGTCTAGTCCCTATGTTTTATGACCCTGGAATGTGAACTGCAGAGAGAATCCTCCAGATCTCTGCTCTGACTTTTGCACTTCTGGACCTTCCTTGGCATTTGATGTAGGCTATAGTCATTGTTTTGTCACACTGAGTTTGCATTGGTGACAATTAAAGTGGTTGAGACTAAATGATCCAAAACAAGGAAAAGTGGGAAAATAATACATGGACATAGCATTGTCAGATGGGATCCCTGAAGCCACCATCACAGGTCCTCCTTAGTCCTAAGGGACAGAGGCAAATAGACAGGTGAGACGGTTACAATTCCCATGTGTGGAATGGAGTCAGTAACGGAGAACCCTCATGTACTCCGGTAACATTGCAAAGGCCAGAATATTGCCAGACACATATGAACAAAGACTGAAGCTTGCCATCTGGGAGAAACACCCTCCCTTGGTGGGTATCCAATGGCATGAAGAGGAATAAAAGACCTGCTAAAGAACCAAAGAAGATTTCTTGAAATGGAGTACCCAGCATTGCTGCCCCAGAACAGAGATGAACTCCTGAATTTGAGCATGCAGGATTACCTTTGAAGCAGCCTCAAGTAAAAGGTAATCTAGGAGGGGGGCAAAGAAATCCCTTGAGTGTACAAATGAGCCAACAAGGTGGACATAACATTTGTGAAGATTCTGAGCAGTAGACCCAAATGAATTACAGTGAACTGGAACGGACTTCCTTGAAGCAAAAATATAGGAAGTGCCAATGATCCAGACGGATCGGGTATGCAGATAGAAATGCCCCATGACACATAGCCACAATGAAAGAGTGCAAAGACTTCATTTTGAACAGTGGTGCCAGCACAAAAGGTGAATCTTTCCTGAGAAGAAACGAGGATAAACACCCGCATCCCTAACAGGGAGGAAACTGCATCTAATAAAACAAACTCAGTGAGGATCCAGAGGAACTCTGGACAGGAAATAATGATGAGAGGAGAAGGGACTATAATTCTATAAAATACCCTTCCAAAATAACCCACAAAACCCACTGATCTGTCACAGAATTGGGCCGTATTATGGAGAAATAAAAAAGAAGGCGCCCTCCTATGGATTGAGATGGACCAGGCCCACACAAGTTACGTGGTGTCGGATTTGACAGCCTTAGATTTCTGAGTAGTTTTCTTAGCTGGCCAAACCCACTTGGGGCTGGGGCAGGACATGCCTGTGCGGGGGTGGGGGGATAGGGTTACCTTTGGCATGTACTCAGTGTAGTGGGGTAATGAAAACAATGCTTCTTCCATGGAAAAAAAGGAACACTTAGGTGTGACTTGAGGCAATAAAGTACTCTTGCCAGTAGCAAGGCTGATAACCTTCTCCAGTTCAGAGCCAAACAACTGTTTGCCTACAAAAGGGAAAAAAAAATAGAGACTTCCCAAAGGATTAGTCAGCCAAAACAGATCTTAACCCCTTAAGGACCCTTGACGGTCCTGGCTGGATTTGCGTTAAGGACCAATGACATACCAGGACCGTCATATCTTAAATGATAGCAGCGTGCTTCCGTACACGCTGTTATCATTAATGCCAGGCTAAGACTGAGCGCTCCGAGACTGGGGCATTCAGTCTCAGCCCTTCTTGCTTGTGCCTGTTCATGTGATCGCCGTAGCAGCGATCACATGTACCGGCATAGTGACAGACAGAGGCAGCACAGAAAGCATGCGGTCTGTGCGTGTCTTGTCTGCCTCTGTCTCTATTGCTATCAAAGTAAGGGAGACAGAAGTAGACGGGAGACACCTAATGGCAAACGAAAATACAGCAGCTGGGGGTATTAACCCCTTCACTGCTGGTGCCAGAGACTTGCTAAATGCAGGTCAATTTCTGACCTGCAATGATAATCTTTTTTTTTTTCTTTTTTTTTTAACAAAAATATTTTATAAAAAAAACAAACAAACAAACAAACAAACATATCATTAAACAATTTTGGAAGTGTGATTGTTGTGGAGCTATGTAATACACTTATACACACCGCCAAATGTCAGGGATAAAAAAAAGTGCCAAAATAGGGTGGGAAAAAGGGACATGGGGATTTTCACCCAGGAGGGGACAGCGGCCACTTTAAACTGCACATTTTGTAGGTATGACTGACAGGTCATACCTTTCATGCAGTTGCCATAAAAATTTAACCCTTTGTGCCCAACTGATCCCAAGGGAAAAAACAAAAATGGTGTTTTTGGGTTTTTTTTTTACATTTTTTTACATTTTTTTTTTAAATTTTAATAAAGTAAATGGTGGGTTATCCATATCAGTAGGGTATCAAATGAAAGCCCTATCTGTGCTTAAAAAAACAGTATATAATTTATGGCGGTGCGGTAAAAGACTTAGAGGGAAAACACTGTTGAACAAAGACATAGTCAAAAATGTCAGAATTGCTCCGGTCCTTAAGGGAAATTCACCCCAGATATTCCCGGTCCTTAAGTGGTTAAACCAAAGCGAGCAATGTGCGATGACAGAACAGGCCAAGACCTTGCCAGAAAACCTGGAGGCATCAAAGGCGGTTTCAGCAAACTAAGCAGTAGTTTCTAGGATTTTGGAGCTCTATGCCAGGTTATCCTTAACAGTATCCCCCTGGATGGCATCCAGGAGCCAATCACCCCACAAAGTAAAGTCCCTAGATACCTAGGTAATGACAATGATAGGACACAACGTGGCACCAGAGGCCACAGATTTCTAAAATGAGTCCAGGTATTTAGCTGCCAGATCCTTAAAGGAGCAGTACACTTTTTATATGAAAACACATTTTATAGATCTTTTCCTGCTGAATAAAACAAGGGTACGCCCACTGCTGTCCGATGTTCTATTTTGAAATTTATAACAGTTCAAATAATCAGGAAGGGAATTTATTGTTTATTTACTTCCTCATTGTTCTGACAGGAAATGACATGCAGTTTCTATCACATTCTATGGAGAACTGTATGTCACTGACTTTATAGACTTTCCTCTCCATTAGAATGTAACAGAAAAACGAATTAGAATTTGATCACTAGAGGGCACTGCTAATGTAAAAAAACATGGGTTTAAACTGTAATAACTCTGGAAATATGAATCTCTCGGCAGTGGGAGTACCCTTATTTTGCTCAGTAGGAAAATCCCTACAATATATATTTTTTTCATAAAAAAAGTTTACTGCTCCTTTATGAGCCACTGCATCTATCAGCAGTAGCTAGGTGTTTTTTGTTGAGATGAGAAATTGGGGCATCCACCACAGGATGGATAACCCACTGCAAGTGCAAGTTCAGCCTTCGCCTCATAACCCAGAGAAATGAGAATCATGTAAGCTTTCCTGCTGCCAAATAAGTCCATCTTTATCTGGACTTCCTGTTTTGCCTACTATTATATGGTATAAAGCTATGTTCCCTTTTGAAATAAATGTATCTAATCTCTTACAATGGATACATTGTATCTGCCATTACCACATCCTTGGCCAAGGAATTCCACAATTTAATAGACCTTACTGTAAAGAAAACAACTCTGTTGAAGTTGAAATATCCTTTCCTCTAATCTCAAGGGGTGGCCCCTGGTTATTTGATCAGGCCTTGGAATGGATAGCTCACCAAAGAGATCTTTATATTGACCTCTCATATACTTTTACTTAGTGATAAGATCTCCTCCTAGTTGTCTCTTCTCTAGAGCAGGGCTGTCCAAGTTCGGTCCTCAAGGGGCTACAATACGGTTTAAGGATTTCCCTGATGAAGCACAGGTGAGTTAATCAGTGGATCATTCATTTTGACCGACTCACCTGTGCATGAGGGAAATCCTTAAATCCTGGCCTGTGTGCAGCCCTTGAGGACTGAACTTGGGAAAGCCCTGCTCTACAGTAAATAAACCAAGTTTGTCTAGTGTTTCCCCATACATCAAGTCTTCCACTTTCCTAAAGCGGAACTACCACCTCTTCTAAACTTGCCCCCAAATAATTACCCATGTGGCGACTAGCTGCTCAATAGTGCTAGTTACCAGAATTATTACCGTGTTATTGAGAATTCCTACTGCTCCTGGGAAAAACCTTGGAATCCTTGTAAACTACAAACTTGGAAACAGTGACCAGTGTCAAATAGCAGTAGCAAAAGCAAACAAAGTTCTGTCTTGCATAAAAAGGGGTATTGGAGCAAGAGTGGATAGCATAATTTTGCCACTGTACAAGTCATTGGTAAGACCTCACCTTGAATATGCAGTGAAGTTTTGGCCACCATTCAAAAAAAAAAAAAGGATATTCTAGAACTGGAGAGAGTACAGTGAAGAGCAACAAAATTAATTAAAGTGGAACTACCACCCCTTCTAAACTTGCCCCCAAATAATTACCCATCTGGTGACTAGCTGCTCAATAGTGCTAGTCGCCAGAATTATTACCACGTTAATGAGAATTCCTACTGTTCCCGGGACTGACAGCCAGGAAATAGCGCAGACAACTTTGCATCGTGAGGTCTGCACGCCTGCGGTGTCAGTCCCTTCCGGTGCTGTGCGGCTCCTAGACTGGGACTGACAGCGCAGGCACGCAGACATCACTATGCAAAGATGTCTGCGCTATTTCATGGTTCTTCTAAGGGTTAGCAATATTCAAAAGTGATTGTGTCGGCGGGTCCTCCAAAAACTGCATCCACGAGAACCAGGTATCAAGATATCTATCGCCTTTTGCAGATCCGAATGGAGGATAAGCTCCTCCATAGAGAGAGCCCTCTCCACCCGTTGGACCCACTCCCGTATAGCAACAAGTGCTTAATGACGACCGCTTATATTGAGAAACAGGTTCAGACATATGATGCAAGAGAAGGGGGACAGGGAGAAAGGGGGGAGAAGTATCTGAAAACTTGTGCAGGAGGGAATGAATATGCGACCAGAAGGAAGAAATAAGAGGGCAATCCCACCAAATGTGGTGCCTGGCACCGTCTTGCATCTCCAATGCATCTCAGATACATCCGATGAAAAGTGATGCAACACGTCTGGTGTCCGACACCAGAGTGTGAGTAATTTATATGACATTTCCTGAATCTTGTTGCCACAGAGCATTCCTCAACATCTGAATCCACCAACAGTTCTCCTCAGAGGAATCTGATATGTCAGGTACTCCCTGCGGTTTAGGCAGGGAAGATTTGACGGAGGAGTGGGTCTGCCATGAATGGAAGGCCCCCTGTAACTGTGATGGAAAGAGTTGCAATGTAGACCTAAGGTCCCTAGTAGCAGCCTTGAACTCTTGCAGCCAAGCTGGCTCTAATGGATGGCTGGAGGTCCCTCGGAATGACTCCGGGGCATCAGAACATGCTGGGCATAAATGACCTCAGAAGTCTCTAGGTAACCCTGAGTGACAGGAAGAGCAATGCGCAATAGGGGATACAGAGACCCCAGCATCATTAGTCTTAGGTCTGGCCCCAAGCTCCAATGGTATAGACATTCCCACAGTGTCAATAACCTTACTGTATAAGAAATCACCCAATTACAGTGTTTATGATTAAAGTTTCACCCCAGAAATCTCTAAAATAAACTTTTCTGGCAGACAAAGGGTTAATCAGCAAAGGAGCGAAGGAGAGTCCAAGCCCTGCGTAGGAAACTCATTCTAGAAAAGGCACAAAATGGCTGCCATGGCGGGAGCCAATCAGAAACGAGCACGCAAAGCAAGCTCTCATGGGAAATGTAGTTTTCCCAGAATAAGTACCCCAACAGTGCTCGAAGCCCCCTGAGCCCCCCAACACACTTGAAATGGTAACTGGATGGTAGAGCAAGGTCAGACAATTAAACTGAGCCCTCTCTGAAGTCACTACGTTGAGCACTTGTTCACTAGAACAAGTTAGAAGACCCAAAAAACACTGAACCCAGTAGGGACACTACCCCCCCAAAAGATGCAAACCAGCAGCTAAAGGGTTAAGTTACCACATAAACCTGCTCCAAAACACCCAACAGACATACAGATAGACCCAGTGAGTGCAGGAGTGTGCAATAAGAACTCCCAAGGAAAAACCCCTGTGCGGAGGGGCACTGTGGGACATGTGGACCTGCAGCACTCAAAGGGTTGCTCAACTTTCCTGCACATCTTCTGTCTTCAGATTACCACGGAGCAAGAAGTACCTCGGTGGGCAACTTCTAAGGAAAGAACTTGTACGATTTTCCCCCCAGTGCTTAAGGTCCACAAAAAGCACCTGTATATTGAGCTAGCCGCATCTAAGGGCATTGTCAGTAATCCGCCCAATGGTGGTATTCTATATCTAACAGAAAAATAAAAAAAATTCTAAAACTATAGAATAACTGTTCTCTTGCCTGTGTCTTCACCAAGGAAGAAATCTTTCTGGAGATGGTTGGCTAGCAGCAGCCAAGGAGGGAAGGTACGCTCCACCCTCTGCAATCAATTCTAGAATTGTTCCTGCCTACTTAAAGGGGTGGACCACCTACCCAAAGTTACCAGTAACGTGTACTGGACGACAGAGAAATTCATATCTCCTCCACACTGCAAGTACTGGAGATACACGGAGGGAATGATTTTGATAGGAGGGGCAGGAGCCATGGGCAGAGGTCAAAATCTCTGGAAGGAGTTTGCCCTCCCACAACTTCCTCCTCTACCAAAAACCTATGGCTGAATACACACACACACACACACACACACACACACACACACACACACGCTCACAGTGGCTTCAGCTCTACCTGTAGTACAGCCACTGAAGGGAAGCTGCAGCACCAGGGGTGGGGGGGTGGGGTGATGGAACTCAAAGGGTTAAGGAAGGCCCTCATTGATCAATTATTTCATGAGTTTCATGTCATGCAAGACAGAGGACAGGCAGCCATCAGGTACACACTTACCCACTGACTATCACAGGGTTGTGTATCAACTTTTGCCCTACAGGACAGTCCAGCAGTCCTCAAAATGCTCACACTGTAAACTTCCATTTTCCTCCCACTTCTCCTCCTTTCCCAGCCTATTTCTAACACTTTTTCACATGTCAGTGAAGCCCCGACCCCCCAACAGGGATAAAGTCCTGCCCCCTATTAAATTAAATCACCCGATTGATCTCCCCCCCCCATCAGCATCACAGGAGTCCGCCCTCCAGGGACTCCACCAAACAAATTTCCCAGGTATGAATACACTTCCTACTGCTATTTAACTCTGACATGACACACCATTGTATACTGCATAAGTCTCTATACCTTAACCCTTTGAGTGCAGGAGTGGTGCATATGGAATTGCAAAGAATTTCGTTTCAATCCCTTCTGCCACTCAAAGGGTTAACATGCTGACAGAAAGATCCTTTTATTTTCTGCTTTTGCACAACCCAAATACACACAAGCATAATACTGCAATTCTGGCCCAAAGTAAAGGAAGGAAAAATAATGATGTAATAGGTTCAACAAGGGGGGGGGGGCAGATTGTGGGGATAAGAGTGCCTCTGCTGTACTAGGGCCAGTAACACACTCCTCCTGTTAACCCCTTCACTGCCAGAGGGGTATGTAACGCATTCCTTTGCAATGTGTTGTAAACCAGTCTGCTTAAACTCTTATAAATGCTTGACTTGTAGGGAAGGAATGTACTAGGAAGGGAGGGATGACTGATGCCTATGCAACTCAAAAGGTTAACCCTTGGAGTGCCAGAGGATTAAGGAATGCATTGCTTTGGAATGCATTCAGAAAACCTCTGCCACTCAAAGGGTTAAAACCTTATAGACCATTTACTTTTTTCTGGTGTGACCATGTTGGGGTTTTCTGGAGCCTTTTTTTTTTTTTGGAGAAGGACAGTGTATTCACAGGATCCCCTGTCTTTCCTCAACTTCCAGATGCCCAGCATGGCCTCTCCATGGAACTACCCCCTAGGCTCAAGCCTGTTCCTTCAGTCTCAGCAGCAGCTTCTTCCTCCCGCACTGGTTCTGGATATTGTGTGGAACATTATGGGGAGAAGAGTATCTCTGTAGTACCGGGGTTAATTCCGACATGACACACCACTTTATACCGTATGATACTCTATGGCTTAACACAATCTCCTCTTATCTTCTGCTTTCCACTTCTACACGTTAAACACAAAGATACATAATACTGCAATTCTGCCCCAAAGTAAAGGAAATAACAAATACCACTGATTTAACGGTTTCAAGAGGGTGGACTGCATCACATTGTGAAGAGATGTTCTCTGGTCCTTAAAGGGCTACATTTGGATTCTAACTCCCTGAATACTGCAGATATTCACTTCTTACCTACACAGCACTGTAGAGCTCCTACACTAATCCCAGGGTGGCCACAGCCCACACCTCTACACTCAGAACCTACAGATCCAGGGCACCAGCAAGAGCCAGAACCTCCACACGGGGAGGGGGGGGCAATCACTGTGGGTGTGCGCGCGTGGGCATGTCTGTTTCCTGTGTGTGGGCATATCTGTTTTGTGTGTGTGTGTACACATGTGTCTGCATCTCTGGTGTGCGTGCGCTCATGTCTTTTTTGCATGTTTCTGCCGATCACTGTTTTTATGTGTCTGCCTATGTGTTGGATATGTCTTTGTTTATCAGCGTGTATATATTATATATATATATATATATATATATATATATATATATATATATATATATATACACACACACACACACACACACACACACACACACACACACATATATATTATATATAAATAAATGAGAGCGTATACTTAGCTGTAAATTCCAGTGTGAGACAGCTCTCTAAGAAAGAAGATGTAAGCAGGACAATGTTGGCCATGCTGCAATAATAGATGATTGATTAATCATTATGCTGCTTACTTCATCTTTCTTAGAGTGCTGTCTCAGGTTCAATTCACAGGTAAGTATTTTCTGTGTTTTCTCTGGGGGACATGCACCATTTTTTGCTCAATTTGTGTTATAGGAGTGCCACGGTCAGCATTCAAATAACACAAATTGATCAAAAAATGAAAACACGGTGCACATCCCCTACAGAAAACACAGAGAATGCTTAGCTGTAAATACCAGCCTGAGAAAGAACTCTAAGAAAGATGAAGTAAGCGGCATAATGATTAATCAATCATCTATTATTGCGGCATGGCCAACATTGTCCTGCTTACGTCATCTTTCTTAGAGCGCTGTCTCACGCTGGAATTTACAGCTAAGTATACTCTCTAACACACACATATATTATACATATACACACATATACAAACACACACATATATAGATAGTGAAACTAAAATCTAGCTAGGCCTAAATATGCTGCCAGCAGACCACAGAAAAGAAGTCTCTTAATTACACTATGGATGAAAATACACAATTAGGTAGCAACATCTCGTTGATAGCAGGGTGTACAAAGGGAGACAGATGTTTATGCAAGAGTCACGCAGGCACAGTTCTAGCAACTACCCTGAGAATAAACACATGTCAATATGTGTTGTACGCGTATGGAAAATGAGATGCCTCTTAGTACATTTGCTTAGCACTATAAGAATAAAAACCCAAGAGGGAACTCTTAGCTACAAAACAATCTGTTGCTGTTGTGATAAAACTCTACTTCTGCTGCACATCACGAGTGCGCAGTGCTCACAATATCCTCAGCCTCCCAGCAGATTATTAGAAAGATTTTTAAGCCGTGAGGAATTTGCATTTTGCTATTGGACAACACTTGTAGTATTATATCTTGCACAATAAATGCCAAAGTAACAGTATGATTGCAGGACCTGTAACACCTTAGGTGCCTGTAGGCAAGATACCAAAGATATGCTGAGTCCTATCCACACCCACATGTGCACTGCTCACGTGAATCCACCCCCAGGCCCATCCATTGTTCCCTGGCTCTGAATATATTTATTTATTGGGCTCTGGCATATTCTACAAGTGTTCTCAAAATAAAGGAGAATCTGATCGAAACAACTGGTAGTGAGGGGGCCTGCTCATGAGACCATACAATACAGAACATCAGAGTGAAGGGTAATCCAGTCGTGGACCCCTTGCTCTTAGTGCCTAAGGAAACAAGCTGTATCTCACTGACAAGGCTGACACATAGGTCTGGGCTTAGCTGGTGTTTCCATACAGAGGGGACTTGCCCATCATTTTGGAACTGGACTGCCCTTTTGTGCAGGATTAGTCCAATACGTGCATGGAAATTTCTACTTTGTCACTAGACTGCTAAAATGTGCTGTTTATGAGCAGTGACCAGACATATCATTCTTGTTATAGGTATGATTAATGGCATTCATAAGCTTAAACAAGCAGTATTTTTTTTTTTTTTTTAATGACAACCTATTTGTTTACTCAGAGCCGTTGCTAGGTTCCAAAATGACCTGGTGCTACAGCCCATGGGAGAATTCAATATCGCGATTGCCGCTCACAGCAGTGGCGATAACCACATGTGCATTCATACACATTTAAAATTTGTGTAGTACGTACATGGAGCCACAAGTGATGCCACAGAGCTTACAATTAAAATGAAGCTACACTAGTGATACCACAGAGCTTACTGCAGCAGCCACAGAACTGCCACCCTGCCTTATCCCACTGCATTGGTCAATATAAATCCACACATACTGTTGCCCCCCAGATAGTAACACTCTGGCATTTAAAAGGTTAAAAAGCCAAATTTAAATCATTGGATTTTTTTCTAATTTGTCCACTACGGTGCAGTTAGTTTGTCTCACAATTGCGCCAGTTTTCTATAGTGATCACGCCTGCTGCATGCGGTCACCAATGTGCTAGCCCTTTGGGTAGAGACCATTATAAATCCTCCTTATAACATTGTTTTTTGCTGTGGGTATGTATGTGAAAACCACTTGTTACTGTAGAGGTAGGCAAGACACTGACTACACTATCTCAGGATAGGTATATGGTGCCCTATGCAAGATTATGGACTTTTTTCTTCTCAGGGTGCCTTTATGTAATGGATGATTCAGTAGAAAAAGGAAAATGTTTGTGAGCTAGCCTGCAGGATGATGACAATACAGGGTGGATGGCATGAACATTGGTTTATATCTTCCTAGCCATAGCAACTTTGCATTTTTTTCATTGTTTTTTGATTCCTCAGAATTCCCATGTGGGACATTTAAAGGGAGAAAAAAAAAAAAGGACAGTCTACTTTGGTAAAAGCCTACAGGAATAGGTGTGCATCTGTGTGTTTGTTGGGGGGGGGGGGTGTTTCTTAACCCTTTGAGTGCCAGAGTGGTACAGAATGCACTCAAAGGGTTAACCCTTTAAGTTCCCCCAAGCTGAGTATGCCTTTCCTTTAACTAGGGTCACATATGCACTTCACATTGGGCAAGTTACACATGCGTTTAGAAATAAACAGACTTCTTAACCTCAGGTTGTGAAATAATCAGACTTCTTAACCTCAGGTTATTTATTTTTAAAATTTTGGATCTGATGCACAGACTTCCTTTTCTTTGCTTTCTATAAATTATTAATGCACAGCTTGCTTTCACAATAAAAAAAAAGAGGAGGGACAGTTATTTGGTTTCACTGATATAACCATTAAGACAGACTTTATTGGTATTTTTAAAGAAGAAGACAAACATATTTTCTCTTTCAGTGGTTTTTGACTTGCAACGCATAAAGGGAGGTGTGACTGCATATCACAAGTCTACCCTCGGGCAACAGTTTAACAGCCAGGGAATTTTGCTGCATCCAATTACTGTCAGGGTCTGCAGAAGAGAAAATGATTAGCTAAAAATAAAATTGGAAAATCCCTGTATGGTGCTGGGAAGGTTAGACAACAGGACAAGAACTGCAGATCAATACTGCACCATATCCTTGGCTCTTCAATAGAAGAAAGGACTGCAACATTCTGTGCTGTACCAAGCTACGCTCTTCAATTTATTCTAGAGACTCATGTAACACATTATGAAGCCTCCCTAGAACATAAGAATTCACATTTTCTTTAATCCAAAATATGAACTGAATTGTAATTGGATTATTAAATGGTATCATTTGTTTGATAGGACTATGTGTGCATATTATATACAGGTCACCTATCATATACAGTATAATTCTATTTTATGGTTTCTTCTTTGTCCTATTTCTTTTATTTCCCTTCCTGACTGGCTTCTTTCATATATTTACATGGATGTTTGCAGGATGCACAGCCCAGTGATAGTGGCTGCATGACACAGATATGAAGGACAATGTTTCACTATCACTACAACAGCAATGTACTGTTTGGATACTTTATGATTTTCTGGCACTATTATGTTCCAGTGAATGGGAAGATCTCTAAGGGCTCCCAACGTGACTTGTGTAGTACCAGACCTTGACACATGCTGTGTTGTTGATGGCATGACAGCTTGTGATTCTATAGGCCTGTATACCTGTTTAAAGTTAGAACCACTTTCAGCCTGATTGCAGCCTCCGAAAGACACGAGGCAAGAGAAGCCCCAGAACAGTATTCCATATTCCATCCAATATGGCCACCTCACATGCCAGTTGTTAAAGGCACCTCAAACCAAAAAGTGAAAAGTTTAAAAAACGAAGTTAGCTAAAGTTGCTATAAGTAAGGAAATAAGTATGTAAGCATCATTTCTATGAAAACACCAAATGAAGAGAAACATCCCATAGAAAGAAAAACCAGGGAAGGAATGCCTGCACACAAGCACACTGGTACAAAAGATAGTAACATAGACATGCTGCTTAAGTAAGCCCGTCAAAGAGAGTGCAAGTTAGGCTTCCAAACCACAGAGAAATGTGGCTGCCAGACAGAGGAATAGGGACCTACTCCCAAGATCTGTGCCTTCTTGTGTGTGTCTTCAATCTCCAATACAGGCAAGCGTCAGAGAGAAGCTATGAGGAAAGGCTAATTAAGCAATTCATACTCCACAGATTAGAATCCTGGAAGCCTGTACACTGTTCAATCATTTCAGAAGAGGACAGGAATAGGCCCACGTAATGGGGGAATTATACAGCCCCATAAACTTCCTTTTTATTTATACTGTAGGTTAATTAAGCGCAGCTTTGACCTCTCATCCTCCTGTAACCAGGTCATTTTTAAAACCGAGCATGTCCAAGCAGGGGTAAAGTGGATAGGGAAGGAAGCCTCCGCCTCAGAGACATTTTAGTAGACCTAGCACTCCAAGTTTTTTTTTTTCTCCTGTACAGATTTGAAAACTTCATTGAAAACTGCCTATATATATATCATGTTATCCAAAAGTCCAGCAGATAATCATACTTTTTTTATGGGAAAAGTAAAAAACTCATGATACTGCATACAGCTTCATTAGCATATGCAGTGTCACTGGTACTGCAAATTAGCATACAGTATAGATTATGAACACTGAACATTTTCTGGTATTTTTACTAACATGACACACATGCAGTTTTCAAATAAACAATGTTCTTCTGGAGGAGGGATCTTTACCCCATGGTTCCTATATCCACATAGGATGCATGAAAATATGTATATTATACCCAATCCCCCACACATATATATCTGTTTCCCTCTGCTGCAGCATGTTGAAATGCTGATAAGACACTAAATTGCACATGGTATTTTTGAAGACCTGTGAGTGCTCGTTTGCCATTTGCTATATCTAAATGCATCTACTTGCAGCTAGATAGTGGAAGACAACTCCTGTGAGCATGACCCCGAAAGACCCCCACGGTCTGCCACAGGACAGCCAACCATGGTCCCTTGACAGGGTGGGAGACAAGTAACCTGTATGGACTAAGAGAAAAGGATTTAACAGGTAAGACTAAAATCCGCTTTTCTCTGTCATCCAATACAGGTTACTGGTAACTTTGGGATGTCCAACCATTGGGTTTCCCAGAGGCAGGAAGGAAGGCAAGGATCAGGAGCAAGGCCCCCAAAGTCACCAGAGCAGATATGAACCATCAGATCAGAGATAGTCCAACAAATCAACAAAGTGTCAACGGACACTGAACAGGGGTAACAACACCCCAAAACTGTTACACAGCACACTGAACTAGAGCCAACAGGGCTCAAAAGTGAAGGAAGCACCAAGAAGATCCTAGAAGAAGATCCTAGACAGGCAAGACTGCAGGCAAGACTGCTTCCCGGACGTTCTTCCCAAAGCTGGCGTCAGCCGATGCCAGCACATCAACACGGTAGTGCTTCGAAAAGGTGTGCACAGGTGACCAAGTGGCAGCGTTGCACAACTGATCAGCAGAGGCCTGATTCTTGTAAACCCAAGAGGACCCAATAGACCTTGTAGAATGAGCAGTGACCTGAAAGGGGACAAGCTTCTCCCTCAGCTCATAAGCCTTACGAATAGTGAACTTGATCAAGAAGCAATAGTCACTTTGGATGCAGGTCTTCCTGCCCTGGGACCCTCAGGAAGGACAAACAGCACATCAGATTGCCTGATAGACTCAGTGCGATGGACATAAAACTTGAGACAAAGCACCACATCTAACAAGTAGGGATCCCTCTCCTTGTCAGAGGTGGGGTCAGGGCAGAAAGAAGGCACTACAATCTCCTGATTGATGTAGAACTCTGAAACCACCTTTGGAAGAAACTCCTGAGAAGTGAAAAGCACAGCCTTGTCCTTGTGAAACACCAAAAAAGGTGGTTTACAGGACAGAGCATGTAACTCCATGACACAGAGAATGGACACGATCGCCAGGAGAAAGGCCATTTTCCACATCAACAGGAGTAGAGGAATAGTAGCCAAGGACTCAAATGGAGGGTGCTGAAGAACGCCCAAAACCATGATCCCACGGAGGAGCGGGATTCTTGAAGGCAGGACGAGTATGAACGCCCTGGAAGAAAACCTTGACATCAGGAAGGATGGCAATGCACCTCTGAAAGAAAAAATAAGAGAGCAGAAGTCTGAACCTTAAGGGAACTCAAACTGAGGCCCTTATCCACATCTTCCTGCAAAAAGGCCAGGACCGTAGGCAGATCAAATTCCTGAGACAGTCCTTGTCAGCACACCAAGATAGAAAGGTCGACCACACACAATGGTAGATCTTGGAAGAAACAGGTTTGCGGGCACATAGTAGCTACCACACCAGAAGAAAAAACTTTCAATATTGAGGATTCAATTTCCAAGCCATCAAAGGTAGCCGATGAACATCTTCCTTCCACGGGTAACCCTGTAGAAGAAGATCTGGATGGCAAGGGAGCCGGAATGGCTCTGCCACTGACAGATCCAGAAGCTCCAGAAACCAAGCCTGGTGAGGCCAGTACAGAGCAATCAGAATGACTGGACAAAGCTCCAGTCGTAATTTCCGTAACACCCTGTGCAACATGGGGAGGGGAGTAAAGATGTAGGACAGAGGGAATAACCAAGGAATGGACATTGCATCCACCGCCAGAGCTGGAGGGTCCCTCCATTGAGAGCAGAACCTCAGTACCTTCCTGTTGTGTCTTGTCACCATCAGGTCAATGTAAGGAAGACCCCATTTCTGAACAATGAGGGTGACCACCTCTGGGTGCAGTTCCCACTCTCCACTATCCACTGTGTGTCGACTGAGGAAGTCAGCTATGACGTTGTCTACACCTGGAATGTGCACTGCGGATTGGACAGGAACGTGATCTTCTGCCCAGGACAAAATAGTCTTGACCTCTAACCAAGTAGCTAGACTTCTTGTTCCACCCTGCTTGTTGATGTAAACCACGGCTGTGGAGTTGTCGGACTTTACCCTGACTGGACAGTCTTCCAGCTGAGATGTCCAATGACGAAGGGCATGAAATATTGCCCGAAGCTACAACACATTGATGGGAAGGAGAGATTCTTCCGGAGATCACTGACCCTGTGCACTCAGGCGACCCTGGACCACTGCCCATCCGGAGAGGCTGGCACCCATCATCACCGTGGTCCAGAAGGAAACTAGGAAGGACTTGCCCTTCAGCAGATTGGAGAGGTCGAGCCACCAGTACAAACTCAGTTCCACATGAAGAGGAAGTGACACAGACGTCTTCAGAAGGTCCGGACGACCCCTGCACACCTGGGTCCCAAACCTCTGGGAGTTCCCTGGTGTTTGCCATGGCGAACGGTACCGCTTCTATGGTGGAAATTAATTCCCCATGAGAGATGACGGCTTCTTGGCTAGAACTGGATCTTGAACCAATATCGCAAAAACCCTGTGGGAGATCTGGTGACCCACCTTGTCCGTGAGAAACACCATGTTCTTCTGGGTATCGAAGAGGAGGCCCAGGAAAACTAGATGCTGGGATGGGACAAGGTCTGATTTGTCCAAGCTGATGATCCACACGAGATGGGTGAGAGCATGAATGCATTGCTGAACCTGCTGATGAAGAAGTTCTGCAGAAGAGGCTTTCAGAAGCAGGTCGTCCATGTACGGAGTAACTATGATGTCGTCTCGGTGGAGGACGGAAGCTAAGGCTCCCAGGACATAGTTGAAGACCTGAGGAGCTGACGTCAGACCAAATTGAAGAGCTGAGAACTGAAAATGTCCCCAGTCGCAGGCAAACCAGAGGTACTACGAGCTCTCTGGATGAATGGCAATGTGTAAGTACACGTCCT
Source organism: Rhinophrynus dorsalis (assembly GCA_037306005.1). Classification (NCBI taxonomy): domain Eukaryota; kingdom Metazoa; phylum Chordata; class Amphibia; order Anura; family Rhinophrynidae; genus Rhinophrynus; species Rhinophrynus dorsalis. The sequence continues at coordinate 404,217,689 of CM074721.1, forward strand.
GAAAATCCAGAGAAGCAAGGAATCCCCCGGGGACATGGCAGCAATCACCATCTGTAGAGACTCCTGGTGATCATGAGACCGGGTCACAAAGGAATTGAGATCCTTCAAGTCCAAAATGGGACAACAACCGCCATCCTTCTTGGAGACCTCAAAGAGGTTTGAGTAAAAAACCCATACCTGTGTCCTGAACTGGAAGCGGCTCTAGAACATCCTTGTCCAGAAGAGTCTGAACAGCGCCGAACAGACGGCGTTTCTCTGCGCCCTGAGGTGTAGGAGTATGAAGAAAGGGTGGAAGAGACGAAAGGGATCCTGTACCCTTCTGTCACCACCTGCAAAACCCATGGGTCCAACACTGAATCCTCCCAAATGCTGTGACAGTGACGCAGACGACCACCCACAGCAGAGTGCGGGCCCGGTTTCGGTGAGTCATGCCGAAGGAGGCTTGGAAGCCTTGGGCTTGGAGGAGACCTTGGGCTTCCATTGCTGTTTGGGCTTGGAGGATGTACACGGAGCTGAGGGAACAGTCTGGTTCACCGGACATGTCTCATTCTGAAAGGAACGAAAATACCGGTTATGCATAAGCGATGTTTTCTTCCTAGGAACTAAGGGTAGAAGTGTACTCTTACCCCCTGTAGCCTCACTGATGAGATCCTTGAGATCTGGCCCAAATAATGAAGTGCCTTGAAAAGGCAATAAGAGCAATGCTTTCTTAGAAGCAGTATCAGCAGACAAAATCCTGAGCCAAGAGCCCGTCTGGCAACCACAGACATGGTGGAAACCCTAGCCACCAAACGGATGGCATCAAATAGGGCAGCAGAAACATAGTGCTGTGCCTCAGAAATGTTGGCAAGGAGGCGCAACTTATCCGAAGTAGGAGCACCTTGACCGACAGCAAGAGTGAGCTGTTCAGTACCACAATGGCCCGGTTCACCCATGCTGCAGCGAATGCTGGACGCATGGCAGAACCAGCAGTGGCAAAGAGGGAGACCTCAAGTTTCTTGTCAGTCCAGCCTTTTAGAGCAGATGCTTCAAAAACTGGCAAGGCAGTAGACTTGGATAGCCTTGAGATAGGAGCATCCACTTTGGGAGGATGAACCCACAGAGCAAGCGCTTCTTCAGAAAAGGGATGAAGCTTAGCAAATCTCTTGGAGACAGAAGGTTTCCTGTCAGGAGAATTCTACTCTTCAGACACAAGGCGGTCAAGAGTGGGGTTAGGTGGGAAGCAAGTAAGGGGCTTTTTAGGCTCCTGAAACACATCAGAGGGGTCAGAAGGAACCTCCTGAACTAAGGGAATGTTAAGGGTGTGCAAAACAGCCCTGATCAGGCCCTCAGCGGAGGGCTCAGGATCAGCCTCAAAAGGATCCCCAAAAAACTGAGGGGAGCCCAGAGCAGAACATTCCTCAACATCTGAATTCCTCTTCAGAGGAATCTGACATGTCAGATACTCCCTTTGGGTTTGGCAGGGAAGACTTGACGGAGGAGGGGGTCTGCCAGGAGTGGAAGACCCCCTGTAACTGAGATGGAAAGAGTTGCATTGTGGACCTAAGGTCCCTAGTAGCAGTCTTGAACTCTTGCACCCAAACTGGCTCTAATGCATGGCTGGAGGTCCCTGGAAGAAACTCAGGGACATCAAAACATGCTGGGCGTAAATGAATTCTCCATGTAACCCTGAATGACACGAACAGCAATGCACAATAGGGGATACAGAGACCCCAGCATCCTTAGTCTTAGGTCTGGCCCCAAACTCCAACGGTATAGACATTCTCCAGGTCAATACCAGAGTGGGTAGTCAGATAAGCCTAGGTCATACACGGAGCGGGTAGTCAGCCAGAGCCACAGGTTTGCACCAGATAGGATATCCACTGCAGCGTATGTATGCTGGATGCACAGTGGATAGATCCCAGGTCAACACCAGAGTGGGTAGTCAAACAAGCCTAGGTCATACACTGAGTGGGTAGTCAGCCAAGTCAATACCAGAGTGGGTAGTCAGACAAGCCTAGGTCATACACGGAGCAAGAAGTAAGCCAGAGCCACAGGTGTGCACCAGAAAGGATATCTGAGCCAAATCGGAATGCACAAGAAGAATAGCCAGTCAGAGCCACAGGTCAACACCAGAATGGATGGACAGACAAGCCGGATCATACACAGGAATCAGGAATACTAGATAATGAACTGCTCAGAACAACAACGTAAGGGTGACTGAGTCAGGACTCAGTCTGAACTTTAAACCCCTCCACAGGAAGTAGGAGGAGCAGCTGGAGGGAGGAAGTAGGTAGGAGGAGACTACAGGAAACAAACACACATAAACCAGAGGCTTGCAGCATGCTTGAAGCCTCTTGCCTGCAGATGACGCGTGAAAAGATGCAGAGCGTCGCTGAAACGGTGGCGCTGGAAACAAGGTACTGTGACAATGGAGCAATGGCGCCTATGCAGTAAATAGCGCCGGAACTCAAATTTTACAAAATTAAAACAGTAAAATAAAAATGTATGAAACATCACAAGAACATGTTAGAATACCCAAAAAACACTGAACCAGTAGGAAAAGTGTCAGAACCCCCCCCCCCAAAAGATGCAAAACCAGCAGCTACAGGGTTAAAGTACCACATAAACCTGCTCCAAAAGACATACAGATAGACCCAATGAGTGCAGGAGTGTGCAATAGGAACTCCAAAGGTAAACCCCTGTGCGGAGGGGCACTGTGGGACATATGGACCTGCAGCACTCAAAGGGCTGCTCGCCTTTCCTGCAGATCTTCTGTCTTCAGACTACCATATATTAAGAAGAAGCCTCGGCAGGCAACTCCTGAGGAAAGAACTTGTAGCCAAGATTTCCCCCCACCAGGGCTTAAGGTCCACAAAAAGCACCTGATTACTGAGCTAGCCCCATCTAAGGGCATTGTCAGTTATGGTAATCTGCCTAATGGTGGTATTCCATTTCTAACAGAAAAATAAAAAAAAATGTGTAAAGCTATAGCAGAACTGTTCTCTTGCCTGTGTCTTCACCAAGGAACAACTCTTTCTGGAGCTGGTTGGCTAGCTGCAGCCAAGGAAGGAAGGTAGGCTCCACCCCCTGCATACAATTCTAGAATTGTTCCTGCCTACAATTAAAGGGGCGGATCACCTACCCAGAGTTATCAGTAACCTGTTGGACAACAGAGAAATTAAGGTTTTTGAGAAACTTAGAGAGTAAGATATGGAGAAAATCTGTAAGATGAACAAAAACCCTATTATAATTTAAGACAAAATGAAACAAAAGCGTTAAAAACTTTACAAGAGGATGACACTATTGTGATACAACAGGCAGATAAAGGAGGAGGGATATGCATATTGAATATAGAGGTGTTACGGTTTTCTGACACTCAGACACTGGTTGAGTAAAAACACAGTTTTATTGAAATATGAATGAACAGTGCCCCTGGGGGCCAAGAATGGTAAGGGCGAGATACAGGCCCAAATAAGTATAGCGTAGATATACAGCTAAGGAAAGCAAATATACAGGGTTAAATGTGGAGAAATAGACTGGTTTAGTATACGGATTGGCCAACGCCCAGAAGTTGATATCAGTCTCTTGATGGTGCAGAGTAGGGTGTATTGTGTGACTGAACTAATCACTCTCAGATACCTTTGCACATGAACGCCCAAATTGACCAACGACTGCCCAGAGCTGAGCCTATACCACCTCAGTGGGATAATCAGGAATAAAGCCACTGCAGGAGCAAACGGACCAGAACCTGAATCGCCCTCAATACTCTCACGGATGTAACCCTGAGTGTGCCAACGGGACGAGAGCCCTAAACACCCCTTGGGTGCCAGAACGGAGCAATCACTGCACAAGCGATAGTGAGCCAAAGTAAATGGTAATACGGCAGATGGATTAACACATAGAGCACTTGATGACCAGAGCCGGGACACCCTTCCTGTGTCATACAGAGCACACACTGCAAGAGCCAATGGAGGTACCAACGCCAACCGGCGTGGTCGAGGCGCTGCACGAGCACCAGAGAGGACAACAGCTCTGCTAGTGTGAAATAGGTAGGCTAGGTCGATAAGGCACAGGCTCAGTAAGTGTTAACTGGCTCAAACGGAACACATAGGCTTGGCAAGTGTAAAAGAACAGGCTCAGATAACGGAGGCAACCGGCACAGCAAGGGTTAATGCAGGTTCGGTGAGGAGGACTACAGCTCAGCAGCGCTATTGGACAGGCTCAGGCAACAGTAGACTAGAGAGAGGATTAGCCAGAGCGACACAAACACAATTCAGAATGTCGCCAGACGGTGACCAGAATCACACTGGAACTCAGGAACGATCACTGAGCAGGACTTCAGCCGGAACCTGGTCAGTACTCGGAGCAGGAACGTCAGCCAGAGCCGGGTCAATCACGGAGCAGGAACGTCAGCCAGAGCCGGGTCAATCACGGAGCAGGAACGTCAGCCAGAGCCGGGTCAATCACGGAGCAGGAACAGTGGAGAGGTCAGACTAGCCGGGTCGGTACACAGGAATGCAGAAACACAGCAACAAGGTGCAGGCTCAGGAACACCACGAAAGGGCAACTGACAAGTGCCCAGAACCCAGTATATAAAGGAACATCCTGAGCGGGCCAATCAGCTTCCTCCAATGCACAGGTAACAGCAAAGATTGACAGGGAATCACGGGGACCGTGATAAGAGGACTATATTTGGGAAACAAGACTACTTTTGTAAGACCAAAATACATATGAGGTTCTTAAGTGTAATACTACTAAAGAAGATTTAGTGCAATTGAAGGATTTATTGGAAGCAGCTAGGGGTTATGAAGTGTTGAATAGGGAGGAATTTGGTTTTCTATTCAATGAACATTACACTATCCCTATCTTCTATCATCTGCCAAAATTGCATAAAGATCAAAAGAAATCACCAAGACGCCCAATAGTGTCTGGTATAGGTTCTTTGACTGACAGTCTATCCAAATATATAGATTGGATGCTGTGTCTTTAGTCTTGGGTCATAACTATTTTTTGTTCCTTGATGAGATTCACAATCAGAAAACTGGCACAGCTATGGGTTGTGCATTTGCCCCGTCATTCGCCAATTTATTTATGGGTAAATGGGAATTGATGTCGATCTGGAACAATAATCCTTTTTTGAAGAATATCGTCTGTTATAGGAGATATATAGATGATATTCGGATTTTCTGGGAGGGCATGGAAGAACAATTACAATAATTTTTTGAATACATTAATATGAATGAGTTTAACCTGTCTTTTACCATCTAGACAGATAGTAAGAGAATAGAATTTTTAGATTTGGTTCTGTTTTTGTGATAATTTTGTGTATACCAAAAATCATAGAAAAGCTGTAGACTGCAATGGATACCTCCATTATGAAAGCGGAAACCACTGAAGGTGGAAGCAGAATATTCCATATGGGCAACTGCAATGAGTGTGACGGAATTGCAGTAGGGAGGAAGATTTTTTTGGAAGAAGCCCGGGTTGTTAGAAATAAGTTTTTAGAAAAGGGCTATAGTAGCAAATTACTAAATCAGGCAGAAGAAAAAGTAAGAAAAATTCCATGAAGGGAGCTTACCGAGTATAAATTAAAGACGACAGATAGTGGGCATTAAATCCCATTTTTACTACCATTTATAACTATATGGCACTTAGAATGGAGAGGATCCTGAGGAGACACTGGCACAACTTAAAAGAAGATCCAGTTCTAGGGACATCTTTGGGGGTGACATACCAGGAATTTAATTCAGGAAGAATAGGAATATAAAAGAGAGCGACTGACTGGGAGCGAGGCTGGCCTCACATTTCTACTAACCTGTCTGATTGTGTCTCCCACCCACCGAGGTACTATCACAGTGCCTGTGATTCCTGTCACTCTCAGTTGTGGCTGTCACTGATTTGCTGACTGAGTTTGACCCGCCTCCTGATGACCTTTTTATACCTGGCTATCACATCTGTCAGATGCCCTTTCGTGGTGTTCCTGAGCCAGTAGTGCTGTTGCTGTGTTCCTGTATTCTGAGTTCCTGTGTACCGATTCGGCTTGTCCTGACCATTCTCCAGTGTACCTGCTTGTGTATGACCCGGCTCGTCTGCGTACCACCCTTGGATCCTGACCCGGCTAGACTGACGTTCCTGCTTGTGAATGACCCGGCTTGTATGACTGCCTCCTAAGTGCTCCGGCCCTGGTTGACTTCCTGCTCTGAAGATCGACTTCCAGCGACCTGCGTTCCAGTTGTCGCCGCCGCGACATTTCCAGTCTCTGCTGCCCGCGTCAGTGTGACTGCCTTGCCTGGTGCTTCCCTCAATTAAGTGCTGTGCCTCGTTACTTGTGCAGAGCTGTGTGTATTCTGTGGGCCTTCCTCTCCGTGCAGAGCCTTGCAGTAGCGCTGAAGCCTCGAGTAAACGTGCATTTTAACTCTTGCAGTGCTGCCTCGAATTCACTCTCTCTAATCTCCTGTACGAGCCTCGTTACCCGTGATACTGCTGCTGAGTTGGCCGCTCTCCGTCGGCAACTCTAGTCTACCATTGCAGAGTGTTCAGATAGTTTGAGCCGTTTGGGCGCTTAAGGCTCTCCGGTATTGGTTACCTACGATATCATTGACACAGAGTGTTGGCAGAAAGGCTTCAGTGTTGGCTTATCCGGTACTACGCCCGAGGGGGCTAGTGGCTCTTGCTTTATTATTACTGCATTCGATTACACCTGAGGAGGCTGTTAGCTCTTGCATTGCCGGACGGTTTCCGTTACGCCCGGGGGGGGCTATTTGCACTTGCACAATCGAAAGCAGTTCCTGTAACTACGCCCGTGGGGGCTAAGTTGTTTCCCATTCTGCTTACTATCCAACACCTTGGCAAGGCAGCTCGATCCTCAGCACTTGATGAACATTGTCTATACAGCACAGCCTTTTTTAACATCCAGGGCGTGTCAAACCTCCACATCTGAGACAGACTGTTATTTGGACATTAACCCCTTGGGGGTCAATATCATCCTAGTGCATACGGTTTTGCATTTATGTCTATTGTGCTATTACCCTTGTAATATCTCAGTTTACTTTATCTGTGTATTACCTACCGCCTCTAGAGGGCGTACTTGTGCAATATTCACTTTAATAAAGTGTGTTTTATTTTCACTTATTGGTCTGAGAGTCCTAAAAAACCGTAACAGGTACAGATCTGGAGGGCGACCAGTCCAAACGCCAATGCAGTCAGAAGGAGAGGAAGGAGAGGAAGCAGCGGTCATGAGGGGGGGAGGTGGTCGCGGCAATGCGGCATTCCCTGAGCCAGAGGGGAGGAGAAAGCACCCCAGAAGGTTACGGTTTTTGTGAGGGCCTAGCTGGGAACTGACTTTGTGGTCAGGCTCGGCGATGGCAGGAAGGGCACAGGCCTAGCCACCAGGTTGGGTTACGGTACAGCAGCAGGCACTGACTTTGTGGTCAGGCTTGCTGAAGGGCAAGAGAAAGGGTGGCTAGAGCCAGGTATGCGCAAGGAGAAGGGGGTCCGGAGCAAAAGGCTCCAACAGTACGGGCAGCCGGACGCGGTTGGGTTATGGTGTTGCAAGGTCCGGCTGCGACGGTTGCCAAGTGCAGGCTTGGCTTGGCTACCGGCCTTTGGCTTTGGGGAATGCCGCATTTGGGGTTGGTGCATGGCACCATTTAGTCTGTAAATGGTAGGAATAATAATAAGTGACTTCTATTTGCCACAATCAGTCTGTGTCATGTGTGTTTTATTTATTTAAGGTATGGGGGGAGTGTCTGTGGGGCTTAGCACCTTAAAGAGATGGCAGCCCTGAGTGATGTGCACAGGAAACGGAAAAATAATAATAGTAAGAATAATAACAAAAAAAAAAAAAAAAAAGTGATTATGGAGGGTCATCTCCTAATTGAAGGGAAGGGAATGTATAGGTGTGGAAAGAACTGCCTGACATGTGTGTATTATCCATTTAATAATAAGGTACAAAAAACAAGATTTATTTTAACTGTATCGGGTAAAGAATATCAGGTTTGTCAGTTCCTCAACTGTGGCTCTGACTACGTTGTATACCTCCTCACATGTCAGTGTGGGATGCAGTATGTGGGGCTGACTAAGAGTAGGTTTAGGGTCAGAGTTGGGGAACATTTGAGGACTATCACAAACAGGTTGCAAACACATTGTTTCTAAACATTTTTGGATAGGGAGGCAAGGAGGGCACAGACTATTGAGGTTAAGAAAAAGAGAAACTTTCTGGATACATCAGCTAAAAACTCTACAACCAAAGGCAGTGAACGTAGACCTAGATTTGGCTGTGTTTGTTTAGCCCTGATTGTGTATCCGGGAAATCTTAAACTATGATATTTCCTCCGGTTTAATATTCCTCCTTGCTATTTGTTTGAATTAGATATATTCTAGTATTGTTCATTAAATGTGAGTTAGACTGATTATGGGATGGTCCATTGGTTAATTAGTTGTTTTGTAAAGTTTAATAAAAATACATGGATCTGTATGTGTACAACTGGACATTTATGATGAAATACAAGTGGATAATAGGGTGTGCTTGTGCATATGCAGATACATGTTGTTCTTTCTTTTTCTTTTTGGAGATCTAGATTCCCACACAATTTGTGATAAAGATATGACTATGTTTATGTAACGAATGGATATCACATTGGAGAGGTCTCTTTATATAGATCAAGAAGAATGTATTATTTAGAGAATGTATATTTAGGCAAAATGTAGTAGGAATAATTGGTATGAAATTGTATGGGAAAAGAGAATGAATGGAGCCATTCGGACCGGACATGAGGTTAGAGAGTTTAAAATCTGGACGAACGGTCCATTCTGTAAGTCCTGAGGAATTGGTGTCACGGATTTGAAGACTCTCAGACTTAAGGTTTGGTAAAATAACTTAACTTTATTAAAAGTTAAAGGCAGTCCCCATAGGGTAAACATACATAACAATACAACAGTAATATAACATATAATAGGTTCTACCGGCCTTGCCTAAATACCGGGCAAGGCAACCCAAGTGACAGTTTTAATGACAGGCTCTACCGGCCTTGCCTATACCAGGTAACGTAACCATGAGATGACATATACCGGTTCTACCGGCCTTACCAATACCGGGCAAGGCAGCCCCCACGGAATGCTGAATGTAGGCTCTACCGGCCCTGCCAATACCGGGTAAGGCAACCTTAAAGATGGTGAATAACAAGGTTCTACCGGCCTTACCAATACCGGGCAGGGCAGCCCAAAGGAGTACCGGAGTAGTCTCTACCGGCCCTGCCAATACCGGGTAAGGCAACCTTAAAGATGGTGAATTACAAGGTTCTACCGGCCTTACCAATACCGGGCAGGGCAGCCCAAAGGAGTACTGGAGTAGGCTCTACCGGCCCTGCCAATACCGGGTGAGGCAACCTACAGGATGGTATCGTCAAGGTTCTACCGGCCTCACCAATACCGGGCAGGGCAGCCTGAGCGAGTAGACCAGCTGTCAGTTGACTAAGACAGCATAGAGCATAAGTATAGAGGTCTTACTCAGCAGGAGTCTATTGCCAGGGATACTCAGGCAACTGCAAGGAAGTGGACAGCGACTGACCACAGTACTGGATGTTCAGGAGCAAACCAACGTCCGCACGTTGGGACTAATGGTAATAGCGCCACCAGGTTTAATGGAGCAAACCAGCGACCGCACGCTGGAACCAACAATGTATATCGCAACCAGGTTTAGGGGAGTAAACCAGCGTCCGCATGCTGGGACCAACAACGTATATCGCAACCAGGTTTAGTGGAGTAAACCAGCGTCCGCACGCTGGGACCAACAACGTATATCGCAACCAGGTTTAGTGGAGCAAACCAGGGTCCGCACGCTGGAACCAATAATGTATCTCGCAACCAGTTTAGTGGAGTAAACCAGCGTCCGCACGCTGGGACCAACAATGTATATAGCAACCAGGTTTAGTGGAGTAAACCAGCGTCCGCACGCTGGGACCAACAATGTATATCGCAACCAGGTTTAGTGGAGTAAACCAGCGTCCGCACGCTGGAACCAACAATGTATATCGCAACCAGGTTTAGTGGAGTAAACCAACAAAGTATGATCAGCAGCGAGAAGAACAATGTCGCCAGAGCGACGGCTGGAGCAGGAGATTCAGGAACTCAGTAAGATTAACCCACGAGGTGCTGGAACACAGGAACACGAACTCAGTAAGGTTAACCCGCGAGGTGCTGGAACACAGGAACACTAGCATACAGGAACACTGGAACACAGGATCAGCAAGTACAGCAGGAACAGGCCCAGAAGCCTGACAAGCAGGTCAGGCAGAGTGGAGTCAGAAACACCACGAAAGGGCAACCTGGAAGTGCTCAGCCTGGGTTTAAAAAGGCTGTGTGAGGAGGGCTAATCACAGACAGCCAATCATGATACTCAGCAAGTGACTGACACTGAACAGCACCAATCACGGCCACCGTGATAATCGGACAGTCTGATCCGCGATAAGCGTCAACTTTATGGTTACTGATGCGGGTGTTTTAACTTAACTCCCAAGAGATCTTGTTCCAGTGAATGCGGATCCATCAAAAAGTATTCTAAATTGATTTTGCACGTTGACGGCAGATCCGAGACAGACCGCGTAAGTGTGTAGAGGCACATAGGTCACACTGAGTGGTGAGCTTTGTTGCATCCACCAGAGGAGTCTGTCTTTGCAGCTGCGTGTGCACTGGAGTATTGATAACAGCGCAGGACAGGAGAGGACTGTGTTCAGGCTGGTGTGGACGATATTGTGATGAGTGATATGCTTTTATGATACGGTTACTCTGCAAGTAACATTTTAGTTTGAGCAATATCGATTTTAATAAACTCTACTTAGATACTTTCTTTTGTGCTCCTTGTTTCTGTATATAGAAGCTATTGTACTGGTGTGTGTGTGGAACAATACCACATGAGGAACAGCACTGAGAAGATTTAATTGTATCCTTCAGTCTATCCTGATATTTCTTTTTCTGTAAACAAGTCACCGTTTTAGCAGCCCTTCTTTGAATTTTCTCTAGAGTATTTGTATCCCTCTGGAGATGGGGTCTCCAGTACTGTACACAATACTCTAGGTGAGGTCTAACTAGAGATCTGTAGAGTGGCATGACCACTTCCCTTTTTCTGCTACTAATGCCCCTAGCTATACAACCCAGTACCCTGCTTGCATTCCCCACTTTTGATCCACTACTGTTATTTTTTTTTGTAAAGTCTTAATCTAAATTAGGTGATGAGAATTCCAGAGCTTAATAAATTCCCTAACGAAAAAAAAAAAAAAAAAAAAAAAAAAAAAAAAAAAGAAGTTCAGGGTGTTTTGCATACCCTCAACAACATAAGATCCTCAAAGCAGCTAATGGAGGATCACAAAACAAAACAGATTCTTACAAAGCAGGGGAAGGCTATAAAGATATCTAAATACTTTCTGTTTGCAGGATCCACTGTCCAGAATGTCATTAAAGGGATAGTAATGTTTCATAGTAAAAGCAGCTCTAATTAATCATCATAGTATTTGGACTTTGGAGAGTGTTATTTCAATTATGTCAGAGTTGTAGTTCAAGAGTAATTCAATAATAAAGTATCCCCCTCCCGCCCCTTTTACTGATGTAACACTGCTCAGCCAGATCAGAAGGGAGGTGCCCAGGTAGATTGCAGAGAGGGACAATCTTCAATTAAAATAAGGGAAAAACCAGAAAAACTTGTCAAGGGGGGCAAGCTTGCATTGTTCTCATAGGAAGAAGATTGTCCCCTTCTGTTATCTGTCTGGTCTATGGACTGCATTCCACATCTGAGAAGAGATGGCTTACACTAGGTAAAAGGGGAGGGAGGGGAAACTTTGCTTGTGAATATCTCTCAAGCCATAAAGGTTTTTAATGCCTACAAAATAAAATAAAGATAAAACGAAGTATTACTATCACTTTAAGAAATGGAAGTTATGGGGAAGTGTTGAAGTCAAGACAAGATCTTGAAGACCAAGAAAAATCTCCAATAAAACTGCTTGTAGATCAGTCAGGATTATAAAGCAAAATCCCCATATCACTGCAATGGACCTGCAGGAAGGTTTAGCTGGCACAGGAGTAGTGGTGCACCAGTCCACTGTGCAGCGTCGCTTGCACAAAGATGATCTGCAAAGACGAGTTATAGAACAAAACCTTACCTGCAAGTTAATCATGGATGTCTGAAGTATGCTACATAACAATTAGAGAAGGCAGTGGCTTTTTGGAACCTAGTACTGTGGTCTAATGAAGTTAAAAATAAAAAAAAAAAAAAAAAAAATGAACTCTTTGTCTATAATCACCAAAGATACTTTTGGAGACCCAAAAAAGGAGAAACAATTGAAGGAATGAATACATTAAAAGCAGAACTACTATCTCAACTAAAGTTGCCCTGCAATACTTAGGCATGTGGCAACTAGCTTAATAATCATTTTACCTCTCAAAAGTACCCCCAAATAAAGTTATCCTTAAGCTTCCAAGGCTGACAACCAGGTTACTGCAGCCCGTGCACCTGAGCCATCAGTCTCTTCCTGAGCCATTCATTCCAGTGCAATGCCTATGAAGGGTGACTGGGACTGACAGCACAGGCACGCATTCAAGATGTCCGTGGTGATGCCTGGCTTCCGGTCTCAGAAGCTTAAGGATAACTTTATTCAGGGGCACGTTTGACAGGTAAAATAATTATTATTAAGCTAGTAGCCACCTGCCTAAGTATTGCAGGGCGACTTTAGTTGAGGTGGTAGTTCTGCATTAACATCTGTTAAGAACGAGGGTGGATTCCTTATGCTTTAGGGTGGTTGGGCAATTAGCAATGACCATAGTCATAGTCCTGATTTTTTTGCTACAAAATTAAACTGAATCTCATCTACTCTACTTGTACACAGTACAACTTTTTTCCTGGATATAGAGTATAACATCCTGGAATCTACCATCCCACAGACAGTGAAGAAACTGTGAAGAGGCTGGATATTCTAACACATGATCCAAAACATACCTTAAAATAAACTATGAACTACTTCAAGAAACAAAAGATTAAGGTTTTGGAATGGACTTCACAATTATTTTGTTTCCCAATTTTTTTTTTATTGAAAATCTGTGGATAGATCTCAAACATGCATTTTGCTTATGCCACATTTTCTGTTTTATTCTTTTCAATTTGTTAAATTCAGCAAATAAAAATTAACTGCATTACAATTCGTTTGCTCACTGCAGAAGTTGTGTTCGCTTCTTTTCACTTAGAAATCAACAAAGGATGTAATTTAGCCAGGGATGTCCAAGTGTTTGCACATAACTGTATATTACAATAAACATATTTGTAGAAATAGGAGGAAAACAAAAAGGATATATTACAAAAAAAAATTATGATTTTAGAGTTTTTACCTATTAAACCACTTTTCTCTTTAGTCCAGATGTGTGTCATCACAAAAGACAGGGTCTTTGGGATGGAGACTCCCTCCTTCAACTCAAGCCCCCCCCCCCCCCCTCACCCACTAACTCATCTTCCCAGGAATGAAATACCATAAAAGGTACCTTTCTCTGGGTGGGAGCCCTGTGTTCCATGTGGATTACAGAGAAACGGATTTAACAGGCAAACACAAAAATCCTATTTTCTCTGACATCCAATATGGAAGACAGGTACCATTAGAGTATACTAGTGCTAGGCTCCCAGTGGTGGGAAAGAAGAAAGCGTTCCCTAGGACTATTCAGTATCTGAATAACACAAGCAAAAAGCGTCAGTGGACACCGAACTTACACAGCACACAAACAAGAGACAACAGAGCTCAGAAACTACTGAAGACCAACTGGCCGAAAAAAGTGTGCAGGTCCCTAAACAGACAGAACCGTCTGCAGGACCTACCAACCAAAGCTAGCCTCAGCCAAGGCCAAGCATTGACACTTGGGATAAGCATATATAAGGTTGCTACAGATTGTCAGGTATGTATTGATAAGAAGAAAGTTCACTTACCCTGCCCTTGAGGCCTTGCAAATCTGGTGCAGCAACCTCTGCAAAGATTTCAACAGACTAGAAGACAACGGGAAGGGATCGCTCAATGGATCTGCCAAAACGAATAGAAGCCAGTCATAAAAGGTTCAATAAAAACATCAAAAAACATCAAAAAGTACAAAAATAAAAAATACTCCATACAGAATGGCTAAAGAGATGGTGCAAGGATCAGTACAAAAAGCACGATCTGCCTTACGCGTTTTGGGTAAGGTTTCAGTTAGTCATAGGCTAGGTGCAATACAGTGTGTGACATCTTATATTGTAATAACCACAGGTGTACAAGACTAGTAATCACCAAGGACGAATGGGAGCATATTTGTACCGGTCACTTGTCATATGCATACCAGAAACAATAAGAACTAAACATAAGAAAGAAGGGATATTCATCATGGAGTTACCCGCAACCATCTATTTATCCATTACGTAGGAGTATTTTTTTATTTTTGTACAAATAAAATGTTGATGTTTTTATTGAACCTTTGGCGACTGGCTGTTATTTATTAGGTGGATCCGTTGAGTGCTCCCTTCCAGTTCTCTTCCAAAACGCTGACACTGTAGTGTTTGGTGAAAGTATGCAAGGAGGACCAAGTCCCTGCCTTGCACAGCTGTTCAGTCGTGGCCTGGTTTTTGAAGGCCCAAGAAGCACACAAAGACCTGGGTGCTCTAGGATCTTAAAGGTAACAGGTTTATCCCGGATCCCATACACCTGGCATATGGTAGCCCTGATAAAGAGGTAATGGTAACCTTGGAAGCAGCATGACCAGTTCTGGTAGTCTCAGGGATGACAGAGTCAGCCTTGAGAAAAGGCTTAACATGGTGCACATAAAACTTAAGGCAATGCCAGTGTCCAAAAGATGGATATCCCACTTACTAGATGTGGGTTCAGGACCACCTTAGGAAGAAACTCTTGAGAGTTAAGAAGTATTGCCTTATCCTGATGGAATACAAGGAAGGAAGGCTTACAAGACAGAGCTTGGAACTCAGCGACTCGCTGCACCGAGATCGCTGATGCAAAGAGATGGAGCAAGAGACTTGAAATAAGGCCCCTGCAAAACACCCAGAACCAAAACACCCCTCCCTGGCGATTGATGTATTCCACGGCCATGACACTGTTCAACTGCACCCTCACCAGCACCCCTAAAAGAACAGGAATCTATTGATCATGGGCAAGGACCACTTCAGTGATGGAGACACCTCCTGGGACAGAAGCAGAATCTTCTCCTTTGAGAGGAAGACTTACCTGATGGTGTCAAACCTCATCCCCAGTAAAATCAGAACCTGGTAAGGAATTGGTGAGAACTTCTGCAGTTTCAGAATCCACCAATGGTGGACTAAAATGTGGGCGCAGTCCAGAACATGATGAGCCAAGAGCTCCTCCAAAAGGGGCCTTGTTGGGGAAGTTGTCCAGATATTAGGTCAGAGAGATGCCTTGAGCATGGATGAAGGCTGCCAGGGCCGCTATGCTCTTTGGGAATAAATGTGGCACCAAAGGAAGGCCAAACAGTAGTGCAGTGAAAAATAAGAAAAAAAACAAAAAAAAAACGAAATGGTGGAAGGTATTTGAAATCTATGTACCCTTCTGAGAATACCCGCAAAAACCACAGGTCCATTTCAGAGGATACCCACAAAAACCACTGGTTCATTTCAGAGGATACCCAGGCATCTCGAAAAAGGTGGAGACAGTCCCTACAAGCAAGAACAGACCAGGATTCTGCAAGTCACGCAGAAGTGGGCTTGTCCGGCTTAGCCTCGGAGTGGAGATCTTGGGATGCCGTACTTGTCTGGGTTTTGTGGGAGCAAACGCTTGAAATGCTTGCAGCTCTGCAGCCTCTGCACCCCTGTTGGGGGGTGAAAGAGACATGCCTTCCTCACCAGAAAAGGATGCTTGGTGGAGATCTGAGGTAGCAAGGTACTCTTACCACCAGTAGCATCACGGATTATCTGTTTCAGTTCAGGGACAAAAAGGAACTTACTCTGAAATAACAAGAAAACAGTGACTTTTTAGAAAATTGGTCTGCAGACCAAATCTTGTGCCACAAAGGTGCGGTGCACAGCAACAGAAAAGGCAGAGGCCTTAGCAGAGAATATGGTGGCGTCAAAGATTGCCTCAAAAAAAAATAAGTATTCAACTCCTTGATGTTAGCCACTAGAACCAATAAGTCTTCTTTGGCCACATTAGCACATAAAGTATCAAAACGTTGCTCGCCCCAAACGGCAACAGCCCTATTAAACCCAGGCAGAGGCAAAACTAGGCCTTACTGCTTCCCTGGTGGCAGTGAAGAAGGCCTTGAGAAATTCCAGCCTCTTATCCACAGGTCCTCGAGTCTCGCTGCATCTGCCAGTGGGAGGGTGATGGTCCTTGCCAGCCATGAAATAGGGGGGTCCTCAGGGTAGAAGCCTACTGCGCTACAACTTCAGGAAAAGCCTTTTAATCAGGAGATTTCCCACTCCTCCATAAGGATCTGATTGTTATTTGAGTGGAAAAATGGGAGAAGACTTATTATGCCTGTAAAAAATATCTGGAGACAGAGCTCCCTCGTCAGGTGCATCAGAGACCAGAAGGGTCTCCAAGACTGCCCTGATGAGCCCCTCAGCAGCAGAGGGAGCAGATCAGCCTCATGGGAATCTCCATAGCAATAATCCATGTCCTCATACTCTCCATCATTCTCTTCCAAGGGCAATTCTTCCTCAGAGGAACCCTAATAACCTCCAAATGACCCCTAGAAATGGGGGTAGTCTGCTTAAAGACAGGAATAGGCTTCCATGAATGTAGTACCCCTTGGACAGCTGAAGGGATGTGGGCCACTGAAGACATTAATGTCTTGACCTATGCTGGCTCTTGATCAGTGATAAAGAGGCCCGGTTGTTAAGTAGGGACCACTGGACACGTGGGACATAGAGACCCTGAATTCTGTCTAGGTATCCCCGGTATCTCTTCTGCCATGGGTTTACCCCCATTCCCCTTACAGTACAACATATTTCCCACTAAAAAGTGTTGTAAACACTAGAGAATGTCCCCAGAATCAAAAAACAACCTTAATTGTGCATAAATACATTTATCTACCAAGCAATGGGTTAATCTGGAGGAGAGCAAGGAGAATCCGCCTCTGCATAGGATAAGCAAGATATAAGTAAGATGGCCACTGCAAAACTGGAAGCCAATTGAGCCAATGAGTACTGTAGTCTTGGCAATTGCTTGTTGCATATTAATACCTACAACTTCGTTCGCCTATAGCCAGGGGGTTGAGCTGGAGAAGGAGGAGGGAGTCTCCATCCCAAAGATCCTGTCTTTTGTAATGTGCCCTGACCTTCAGGAGGAAGGACTCAACCCCTATGGTACCTGTGTTCCATACTGGATGTAATAGAAAAAAAAGACAGAATGCAAATGATCATAATTACTTGCAGAAAGGGTTAAGGGGTGAACAAATCAAAAGGTCTGGGAACCAATGATATGAACTGTAGTCTAGAAACATCTGGAAAGGTGCACGTTACATACCCTTACCCCTGACCTGCTGAGTTAAAAATAAGAAATTACACTTACTGCATAATTAAACTTTTCATTGTAATCTCGGTCATTGGCCTTCACCCGACGTTCCTCCTCTGCAAAGACCAAAAACTGGCATTTAGAACCACAGAATACACAGTTCTACAATTTAGGCTAACAAATATTTTTGGTAAAACCCCACAGCTGCAAATTATACACCAAGCAGAATTTCAGAACTACACAGCATTAAAAATGCACTGGCATTGCCTCTCTTAAAGGCTTTGGGCTGTATGTTCAAAATGAGTCTGGAGGATGGCAAACATACACCTACCTTCCAAAAGCTTAGGTCCAACGGCTATTGATCACCACGTGTTATTAACTTTTCTTCTCTTTTTGATTTGCATCGTCTGCCAGTTACCCAATAATTTTTGGTGGACACTCATAATACCAGGTTTTGTTTTTTTTACTGTAGAACCTGGTCTTGGGCATGCATAGTATAGTATTGTTGTTGGCCAATATGGGAGTATCTATAACAAACACACATACATGGCTCATCTGTGGACTACAAACACTTAAATTTCAACTATCATTTTACTGAGTAAGTGGTTGGTGTTTAGTCATACTAGTAACTATGTTGTCTCTATATGCCACCGTACCATACAATTTGTCTTACCCCTTACAATAATGCCGCTCTTCATTTATTTAAACTGATTACCTTATTTGTGTGAAGTAACACTAGATACTCATATTATAATGTAGATCAATTCAGTGACACAAGTTATATAGTACCTAATTTGTGTGAAGCAACACTAAGGTATACCAATATGGTAATCTATGTTATATACTAACTTGTATGCCATCAAATTATTAGTGAGCTTTCATTGCGACTCCTGTGTTTTACATGATTCTCATACACAAATGATTTTCTTTCCTTTTGATTTGCTTCATTATAAGTCATTTTATCTTGTTTTTATGTGACAGTTAATACATAAGTTTTATTATATCCCATGTGCCCCGTATTGATCCCAATGGATCTTTTCACCCTTCTTGCTTAAAAGTGGTGGGTTTGGTACTTAATATGTTCACTTTTTCCTTCTCGATTATCTGATTTAGGTTAATTTACAGACTAGCACATTCCCATTGGTTGACATACAATACCCTTCATACCTTCAAAATGGTGCATCTTAGTTACCAACTGAGAAATTGTAGCCCAATACTTTTGTTTTAATTTATTAATGTCAACTACCGTTCCAAAAATGTGATATTGATACTAGCAAAGCAAAGTGTTGGGGTCTTCTGCAGCATCCAGTGATTAAAAGTAGTGGTCTCATATTGCATTCCTAGAAGGCAGACAACATGGGTTTCAGGGATAGCCCTGCTTTTCTACAGGTGTCCATCATTTTCTCAGAGATTTTTTTTTTTTTAAATAATAAACTGCGCAACAGATGGAATATGTCAAAAACCTGCACAGTCTCAGGCCTTTAACCCTTTGAGTGCTAGAGCGGTACGCAACGCATTGCAAAGCAATGCGTTGCATACCACTCTGGCAGTCAAACAGTTAAGAATGCAGTTTGAGACCTGTGGAATGTCACAAGAAACATGTGTGTCAAACTTCCAAATTACACTAAGATATTTTATTTGTCCTGCACACATCTCAGAAATGTACATTTTCTAGTTTTGTCACACTGAAGCAATGTGTAGCATACTCCTCTGGTACTTAAAGGGTAAAACAAAAAGTGGAACCATGGATTTTAAAGGTTTGATTGCTAGAGTTCCATAGGAACTTCACTTGAAACTAAACAGTCATATGATGACAGCAAGTTTAACCCTTTCAATACCAGAGAGGTGTGCAACGTACCCCTCTGTCGTTCAAAGAGTTAAAGACAGTTTACTTCGAATGAAACTATGTAAGAAAAAAATGAATTTTAATTTTAGTTTCAGATAAGAGTGCAAAGGTTATATAAATCTCAGTAATTAGTATTATACTATACAGAGGTAAGAACAATTGATTGCTTTGGAGTGCTTTAATTCTGGTTTGGTTATCCAGCCTTTGAGTAATAGAAAGGATTAACAATATACCACTAAAAAGGCAAAGTGCTACAGTCAAAGGGTTTTGTGGGTAAAATAATTCAGAAAGGTTTGCTTATTTTTGGCATACAAGTCAAGCAGAATGTTAGATCTGCTGAAAAGGAGCAGTAAAGTGATACATGGTATCCTTTAATGCAACTATAACATTAACACCTCTAACATTACAATCATCTAAAGCAGTGGTTCTCAACCTATGGGTCGGGACCCCTTTGGGGGTCGAATTACTATTTGCCAGGTGTCGCCTAAAACCACCAGATATTTATATTTCGATTCATAACAGTACCAAAATTACAGCAATGAAGGCGCAATGAAAATAATTTTACTGTTAGGGGTCACCACACCTTGGGAAATTTTATCAAAGGGTCGTGGCACTAGAAAGGTTGAGAACCACTGATCTAAAGAGATTTTATGCCCATTTGTCACAGAAACAGCTATATGTTAAAAAACCTCCCGCTGACTTAACCCTTTAAGGCCCAAGGGAGTGTGCAATGCATTTCACAACCTTAAAAGTCTGAATGGGGCCCTTCTCAATGCTAGGAAGGTATCCAACAAATTGCTTTACAATATGGGTCTGACTACTAAGAACTGGAGCAATTCTGAACCCAAACCATACGGGACAAATAAAAGCTACCTATTATTCATATGGGGGGCTTTTAGCCCCTTGAATACTTGACTTCTCCAATACCTTTCTACGCATTTCATTGAAGACTTCTCTAGATTTCAACAAGTTTGAAGCCCAATTTGAACAAAAATGGGCATTTGGGTCATTTTTATTTGTCCCCCATGGTGCAGCTGCTTTGCTCCAGTTATTATGGCAATAGACCTCTCTAGTATTACAATTCCCATTCATGTAATTGCCCCCTGTGGTGCAATTGGTTTTCCACAGATCTATTCTAGTTTTCTTTTCAACATGGGGCCATATAACTAATTTTTTAATCTCAAATTATCAACACAACAGAATGTTAAAATACAATACCTTCTGGTCCTACTTTTATCTTCATATTAAAGTACTCAGAAGAGTAGAAAGCCCCCAATCCTCTTGAAAACCAAATATATTACCAGCATTGCGTATTCTGCTCTAGCCCAGGGAATACAATGGTAAAGACTTTGAAATGTCTATGAGCAGTCCAGGGTAGAGTTGATGCAGGACAGTGCATGGCAATTGTGTGTTCCATTAAATGCAAAGGCATCATCACAGCTGATCATTTGATCCCAGTAACACCTCTTGCAATCAACAAGCTGTGTCCAAGGACCCAGGTTACATGGTATTATTTACATAGTGACTGCAAATTACAAATGCTACGGAAGATTGTTAACCTGTTCATAGATGAAAGGATAAGTAACATGCTACAGAGATCACCATACATGTACTGCTTATGACAGGGGTTCACAACCAGACTGAGAACAGAAGATTGTTCCAGGGTTTAATCAGATATGTGTAAATACAAATAGGATGCTGATCCACACTAAGGATAGTGAAAATGTAGTTTGTTAGGTCTCCTTACATGACATAGGGACCAAGGATATGGTTTAGTTGCCCCCAGGATCCCTAGCAAAGCAGATAAACCAGAAATACCTACAAAGAGATTAGGAATATGCCTCAAAGATTCTAAGGGAACTCTGTGTAGTGGCAATATATTGCTAGCTTATGTTTGAAAGAATATCCTGGTATGACAGAGAGGTTCTTGGCATTTCCCTCTAAACTGGAAATTTCATAAAAATCTATATATGAAAACAAAAGGTGTTGGTTCACATTTTAACTACAAGTTGCAAGTTTCTACTTTTCTGATCTAATTTAACCCCTTCAGTGCCGGGTGCTTGGGCCATTTCCTGTACCCTGCAGGCCAGACACATATTCAGCATTTTGTTTAGGCTTCATTTCCTCTGGGGATTTTTAGTTACATATGGAAAACTATATATTGTTTTTTTCAGAACTAATTGAGCTTTCTCGTGATCCCTTACATGAAGAGAATTTTGCATTGTGCAAAAAGCTATGATGTCATAATGACAAAAAAAGGTGAAAATGTAATTATTTTGCTAAAATCACATACTATGTATCAAAAACATTTACCTTGATTGCGAAAGTTTAAATTATTTGAAAAATCCCCGAGTCTTCCGAGTAAAAAAATACCAAATTTGTATAGTTTTACCTACGTCCATGGCTAGCGTAGAGCCCTAATCACCAGCAGCGCAAAATGACATTTTCAACTTTGTGAACTAATATGCGTGTTCTAGTGTTTTTGTGGTAAAGCTACCTTAAAACAGTGGAATAACTATATAAAACTATATATTTCTGGAAAGTAGACAACCTGCTGCATCTAATGAGGGGTGACTTGCCTTCTTACCCCAAGCTTGGTGTGCCCAAATGTTTCCAGAAGGTGGCATTATAGGGAAAAAAAAGGCATTTTCTTACATTTCTGCCCCTTCAAATGTACTGAAATCTGTGAAAACCATGGCATTTCCAACTGTATTCATTACCTAGTGCTCTTAAGAGAAAAATGACACCTCATTAGTATGAGTTTACCTACCTCTGGGGGCGCTAGAAGCGCAAAAAGACATCTACTACAACCTCTAATTTTTCTAACATTTTTTCAAACATTACTTGTCTATACAAAAATTGTTATAACAACTACAGAAGTGAAGAAAGGGTACACAAACCATACCATTTTGGAAAGAAGACACCCTGCCACATATAATGAGGGGTCACTTGCCTTTCTACCCCTTCGCTGAAGTTCACAATTATTTCCAAAATTTGGCACTATAGGAATAAATACATGTTTTTTTTTTACATTTCCAGCACTTCAAAGATACTAAAATCTTTGAAAACCATAACATTTCATACTGTATTCAGTACCTGCTACCAATATGAGAAAAACTGTACCCCATTTGTGTGGGATAACATACAATATGTGGGTGCTAGGAACACTTACCTAAACCGGATACTTTTGTTTTTGAAATTATCTGCCTGCACAAAAAGTGTCATGACCGTTATAGATATGCAGGAAAGGTAGTGAAACCATACCATTTTGGAAAGAAGATAACCTGCCGCATCTAATGAGGGGTCACTTTCCTTCTTACCCCAAGCCTGGTGTGCACAAATGCCTCCAGAAGGTGGCGCTAATGAAAAAAAGGCATTTTCTTACATTTCTGCCCCTTCAAATGTATAGAAATCTGTGAAAACCATAGAATTTTCAACTGTACCATTTTGGAAGGAAAATAACCTGCCACATCTAATGTGGGGTCACTTTCCTTCTTACCCCAATCCTGGTGTGCATAAATGTTTCCAGAAGGTGGTGATATAGGAAAAAAAAAATGCATTTTTTTTACATTTCTGTCCCTTCAGACGTAGTGAAATCTGTAAAAACTATGGGATTTCCAACTGTATTTGTTAGCTAGTGCTCTTATGAGAAGAATGGCACCCCATTGGTATAAGTTGACATACCGTAGGGGGTGCTAGAAGTACAAAACTACTACAGCTACAACCTCTGATTTCGCTAACATTTTCTCAAACATTCTTTCATGTATGAAAATGGCTAAAACATCTTCAGAAGTGAAGAAAAGGTAGATAATATCATTTTGGAAAGAAGATAACCTGCCGCATGTAATGGGAGGTCACTTGCCATTCTATCCCTAAGTTAGTGTGCACAACTATTTCCACAATGTGATGCTACAGAAAAAAAATACATTTGTGTTTTTACAAATCAGTCACTTCAAAGTTACGAAAATGGTTCAACACCATGGGATTTCCAAGGAGGACCTCCTGCCAGCCTATGAAAAATGGTACCCCACTGCTGTGGGTTGACATACCATATTGAGTGCCAGGAGGGTGGCTACCAGTGGAACAAGGACGGAGAAGCAAACAGTGTATGTATGATTCTATGGCTATCGGTGGTCAGTCAGTGAATGTAAGGACCTGTGACTGCCAGTGAAACCAGGAGGGGGGAGGGGTCAGGCAGGGTATGTGGGTATATCTACCAGTAGGCAGTGAGCAAGTATGGCGGTGGTGGTGGGGAGGCAAGATAGTACATATGGGGATATGTGGTTACCAGTGTTCACTGTAAGTCCCCCACATCCACTGTTTGATTCCCAGCCTGAATCCAGTGCGTACTGGCACTTGGGTCTATTAGTAGGCAGTGGAACCAGGCTGGGGGGGGGGGGGGGGGGGTCAGACCTTTCCTGATGTCCCCACAAAAAACTCTGATTACAGGTTTGTGAAAAATAGCCCTGTGTCTGCAGTGAACCCCCCTCCCCTGTGACACACACTGGGTTAATTTTTTTTTCTTTCAATTATTTTATTATAGACCTCATTGGAGGACATCAGGGCCCTTCCTGATGTCCCCCAATGAGATCTTAGTAAAACAAATATTGCCCAAAATAACTGACCCTGTGAGTGCCACAGGGGCCTCCAGCGTATTGTGCTTAATGTGATGAAATGGAGATGTATATGAAAGTCAATGGAGATGAAGTGATGTTATGATGTTATAGTAAACAATTTGAAATTGTTTGTCTTGACAAAGTCCATCAAGAGACGAAACGCGTTGACTGCATGGAGAAAATTTGAGAGGAATGCATTTGCTGGAACCGGCAATTGTATATGGAGTTGGAAAATTGAGTGTAATATATAACTGGACACCACTGGAGTATCTGCAATCTGTGAGTGGCGAGTATTTGGAGTGTTTGGAGGCAGATTCATCATGTATACCAGCTTCATGGGTGACGATGGGTGAGATTGTTCATATTTCCATATACCAATATATTTAAGCCTACCACACTTACCTGTTAAATAGCTAGACTAGGTTGTTGAGTGGATGTCATGGGAGTTTTGTCTATAACATCATATCACTTCATCTTCACTGACTTTCATATCCATCTCCATTTTATCACATTAAGCACATATGTATATCCTCTGGATGAGTTTCTTATATACATGTATGACCATGATGTCATGGAAGAAAATGTAACTGCATGCAACTTTCAAGGACTATTTTTGGAATTTTGTCCAACAGTGCACTTAGTATATTTTTATGGCCATACTTATAGGTAGAGGATGTTATATGGAATCAGACTGGCACCAGCTCTGGTTTCTCTTTGGTAATTTGCGTTGCTTTTTATCTTGGGTTATATTATATATGTATTTGGGTATGATTTTGGTCTGTGAGGAGAATTTGTGTGGGGAGGTAGGAAATTTGTCTGACCATGGTATTTATTTTAATTGATATTATGACACTAGTCATGAATACATTTTTATATTTTTGATATTTATTCAGTAGAATATATATATTTTTGATTGGTTGAGTGCCTCATAGAGTCCATCTTTTGCTTCTTATATTTTTTGTTAATGACTGCATTTGAGCTGTACAACGTACGAGCTTGGCACAGCAGGTACAGATGTCGAAATGCATACGTTATACCCACTTGGCACTCAAAGGGTTAAAACACTGCTAAGAGACCCCTGGTTCCAAAACATGTTACAGTAAAATACATTTTGTAGAAGGTTGACTACAGGGTTTGTTTTTGTCGCAAAGGGGTTTTTCATCTTATATGAAGATCATAAAAAAACAAGGATTCTCCCCAACAGGAGCAGTATTAACCAGAATTAACCCGTTAAGGATCCATGACATGCCAGGACTGTCATGGAAAAACTTCCCATAAGGACCCATGATCGTCCTGGCACGTTATGGGTTAAATGATAGCAGCGCACCTCGGTGTACGTTGCTATCATTCTGCAGAGGCTGAAACTGAGCGCTCCAGGACCGGAACACTCAGTTTCAGTGCTTCTCTCTTCTGCAGGTACATGTGATCGCTCCATGAGCGATCACATGTATCTGCATTTTCATTCACAAAGGCAATACATTGCTTTGTGACTGCTCCCTGCCTCTCTCTTCCTTTCTATGAGAGCAAGGAAGAGAGAAGCAGAGAGCAGACCCAAAAGCAAACACAAAGAGGCCAAAGTTTGTGGAATTAACCCCTTCATTGCTGGTACTGGGGGCAGGATGAATGTAGGTCTCTTTACTGACACCACTCTGATTATTTTAAAATAATGTTGAGAAAGATCAAAATTATTTTATTTTATTTACAAGATTTTAGTTTAAAACACAAATAATTTAACAAAATTAAAGTTTTTTTTGTATAATAACTGTTTATTAAGAAAAGAAAATAGAATACAAACATGGAGCATAACCATGAGCATACAAAGACATAGGAGATCATGTGATACAAACAAACATATGAAAAACAAATTAGTAATAGACCCTTGTACAATAAAGCGGATCATAAGTACCAAAACGGACACAATCTAGAGTCCAAAATGAATAGATACAACATATTGATTAGGTTATGCCATTAATATAGAAAAAGGCAACAATAAAAAGGGAAGAGGGGAAAGGCAAAAATAAGGAAAGAAAAAAAAAAAAAAGGGGGGGGGGAGGGAAGATACCTGGTCCCTGATCACCCGAAGTCCGCAAGCCCAGACCATCCGGCACCACCTATAAGCCAAGGAGACAAATTACCCAAGGCAGAATAAAGTCCCTAGGGGGAAAGTACAGTGCCCAACTCCACCGTGCACTCCGCACTTTCTAAATACATCCTCCAAGGGAGCCATCTAGTGGAATGAACCAATCCCTTGCCCTCGGCTGACAGCACTACATCCTCCACCGCTCGCATCAACTCCACAGATACCAACCAATCCTGAAATGAAGGTGGAAGGGATCTCTTCCAATGTCTAGGAATGAGAACTTTGGCCACATTCAATAAATGAATAGTTAATGACCTCTTACAAGAACCGACTGTATGTGAGGTGAGATGTAGAAGCACAGACAAGGGTTCATGTGGTATATCAGGATCACCCACCTTCCTCACAACCCGCATGACGGCATCCCAAAATGGCTTGATTAAAGGTCATGTCCACCAGATATGCAAAAGATCCCCCCGATGTACACGACAACGCCAACATCTATCCGACGTGGCAGGATAAATCTTGTGTAAAGCAGCTGGGACCATATACCACCTAGAGAGCAATTTGAAAGCATTCTCTTGAATCTGGGTGGACATGCTACATTGATGTGCTAAAGTTACCATCTTACACCACTGGGAATCAGATAGTTCAACACCACAGTCCCTTTCCCACAAACGAATATAAAACGGTTTAGAACTCAAGGCCATATCCGTGAGGCATCTGTAAATATTAGAAACAAGTTTAATGGGGGGCTCCTCTGTCATGCAAAGAGATTCAAAGGGGGGTAACATCCATTGGTAATGGACCTAAAGAAGCTAATGTAGCGATATAGTGAGATAGTGGAGTATAGGCAAAGGAAAGTCTAAGATGTCCAGTCCGTGAGTCCATTAATTCAGATAACATTTTAAGTCGGGTACCGTGAAGAACATGACCTAGTCTGGGGAACTGTAACCTGTCAGAGAAGAAAACATTGAAGTAATCCTCACGAAACTTAAGAGACTGCATAAGAGAAGGGGAGTTGATGAAGCCACGTAGGGCAGTACTAGCCTTCCAAATCCCCACAGTGGGGGAAACCGTGGGATGAGAACCATGCACAACCACCTGCTGTCTAGGGCACACCCAGGCTGCCACGGGTATGGGAACGCAAAGACACCTCTGTTCTAAAGATACCCAGGGTTTAGAAGAAGGACGGGAACAATCCACAATCCTAGCATGATGCACAGACTTATAATACCGTTCCATGTCAGGAAGGCCTAGGCCCCCCAACTGCTTAGGTCTGGTGAGATAGCTAAAGCCCAGGCAGGAGCGCCTACCTTGACAGACAAATGTCAGGGACCGTAATTCTACAAAGAAAGACTTCGGAATCGCAATAGGTAAGGTCTGAATAAGATATAAGATGCGCGGTAGGATATTCATCTTTACAATGGAAGCGCGGCCAAACCAAGAAACCCGTAACTTAGACCAGGTAGTCAAATCCCTGCGACACTGACGTAGAAGGCCATGAAAATTTAAATCGAAGAGGGCAGTCAAGTCCTTAGTCAAAAATATACCAAGATATTTGAGCTGAGAGGCGGTCCATCTAAAAGGGAAAGAAGTACGTAAAGCCGATTCAGTTGAAGCAGATAGGGATAAATTCAGGGCTTCAGACTTAGAAAGGTCAATTTTAAAATTAGACAAAGATCCATATACCTGTAGTTCTTTCATGACATTAGGGTGGAGAGAGTCGGTTTAGTAAGGAACAAAAGTAAGTCATCTGCATAAGCAGCAATTATGTAGTGATGGGGACCCACCTCTAGTCCAAAGATATCCGGATTGGACAGGAGTGCATTAGCCAAAGGTTCTAGGGTAAGTACAAAAAGAAGAGGCAAAGGGGACAGCCCTGTCTAGTACCATTCGACCGGTTGAGTGGCTCAGATAGTGTACCATTGATCCTTTTCCGAGCAGTAGGTGCTTGATACAGGGACCCAATCCATGCACGCATGGAGGGCCCAAGACCAATATGTTCCAGGACTGCGTGCATGAACGGCCAACTCACCCTGTCGAAGGCTTTCTCAGCATCCGTAGACAAAAACATAGCAGGAATTTTCTGAAGTTGTGCAAAGTGTATGAGATTCAAAATCTTAGTGGTATTGTCCCGTGCCTCTTGAGTAGGAACGAATCCTGCCTGATCCTGATGAATAAGTCTCGTAAGAGCAGATCGAAGGCGTCCACTAAGAATCTTAGCAAACAGCTTAACATCTACATTAAGCAACGAAATAGGCCTGTAGCTGGAGCACAATTCAGGATCCTTCCCCGGCTTAGGCAGCACCGTAATATGAGCTTCTTGAGCCTGAGAAGGCAGACCATCCCGTTGAGATAAAGAATTAAAAGCATCTATAAAGCAAGGAGACAGGATATCCGCAAAGACCTTATAATACATAACAGTAAGCCCATCAGGCCCAGGACTTTTCCCATTAGGGGAGGTCTTTAAAGCCTCTGCCAACTCATGTAGAGTGAGTGGTGAGTCAATAAAGGAAGCAAATTCATCACAAAGAGTCACCTTCATATGTGTATCAAGATACGATTTAATCCTATCCGACAAAGCCGGATGCTCAGTACGAGCAACCTCTGGTGTGACATTATATAAGGTCTGATAGTAGTCCCTAAAAATAGTTGCAATCTGATCAGTAAGAAAATGAAGGGAGCCATGTGAATCCCTAATCTTGGAAATGAATGTAGGGGAGAATTTACCCTTCAAAGTCTTAGCCAACAACCTGCCTACCTTGTCTCTATGGGCACGATAGTAGCCCTTCGTCCGCATATACGACTGCTGAGCCTTACAACTACATAAGTCCGCCAATTGAGCCCGTAAATTCAAAAGCGTCTGATACGTAGAAGCAGTCAGCTGGAATTTATGAGTAGTCTCAATCTTAGCTATGTCAGCCAATAAACGAGTCATGTCCTCAGATCGCCTCCGCTTCTGGTAAGCACCAATGCTCATAAGTTGACCCCGAATTACAGCCTTATGGGCCTCCCAAACCATGGGTAGAGGTACGTCAGGGGAAATGTTTTCTTTAAAGTAATTGCGAAGGGTCTCCCGCAAAGTATGTAAGACATCAGGAGACTTCAAGAGGGACTCATTAAGTTTCCAGTTAAGTCGTTGCTTAGGTAGGGACAGAATGAGTAAATGAGCAGAAATCGGGGTGTGATCACTCCAAGTAATGTGCCCTATGTCAGAGTGCGTCACTAAGTGTAAGTGCCTATGTGACAGAAAAAGATGATCTATACAAGAATACCGACAGTGAGGTGCAGAGAAATAGGTATAGTCCTTAATAGTAGGGTGTTGAATGCGCCATGTGTCTGCGAGATGCAAAAAGAGTGAAAAGTCTGTTTAACCTTCTTAATTTTCACGTATCTGCACGAGGACGTCCCTGTGGAGGAGTCAATGCGAGGGTCTAAGACCAAATTAAAGTCACCTCCGACTATAACTATCCCCTCCAAAAAGCCCTGAAGTCTATCAAGAACAGAGCATAAAATAAGTGCTGATTAACATTAGGAGCATACACATTTGCCACAGTGAGCATCTCACTACCTACAGTACCCTTAATAAAAATCACGCATCCCTCATTATCAGACCACTGATCAAGTACTCTAAAAGGCACATATTTAGAAATGTATATGGCTACTCCTTTAGTCTTTTGAAAAGGAGAATGGGAGTAGAAGGTTTGAGAATATGTGGAGGTAGGAAAAATCGGCACCTTCCGTCTGTGAAAATGAGTCTCCTGTATCAGGGCAATATCAGCATGCAATGACCGCAGTTTCCGAAACAATCGGGAACGCTTCATAGGAGAATTCAGCCCTTTAGCATTAATGGATACTACACTAATAGTAGCAGAGTCAGCCATCACCACAGATGGAATGTAGAAGAAATAACTCATGGCAGACAGGAATCAGACAGAGACCTGGGACTGGCAGATAGAGACAGGGACAAGCAGAGACCAGGCATCGGGAAGCGTTGGGAAGGAGTGAAGGGAAAGAGCAGACTGTAGAACACAGAGAAAAACAATACAAAAACAAAAATACATTAGGGGCAGAAGAGCCAAGAGTGCGAACCAAGGCGCGGAGGAGCCGGGCAAAGGTGGCAGCCAAATAAACATTGGCCATACTCTGCTGTGGGGAACGTGGCAGCAAAGGCAGAGCAGTAGCCAACTCACACACCAAGACCATCTCATGACCTAGCATTACAATTAGAGGTCCGGCAAAACCAGACCACAGAAAATAACAGCACACACTTAAAACAGCATATACCTAATATAATAGCCCATCCTATTAGTAAATCCCAGCTGGGCCCAGAGAAAAGGCGCCCATCCCCACACCGGACCGGCCCCACCAAACATCCATAACAAAAACAAACATGAGTGGGGTACAACCCAATGTAGGGATGTGCGCCCGGCCAGTCCAATGGTAAAAACAACAAACCCCAATAGCTACGAAATCCCTGGGGGGGGAGCAGGGCCAGCCCCGATAGGACAGGCCAAAGGACCCCACGAAGGGCAAACAAGTACTCATCAACATAACAGTACCTACATAATTATAAATTTAAATTCCCACACACACACACACGGGAACACCCCCCGGCAACACAGCACAGTATCAAAGAGAGGCATCCACCACCCCCCCGGTGCCCCCATGCCACCACCCCGACAAAAAGCGAGGGGCCACACGGGGAAACAGAGGGGAGGGGAGGACCTACAACAAACCAGTACAGAACAAGTATAGCCATAATTATTATTATAAACCCCCGCAACAGCAAGGGAATATAGAACCCAAGCAGGACGGGGGGGGGGGGGACCGTCCAAAAATCATACAACAGCTCCGGGAAGCAATGCACCGGTCAGACACCGCATGCACCCTATAGCAAGGGCATGAGTGATTTCGAGACCTCCAACGAGATCCTCAAGTTCCACTCACATGACCGATCCAAAAATAGTCAGTCACAAGAGGCCAACTGCAGAGCAGGTGTAGAATGGTAAGTGGAAGCAGGATCAGGCACTCCAAAGTTCTTACGTTTCTTCTTCCTCTGGGGCCTTGGCAGCCAAGGCTGGTTCAATAATGGCTGAATGAAAGAAGAATCCGAACCAGACTTGTCCCAGTCTGGGAGGGATGGGACAGGTATATTCAGAGCCCCACAAAATTTTTGTAGATCTGCAGGGGAACGGAGGGTCAGCGTAGACGATCCGAGAGATACGACAACAGCTAGCGGGTAACCCCAGCGAAAAGAGATTCCAGCCTGCTTTAGGGTATCAGTAAGAGGATTCAAAGTCTTTCGGGCCTGTAATGTGGCCCAGGCCACATCCGGTAGAAGGAGCACAGAAGCCCCATGGAAGGAAATTTCGCCCATTCGGCGCGCGGCTCTCAGAATATCTTTTTTCATACGGTAAGAATGAAGGCAGCAAATAACATCTCTTGGTGTTGGATTAGAAGCATCTTTTGGGCGGAGAGCCCGATGAACCCTATCCAAAACAATCTCCTCCTCTCCCCCGCGTTGAAGGATCATACGAAATAATTCAGTGACAACCTTAAATAAATCTTCAGGCCCCTCCACCTCCGGGAGGCCGCAAATCCGTAAATTGCTGCGTCGATTACAGTTGTCAAGGTCCTCCACATGTTGTGCCAAACGGGTAGTTAGGGTACGTTGCTCCGAGAGCTTAGCTTCCAGATCTGTAATCGCTGAGTGCATACGTATCTGATCAGACTCAACAGTATCAAGGCATTGGCCTTGCTGTAAAAGATCAGAACGAAGATCCTTCAGATCCTCCTTTATAGTGGAACGTATAGTGTCCACAGCCGAGGAGAGGTCGGATTGAACCTGTTTCATAAATGTAGAGAAGTCCGCTCTCGTGGGCAGATCCCCCACAGCCAGGCCTGTGTCCGGTAGTGAAATTGAATCCAGGACATCCGATTCACGATGAATCGCGGGGGAAGAAACAGAGTCCTCATCGCCAACAGGCACCATTTTGTTCATCTCGCCCAAGAGTTTCGGGACAAAAAACAGTCTCATAGCCGGTGGCGGTGATCCCTTACCACGCTTAACGTGGTCCGCCGAGGAAGAAGATTTCTTAAAGTGTTTCACCATATCAGCAGGCAAGCGTTAACAGGAGGTGTGCTAGTGTTATAGGCCAAAAAGCACAGGAGCTCTCAGTACATGCGACCACTCACACCAGGCGCCAGACACGCCCCCAACAAAATTAAAGTTTAATGTGACTTGTATTTATGGGGAGCACAGTAATACACTTAAATATATACCAAACAGTAATGTTTAGGAAAAAAAAAAAAAAAAAAAAGGAAAATCTGTGAGGGAAAGAAGGACATGGGGATTTTCACCCCAGAGAGATAGTGACCCCCTTAAACTCAAAATTTTGTAGGTATGAATGACCAGTCATACCTTTCAGTCTACATAAAAAAATTAACCCCTCGGGCACAAACAAACAAGAGAACCAACAGACACTGCATTTTTTATTTTATTTTTTTACTTCTTTTATAATTTTATTTTTAATAAAATATATGCTGGGTTATCCATATAAGCGTGTTATCAAAAGAAAGCCCTGCTTCTGCATGAAAAAATAGTATATAATGTGTGTGGCTGGAATACACTACTTACAGGACAAACCCTGTTGAACAAACCACCCCAAATTTTCTCGGTCCTTAAAGTGATAGTAAGATTTCATAATAAAAGCAGCTCTAATTAATCTTCATAGTATTTGGGCCATGGAGAGTGTTATTTCAGTTCTGTCAGAGTTGTAGTTTAGGAGTAAATTAATGATAAAGTATCCCCCTCCTGCCCCTTTTACTGATGTAACACTGCTCAGCCAGAGCAGAAGGGAGGTGCCCAGGTAGACTGCAGAGAGGGACAATCTTCAATTAAGATAAGGGAAAAACCTGAAAAACTTGTCAAAGGGCGCAGGGCTTTCATTGTTCTAATAGGAAGAAGAGTGTCCCCTGCTGTTATCTGTCTATGGACTGCATTCCACGTCTGAGAAGAGAAGGCTTACACTAGGTAAAAGGGGCGGGAGGGGGAAACTTTGCTTGTGAATCTTTATGGTTTGAGAGATAAGACTTATATCGTTCATGTTTTTTAATGCCTACAAAATAAAATAGATAAAACGAAGTATTACTATCCCTTTAAGGGATTAATATTACATATTTATATCTATAACTTTATTCTTTCAAAATAAGGAACACAGAAATAAATAAATCTCAAGGATATGTTTTCAGTTGTGCACTGAGACACCAAACTAACAAACCAAGTGACAGGACACCAACATGATAGCAGAGACTCCTGAAGTGTGTAGAGATATCACCACCTTACATAATTACGCAGCATTGGCCCAATTCTTGTAGGCCCAATGTGCACACACACACACCTTGTGGAATGTCACAACCCAAAATGGTACAGGTTCTTCCCCAAAAAAAGACATACATCTAGAGAATGGTGGCCTTAAAATATGAAACGACAATAACCTTAGAGGCTGCCTGGCCCACACTCTGGCCCTAAAGAAAGGCAAAAGTCAAATCAGATTTCTGAAAATGCTGTGTGTTATGAACATAGTAATTCAAGACAAACAGATGAAGTACCTGTTCCTGTCAATTAGAAGGAGCTGGACACATGGAAGGAAAAACAATTTCCTGGTTGATGTGAAAATACAAAACAAACACTGTCTTGAGTGTCAAAAGAAACAGAAGACAGATGTCCAAAAGGAGGCTTCAGGAGCCCATTAAAAAACAGTTTCAAATCCCACAGAAGAGTGTGATCATAGAAGGCAGGGTAGGCATGAGGCACTACCTTTGGACAAATGTTTGCAACAATGGGGAGCTCAGCTGGAAAAGAACAGAAAGCACCGAAATCTGAATCTTGATGGAAGTAAGACTAAGCCTATTCAGATATCAACTAATATATAGCGTGAACAAAGCAAAAACAAAAATGAGACAAAATATAAAAGGCTAACATCCTTGTGAAATACAAGACACAATATGAATAACAGCCCTGTGTAGCGAAGTAAATCTACTGGGCTATGAGTAAACAATGGTCAGCAGAGCAGAATGGGACTCCTGGTTAGGCTGACACAGTGAGCTACTGTTGGGGCGGGAACCCAAGAGGGTGGTGGGAGGGACTGACAACCTAGTGAATGCCAATGATGGCAACCCAACACGTATCATGGAGGTAAGACTCCACTTCCTTAGGAGTGCTCCACAATACAAATCTGATTGCAATCATTTATGCTCACTGAGTGTCTGTCTCTCGCAAACCCCCATGAGCTCCATTCCCAGTACCCAGGAACTGCCCACTACTGTAGCAGACGGGAGTTGTCATAACGAGAAGTCCCATTCAGAGTTGCTCACCTGTGATTACTTGTAGCACTACAGAGCTACTTTTTTACTCAAGACTGTTATACATATCAGCACACTGATAAAAGATGAACAGATGCTACGAAATGCTTTGGAAGAAACAGGCTTACTAGCTTGAATCATGATGTATATGACCTCTGTGAAACCCTTCTTTCTCAGAATGTTGGCTTAAAAGACTCATGGTGTCAAGGCCAGCTGTTCCACCTGCTGATACCAGATGGGACCCTGAGTCAGGAGGTCCCATCTCAGAGGAACAGTTCCTCAATAGACAGACAACCAGGGCAGAAATGAGCAATAGGATTACTACAGCCTTCACCATCATGATCTTCCTGACCATTGTGGGATCAAAGGTAGAGTGGAGGAAACACGTAGGAGAGAATTTAAATTCAATGGGATGGACATCAAGTCCATCGAGAAGGACCCTAGATCCTTTATCTTTGTGTAGAACAGAGGAAACTTCTTGTTCTCGTGGAATTCTATCAGATACACAGATGGGAGGACACAGTGGTGGACCATCTGTTTGAAAACTTCCTGGATCCAGATCGTAATGACTGAGAAGGTCAGCAACCACATTATCTACCTCTAGGATGTGAATCTCAGAGATGGCTGGAACATGAGCATCCTCCCATTGAAGTTCTCACACCTACAGGGGTTTCCATCAGTACTTGAGATCCATGAAAGAGAGCCAGACTGACAGCTCGAATACCCAGGATGTGGATTTTCATGAGACTCTCTGGTCCAACAGCCCTGAACAGTCAGGGGACAGAGGGTGTACCCCAGGCCCTCAGGTTGGAATAAGTCATGGCCAGGTTGAAATTCCAGTATTACAAAGGGCCATCTCTGATTCAAATGAGGACAATGTAGCCAACAACATAGGTTCTCCCTCATCCACGGGAACATGGTCATAGAGTGTGAGAAGAGAGCAGTCAGGACCAGCTTCTGGTGATATCCAGATGAAGTTCCTTCACATCAAAATAAGCATAAGGAGCCTTTCCAGGGCTGACACCAGGAGTCTCAGTATCCTCATGCAATCCTTTACTGTCACTGAGGACAAGGCTAAGGCTCTGGACATCCTGAAACGTGATCTGGATCTAGTTTTCCAGAAAGCTCACCATTGACGGGTAGGACCCAGCCATAACAAACCATGATATGAGCATACTACTGAATGTGGGCAGACAGAATGTCCTCTGAAGACGCTTTGATCAAAAGACAGTCCAAATACAGAGTCAGAGAGATTCCCTGAGAATGGACATAAATGGCCAGAGCTGACACCAGGCCATAGGGCTGTGCATTGAATTGGTAGCGACTGCGAAATAGAAACAAAAGCAGCACTGATGGTCTGAATCAATAGCAAAATGAAGGTATGCATCCTGAAGATCTAGGGAGGCTAGATATCCACCAGGGCACATTGCGCAGATGACAGCCAGTCAAGACTCCATCTTGAAATGAGTGGCTACCACATAGTGGTTGAGGCATTTCAAGTTTAGGATTGGATGGCAGTGGTCACCTGTTTAGGGAGCATAAAAAGGTTGAAATACAAACCTGAAATGCATTCCTGGGCTGTGGCAGGAACCAGAATCTGCTTGTCCAACACAGAAGAGACAGGGTCTACAAAGAAGAGCTCACTCTGGGTCTCAGAGGAACCCTTTACAAAAAGAGAAGCAATGAAAAGAAAAGATTTTAAATATATACAGTACCCTTCTGAAAAAGATGCCCAGGTATACTGAAAAAGACAGAAGTGACCCCCTACAGGTAAGGGTAGACCAACACTCTACGCATAATGCTGAGGATGGCTTGTCAGACAAGGAAGAGTCCGCCTCCTCCTCAAATCTTTCCCACTTTAGCTGAGAATGTCCCATGAAAAGAGGATAAATTTGTCTGATGGGGGAGCATTAGTTTCAATGAGTGGAGGACCCACTGAATGACTGAAGTAATGGATGTCAGAAAGGAATGAGTTTTAACCCAAGCTGGTTCTTGATCAGTGCTGAAGTACCACTGAGGAGTATCAGGGGTCACAGTGCTTGAGGGACAAATGGACCCAGAATATTCCCATGGATGATATGAGAAACAATGAGCTGGGGGGGGGGGTTATGGAAGCCCCTGACTTTTTAGGTTTGTTTTTTCCACTGTGTGCCTTGGCATCAGACATGTCCAGAGAAACAAACAAAGTACTTATCTAGCATGCAAAATTTTAAACCAGAGAACAGTGAGAAAGAGTCAACCTCTGCATAGTATAAATAGTATAGGAGTAAGATGGCAGCAAAAAATCCAAATCAGTAAAAACCTTGGGAACCAGAGGTTTCAGGGCAATATAGTTTTCCCACTATATAGTATACTAACCAAACAGTGGCTACAGAGCTTCAAAATGCAGAGAAAACCATAGCACTGGATATGAGTAATGCTAGTCATCCAGCAGCATGGCCAGAGATGAAGAAAGAACCCACTCTGACCCTTACTGCATAAACGGGTACAGAGGTATGTCCCACAAAGCCTTCTCTGTTGAAGTGTTTGAGGCAATGATGGTTGCTGAGCAGCAAAAAGTCAAATAAAGTAAAAACTTTAAAAAAAAAAAAACCAAAAAAAAAAAAACCCCACAAAATATATACACCAGAGAGAAGTCTAAAATTAACTGAACAATGGCTAGAAGAGTAGGTTATGAAATAAGGTGTCAAATAGCTTCAAATGCATAAACTGGTTCTAAAAGGGTTAATAGATATAAAGTAAAGCAGCCACCTTTACAACACAGCAATGTGAAGAAAAGAGAAGATAAAGAAAGTTATTGCTTATAGAGTCCACAGAACGTGGATGTCAGAAAAAAAGGGATATATTATAAAGGACCACGGCACTCAAAGGGTTAACTCACCAGCCCTCTTTGGTCAGACTCCCATCTAGAAAAAAGCAGAACTTCTGAGACGTTTATCAGTGAGGAACAGATTTATGATAAAGTCAACCTTCAACTCATAATAACAATTAACACTCTCTTTTCTGGACTATAGAGGAAGCTTAAGGTCCAGACTAGAATATCTAGGTAGCTGTTCTTCCGGGTGGAATGAGTGGTCTGCTTATAAACAGCAGCAAGGATAATAAGCCATAGCCGACTGACATTTATAGAATTATGTTCTATTATAATACGTTACCAGGGCTCAAATTTTCCACTCGCCACTAGCCAATGGCGAGTGAAAATTTAGCCCTGGCTAGTAGAAATTCAGCCCTGGTGGGTATGTTTTGGCTTGCAGTGGCGAGTAACTTTTCAGGTCTGGCTAGTAGCAAAGGACTTCAAATTTTAAGCCGTGACGTTACTATTTATTCACAATGCTGCTAAACACCAGTGTTAACATTGCTCAAAATAATTAAAAATATTTTAGTAATAAAATTCTTCCACAGATTTTGTGTGTCAATCAATTATAATATAAACAGAGATACATGGTGCTGTTAAAAGCAGTAGAGATATAATGGCAGCTTATTAAACACAAAAAAATGTTTGAAGAAAAAAAAAATGTACCTACCAAGTATTTTTTTATCCCTGCAACTCATTGTAGAATCAGGTCACTTCCAAAAGCAGCTATAGTATAGCCTGCATAAGATAAAAGAGTGGTATGCAATATAAGCAAAACGTGCAACACATGCATACTTATGTACTTAAACAGGTTAATTTCAAGCATTCTAGTTACATTATGTAGACTTTTTTTATAAATATTTGGCAGTTAAGCTCTGTATGTGTTACTCCTTCCCATTTGTTGCAAGTGCAACCATGTCTGAGGAAAAAGATAAATCTGCAAAACAGTAAAATCGTTATATACACATTAACCCTTTAAGATCTGGCCCTCAAAGGGGTTAAATTAAGACAAATAGCTGTGAACATGGAATGATTAACCAAGTAAATATTTGCAGTATAACTGAAGTGGATTTATCGAATGCAAAGCAAAGTGAGAGATCAAGGTCTGCTAAACAACTCAGTCTTTATGAATATATTTTATTGGTAATAAAATCCCTATTAACTTATTCACTATTGTTCTGTATAGAAGGTGTGGGGGGAAGGGACAACAGCATGAACTAAAGGATAAGAGGATTTTAGTCTTACCTGTTAAATCCTTTTCTCTTAGTCCATACAGGTTACTGGTAACTTTGGGTAGGCGATCTGCCCCTTTAAGTAGGCAGCAACAATTCTAAAAGTGAATGCAGGGGGTGGAGCCTACCTTCCCTCCTTGGCTGCAGCTAGCCAATCAGCTCTAATAAGATTTGAGACACTAATTTTTAACTAGATAGTAGAAGGGAAAGAAGACTCCTGTGAGCATGACCCCGAAGGACCCCCACAGTCTGCCACAGGAGAGCCAAGCATGGTCCCTTGACAGGGTGGGAGACCAGTAACCTGTATGGACTAAGATAAAAGGATTTAACAGATAAAACTAAAATCCTCTTTTCTCTGTCGTCCAATACAGATTACTGGTAACTCTAGGATGTCCAACCATTGAGTTTCCCAGAGGCGGGAAGTAAGGCAAGGACCAGGTGCAAGACCCCCAAAGTCATCAGAGCAGATATGAACCATCAGATCAGAGATAGCCTAGCAAAACGAATGAAGTGTCAACAGACACTGAACAGGGGTAACAACACCCCAGGAACTGTTACACAGCACACTGAACTAGAGCCAACAGGGCTCAAAAATGAAGAAACCACCAAAGAACCGAAGAAGATCCTAGACAGGCAAGACTGCCTCCAGGATCTTCCTCCCAAAACTGGCGTCAGCCGATGCCAGCACATCAACATGGTAGTGCTTCGAAAAGGTGCGCACAGTCGACCAAGTGGCAGCCTTGCACAACTGATCAGCGGAGGCCTGATTTTTGTAACCCCAAGAAGCCCTAATAGATCTAACAGAATGAGATGTGACCCGAAAGGGAATAGGTTTCTTCCTTAGCTTGTAAGCCTTACGAATAGTGGACCTGATCAAAGACGCAATAGTCACTTTGGATGCAGGTCTCCCTACCCTGGGGTCCTCAGGAATGATGAACAGCTTGTCAGACTGTCTAATGGATGTACATAAAACTTGACAACGCACCACATCTAACAAGCAGTGGCGTAACAATAGGGGTCGCACCTGCGACCGGGCCCATCACTCCAGGGCCCTGGCCGCCCCCCGCAACCCCCTTGCCGGCAGCAACTCCCACTACGGCCACCGGTTCTAGTAATACAGAGTGCTGGGAGATGACATTATCTCCCAGCCTCTGCATTACTAGAGTGGCACGCGGGAGCTTCAGTTTTAGAGATCTGTGCCGAAGGAGGCACAGATCTGTCAAGCCACGCCGCTAGACCACCAGGAACTGGAGGTAGGGGCATTGTGGAAGGTGCAATGTGGAGATGAAGGGGGCATTGTGGAAGGGGCAATTTGGAGATTGGGGGCATTGTGGAGATGAAGGGGACATTGTGGAAAGGGCAATTTGGAGATATGGGGGCATTGTGGAGATGGGGGCATTATGGAGATGGAGGTGGCCAATGTGGTTGAGGTGGTCTGGGGCCAATGTGGTCAGGGGGGGCCCATGGCAATTCTTGAACCAGGGCCCGGTGGCTTCTAGTTACACCTCTGCTAACAAGTGGAGATCCCTCTCCTTGTCAGAGGTAGGGTCAGGGCAGAAATCTCCTGATTAATGTGGAACTCAGAGACCACCTCTGTCCTGTAGACCACTCCTGAGAAATGCGAAACACCGCCTTGTCTTTGTGAAACACCAAAAAGGGTGGTCTACAGGACAGAGCATGCAACTCCGCGACACGGCGAACAGACACGATCGCCAGGAGAAAGGCCATTTTCCACGTCAGCAGGCATAGAGGAATAGTAGCCAAGGACTCAAAGGGAGGGCGCTGAAGGACGCCCAAACCCAAGTTAAGATGCCACTGAGTAGCGGGAGTCTTGAAAACAGGATGAATATGAGCAATGTCCTGGAAGAAAACCTTGACATCAAGAAGAATATCAGTGCGCTTCTGAAAAAGAAAAGAAAAAAAAAAAACAAAAAAAAAACAGAGAAAGCACAAGTCTGAACCTTAAGGGAACTCAAACTGAGGCCCTTATCCACACCGTACTGCAAGAAAGCTAGGACTGTAGCCAGATCAACATCCTGAGAAAGGTCCCTATCAGCACACCAAGAGAGAAAGGTCGACCAGACACGATGGTAGGCCTTAGAAGAAACAGGTTTGTGGATACTAAGCATAGTAGCTACCACACCAGAAGAAAAACCCTTTCTTCGTCAGTATTAAAGATTCAATTTCCAAGCCATCAAAGCTAGATGATGAACATCCTCCTTCCACAGGTAACCCTGTAGAAGAAGATCCGGACGGCAAGGGAGCCAGAATGGCTGCGCCACTGACAGATCCAGAAGCTCCGGAAACCAAGCCTGTCAAGGCCAGTACGGAGCAATCAGAATGACTGGACAGAGCTCCAGTCTCAATTTCCATAACACCCTGTGCAACATAGGGAGGGGAGGAAACATGTAGGCCAGAGGAAATAATAAAGGAATGGACATGACATCCACCGCTAGAGCTAGAGGATCCCTCCAGTGAGAGCAGAACCTCGGATCCTTCCGGTTATGTCTTGTTGCCATCAGGTGGATGCAAGGAAGACCCTACTTCTGAACAATGAGGGCGAACACCTCTGGGTGCAGTACCCACTCTCCGCTGCCCACCATGTGTCAACTGAAAAGTCTGCCATGACGTTGTCTACTCCAGGAATGTGCACTGCGATTATGGCAAGAACATGTTCTTTTGCCCAGGACACAATAGCCTTGACCTCTAACCAAGCGGCGAGACTTCTTGTTCCACCCTGCTTGTTGATGTAAGCCACGGCCGTGGTGTTATCGGACTGGGCATTCTTCCAGCTGGGGTGTCCAATGACAAAGGGCATGAAATATCGTCCGAAGCTCCAACATGTTGATGGGAAGGAGAGATTCCTCCGGAGACCACCGACCCTGAGCACTCAGGTGACCCAGGACCGCTCTCCAGCTGGAGAGGCTGGCATCCGTCATTACCGTGGTCCAGAAGGATACCAGGAAGGACTTGCCCTTCAGCAGATTGGAGAGGTCGAGCCACCTCGACAAACTCCGTTCCATATGAAGAGGGAGGGATACTTAAGTCTGCAGAAGGTCCGGCTGACCCTTGCACACCTGGATCACAAACCTCTGGAGTTCCCTGGTGTGAGCCATGACAAATGGGACTGCTTCCATGGTGGAGATGAATTTCCCCACTAGAGAGGACAGCTTCTTGGCTGGAACTGGATTATGAGCCAGAACAGCAGAAACCCTGCGGGTGATCTGGTGAACCACCTTGTCCGTGAGAAACACTTTGCTCTGCTTAGTGTCGAAAATAAGGCCCAGGAAGACCAGACGCTGGGATGGGACAAGATCTGACTTGTCCATGTTGATGATCCACCCATGATGTGTGAGAGCATGATTGCAGTCCTGAACCTGCTGATGAAGAAGTTCCACAGAAGTGGCTTTCACAAGCAGATCGTCCATGTATGGAGTAACTCTAATGCTGTCCCGATGGAGGACGGATACCAAAGCTCCCAGGACATGGTTGAAGACTTGAGGACCTGTAGTCAAACCAAAGGGAAGCGCTGAAAACTGAAAGTGCCCTTGGTCGCAGGCAAATCTGAGATACTGCCGACTCTCTGGATGAATGGCGATGTGTAGATATGCGTCCTGAAGATCGAGAGAGGCAAGGAATTCCCCCAGGGACATAGCAGCAATCACCGTCCTTAGGGACTCCTGGTGAGAATGATCCTTTATCACAAAGGAACTGAGATGCTTCAAATCCAAAATGGGAGGACAGCCACCGTCCTTCTTGGAGATCACAAAGAGGTTTGAGTAAAAACCCATACCTCTGTCCCGAATTGGAACAGATTCCAGAACATCCTTGTCCAGAAGGGCCTGGATAGCGCCACTGAACAGATGGTGTTTCTCTACGCCCTGAGGCGTATGAGAGGAAAAGAAACGAAAGAGGAAAAGAAACGAAAGGGAGGAAGAGAGGCGAAAGGGATCCTGAACCCTTCCGCCACCACCTGTAAAACCCACGGGTTCGCCACTGAATCCTCCCAGACACTGTGGTAGTGACGCAGATGGCCATCCACAGCCGAGTGGGGACCTGGGTTCGGCGAATCATGCCGAAGAAGGCTTGGAAGCCTTAGGCTTCGAGGAGATCTTGGGCTTCCATTGCGGTTTGGGCTTGGAGGAGGCACGTGGAGCTGAGGGAACCACCTGGTTCGCTGGACGGGTCTCAGTCTGGAAGAAACGAAAAAGCCAATTACGTTTGAGAGGCGTCTTCCTCCTGGGGACCATAGGCAGAAGGGTAGTCTTGCCCAAACAAAGAGGTGCCCTGAAAATGAGAGCAAAGCTTTCTTGGAAGCAGTGTCAGAAGACCCAATCTTGAGCCAAAGAGCTAGTCTGGCAACCACAGACATGGTGGAAACCCTTGCCACCAAACGGATGGCATCAAATAAGGCAGCAGAAACATATTGCTGGGCCTCAGAAATGTTGGCAAGAAGCTGCAACACATCCGAAGTAGGAGCACCCTGACGGACAGCCAGGGTGAGCTGTTCAGTCCAGACCATAATGGCCCGGTTCACCCATGCAGCAGCGAACGCTGGACGCATGGCAGTACCAGCAGTGGCAAAAATGGACTTGAGGGAGACCTCAAGTTTCTTGTAAGTCCAATCTTTCAAAGTGGACGCATCAGCAACTGGCAAGGCAGTGGACTTAGATAGCCTGGAGACAGGAGCATCCACTTTGGGGGGGGGATGAACCCACTGATCAAGCACCGCCTCAGAGAAAGGGTAAAGCTTGGCAAATTTCTTGGAAATGGAA
Source organism: Rhinophrynus dorsalis (assembly GCA_037306005.1). Lineage (NCBI taxonomy): Eukaryota > Metazoa > Chordata > Amphibia > Anura > Rhinophrynidae > Rhinophrynus > Rhinophrynus dorsalis. The sequence goes on from CM074721.1 coordinate 404,260,921, forward strand.
GGTTTCCTGTCCAGAGACTTCCACTCATCAGACACATGGCGTCGAGAGTGGGGTTAGGTGGAAAACAAGTGTAGGGCCTTTTAGGCTCTTGAAATACCTAGAGGGATTCCAAGAAACCTCCTGAACTAAGGGAATGTTTAGGGTAGTTAAGACAGATCTGATCAAGAGCTCAGCCGATGGATCAGGATCAGCCTCAAAGGGGTCCCCAAAAAACTGAGAGGAGCCCACAGAGGAATCTGATATGTCAGGTACTCCCTGCGGTTTAGGCAGGGAAGATCTGATGGAAAAAGTGGTCTGCCAGGAGTGGAAGACCCCCTGTAACTGGAATGGAAAGAGCTGCAATGTACACCGGAGGTCTCTAGTAGCAGCCTTGAACTCTTGCACCCAAACTGGCTCTAATGCATGGCTGGAGGTCCCTGGGAGAGACTCAGGGACATCAGAACATGCTGGGCATAAATGACCTGAGAATTCTCTAGATAACCCTGAATGACAGGAAGAGCAATGTGCAATAGGGGACACAGACACCCCAGCTTCCTTAGTCTTAGGCCTGGCCCCAAGCTCTAACGGATTAGACATTCTCAAAGTGTCAAAACTTTTAAAGTATAAGGAATTACCCAAGTACAGTATATAAGATTAAAATTTCACCCCAGAAATCGCTAAAATGCACTTATCTGGCAGGCGAAGGGTTAATCTGCAGAGGCGAGAAGGAGAGTCCAAGCCCTGCGTAGGATACTCGCCCAGAAACGCTCACAAAATGGCTGCCGCGGCGGGAGCCAATCAGAAATAAGGGTGTGAAGCAAGTGCTCATGGGAAATGAAGTTTTTCCCAAAAAGTACCCTAAACAGTGCCCGAAGCCCCCTGAGCCCCCCAACACACTAGAAACATGAACCGGATGATAGAGCAAGGGTAGACAAGTATAATGAGCCATCTCTGAAGTCGCCAGGTTAAACGGTTGCAGAGATACGTCCCAAACAGTAAAGTCCCATAGGAGTGAATGGAGCAATGTCATCTATGCGGTAAAGTGCGCCTTAAAGGAGAAGTACACAATTTTTACAAATTTTAAAGTAAAACATTAACATGTGTAAAACATCAATAGAACATGAGGATACCAAGAAACACTAACCCAGTAGGAAAAGTGTTAGAAACCCCCCAATAAGGTTCCAAACCAGCAGTTAAAGGGTTAAGTTACCACATAAACCTGCTCCAAACACCCAAGAGACATACAGATATACCCAATGAGTGCAGGAGTGTGCAACAGGAACTCCAGGAATACACCCCTGTGCAGAGGGGCACTGTGGGAAAAGTGGACCTGCAGCACTCAGTGTCTTCAGATCACCATGTAGCAAGAAGTACCTCAGTGGGTAACTCCTGGGGAAGCACTTGTACCCAAGATTTTCCCCCTCAGGGCTTAAGGTCCACAAAAAGCACCTGGATACTGAGCTAGCCACATCTAAGGGCATTGTCAGTCATGGTAATCCGCCTAATGATTGTATTCCATATCGAACAGAAAAATAAAAAAAAAGATTCTAAAAACTATAAACAGAACTGTTCTCAGCCTGGTGTTGTCTTCACCAAGGAACAAATCTTTCTGGAACGGATTGGCTAGCTGCAGCCAGGGAGGGAAGGGAGGCTCCACCCCCTGCATACAATTTGAGAATTGTTCCTGCCTACTAAGGGGCGGATTGCCTCCCAGAGTTACCAGTAACCTGTATTGGATGACAGAGAAAGACAAGAGTATTGGGTTGCAATGTAAAACCCAGCCCACTTTATATGTCATGCTCCCGTTTATAAGATGTTGCCTGCAGTGACCGGGACTTCTTTCTGTAACATGAAAAGCTGTGTAGAAGCTGGGTTGAAGAGAAGCCTGCCTAAGTATATTTGGAGACAGCTAACTAATTGATAAAATAAACAAATAAGCAAAGAGTCCATGATAAGACAAGCATCACAAAGATTAACCCTCTGAGTGCCTGCTGCGCCATTAGTTCTACGCAAGAAACTCACAACCCACAACTACAACTAGACACGAGACTTACGATAATTACATGTTATGGAAAGGCCAGTCATTCACTATGGCCATGTTTACTACAGACAAAAATGACACAAACCTGTTTTATGCTCAGTGTGCTTATATGTGTTATTCGATCATCCTATCAGATCACAGAGCGACAAAGCTACAAACAGCCCATAATTACAAGAACTTCATCTTCCTGCTGTGTATGTCAATGACTGCCAGGCTTGGCAACCAAGAGATTTCCAACTGTTGCTGGACTAAATACCTATCATCTTTAGCTGATCAACTCAGATCAGAGAGACAAAAGTTTACAATCCACAATCATTAAAAATGCTGTTATTATACATATGTTTATGTTGTGGTTGATAATGTAAGTTTTGAACTTGCTGATTTTGGAGAAAGCCATTGAAGTGATATTTATAGTGGAGAGGAAGATGGAGGTCACAGATCTGTGGGTTAGATGGATTAATGTGACAGCCCTGTAGGTTACTATGTGCAAACATTGGAAGAAAAACCCCCAAAAGAAAGAAACCCGTACTGGTGGCACTCGTCAATCAATAAAAACTAAATTTTATTATGATAATATAAAATATATTACACAAAGGTATTGGGGGAAGAGGAGGGGAAAATATACAAAATGAAAAAAGGGAATATTTAACCCTTTCAAAGCAATGTGTTGCTTACCCCTCTGGCACTGAGAGGGTTAAGGTACTGGTGTATACTAGTTTCAGCTAATTGCTGGAAGAGAAGGTTCACACAATATTTTATACTTACGTAGTTTTAATTCAATTCAGTCCCTTCTCCTCACATAAGATATCGGGGTAATTTCTCCTAGTTATTATAGTTGGGTATTGGTGCAATTCGTAGTTCATGTAATACGCTGTGTAAACGTGAGTGGCACAAATAGACACACATTCAAAAAAAGCGCAGACATCTTTCCATAATGACGTCTGCCAACCTGCGCTGTCAGTCCCTTTTGGAGCCGAACAGCTACTAGCAACGCCTCCTAGAGCCGGCTGGGACTGACAGCGCAGGCGTGCAGACGTCACTGTGAAAATATGTCTGCGCTCTGTCCTGCCTGTCAGCCCCAGAAGAATGGAGAATTCTCTTTAACGTGTTAATTCTGGCAACTAGCACTACTGAGCACTTAGTCGCCAGATGGGGAATTATGTGGAGCCATATTGCTATGGGGTGGTAGTTCCACTAGAATTAATAGCTCCAATTTCCCATTAGATCTTGGGCTATACTTAAGTTGTTGCCAATTGTTTCACCTCAATAGAATTAATTCCTTCCATAGATCTCATCTATTCCAAAAGTGAGAGTGATCAATATTAAGTTCTACATACAATTCAAACACTTTTAACCCTTTGGTGTGTCTGTGTGTAAACTCCTGTTAGATCCAATACTCTGTATTGGCAACTTGCCTTAGATAACTTGTATAAATACACACACAAAACCAGACATTAATTTCTTCAGTCAGGTTACTCACTTAAAGTGATACTAATACTTTCATAAAAGTATTTTGAATTTTGTAGGTATTAAAAAAACTAAATTAATTCCACCCGATCCTGTCTTTCAAACCTCTATGGTTTGAGAGATATAAGCTTTGAAAGTTCCCATTTCCCTCCCTTTGCACATATGTCAGCTTTCCGAGTTATAGAAGGAGATTATGGTCCATAGACCGCCCTGCGCTCTTCAGCAGCTCTGTGATCATGCTAGTTAGGCAGAAATACTTCATTTCAATGGTCTACAACGTGTGCTTGCAAACCAGACACATGTTGTAGACCATACAAATGTAGTATTTCTGCCTAACTAGAGTGATTACGGCGCTGCTGAAGAGCCGCAGGACGGCCTGTTGAACGGGATCTCCTTCTCTAACTCGGAAAGTTGACGTACGTGCAAGGGGAGGGAAATGGGAAATTTCAAAGCTTATATCTCTCAAACCATAGAGGTTTGAAATATAGGACCGGGTGGAATTACTTTAGTTTTTTAATACCTAGAGAATTCAAAATAGTAATACTTTCATAAAAGTACCACTTTAAAGTGTGTTGATTATGTAAGGGCAAACAGAATCAGTTGATAATGTAATCCCAATATTCATTAACCCTCTATTATGTTTGGGTATCCTTTTGAAATAGTGCATTTTTAATAGCGCTCGGCTTGAAGCCGCATTAAGTAGGTTGCTTCTTTAAACAGTGCGATCGGCTGCGGGGCAACAATAGTGCTCCATGTTAAGTAGCATGTATTTTCAAAGATGGTATAGATCTAGTTATTGACTGGTAATAATCAGTCAATCATGCAAGGCTAATACAGTTTCTTCAGTGAGAGAACGTTAGCATAGCATCCAGTAGCAAAGGGGTTAATTACTGTACCAATGTACTTCATCTTCCTGCTCTCCAGTCATTAACCCCCTATCCCTCATCTATACTGCATCATCTACTTCAGCTTTGACCATACAGATTATTAATAACTAATGGTCTCTCAGCAGCTACACATACATAATTACACTGGAGCTACTGGTAACATGAATACCTGTGTGCAGTTGTGTAAATATAGTGCAATATTTTGTTCGGTAAGGGGGAATTTTGTTCAGCATTATCTTAACCCTTCGAATGCCAGAGGGGTACACAACGCATTGCAATGCAATGCTGTGCATACCCCACTGGCACTCAAAGGGTTAAAAAAAAATAATAAAAAAAAATAACAGTCAAAACAACTGTGTATGAATAGGTTGAAATTATTTACCTAACCTTTAACAAACCTCCTCAAACTAAATTCTGAAAATGAGAATAGGTTAATACTTAATCAAATTCCCCCCAAGTTTGTGTTTTGCTCTGATACATATGCTCTAATACAGAACATACAGATTTGTTAGATGAAATGTTTTTCATCTCACATGATATAACCTAGAGGAGCTGAATATATGATGCTGTACTGACAGATTAATATCTTAGTGGGTTATTTACTAGAGAATGGTAAACTTTACCCAGTTATTCCAACTGCAATAAATCTACCATACTTTCATAGCAATCCCTATAGATTTTTGCTTAATGAAGTGTATTACAAGCGGTTTTAAGATAGACAGGCAGGTGACAGTCTCAAAATGCTATGAAAACAAATAAAACTAATCCTTAACAAGATTACCATTCTCCAGATGAGGCGATATGGATTTTATATGATTGTAGAGATTATGAACTCCACTTTATCAGAATATTTTCTTCTGCTTGCACACATGGGTTTGTTAGTAAACAATGTACATTTATAATCTGTAAGTGATCATCACTAAAAATATATTTTAAAAATGTGTACTCACTCATTTCTAATCAGAGTATGTACAAGCTGGTCTCAAGAATATTCCATGAGCCAGTTTGCATAAAAGAATCATTCCCTTATTTGATGCTATTTTTGCTCACTTACATGCTACTGCTGCCATGTTTTGATGTATGTCAATTAATACATAACTGCTGCATAGAAACTAAATAAAATGTTTAGATGTATTTATTGTGCTACCGCTGGGAAGTTCATAGCATATGTACAAATCTTATAGTATTTGTACGAATATATTTATTTAACATTTGTGGCAATGGAATGAGATCAATGATAAAAGATTCCTAAAGCTACTGGCACCTATATGTTATATAGTAAAATAATCATGAAATCACAATTATTCCTACATGTCCCCAGGTATACCAATCCCGGGACATGTATTCATAAATACATCAAAAGGTGTAATAACACCTCATAGTGATCGTATACGTGTGCGCACCTCTGAAACGTAGAAAATACTTCCGATCAGAATATTATGATCATTCAATGTCGGCAGATGGATTTATTCCAAAATTCTCCAGAGTTATGCACATATCGTGGATTAATCACTTAACCACGATTTAATACCTAGATTGACCTAATAAAATATCTTTCTAGCACGGTGATAATGTTCTTGGAGAAACTTGCTGTTCTAGAGTAAATTATAAAATATGTCCTTGAGCTATGCTTAATAGCTGGTTCAGTTTATTATCCTGACACTCAAGTTGCTGTCTCTTATTGTTCGTTAGGCGGATAAATTTGACAGACCTGTAGGTTAGGTGAATCCCAAGGCTACCCCCAACAATGTTTAAGACACAAGACAAGTGCAAGCGGGCAGAGCTGTAATCAAATGCAATCAGCTATCAAACTTGTTACGCAGGCAGAGGGATTTCCTTCAGTTCAAAGTGCTGAGAGCAACAGCAGGCTTCCAAGTTGTTGTATATAGAACAACTTGAAAGCCAATTGTTGCTGTCAGTGCTTTGGAGCGCACAGAGTCAGTGAGGAGGTGACAGCTCCTCCCAGTAGCCTCGAACATTTCAAGACAAGGTCTTGGAGGTGGAGCTTCCCCTTCTCCTTATCAGGCTACTCTTTATCCCCACCTTTCAGTCTGACTCTAAACAAGCTCACTAAATACGACAGCGAGAAAAGAAGAAGGTAAGCTTCTGCGAGCAATAAGGTCCAAGAGGACTCCAACGTCCAGCCAAATGAGACCAAGCGAGGTCCCTTTCACTGGCTGGGAAACCTGTATGTCATATGGACTAAAAGAAAAGGATTTAACAGGTAAGACTAAAATCCTCTTTTCTCAGTCTTCCAATATGACATACAGGTACCGTGGAATTGTATCAACATTAAGCTCCCAAAGTGTAAAGAAAAGGAAAGGACCAAGCTCCAGTTCGTTCCCATGATACCGGAATTCCCTAGACTATTCAGAACTAGGAACAGCCCAAATATAATGAACTGTCAACAGACACTGATAACAATAGCACAGCACACAAGAACAAGAGCCAACTGGGCTCAAACTGTTAAGGAACAGTAAGACACAAGAAGGAGGAGGCCCTTAAAGCAGAACTTTCAGATCTTACTAAGTTGCCATGCATTCATTAAACGCATGGAGACAAGCTTGGAAATCAATGTCTTACCTTTAAAAAAAATAGCAGGTTGTAAAGAAATCCTTGCCGTTTGGGGACCGACGGCCAGGTTAATGCAGTCCGCGCACCTGCTCCGCCAGTCCCTTACGGTAACCTTATGGTACACTGCAGTGCTACTCAATGGATGTGCTGTAGCTTGGGTTCCAGTCTCCAAATGGCAAGGATTTATTTACAATCTTCTATTTTTTTCTATTTTTTAAAGGTAAGACATCGATTTCCAAGTTGGTCACCATACAGGACCTTCCTGCCAAAACAAGAACATCAACACGATATTGTGTTTGGCAAAGGTGTGCACAGAGGACCAAGTAGCAGCCTTGCACAGCTGTTCAACAGAGGCCTAATTCTTGTAGGCCCAGGAAGGCTCAACAGACCTGGTGTAGTAAGCTGTAACACAAAAAGGGAACAAGTTTCATCCAGAGTTCAAAAGCCTTGCAAATGACAGACTTAATCCAGTACGCAATAGTGACATTGGACGCAGCCATACCTGCCCTAGGACACTCACGGATGACAAACAAAGCATCAGTCTTGCGCAAATACTTAGTGCAGTGAACGTTAAACTTGAGACAGCACACCGCATCTAAAAAGTGGAGATCTCACACATTGTCAGATTTCGGATCAGTACAAAATGAAGGCACAACAATCTCCTGCTTGGTGTGAAACTCAGAGACCACTTTAGGAAGGAAATCTAGAGAGGTACAAAGAACTGTCTTGTCCTTGTGAAACATCAGGAAAGGCGGTTTGCAGGACAAGGTGTAAGCGTTCCGCTTACCTGTCGAGACGGCCGCAGGGCATCTGTGGTGGTCGGTCTCGTTTGTGCTGCCTCGTGGGTCCTTGCCGCATCTGTTCCCCAGTAGCTGGCCGCCCTGGTTTCCTGGCAGGCAGCCAGCTCCTTGCTTCTGCTTCCGGCAGTGCTGTGTTTTGCCTGCAGTCTGCGGGCACTCTTCAAGGGAATCCCCTGTGACGTCGTGACCCGGCTCTTAAAGGCATAGTACTCAATTTCTCCACCTTCTGGAGGTGGAGCAATTGGTACTTAAACTGCCTGGACACCATATCAGTCGCCCTTTCATGGTATTCCAGTGCAGTTGTGTTTCCTGAGCTCTGTGTATTACTTGGCTTGTCGGACTACCCGATCTGGTGCTGACCTGTGGCTCTGTACGACTACTCGCTCCGTGTTTCTTTCTAAAGGCTCCTTCAGTGGAGGCCTGTGTCTTCATCTTCAGATGTGCATGTCCATTCCTTTCCGAAATCTTCTCTGGTACCATCCTAGGTTCTAGTCTTGGCATGAGATTGAACGCGCTTCAGGGCTGGGTTTTTCTGCCAGAAGACAAGGTTCAGATGTTGCCTTAGCAGGTGTCTCAGGTCTTAGCTTCCTCACTGGTGATGGTTCATAAATACATAAACTCTTTTGGTATCTGTTCTCAGCCCTGGAGGCAGTTCCATTCTTTGAATTCCACACTAGGGAAATGCAGCTGGATATTATTAGGAATTGGTACAGACAGCAGTGTCACCTCATCTGGGGGATATCTCTTTTGGGCCAGACAAAGATAGATCTGCTCTGTTGGCTTTAGGAATCTCGTCCAAATCTGGGAAGTCCATTGGTCATACTTGATAGGTCCATAGTGATGAAGGATGTATGTAAGCTGTATATCAGTGTGTAGCTATAAGGAGCCCGTCTGTTGGGCTATCAAAGACGAGCCTCCTCTAATGAGAGAGCAGCTTGTTTTCAAATGAAACTCGCAAGATTTAGGCCCACTTGAATTTTTTTTGGTTTCTTTTAGACTGCATCAATGTGTTTTACAAATTAATTTTAATTACATTTATATTGTGGAGTTTATATATTTGATCAGCCTCTTTTTTTCTACAACCTTGTGGCTATCCAAGAGTTCTGAAATGGAGATGGGTTGAGTTCTCTAAGCTTTCTTGTCGGATCCTTGGGGGTATTCTTGTACTCGACCACGTTATTTGTGAGTACATTATATATATTTTAATATTTATTAGGTTGTATTACTCACATTATCGCACTATTGAGTGGTATTTTGTGAAAGGTTTCAAAATTCAGGAAGGAGAGTTTGAGACCTATTTTGCATTCAAAGGGTTAAATCAGCTTAAGTTTGGATGTTGACCAATGAGGCATGAGCAGGGGTCCCATAAAAGGAAAGATTATTCACACTTGTGTTTTCCATCCTAGGATTAAGTGCATTTGGGATAAAACTCTTCAGTGTCAGCCACACAAACTAAGTACTTATCTAATTTTTGTTGGGGAAATACTTAAAACTGGCTAGTTACAAGTGGTTCTGAACCGATCAGTTTATCACACTGTGTGGAACATTACGCTGCCTGCCAATCATCATTTCAAACTGTGTTGCTTCCATCTGTGAAGAGATTACATTATATCATGAAAGTGAGGACCATACAGTCCATGTTGAAGGATGGACGCTTTCAAATCCAGCAGGCAACCCCCTCTTTGCTCAAAGTGCTCATTCAAAGCTTGTTCAGAAAGCATAAAAGGGGGGTTTGTGTGTATGTACAGTAAGTCCTTTTATCATCTTAGTCCAAGTGAAACACAGGAACTATAGGGTAAAATATTCTCTGGCCGGCAGGGCACTTGCAGTAAAAGGCTCTCAGAACTGCAGACCCCTTCCCTGTTCCTCTTTACTCTCCAACAGGCATGGCCAGTTTTCATGAACGGCAAAGATTAAAAAAAAATAAATAAAACAGAAAAGTCCAGAAAGTGGAGATCACCTAAAGCACAGAACCTAAAGGACTACCCTGCACAGAACTCAAAGAGGAGGGAAGTCCTGTGTTATACATGGAATAAGAAAATTTACTTAGAAAGAATACAAAAACTCTTTTCTCTTTAATCTAATATGGAACACAGGAACCATGGATATCCCAAACCTATCCACCATGATTCCAGGGAGGGAAAAAGAAAAAACTCACACGTACCAGTTCTTAGAGACAACCTGGAACAACATGAAACCCAGGTGTCAGATTGAACACAGCAAACCAAGGAACAGGGAACCAACAGGTGAAATGAAGCCAAGGACACCTATACAGGCACAATGGCCTGAAGGACCATCTGACCAAAGAAGGCTTCAGCCGAAGCCAAAACAGACAGAGGAGCAAAAGGAGCCTTGTTAAGTACTCCCAGAATAAAGTTCAAATCCCACAGAAGAGTGGGATCCCAAAAGAACGTGTAGAAATGAGCAACCCTTTGCACACAAGTTTGCACATATGGTAATAAAGGCAATGCTTCTCTAGCAATGTACAGAAAGAGCAGAAATCTGTACTTTAATAGAGCTCAGACTAAGACCATTTTGAAGATCATCCCGAAGAATAGTGAAACTAACCAGACGACAAGGTGGTCATGGTCTTTATACAACCTATGAAACAAAGATCATATCCTATGGTTCAACTTGGATGAAACCTGTTTAAAAGCCTTCATCATAGTTCAATGACTGAGTCTGAAAAACCCTTGTTCCCCAGGATGCTGGCTTCAAGAGTCAAGCCATCAAAGCCAGCTTTCTCCACCTCTGACCCAAAGTCAAGAGGTCTGGAAGTAAAGGGAGCTGAAACAACTCTGCCACGGATAGACTGAGAAGTTCTGAAAACCAGGTCCAATGGTGCCAGAATGGGATGATCAAATGACATGAACCCACTCCATCCTGACTTTCCACAACAGTCTGGTAATCAGAAGGAAAGGTGGAAACACACACCAGGGGAAAATGCCAAGGGATGACCATGAGGCCCACCACAAGTGCTAGATGATCCTGGTATCTGGCATAGAACAAGAATACCTTGTGGTTCAGCTGACAAAAGCTGCCAAAAACAGTCTGGTTGAACTCCCATTTCCTGGGACCTAGACATTGCTGAGAAAGTCTGTCACTACGTTGTCCACCTCTGGGGTTTGTAAGGTAGAGAGCCAGTACACTAGACTCTGCCCATGTTAGACAGAGATGACCCATGCAGCCGCACTTCTGGTTCCTCCCTGGCAGTTGATGTAGGCCACCAACGTTGCCTTGTCGGACTGAATCCACACTGGCAATCCCTGGAGCGATTGAGACCAATACTGCAGAGCTAGGCAAAAATCGCCCAGAGCTCAAGCACATTGATAGAATGAAGACTTCATCCCGATACAACAACCCCAAGCCTACAAGGCTGGCATCCATCGGGACCATCACCCAATTCTGAATGGCTGTCAGCTTTCCCAAACAGAGATGGGACCTTTGAAGCCACCAAAAAAAGTGGAGAGGACACGGATGCCTGGACCATGAGAATCTCTGGCTACTGATCCCATGTGTGGAATTGAGCTAGAGGGAATACATCCAGGGCAGAAACCAGATAACCCAGCACCTTCCTATACTCCCACATAGTTGAGGTCCTGCAAAGAAGGGCCTGTTATACCTGGCAAGACAATGATAGAATCTTGTCTTCTGGTAGAAAAAACTCTCCCCAGAGTGTTGAATCTCATACTGACAAAGTGAAGGATCTGGGACAGAACCAGAGATTTTTTTTTTTTTTTAAATGGAGAATCCAACTGTGTTCTATCCAGGGAAGCAATGACGGAGCATAGGGACTCTTTAACTGGGCTGCAAAAACAAAATGTTGAGGAACTTAAAGTCCAAAAGAGGATGGCATCCACAGTCTTTTGGGGAACTATGAAAAAATATGGAATAGAATTCCTTGAACATTTCCTGAGAAGGAACAGGCATCAAGACCTGCACACATCTACCAGAGAACAGACTACGACTTAAAAGAGACGTCTCCACATGGAATCATGAGGAACAGTCTATGCAATAATGTTTTGAAATTACCCGCAAAACCCACTGATCCACCACTGAAGGAGCCCACACTCTGTGAAAAAGTTGCCAACAACCTCCTATTGCCTGAGGTGGACCAGACCCCTGCGAATCATGCATAAGTAAACTTGTTAGCTGCGGGGCTTCTAAGTAGGCTTACATGTCCAGGACTGTATGTTTTGGTAGAAGAGAGAAGAACAAAGAGATGCTTCCGCGTGTGATATCTTCAGTTTAAAGTGCTGGCACCTCACCTCCACCAATAAAATGGTACTCACAAGCAGATCAGCTGGAAACACACTTATGTGAATCCTAGCACAGAAGCTCAGGGGTTAACTAAGCAGTCCCTTAACCAGCTATATGGATTATTGTTCCAGGCTGCTCTCCTAAAATTTCCACTCACAAAGGGACATACAGGATAAAAAAAAAAAAAAAAAAAAAAACGACAAGAAAGGAGATGCCAATAGTGCCTTATCAACAAAACTTTTGATAAAATATCAAAATAAAAATATCACACTCACATGTTTGTATGGCTGCATGGATACATATGTATAGATACAGCTTAAAATGCATACAGGGAAAATCTTAACTGTCCCTGTTCGGTATCATTAGTTGAGTCTATCAAACCTCTTCTCCATAGGAACTCCCAAACAAAATTGTAAAATGTCAATCTTCATAAATACCGCTCCACACAATGTCCAGTAAAGTAAAAAAGTTTAATAAACTAAAAATAATACAATCCTACTAATAAACACATTTTGCAGCACTCAAAGCTGCTTCATCAGAAACATAGGTTACTTTTTTTTTTTTTTTTTTTTTTTTTTTAATTGTAACCTACATTTCTGATGAAGCAGAGCTGAACGCTGCAAAACGCGTTTATTAGTAGGATATTATATGCAGGCTCCTATTTAGCATAAAAGGGCCCAGAAGCTGTGCAGAATCCACAAAACAAGAAGAAAAAATTAGCAGGAGTCCCTAGGAAGAGCCAAGGGTTAAAGCAGGGAAGCAAAATCATAGGGTGTTGCCCATGTCTCCCACTTTGTGCTCAGACATAGCTAGGAGAACACTTAAAACAGAATGCAGGACTGAAAAACAAACAAGTTAAAAGATACCAAGGAGGAAGAAACAGTCTTTGAGCTTTGCACATTGTGTTCAAAGTAAGAGGACAGGTGTAGAATGTCCCTTTCCTATTCCCTAAAGCCTGCCAAAAACCAGGCTTGATGGGAAATGTAGTTTACCTGCTCTCTCTTTACAAAAGCCCTTAAAAGACAACATACAATAACGCCACTGTGATATCGGGGGAAGTTCCTCAGTAGCACTACTATGCAGTATAAAGTGATAGATAGGTATAATAAGCCCAGTTTCACCCACTGGGATCCAACTGGTGGAACAGAGTCCCAGAACACTGTGTTCCAATCCAACAAGCCCTTAAAATTGTATTGAAAAAAAGAGAAAAAGGTAAACTAAACTAAAATAAAATTCTACCTGAGATGGATAGTATAGGTACAGAAAAATGAGGCGCAGAGTGACTGTGGCTGCCAGACAAACAGACAAGAACATACTTCAGGGACCTATGCACTCGGAATACCGGAGAACAAGTTCTCTTCTGTTTTGCTTTGTACTACAGGCTAGATGTACTTCTGATTTGATAATTGCAAGTATAGTCACAAACGTGTAATCTAATCAGCATGTTTAAGGTTTTTTAAGTCTTTTTGATATATTACATATAGAACGTTTGAGCGGTTTTCATTTGACTTTGTATTACCTCACGTTGTGCTATACAATACAGACCCCTTGGAGATACTTTGGGCAGACGTGTGGATGATCTTGAGGGGGCTGCCAAGGACAAGACACCCAATCAGGGATGGTTAAGTACCCCTGCATGCCTTGCTTGTTGATTGCAGGTATATGCCTGTCTCTCAACAATAGTTACACATGAGTGTGTATTTTACATACTTATCAACTGGTTTATTTAGATCAGTTAAGGCACTTTTGACACCCCCCTTGTTTTTCTGGTCTTCTCGGAAGTGGAGCTGCCTATGAGATATCCTTAAAAGCCACAACCTGAGGGGAGCAGGTGTAATTCATTCCCCACTGCTCTGACTGCTGATCACCACATATGTGATGTTTTAGCCATTTTCTTTGTGAGTAGAGTCCTTATGGTGATTTTTTGTTTTTAACCCCTTAAGGACAAGGACGTACATGTGTAAAGGACCCATGACATACATGTATGTCCTGGAATTCAGAGGTCCCCGTACTGTACTCAGTTCGGGGACCACTGATTCCAGTATAAAAAAAAATAAAATAAAAACTGTGGTCCTTAACCCTTTGAGTGCCAAAGGTGTAAGCAATGCATTGCTTTGCACCTCTGGCACTCAAAGGGTTAAGTGTTAGCAGTGTGGCTGGTCCTTAAGAGGTTAATGCATTAGGAGTGCTTCCTGTTTTTTCCCTTCTTTTTCTCCACTTCCAGAGAGCTTTTTTAGGCTAGTACCCTGCTCTCTTGGCCGGAAGAGACTTTACCCCATGGTTCCTGTGCCACACTAGACAAAAGAGAAATAGCTATACCTGTTTAAAACACCTAGTGTTCCTGCTGGTTTTCTTAACCTTTGTAATAAAGCTATATTGCACTATTCTCTCTTTATTCATCTTTGTTTAATCAAAATTCACTATCATATGCCAGTAAAATTTAAGTATCTCATGTTCTAAATCAGTGGTTCTTGAACAAGTCAGTGTGCCCTGGGCACCAACTTAGGGTGAATTGATTTTTGATGAACATTTTTCATAATTACGGTGGATATAAGAAGAATGATCTAGTACGCATTTGTACCCTTCAGTACACCCATAACAAGTGACTTATGTTAGGGGTGCACTGAAAATGCCAGATTGTATGTTAGGGGGCCTTGAGCAAAAAAGAAAGAGAACAATGGTTCTAAATGTTGGTGTTTCAAGGGCAGCGCATCTCTTTTGTAGATTTGTTTGTACAGGTTTGGGATGGATTTTATACATTGTTGCATCAATGTTTTGTTTTATATTTTACTTAATTACATCACTATTCCTTTCATCTAAATTGAATGAAACCTTAGCTATATTTATTAGTTATATTTATTTGCATTGCTCAATAGGCATTTTCAGTTAATTTCCAAGAAATAGATTGGAAACCTTGCTAGCATTCGAGGGGTTAAAAGCCCCATTTAAATTAACGGGAATTTTTGTTTGTAGCCTATAGTGCACCAATAGTTCTTACTACATTTGCCTTTGTGTTTGGGAGGCTGGCATGCAGGGAAGGACAACTGGGGAACTACTAAAATGCCACTATAGAGGAGACATATAATTTACCCAAAGTCCCATTCATTTAAATGTTTTTTTTGTTTTTTTTATTTTGTTTTTGTTTGTTGTTTTACACACTGAATGCAAAATAGGTATTAGGACATCAAATCCCCATCATTTGTGGGAGTAATGGGAACTGAAGTACTGAACAGCTGGAGGATCTCTGGTTACCAGCCAGTGCTCTAGATGCCATTGCAGACAGTCTCGAAAGTATATGAAGTTATATACACAAAACTAAAATCTTGGGGAGGCACTGCTCATCTACAGATTCCTTTCTGAGTTCTGACATGCACAATCTCTCCTCACTCATAAAATCTATTGGCTGGCTCAGAGTAAAGCCCCAGTAGACTTTACTCAGTTTACAATGAAGTAAAACAGTGATCCACAAACCAGAACACAGAGAACACTAACAGGCTAATAAAGGAGTATTTCCCTGTGTAAGAACAGGTGAGATAGTCACTCATTAACGCTCATCTGCTCAAGGCAGGGAAAGCCTTAAAAGACTGTCCTGTTAGTGGACCCTGGTGACAGCACTCAGTATTTACCAAAGGGAGTATAACCCCTGAACTGCGAAACTGCATATTTCTGTTTGCTTTATTTTCCTGTGAACTATCCTTTATAATCAAAGACATTCTGCTAGAATCCAAAGGCGGCTCAGCATGGGATCTGCAGGCCAGTAATCATTGGCATGAATGCAGTTCTCCAATACCCTAAACCTGTGAAGTCCAAACAAAGGTCCAGGGGCCATTTGCAGCTCAAATATGATCAATGCCTATATATCAAAATATGAAGTAACTCATTAGCCTAGCCCCAGGTTGCATTTAATATACAAACTCATACCATATTTCATTTGCGAGACTCATCCATTCGGCTGTGGAGGTTGCCTATATGCCATATTGGCAGGTACACAGCACTTTATGTGAGTGCCAAAAAAACACAAACAAACAAAGCTTTGCTCTAAGTTTACACTGCAAAAGGTAACAATCTCCTGGAGCTCGCCGTGAGGACTCCTACCAAAAATAACAAAAAACTGAAATAGACACACTGGAGTGCCTTTATCTTTATTTTCTCCATTCCCACTACTTGATGTGAAAGCAAATAGAAATATACTCATTCATTTTATTAAATAAAAAGAAGCTAGAAATGTTACAAACAAAAGGATTGAACTGCAGATATGTGAATTAATATAGGATTACATGTTTAGACTGGGAGCCTTTCTGGAAAACAAAATGGTAATGTTGTTAAGACAGGATAGTTTACTTGGAGACTTCTTTCAGTGATGCAGAAATTCCATGAAATTCAAGTTTCATATTACCTGATTCATCTTCTTGAAGGAGAATGTGTCCTATCTTTGTAAGCCCCAGTACAGGAATGGATTGGTCAAATTGCCTGGAAGAAAAAAGGCCAGACTAAGAAAAAAGTTTAAAATAAAAATAAAAAAAATATTGAAGATTTGCTAAACACACCCGTGTAAAATAAATTTCTTCCTATGGTGCTGGTCACACAGTGATGTTCACCTCGGTTAACATACTGCAACTTGGATGTGTTCAAGAGTGGACACATCCAAATTTCAGCATGCCTGATCTGTACAGCAGTCTATAGCCTGCCACACAGCTCATACTATGAAATTAGAGGCTGTGATGCTGTTTGCAACCTCCAACAAAAGGCCAGTACACAAGTGGGCTTGCTTTATGACATCTCTTCACTACCCAAGTGAGAATATCAATAGAGGAACACAGGATATTGGAAGCAAGTAAGCCGGGGCAGTAGCCTGCACTGGGATGGAACATAGACAATTTGCCATTGTGATCACAGCCTTGAGCAGAAGTGTGTTTCTCAGTCTAGTCTCCAAGTATCATAAATAAATCATGAGCATTGCTTGAGCCTCAGATTAGCTCAACCAGGAACATACTTAAATACTGTATAACCGAATTGTGGTGCAACAGTCTATAAATATTAAAATCTGGTAGATAAGTAAGCAACGCAGAAAAATGCCCCCCACTCACGTGGTGCAACTAACTCAAGTACATGGAGAAAAAAAAAAAAAAAAGCCACTACACTAACCTGTCAATAGGAAATATAGGATTTTAGTGTTCTTACCTGTTAAATCCTTCTCTCTTTAGTCCATAGGGAGCAGAGGTACCATGGGGTTGGAGTCCCTCCGCTTGGAAGGCAGGACACATCACAAAAAGCCAGTCTTTGGGGTGGAGACTCCCTCCTCCAGCACAACCGCCCACCCACTATTTCCCTTCTCTGGGTGGGAGACCTGTGTTCCATATGGACTAAAGAGAAAAGGATTTAACAGGTAAGAACACTAAAATCCTACTCTCTCTTCCATCCAGTATGGAACACTGGTACCATGGGGATATACCAATGCTAGGTTCCCCGTGGTGGGAAAAGGAGAAAGGACCTCATGCATGGCCCCATGATACCGGATTTCCCTAGGACTATCCATATCTGAATAACCCAAGCAACAGGTGTCAAATTACACAGAGCACTAAAACAAGAGCCACAAAGGCTCAGAAAGTAAACAACTGGCAGAAAAAGTGTGCAGGTCTTAAACAGGCAGAACCGCTTGCAGGTCCTTTGCGTAAAGCTGGCCTCAGCCGAGGCCAGAACATGGACACAGTAATGTTTGGTTAAAGTGTGCAAGAGGACCAAGTTGCTGCCTTGCACAACTGTTCAGCCGAGGCCTGATTCTTACAGGCCCAAGAAGCAACCACAGACCTGGTGGACTGTATGGTTATCTAAAAGGGAACAGTTTTCTACCTGATCTCATACACCTGGCATATAGTAGCCTTGATCCAAGAGGCAATGTTAACATTGGAGGCAGCCTGACTAACTCTGGGATCCTGAGGATGACAAACTGAGTCAGCCCTGCAAAAAGGCTCCTTATCATACGTAGGGTCTAGACAGAAGGAAGGTACAACAATTTCCTGATTGATGTGAAACTCAGAGACCACCTTAGGAAGAAACTCCTGAAAGGTGCTAAGTACCACGTAATCCTGATGAAACAGAAAGGGAGGCTTACAAGGCAGAGCATGTAACTCAGAAAATCGTCTCCCCAGACCACTGCATAGAGAAAAAACCATCTTGAGTCCCATTTTGTGCAAATAAAAGGAAACAAAAGGTTCGAAAGGAGGCCTCTGCAAAAATACCCCGAAGCAGGTTAAGGTCCCACGGAGCAATGGTATCCTTGATGGAGGGGAAGGCATGAAACACCCCTTTAAGAAAAAAAAAAAAAAATCAAAGGTCTGTGGGAGACACATTTTTGTCTGCCCACTATTTATGAAAGCTAGACCATACCCTATGGTATGCCTTGGAAGAGGAGACCTGTTTCCTGACCTGTATCATGGTAGATATAACTTCTGTGGAAAAACCCTACCTCCTCAGGATGTTGGCTTAAAGGACCATGGTGTTAAAGACAGTTTCCTCACATCCTTGTGCCACAGGTGACCCTGGAGCAACAAATTCATCCTCTAAGGGAGGCGGATTGAATCCTGAAAAGAGAGAGACTGACCAGGTCCACAAACCACAGCCTCTTGGGCCAGTAAGGAGCAATCAGAATGATAGCCGCCCGGTCCATCCTGATCTTCCGGATCACCCTGGGGATGTGAGGAATTGGAGGAAAATACTGGAAAGGTGAAAGCTCCACGGAATTGACATTGCATCTGTATCGAACAACAGAGGATCCCCCATCCAAAAGCATACCCCACTGTTGGACAATCAGGTAAAACACTTCCGGATGGAGTTCCCAATTTCCTGTATCTATATCTTGGGGACTTAGAAAGTCCACCAGAATGTTTTCTACCCCTGGTATGTGAACAGCTGAGATGGTCGAAACATAGATCTCCCCCCAACAGAGGAGAGCCTTCACTTTGTTTCAGGCCACCACGTTGCAAGTCCCTCCCTGGCAAGTGATGTACACTACTGCTGTGGCGTTGTCTGACTATACCACCACCGGAAAACCAGAAAGAACCGGGGTTCAATGAAAGAGAGCTATACGAATCGCCTGAAGTTCTAGTATGTTGATAGGCAAGAGACTCTTGGTTGTGGGTCCACCTGTCCTGGACACTTAGGTGACCAAGAACTGCACCCCAGCCCCTCAGGCTTGCATCCATGGTGACCAGGGTCCACTCCGGGATCACAAAGGGCCTCCCCTATTCCAGATGCAACCACAACTGGAGATCCTTCTGGAGAGGGAGAGATCTGGTGAGGAGGATGATCCAGATTCCTGGACCAGTCCTGCAGCTCCCTCGTGTGGACCTGAGACTAAGCGAGGGTCAATACCAGCTAATCCAGAAAACTCATGTAAACCGTGATCATGGCCAAGGACTACTCCTATGCCCGCGACGCAAGCAGAATCTTCTCCTCTGTGAGTAAGACCTTTCCCCGACAGGTGTGGAACCCAATCCTCAGGAACACCAGAACCTGGGAAGGAATCGGAGAGGACTTCTGCAGATCCAAAATCCATCCGTGGTGAACTAGAATGCAGACACAGCCCTGAAAATGACGGACTAGTAGGGTCTCCGAAGGGGCTTTGATCACAAGGTCATCCATCTACAGCGTCAGGGAGATGCCTTGAGCTTGGATGAAGGTTGCCAGGGCCTCCACAATCTCTGTGAAGACGTGTGGTGCTACGTGAACAGGAAAGTGTAAGTATGCATCCTGAATGTCCAGGATCCTATGCTGGGCCTGCTGCCTCCTATCTGGTAGCGGTCTTACTCTGCTGGGTATCGCCCACTATCTCCTCCGCCTATAGTGGTTATTCTCTGATAGGCTTCTGACTTTTGGTCTGACCTCTTCCTTTGCAGTAGAGGTCTTAGCCCACTTGGATCTTTCTGATCTTCGATTCCACTTGCGAGTGGTCACATATAATAATTCTGTGCCAGACAGTGTGGCTGCCCGCAGTCTAGAGGTGTGTCTAGCCCTCTGACATGGTCTAGGTCATATTCCTTGTGCACCATACTCCTGTCATGCCCGCAAGGAAGGGGATTATTAGTGTATTGGGGCATCTGTTTCCTTTCATTATCTTACTCGGCTATAGTTTTAGATTCTCCTTGTTATCAATTTCTGCATTAGTTAATCCTCCTATTAGGTCCAAGTACCTTCTTCAGTTTACCAGTTTCTCCATCTAGGTCAGGGTCCAGGCTCAACTGGGGTCAGACATCCGGCTTCCAACACCTTTAACCAGCATTGACCGCAGCAAGGACATTGGGTAGCTGGCATTGATTCAGATCTATGCCAGCTAGATTCGTACTCTAGCTACTAAGATTCAGACCTAGTTATCATACAATCAGAATTCTGATCGTGACAAGGAGGAGGGAGTCTCCACCCCAAAGACTGTCTTTTTTTTATGTGCCCTGCCCTCCAAGAGGAGGGACACAACCTCTTGGTACCAGTGTTACATATTGCACGTAAGAGAAATGGGAGTTTCACTCTGTAAATGCTATAGAGGTATACAACACAGTGCAATGCATTGGAAACCTCTCTGACATTCAGAAGTTTCAATCAATGTGTGATTTTATTATTAGTCCCATATGGTTCAGTTGGTTTGCTCCAAAATTGCTCCATCAGGTCGACCGAGATGGGCAGAATATGCCATCTGCTTCCATATTGCAGATGAACACCAAGACACATACAGAGGTGGTTTCCAGCCCTCTCCTCAGACACGCCTACCAGGTCATGTCTTTAGGATTTCACCACTAATGGATGTAGTGTGTGTAAAATTATTTATTTTACACAGAGCAGGATTTGGGAAAAAATAGGCACCAGGTCACCATGGCAACTAGAAACTGGGACCTGACATCTAGACTTCAGAGCAGCATTTTATTATATATACATACACATACACACAGGACTTAAAATTTGAAGTCCTTTGCTACTAGCCAGACCTGAAAAGTTACTCACCACTGCAAGCCAAAACATACCCACCAGGGCTGAATTTCTACTCGCCAGGGCTAAATTTTCACTCGCCATTGGCTAGTGGCAAGTGGAAATTTTGAGCCTTGATATATATGTAAAATAACAAACAAAATAAGTATTTTGTAATACATTTTTTATTGGACTAACAGAATTTTGGATTGACAAGCTTTCGGGAGAACCTTCCTTTCTCAAGTCTAAAGCATTTCTGAGTAAAAGGACACAGAATTCACAGTGATACATACAATTCAAAGTTTAGCTGTGTGTTGGGTTAAAAAAAAAACATGACTGCAGATAAGACAAGAGAATCTACACTCTTCTTGCAGAGGGTCGTAAATACCTTTTGTAAGGATTGTGGGGGAGAGAGAAAAAAAAATGCAGGAGATGGTAATAGAGTGGAGAGAATTAAAAAAGTTTGCACATGTTAAATGGATAGTAATGTTTCATAATAAAAGGAACTCTAATTAATCATCATAGTATTTGGACTTTGGAGAGTGTTATTTCAATTCTGTCAGAGTTGTAGTTTAGGGGTAATTCAATGACAAAGTGTCCCCCTCCCGCCCCTTTTACTGATGTAACACTGCTCAGCCACAGTAGAAGGGAGGTGCCCAGGTAGACTGCAGAGAGGGACAATCTTCAATTAAGATAAGGGGAAAAGCTTGTCAAGGGGGGCAGGGATTTCATTGTTTTCATAGGAAGAAGAGTGTCCCCTTCTGTTATCTGTCTGGTCTATAGACTGCATTCCACATCTGAGAAGAGATTGTTTACACTAGGTAAAATGGGCAGGAGGGGGAAACTTTGCTTGTGAATATCTTATAAACCATAAAGGTTTGAGAGATAAGACTTATATCACTCTTTATTTTATTTTGTAGGCATTAAAAAAAAACATGACGTTAAAACGAAGTATTACTATCCCTTTAAGAATGCTAGAATTCCCATCCAACAATCCAGCATGGGCATGCAGGCCTATATACACTACATGTGCCCATATGTGTACATACATACATACACACACACACACTATATTATTATATACACAGATACATACACACATTATATTATATATATATAACACACACATACATCTATACATACACATACAATGCGTCTATATACACACCCACAAATATATGCATAAAGTATATATATGTGTGTGAGTACATAAACACATACATATGAGCGCACACATTTACACAAATGCATACACCCAAATATGTAGGAATACATACTAAAACATACGTACATACACAAGAGCCTATATATAGACTAGTACATATACACATACATACCTACATGTACATAAACCGATATACACATAGAATAGCACACCCACATATATACCTACATGAGAGAGAGAATGAGAGAGAGAGAAAAAAAAAAGGAGGGAGAGAGAGAAAGGGAGAGAGAAAGAGAGAGAAAAAGGAGAGAGAAAGAGAGAGAAAAAGGAGAGAGAAAGAAGAGAGAGAGAGAAAGAAGAGAGAGAGAGAAAGGAGAGAAAGAGAGAGAAAGGAGAGAGAGAGAGAAAGGAGATTGAAGCCGTATTAAATCCAGTGATGCAGATGTAAAATAATACATATATTCATTATGTAGTATTTATATTATATATATATATATATATATATATATATATATATATATATATATACACACACACACACACACACACACACACACACACATACACATATATATATAAACTAATCTCCTGAACCCTAAATGTGTGGTTCAAAAGTACAAACATACATTTTAAGGGGATATTAGGACCTATCACGGTGCCCGTGCTATTGTCAATCCTGTCAATTTTAATTCCTGTTGCCTCTTATTGGTTGGTGTGGCTTTGCTCCTCCAGGTATTTGTCCTTAAATACTGGGCTCGGTCACTTCTCCAGTGCCCTTTCGTGGTGTTTCCGTTGCCAGTGCTTGTTCCAGTAATTCATGTGATCTCTGTGTATGACTCAGACTGCCTGACTACTCTGCTGTATCGTTCCTGCTCTGTGTACCGACCCGGGCCTGGCTGACGTTCCTGCTCTGTGTACCGACCCGGGCCTGGCTGACGTTCCTGCTCTGTGTACCGACCCGGGCCTGGCTGACGTTCCTGCTCTGTGTACCGACCCGGGCCTGGCTGACGTTCCTGCTCTGTGTACCGACCCGGGCCTGGCTGACGTTCCTGCTCTGTGTACCGACCCGGGCCTGGCTGACGTTCCTGCTCTGTGTACCGACCCGGTTTTGGTGAACATTCTTGTTCCGTGTATCAGGTCCTGCCTGCGGTCCCATCCGGTATCCGGCTAGGGGCTGTCATCCGGTGTCCTCTCTGTCTATGGACAGATCCTCTGTTGCCTCGTTGCTGCTCAGGCAATCTTGTTACTGTGACCCAGTCACTTATTGTGTCGCATGGGAGACACCCCGGTGTGGTAGATCCATCTGATTGCACCACGGTATGCTTGACCTTTTACTGCTGCAAGCTGAGGTTGGTCTAACCATGGGAGCCTCAGGCTGCTCTCACTATCTGGCAGTCGACTCTAGGTCGGGGTTGGTGCCATATTCCACCGGGTTATAGTCATTGCAGTCTCAGTTGGGTGTTCCTCAGTGCCTACAGTTGCAGTCCTCCATTACTGCTACAACAGTCTACCACTTGTCCTGGGCCTCCGTTTACTCCTGTGGCATTACTCGCTATTATGTCACTGTCACGGTTTGTTAAGACTCTCAGACTCAAAGTTAGGTAAAAACACAACTTTACTGAAAAGTTAAAGACAACCCCATAGGGTAACATAAATGTTCATACATATATATTGCAATGACAGGGAAAGCAATAATAATAGCGATACAGGCTCTACGGGCCCTGCCAATATACCGGGCAAGGCAGCCAGAAAGCTGGTACAAGGAATAGATAGGCTCTACCGACCTTGCCAATATACCGGGCAAGGCAGCCTGGGGACTAGTACAAGGAGAATTCGTAGGCTTTACCGACCCTGCCAATATACCGGGCAAGGCAGCCAGGACTGGTACTCAAATGATAGTTGGCTCTGCCGGCCCTGCCAATATACCGGGCAAGGCAGCCAAGACTGGCACTCGAAGGATAGTTGGCTCTACCGGGCCCTGCCAATATACCGGGCAAGGCAGCCTATAGGCAAAACAGCAAGTATAAAGGTTCTACCGGCCTTGCCAATACCGGGTAAGGCAACCCAAGATGGTAAGAAGAGGAATAGGTTCTACCGGCCTTACCAATATACCGGGCAGCCTAATACGGAGTAGGTGGCAACCACTAAAACCTCAGTGACTGTCTAGGTGGCAACAACAGTCACAAGGATGACATGCAGAGGCTGAATGAGCACAAGTGGCAAGCCAAAGAATGCAGGAGACCACCAGTACCCGCGTACTGGGGAACCAACGGAGCTGCCTAGGACTTGACAGCTATAACCAGCATAGAGAGAACCAGCACCCGCGTACTGGAGATACAGTATCTCTAAATCAGTAAAATAGACTCGATTGTGGTGGAGCGAACCAGTACCTCGTACTGGGGAGACCAATATCTCTTCCGGTGCAACAGCAGCCGGTTAATAGGAGCGAGCTAGTACCCACGTACTGTAATCATAGACTGTACTGGTGCAACGGCAGTCGGTAGTTGGTGGAGCAAACCAGTACACGCGTTCTGGGGAAACCGTCACTCTTCCGATGCACAACAACCGGTAACAAAGGTAAGCAAACCAGTACCGGTGTACTGGAAGCACAAGACTCAAAAGGTGCACAGCAGCCAGGTGGCTAAGGAGCGAACCAGTACCCGCATACTGGGACACAAACACATATGTTGCAATAGCAGCCGGGTGGCTGTGGAGCGAACCAGTATCCGCGTACTGGGAACACAAATCACTATCGTGCAACAGCAGCCGGATGGCTGTAGAGTGAACCAGTATCCGCGTACTGGGAATACTAATCACTATAGAGGCAACAGCAGCCGGGTGGCTGTGGAGCGAACCAGTACCCGCGTACTGGACAAACCAGCAAGGAGTAGAAATGTCGCCAAGGCGACCTGGGAACAATAGCTGACTATAGGTGAACTGGATAAGGAGCCCAGCAGGTGAAAACAGGAACCAGCACTCCAGACGGTCAACTGGATCAGGAACGGCAGCGGTGACTGGCAGCAGGAAGCAGCGACACAACGGCAACTCCAACCGGATCAGGAACGGAAACAGGAACCACTGAACAGGTAACTCTGGACCTAGACGATCTCAGGTTAGCTGGAACATAGCGAAGGGCCCAGGAAGCTCAGGAACATATGGAGATGCGAGCAGCATAGAGAAAACACGAAAGGGCAACCAAAGGGTGCGCAGTCTAAATAGGCAATGCAGGGGGGGCTGAAGGCAGACAGCCAATGGAGAGCCCCCTACAGGTAACGGACACAAAAAGGCAGCAATCACGGGCACCGTGATAGTCACTCTGCATAGGGAGAGTCTTGTGGGCTTTGCGCTATTAGGGCCTGTCTGTCTTCCTGGCCTAATAGTAACCATTTCACTGCTGTCTCGTTTGGGAATCACACAAACTATACCTGACCTGTGTCAGTATACTATTATTGCTGTCATATATATACTGGACCCGTGTGGTTATTGATTACTGTAACCTGACCTGTGTCAGTACTATATTGTGTACATATATTACTGGACCCACGAGGGTTATTCTTATTCTGTATTTTTTCAATAAAACGGTGTTTTATCTAAACCTACTGTGTCTGAGTGTCCATAAAACAGTTACAGGACCCCTCATGATGCCCCCTGGCATTGATCGCCTATCCATTTGGATAGGCAAGCAATGCTGCAACAAGTAAGGTGACCACTGCCTTCTGTTTACCTCAAGCTGATCTTCTATGAACTTCTTGGTTGAGGACCTTCAAGATCCACAAGCGATCCACAAGGGTCATCAAAGTGACAGAAGGAGGTATATAAAGGTTCTAGTCTCATTCCTAGAAACTGCATTGGTCGCCCATCCAATCAGGCAGGCGATCAATGCCAAGGGGAAATCAGGAGGGCTCTTTATTCCCTCATGAGGTCTGAATAAAGAAAAAAATAAATAAATAACCCCTCCCCTTAGATCCACTGGTAGCTACAGATTCCCCACATATACTGTCTGACCCCCCCCCACCCCCTCAGATTTGTTCCTCTGCCCATTGATAGCCACAGAGCCCCACATTTACTAAGACACTCCACCAGGCTGGTGCCATTGGAAGCTACAGATCCCCACTTACACTGTGACCTCTCTCAGGCTTGTTCCTTGCACATGGACAGCTACTGAACCCTACAAACTGAGATCTCCCCACACACACACACACTTCTTCCACTGTCTGATCCCGCTCAGCCTTGCTCCCTTGCACATTGGTAGCTACTGATCCCCTGATAATGGAACAAGGCTGGGGGGTTTCACAGTTTGAGTGCATGTGGGAAACTGTAGTTGTCTGACCTACCTCAGCCTGGTTTACTTTTTTTTATATAGCTCTGCTTTGTGCCGCATTCAGCAGGTCGCAGTGTTGAAAAGGCGGACATGACAATCTCGCATTGCATATCAGCAAGAGATGGTCAAGTCGTGCCTTTTTAACAACTCGATCTGTATCGGTAATCAGCCGCATAGCCGTCTGGGAATAATTGCAAAGTCGCTTGTCCTGTTTGCATGAATATGAGTGTGATAGATGGTGGAAAGAGAGGAACAAAGCCGGAGATGGTTTAATGATCATGTTTAAAGAAGTATACGGAGTGTAACGGAAAAAAGTGATTTGTCCCATTTTGATTACTACTTTTGCTCCACAACGCAACAGGACAATTGCAATATATCATCAAAAAGCAGATTTGCCATGGAGATCATAGTATTCCCAACTTATGCACAAATCTTTTTGTGTATTTGGGAACAGGATTACATTTGTACTCTTTCATGAAAAGATTGCACTGTTTAAAGGCACAACATGACCATCTTGCACCGATATGCAATGCGAGATTGTCATGTCCGCCTTTTCAACGCTGCGACCTGCTGAATGCGGCTTAAAGCAGCGCGATATAAAAAAAAATGCAATACTTAAAAAGGAAACCCTTCAGCCTTGTTCCCCGGCCCACCAACAGCCATAGATCCCCACATACACTGGTATATGGATTGTTGATTTTTTGTGTACAAAACCACTTATCCCAAAGACATGCAGTAGAATATTTGTCAGTGGAAGGCTTTGGGGTAGGTATCTTATCCAGCCAACCTTGCTTGGGTTTTGAGGCAGGTTGTTCCGCTTCACCCCTCACCAGACATACTCCATTTTAAAACGGGAGTCACCTGATCCACAGCCCAAAGGATCCAGCTGCCCAGAGCTCACAACTATTTTTCTCCTGAAAGTCCTGTGTTCCACATGAACCAAGAAAAAAAAAAGAATGTTTTGGTAAGTACACAGAAATCTCCTTCTCCCTTTCTTCCATTATGAAACACGGGAACTAAGGGGAAATACAAAAGCTTTCCCATTGCTTTGCAATGCGTTGCGTACCTCTCTGGCACTCAAAGAGTTTAAAAAAAAAAAAAAGAAGCCCGAGAAAATTGTTGCCTTGCTCCATTCCCATGTAGGTTACTTTTACAATTGAGCATGTCTGGTGGGGGAAGATGTAGATCAGAGAGGGAACGTCCACCTCCAAGAGCATTTTAAGATAAGTATCCTGGACAGAGGATACTTTACCCCGTGGTTCCTATGTTCCACAAAAGGATGTAAGAGAAATGTAATTTTTATAGAAAGTTATGGTAGCAAACATTTTACTTGAAGTAGGCAGTTTAATATTGCTCACCATCCTGAACCGCTATATGACGATTATAGGTTGCACCCCTCATGTAAGGTGTCAAATGCATGCAACCAAAGTGTTTCATATAGTCAGCAGAATACCATTTTATTAGTAAAATCACTGCTAGTCCATTTTCTGGCAATAATACCATTATAATCTTTTCAGCCCTCAGTGTTCAGTTCCCCAGGTTTCCTATCCCTAAACCTAGTGGTGGGAGCTAGAGAGGCAGGTTATGATTCCTACTGGCTGCTGTAAAGTCACACCTAGTGCACAGCCAATAGGATTGAAGCTGTTACTGGCAGCTTAACTATTACAGTAGGTCGGAGAAGCTGTGTTTACTGTGAGCCAAAGGAGGATCTACTGAGGATGGTGAAGAAGAGAACCAGGAAAAGTCATAATGTACAACAGAACCTGGGAACAGACCATGTCAATGGCAAGATACTGGGGGGGAGGGGGGCAGTAGCTAAAAACAGCCTAATGCTACATGTACAAAAAAGTGGAGCAATTATGGGTCAAATCAAGGTGCAGAGTACTTACAGAGTTTTTACCCTCTTGAATGCTAGAAAAGCCTTCATTACAAGTTTGCAATGCCTTGAACACCTCTATACCATTCTAGGGGTTAAACGAAGTCAAATCAATGGAAAACTTTATTCTTCACCCATAGTCCAGCTACCCCAGAACTGTCTCACTTGGTCTTTCTACATATACCCCTGTTGTGCTGTGATTTGCTTTACTTCTTGATAGTAAATTCACCTCTCTGAATTTTGTCATCCTTGCAATCTACCCTCAACTCTGCAGCACAAATTATTTAACTTTTTGTCAAATAATATGCACTGAAAACATTTTTTCTGGCTGTTCTTTTATCCAACACACGGGGGTTATGAACTGTAATAAAGAGGTGATAAAGTGGAGATGACATCTTCAGTGATGTTACTTCTCTAGTTCCTATGTTATTCTATAGAGCATATGCACTAAAATATCCAAAGTTCTAGAAATCTTAGGTGGCTCCATAGAATAATATAGAACCGGAGAATTATATTACTGGAGAACTTATCTGCACTTTATCACCTATTTATCATGTTTTAGTTAATATCCCCCTGAATGTTTAAAAAATATATTTTTAATGAATCAAAGTTTTAAATGAGCAATACGCCTTCTGCATCTAAAAGGAAAGGATGCCCAGTCTTCAAATATGCTTGTCCGTTGTTCCAAAGATGAATCATTATCCCATAGTTCTCTTGATCCAGTTCCAATTCTTGCCAGGTCTAGGGAAGATGCCATCTACTTTCTGCTGTGATTTTCAACCAGAATATATGCGCTGAGCAGGGACATAGTGATACAGGGTTTATTCAGGATCTAACGAAGGCACTTGCATAGAGCAATCAAGTACAACTGTTAGCAAAATGTTCTACATTTGAAACCAGTTCTAGGAATACCCAGTATTTTAATCCTAATTGCAGAAAATATTACCATACTCTTGAGGTTAAATATACATTTACTCTACAACAATTTTAGTTCTTAGATTACATGTATAAAACTAAAATACTTTTCCTCCACTCTAGGGCTTTTCTTTTAGTACCCATCTAAGCATGGTTTAGGGCTGATGCATCACATTTAGCTGCTCCAGTTTTGTTTTTTTCTGTCATTTTCTCTCCCCCTACTCAATATCATTGAAACCCACACTACAAATCTGAATGTACAGTAAATGCTTTGTTGGGAGAAAATTGCTATGAGCTACTACGGACTGTGCTGTAATAGTAGTCCGTGTGACCAGCCTTAGATTGCACAGTGATACCCAACTAATGTGTTGGGATGTACCATTATAGTTGCAATAATGTCACAGTGTTAACTGCTCCATGCTGCTAGAAAGCAGCATCAAAGCTAGCCTACTATTTCTCTCTTAATACTTTTGGGTGATATTTTTTCCATTAAAAATGTGTGGTTTTACTGGTTTCACCATAATGCTGTTATTAAAAAACACATAACCTTGATAAAAGGCTTTGAACATAGTTTTTCAGAATATCTGCAGTTCAAAACTTGTCTGGAGTTGCCCCTTTAATTATACCTGTTTCAACACAAACGTTTAGCAGCTTCAGGGCCATATCGCTCACTTAAGAGGAAAAGCAGAAAGGGAAACGAGATAGTTTCTAAGAAATCCTGTTTATGTGGCATTTGCTGGTACTATGATTAGTATAGGTGGGAAAAATCTAAAGCTTAACCTTTAGTCTCATAAAAGTAAAAAGGAAATCAAATTGTACTTTAAAAAAAAAAAAAAAAAAAAAAAGTGAATGTGTGCATTAACAGAGGCATGATTCATAAGGATTTCTAACCATCTTCAACATTAAAAAAGCAGGTCTATTGTAAAATATATTTATTTACAGTTATTATATTTACCTTATTTCCAGGGAACAATGATGCTATTGTTCTGGTTGGTGTCTGTTAGCTTAGTAATAAATATCACCAATATGTAGCCCTATCCTCTCTGTATAATTCATATATACTGCAGGTCAGGGCTGGACAGTGTGGGTGTTAATCAGCCCAGAACATGTAGCTGAAAATTTGTAATCAAGGATGGGCGAAGAGTCAAATTTGTTTCCTGTAGGAATTTTGGAGTGGATTCCACTTAATGATCTTATTCGGCGACACGTGTGACAGATCACGTTTGCCGGCTTTCCAAATGGGGGTCTGACAGGAGCGCTGTGCGCAAAAAAAAAAAAAAAAAAAATACATGACGTGACAGGCTAGCTCCAATCCTCCCATTTTCTGCCTTCCCCAGGTAGAATTCCACACTGCCCCGGTTAATGATCCTACACTAGCAGGGTATAGGCGTATACCTTGTATCTATTGTATAGAAAGATGCAAACCGCATGTCAAGGAGACACTAAGGTTCCCCGTCCCCAGCTTCTGGTTCCCTCCCAGCATAGGGCTCCCTTATGTCTCTGGCCCATGAGATTTGTGGGCCAGACACTTGTGGGTCAGGCGTACAGAGTATCGGCTAACCAGGGCCTTTTCCTGGCCTTGGTTGTCCCGGGACATGTGCCTCTTTTGCCACACCTGTGACATTTGCCAGCGAGTCGGAAAAAGGGGAGATCAGCCCCCAGTGCCCTTGCAACTTCTGCCCGTCATAGGGGAACTCTTTCAGCAGGTCGCAATTGACATTATAGGCCTCTTGGCCCATCCCAATCGCATGGGTAAAAAGTTTATTCTCACCATAGTAGATTTTGCTACCCGTTACTCAGAAGCAGTGACTTTGTCTAGTATCACAGCTGAAACCGAGGCAGACGCACTGATCAAAGTGTTCAGATCAGGGCACCCAATTCACTTCCGAATTAATGCAGCACGTATGGAAAATGTGCGGGGTTAAGCCCCTGCACACCACGGCATATCACCCCCAGACCAATGGCCTCTGCGAAAGGTTCAGTGGTACCCTGAATCAGATGCTCCGGGCTTTCACAGAGTCGCAATGAGACTGGGAGAAGTATTTAACCCATCTCTTGTTCGCCTATTGCCCATGCCAGGCAGAAACAGTATTATGACAGACAGGCCCACCATAAAGAATTCCAAGTTGCTCAGCAAGTTGCTGCCTTGTGCCCCATGAAATAGAATAAGCTGCAGATATCTTGGGAAGGCTCCTACCAGGTCATTGATAGGCAGGGGAAGACCACCTATGTAATAGTGCAGGGGGCCAAGCAGCAGGACCAATGAACCTTCCATGCAGCACCAGATTTTAACCGCTCTTTTGTGGTCCACACAGATGCCTCCAACTGTGGACTTGGAGCTGTGCTAAGCTAGATCAACCCTGCCTGAGAGGAGCACCCTGTTGCATTCCTCAGTCCTAAACTGCTGCCATGGGAGATGGCCTATGCTGCAGTAGAGAAGGAGTGCCTTGCGTTGGTGTGGGCGCTTAGGAAATTTCATGTATGGCAAGGAATGTACCGTAATCGCCGACCACAACCCCATAGTGTGGCTCAACAGGGTACCAGGAGCAATGGATGGTTGCTCCGGTGGAACCTTGCCCTACAGCCCTTTAACTTTTCTATAAAATACAGATCAGACAGGGAGAACCAGAACGCCGAAGGCCTATCCCGGCAGGAGGACAAATAGACCTTCTTAATTCATCCGACCCAGCTCTCAACCCCTGGCTTGAGAACTCAAAAGAGGAGTGATGTAACGGGCCGTAGGCCGTTACTTGGAGACTTCCTCAGGTCTATGGAACTACATGGGATAAGACTGCTATTCACAAACTGTATCAGCCTTGCATGGCCGGGAGTTCAAGGGGACTGGAGCCCCAAGGATTGTCTGCTGTCACCCAGGTTACGGGTTTAAAGGGCTGCCATAGAGTTTACATGGGAAAAGTAGGGGGCTCAAGGATCGGCCGCCTCACAATACGTTGCTTCGGCTTCTATTGGTCGAGGAGACCGGAGTGATCTGATTGGGCTACTTAGATAGAAATACTTCATTGGAACAGTCTACAAAATGTGCTTGCAAACCAGGCACACTTTGTAGACCATTCCAATCAAGTATTTCATTCTAAATAGCAATATCTCGCCACCTGTCAAATGACCAGGATCCGCTTCTGACCCATAGAGCACTGACGTCAGGGAAAGGGGAGGGAGGGTGGAACTTTAAGCAATACGAACGCACAAACTATAACGTTTTGAGACACAGGAGGTAGGTTATTCTACTTCTATTGTTAAACTACAATTTTAGACATTTTTAAACATAAGTATTACTATCCATTTAAGGGAGGGGGAGGGGTGGCAGCACGAAAGACAGGGGCAACAGATAGAATCACAGATGCAAGTAGAAAAATATTGTGAGATGATTAATCCCCTGACAGCCAGAGTGGTACACAATTCACTTCAGAGCAATGCACTGAGCAACCCTTCAGCACCCAAAGGGTCAAACGTGTACGAGAACAAAATAAATGGAAGGAAATATTAAATATTATATAAAATGTGGGTAATGTGAAAAATCTCAAATCCTTATTAAATCCAGTGTGTTTGGTGTTGAACTGACAGATCATCAATTGTCTCTCTTCTGTGTATTTTTGAAGTTCCCTCTGAGTACTGATAAATGGAAAACTGACCAATGAACGGACAAACACCAATAATGGGACCCAACCGTGCAACAAATCTAGCTGCACATTATGTCAACACATTTGAGTAAACAATACTGCACAACACAACCACAAGATATACAACATTAAAGGATCACATTCATGTACATCAGCAAATGTTATATATAAGATACAATGAACTAAATGTGAATCAGGATGTTACATAGATAAAACAGGCCTACCTCTAAACCCAAGGATGAATACACACAGACAATCCATTCAGAAATACCATAAAACTAAGACCCACACCCCCAGTTGTCATCATTTTACCCAAGGTAACCACTCCACCCATAACCTTAAAAATCAAAATACTCAGAGGCAACTTCAAAAATATACAGGAGAAAGACACATTTGAAATTAAGATGATCATTCACTTCAACACCAAACACACTGAACGTAATCCCTTACGGACGGACGATCGCGCATGCGGCCATTACTTAAGGACCATGGACTTTTTTTTTCCCGCAGCTGGTTCAGGGCTCCCCAAACAGCGTGCAGCCCCGCAGGGAACCCTGAATTCCATGACGGTCCTGGCACATCATGGGTCCACAATGCAAATCTACCCATGACATGCAAGGACAGTCAAGGGTCGTTAAAGGGTTAATAAGGACTTGTAATTTCTTTCACATTACCAAGATTATATATAATATTCCTTCTATTAATTTTGTTCTGGTACATGTTTGGCTCTTCAGGAGCCAGAGGGGTGAGAAGTGCATTGCTCTGCAGTGCGCTGCATACCGCTCTGGCATTCTGGGGTTAATCATCTCAGTATTTTCTACTTGCATCTGTACTTGGATTCTGTCTGTCTCCTCGTCTTGCGTGCAGTCACCCCTACACATTCCTATTAAGGGATTAATTTCTTATCAGTTTTAACCCCTTGGGTGCCAGAGTGGTACCCAATGCATTGTGTACCACTCTGGCACTCAAAGGGTTAAACTTTCATTTGCATGGCTTTTCTGTTTTTTTTTTTTGTTTTGTTTTTTTTGGGGGTCGTATTACCAGTTTGCTTTAGACTTGATAAAGGAAGCATGCCTCTCTAAAGCTTGTATCCATATTACTGAGCGTTAGTCCAATAAAAAGAGGTATTATTACATACTGCAATACTCACTCATTGACCAGTATAATTATGGGCATACAAGGGAATCAGAGGTAAAGTTCAATAATGCGGAATACGTGAATGTGTTAGCAGTTTGCCTCTGTAAGTCCAAATGATCTAGGAGTCGATCTTTTACAACTAGTGGATTGATTAGCTAAGGCATTATTTAGATTTTGATTTGCACTAGCCTTCTGTAGGGTGACTCCAAGTGAAGAGTTCACCTTCCTCTGGAGCCATGTTACCTACTGTCTTTTGCCCTGGTATTATCTCTGGAGAGACTGGTTGTGAAACAGTAACTAGACTGTTCCAACAAAACAATAAAAATATTGCCAATTTTTGACTAAAAGCAAGACGACAGCTCACCGACTAGCTATATAGTTATCACAGACGTGTAAGAAGAGGAAATAGAAATTATGAGGAAAATCATTAGTGACGCTGAGAATAGTAAAAATAAATACTTATATACGCATTGACTTGTTTAACCCTTTGAGTGCCAGAGGGATACGCAACATATTGATTACCCCTCTGGCACTCAATGAGTTGCGTACCCCTCTGGCACTCAAAAGGAAAGGAAATGGGAACTAAACCATCAGAATTACAGAGATTACATGTTTTCATATTCATGTTCTGGGACGGTTTCACATCCACAAAGTATATTCCCCCAGACTCAATATGTATGAATCAGAGATTATAGGTTCACATTATTATTAACACACAAACTCTGGCAATTCTTAAAGGGATAGTAATACTTAAAATGTAAAAAAAATATGTTGTAGGGTTTATCCCACTGAGTAAAACAAGAGTACTCCCACTGCTGAAAGGTGTTTAATTCAAAAGTTATTAATTTTCAAAGTTGAATTTTTTAGGTGCAATATCACAGTGGCCTGAAATTGTAAAGTGGCGCTGTTGCTACACCATCCTATGGAGATTTATGGTCCCGGGACCAGAGCTGTCCATAGGATCGTGTAGCAACAGCGCCGCTGTACAATTTCAGGCCACTGTGATATTGCACCTAAAAAAATTCAACTTTGAAAATTAATAACTTTTGAATTAAACACCTTTCAGCAGTGGGAGTACTCTTGTTTTACTCAGGGGGATAAACCCTACAACATATTTTTTTTTTACATTTTAAGTATTACTATCCCTTTAAGCATCCTATATAATAATTTGCTAAAACGTGTGTAACGACGCAGTCATGCGCAGTAGAGACTGCCCATGCCACAGCTGGGTCCAGCTCTGTATCAGCCGGGGAGCGGGCAGTCTCTACTGCGCATGACTGCCCCGCGACCGGCTGGCAGTGGCACTGTGGCCCATGTAACGGGCTTTTCAACTAGTTGAACATATAACTATAGCCACATTGGACATTGTATGTGGTGGGCAAAGGTGAATGAGGGCACACTTTGAGCAGTGTGCGAAAGTGAGGGAGGGCAATCAGTGCGCCCAGGCATTTCTGAAGTCTGGCCCCTTCAACTACTTGTAGAGATTTAAACAGGAGTGGCCTTGAAAATCATGCCTCTGGCTTTCTACCTATTGGAGAGGCAGTATGCAGGAAATTACCATCATATCTCCTCCTTATTGCCACCTCGGGGCGTGACTGGCATGGACAGAGAATGTCACGTGCCAGCCTTCTTCTTTTATTAATATAGAAGAT
Organism: Rhinophrynus dorsalis; assembly: GCA_037306005.1. Taxonomy (NCBI): domain Eukaryota; kingdom Metazoa; phylum Chordata; class Amphibia; order Anura; family Rhinophrynidae; genus Rhinophrynus; species Rhinophrynus dorsalis. Next base: position 404,296,588 of record CM074721.1, read on the forward strand.
ATATTTGTCAGTGGAGTGTGTGAGTGAGTGGAATATACACATGCATATAGAAAAAATGTGTGTATATCAATGTATACAAGTGAGTGCGCAATGGGCCCTGGCCCTTTAAATTACGTAGTGTACTCTCAGCAACAGTCAAGATTCCTAATTGTGACTGGTTCCCTGTACTGTAAAGTTAGCCCATTGTGACTGTCTGTATTGCTACCACACTCTCCTGCATATACACACCAGGGAAACGCAAGGCTATCTGAGATAGCTTGGCTTAGCTTCTTACTGCTGAGATTGGAGTCCCAGCAGTAAAAGGTGGCCTTAGATGAACCCGAATAACCTTTAACAAAGTTCAGTATTTAAAGGGACAGGGGCATACCCCAGACTGAGGTGTGGGGGGGTCCTTTACAGACTGCATCCCTCAAGAATGAAACTTAAAAATAAAGTTCTTTTTTATAAAATATAATGGGGGAGATTCACTAAGGTGGGATAAAGAAGTGATAAAGTAGAGATGACTTCACCAGCAATATCACTTTTCCAGTTCCTATGTTATTCTAGGGAGCCAATTTCTCTAAATTTGGAGACTTTAGTGCATAGGCTCTATAGAATAACATAGGAACTGGAGAAGCCATCTCCACTTTATCACCCCTTAGTATAGAACCCCCAATGTGTTCTTATAAACTACAACAAAAACCTACACATATAGGGGGTTTCTGCAAACAAGGGTGCTACTGGAATTTATTTAAAGGTGTTTTATGACAATTATATGAAAGCAATCAGAGATGGAAAAAGATTGTACTTTTTGGGGGGAGGGGTCCCCATATCCTATATAATAATTCGCTAAGTTGTGTGTAACGCCCGACATGCGCAGTAGACACTGCTGCGCGTGTGGCAGTCATGACCAGTGGCGCGGCCAGTCTCCACTGCGCGTGACTGCCCTGCGACCGGCTGCCAGAGGCACTGTGGCCCGTGTAACGGGCTGTTCAACTAGTAATATATATTTTACACACACCAAAAAATAAATATATGACTCAGTCCTTAAGGTTAAAGTAAACTCTGTGCTAATTTCTTTACTGGGACAGACTCCTATGAAAACGCTAAGTAAACTCGCCATTTCGCACCCTTAAATTAGGAATTATATGCTTACCTGTGATATTCATTTTTGTTTTTACCTTGCACCACTTATGCAAATAGATTATGCGAACACACAGAGCTTTTGACAATTTATCGATTGTTGTGAAAACAGTTAATTTGTAACAATCCAGGTCATTAATACAGTGTTCATAACGTACTGATGAACACACTAAACTAACTCCATACAGTCAGAAAGATTTTACTACAGCTTATTAGTAATCTCTCCAACACAAATCAAAAGTATTAGGGCCATATTAAATAACCTCAACAGATACAATTCTGGAGCAAAACAACTGAACCAATGGTAAGAAATTAAAATGTCCAATGATGATTAATGCCATGACTACACATTTAAATCAATGGGAATTTTGGGAAGTTTTATTTTCCCTTATGGAGCAATATGTGTATTTCAGAACTGCACCTCTTAATCTTATTGAATAAGGCCCTTAACCCTTTGAGTGCCAGAGAGGTACACAATGCATTGCGTACCACTCTGGCACTCAGTGGGTTAAACTGCGCAGATCAAAAGATAATTTCAAGGAGAGGATGCACTCTGGCTTTAGTCCAAGTACAAGTTATACTTTCCCTTTAATGCACATCACCCACCTGTGGGAACACACAACTAGGAGAACTGTCATCCATTAACTCAACTGGTTCACAGTAGAAAGCAGAATCCCTGAATCGTCAAAACAGTTTTTTAGTATTGAATTTTATACAGCCCTCTAATATTACAACCAAACCAAATGAGGCCACAGGAAGGATGAAAATTAACAAAAAGCCATAGCTTAGCAGCACCAATGAGACTGATTCACCAGCTAGAACAGGAGCAATTCTGGAACCAACAAAAAAAAAAATGATAAGGGGAAATATAAAATCGCAAATAATTTAAAGGGGGCTTTTAAACCCTTGATTGCCAGCACTGGAGACCTCTCTTGCATTTAGGTAGTTAAAAACCTAATTTAAGTCAATGAGAATTAGGGGATACAATAAAATTTCCCCAATGGTACAGTAGGTTTCCTCCACAATTACTATATTTCAGGAACAACGCTGGTTAAAGCAGGCGCATATGATAACTACCTCTCACCTTACGTGGGGGAACCCCGCTATGACAAATGTCAACGCTTTGAGAATACGAAGTAACCCCTTCACTGCCATATAGAATGTAATGATTACAAAATCCAAGACAGTTGAAATCCATGCCCTGCAGGCAATACATAATGGCCAGCAGCTTTGATACACTGCAGGCAAAGTGTTCATAGAATATTTATTTAGCACTGTACATGTTATGGAAGTCGTGGGATAGGTTTAACAGAAACATACCGATCATCGGAAAAGGAACAAACTGAAAGCATCTACAAATACGTAAACACATCGGAATCTCCAATACAGCTGAAGCGTTAGCTATGTGCTGAGAGGGCTAAAAAGGGTCAATGCCATGCAAAGCTGGGATCAACACTCAGGCACTGGGGAGGGATAACGGCTGCCTTTTAGGAAGTGGGGGACATAGCGACTGCTCACAGCCACCCACACAATAAGAGGCCCCTCCATACAAAGAGGCCTTTGTGCGTTATACTGAAGCACCACATCCCCCCCAAAGCGCACCTCTCGCATATTTACGGGGGGGTAGGAGGAGGGGTAAACTTACCGCGAATGCTGACCGTTAGACAGACAACCATCTTCAGCGGGGGGAGAAAGAGCGGTGAGGGTGGGGTCGGGCTGGAGAGCTCCGGGGCTGTGGATGAAGTCACAGCCCGAGGAGGAGGCGCTCTAGTCTGGGGGACTCGGTGCTTCCGCTGGCGGCTGCTGTTGTATGTGTGTACTACTGACTGGCTCTACCTCAGCACTAGAGCTGCTCTAATCAGCCGCACATCTCCAGGGGCTCCTGAGCTCTTCCCTTTTGTCTGTTTCCGCATGTTGCTACCTCTTCCTATCCGCTATAATATTTACTATCCCCTAATCTTTTGGGCAGTTTGTGGCAAGTCAGCGGTTGTGGGAGTACAACTCCCGTTGAGGATCATGGGAGCTGTTGTCCAACAGCAGCTGGCGAGCCGCCCATTCCAAGGAGTTTGGCATTCATCGTAAACGAACACGTTTTAGTCTGGCTATACCTTATTTTAGTAACATTGACGCATTTTAGCTGAGAACGGCAACATTTGTAGTCCAACAACAGCTGGTACGCAGCCTAACCAAAGGTGTGTATCATTTATGCTAAATGACACCACGCTTGAGTTACATACAAGCTGATTTTACTAACGTTTTTCACACCCAAATTAGGTTATTTGACACGGGGCTACACACAGATTTGAAAAGTATGTCCGGGGTTGGGCAACTCTTTCCAGCTGTCTTTACATTGGTGGGCAGCTGAGGTCATGGGTGTTGAAGTCCAGCAGCTGGAAGCCTATACACCACCAACCTGATGTATAAATTTAGAGTGGCTCAGTTTTATGCCAGTAAATGAGCCCACATACAAACAAAAACATGGAACAATTTTGGGACAGCAGGTAATGTTTTTGTTTTTTTAGGGTTCCAATTGTCATATAATACTTGGGTGCACAGTTAAGAATCTCTTAGCCTTGGAATTTGACTCTGTCGTGCTTCCTAACGTTTGATTGGCCAAAGAATGACACTTCTGTTTTTGGTGGTGTTGAGAATGTGGCTGGTGGGCAGGACATTACTCAGAATGTTGAGGTTATTCCATGACCTATTGACTCCTCTTTGTGTAACTGAATACATGATTTAGAGCAAGACCAATGTATTTAATGTACACAGTGATGTATAGAAACATAAACTATAGTTTATATAAACATCAAAGTTTTATTTTGGAGCAATTTGATACACTTCTATACATACTGCAAAGTCTAATCTCCTAAAAAGAGGGACAGAGGGATCTGGTCTCAAAGAGGGATGCTTGGCAGGTGTGCTCTGTGTTCTAGGACCTTCTCTTCAACCTTTTTATACAGTTCTAGGGAAAACCAGCTTACCAAACACCAGAGAATGTCGCTTCTTCCTGAAAAATATTACCAAAATAGTCCTTTCCTCTGCATGTCAACTGCAAAAACTCTGTCTCAGACACTCTTTGTCTAGACTTGACTACTGCAACAATCTGCTTTCTGGTCTTCCTGGTTCTCGTCTTTCTCCACTTCAATCTGCTATCTACTCAGCCGCAAGAATCAACACATTTGCTCCCAGATACTTTCTGCTCTCCTCCTCCTGAAATCCCTCAACTGGCTACCTATAAAGTATCGTATTTCTTGCAAGATTCTCCTTTCCTGTAAGTCTCTCTTCTTCAGCACCCTCTTACATTTCTGCTCTTATCTCCCCCTACACCCCTTCCTGTCCTCTACTGTCTTTTCAAGGGTTCTTCCTGTCCTCTCCCTACACAACTCAAGCCATTTCTCGGCTACAAGCTTTTTCACTGGCTGCCCCTCGACGTTGGAATGCCCTCCCTATCGCCATTCGCCAGTCATCCACATTCATCATTTTTCAAGAATCTCCTCAAAACCCACCTGGCTCAAGGAGGCATCTCAATAGCGAAATCATCCTCCTGTACACCGATTGTTACATCAGAATCCTTCTGCACTTCCTTCACCATACCTTGTGCTTGCACTTATAATCATCCTTCTACTGTCACTGTATGCCATCATGAATTCTAATTAGACTGTAAGCTCCTTGGGGCAGGGTCCCTTTCCCAGTCTATGATTCCTTTGCTGCACGTTCCCCCACAAATAATGCAATGATCGCACTTTAGCTTAATGCTCTTAACCCAGTTCTGTATTTTTGTATTGTATTATTTCAACTTCTGTTAAGCGCTATGTGTACATGTATGGTGCTATATAAATAAAGATACATACAAAGATATATACAACTGTTGGGAACAAATACAAATTTCCATTAATTTAAATTGGGCATTTAACTTTGCATTGCATTGGATTCCCCTCTGGCACGCAAAGGGTTAAACCACTGAATGCTAAATAGCTGTTTCCACAGCACTGAGATGTCTCTAGCATGCATATTGTCTACCAGTGGACATTTTTCAAGTACAGTTTAGGAATTTATTAAACCGGAAATGGAGCTGTAGGGGAATTGCCTTTCAAACTAACGTCAATGGATTTATGAAGTAAAGTGAGGTCCTTTTTGACAGTGGTTGCCACTTGGCTGGTAAAATATCATCAGACAGTTGCAGTTTGCTAGGAGCCTATGATAAATCAGTGTTAACAGAAGGAGGCATAGCATTCCTTCCAGCAAAGGTGGCACCCATATTTTTGACAGGTTTTGGCTAGGGTTGCCAATTAACCAGTGTTTTATTGGTAGGACTGAAAAACTGGACTTGGAGCTAATAATAATAGTATACTGGCAAATGGATATCTTTTATTGCTTTGTTTTTGTAAGTGGGTGTCAACCTTATTTGGCACTGGATCTGTGATTAGCAGTCTAGTCTGAGGCCAGAGACACAGACTGGGGCTAAAATACAATGCACCACTAAGAATACAGGGGTTCTCCTATACTCAACACATGGCTTGTAAATTATTACATGATTTAAAATCTTTGCTTATCTCTGTACATGCAAACCAATGACTGTAAGAAATTACAGTTATTACGTTAGAAATTAGTTATACACTTGTATAATTACATGGCTGCCAAGAAAGGATCTTTTTAATCAAGGCTGATTTTTAGTCCGCTCATTCCTATTGACTTGGTACCTTTTACTACCTTATCCTCCTATAACATAACGTCCTAGAATGCATCACTCACATGCACAGTGGGGACTCACAGAACAGGTTGATCCGGAGTGGAGAGCTTCTGAAGGCTGACAGCCTGTCTGTGCTCCCGGATCCGGGGCAGCAGCGGAGGCGCTGGGTGACGAACTGTCACCCAGCGCCTCCGCTGCTGCCCCGGAGCCGCGAGCACAGACAGGCTGTGAGCCATCTGGAGCTCCCCGCTCCGGATCAGCCCGTGTATACGGGCTTTGTAACTTGTATTACATAAGACAGCCAGCAGTACACCATTACATGCTATCAGCTGTGCATTAAACCACTAAAAGAAGAACGTGAACTGATTGCTTTGGTTTTAGAAAGTTACACCCAATTGTAATCTATTGAATGTTGGATATCTTTCTAGCATCTAAAGGGTTAAGGATTATATATATATATATATAGTCTTGATGGAAGTATACAACATTTAGCCATATGAGAACCCTAACGTTTGAGAGATCTTAGTGCATAGGCTCCACAGAATAACATAGGAAATGGAGAAGTGATCTCACTAGAGAAGTTATTTCCACTTTATCACTACTTCATCGCATCTTAGTGTATCTCTCCCCAGGAGTGTTGGCAATAATGTTGAAGTCAGTCAAACAAGATCAGTAGTTAACCACCCAGGTAAAACTTTATTGGTTTCTGGTTATGTTAAGCTGAGTTCTATTCTCCATAAAATGAGAAAATCGAGCCCTGCATCTCTCCATTGGCCTTGACTCAATGATACTAAATATGCATTCTGAGAAATGGAGGCTAAGCAAGCAGGACTTATACCCATGTATCGCGGTGAAACTGTGTGTGTATGAGAACTTACAAAATACATGGTTTTGGCATTTTGTATCATTTAAGTTTTCTTGTACTTGCACAACTATTAAGCAAACACTTTCTATTCCCATAAAATATTACAGGGAGTTAACACTTGTGTGTGCCTGACGCAAGAATTAACCAAAGGCTTAAGCAAGGTTGCATGCAATCAGCACTATGAAAGTGCTTACTGGAAATACCACCAAAAGCAAAACTTGAACTTACAATGCAAATGGTCTCTTACCCAGTTAACCCTTTGAGTGCCAGAGTGGTATGCAACACATTGCTTGGCAATGCATTGTACCCCTCTGGCAGTCAAAGGGTTAAGCAAACAATTTCTGTTTCCGTACAATATTGCATGGAAAGTGTGCTTGAAGCAATAATATATACATTGCAGTGTATATCCTGCTGAGTAAAACAAAGGTACTCCCATTGTAGGTGGATACTTAGTTACTTCACAGTATTAAGGGTACTATGCTGTTGATGACAATAGATTAAAGAAATTTTGGAATAATTATTTCTGATGACTTGATTTATCGATCTCATATCTATCTAATGAGGGCACAATGACAAAGTACAGATGTCTATGTGTGTGGGGCGCTAGGAGGAGGAGCAGTGGTGTGTGGAGAATGGTGGGCTGAAGAGGTCTGTGTGAGGTGCTGTTGAAACCTTTGACTTTTCTGTTTGGGACAGTATGACACAGAGAACTCCTGAGCACTACGGTGGATTTTTGATCTGTATGTATGAAATAAGCTGGTAGTGAGCTTGCTGGTGATCCAGGACAGAGGTGGGGGGGTCGGCTGCATTGCCTGGAGGTGATGGTTGGGTAGTGAGTCGGACCCCCGAATGGTGAAGCCTACTGGGGATCTGAGACAGAGGGGGCAAGTACGGCTGCAGTGTTTGGAGGTGGCGGCTGGGCAGCGCACCAAAATCCCGTTTGGTCACCTTCGCTTTATGCCCGCATGGATAGTCGGCTTCCGGTGATTTGAAGAGCCATGAGACTGGTGGCAGATCCATTTTGATTTTACCTGTACAGCTGCTGAATTACCCCTTTGTGAAGGGAGAGAGAAACTGTCTGATCGAGTCATCTTGAGAGAATGGACTTAGTCTTCTGACATGGTCAGCAAGGGACAGATAAGTAGCTGTTTAATCCTTACTCAATATATCGTGTGCACACTGTGTGACCAGCAAAGCTGCTGGAGGATCCCTTTGCGACGGGAGGGTTAATATGCTTGACCAAGCTGTCTTGAGATAATAAATCATGTCTCCTGATATGGGGCTAGATTCTATTACAGGTGTTAATTTTATCTCTGCTTTTATCTCCAGTTTTCTCCTTAGACTTCAGTGGGAAAATGTTTGATAAAATGGGTGTTAACATTTAGTACCTGCAATAGAATCTAGCCCAGGGTCAGTAAAGGTTGGATAAGTAGTTGTGTAATCTTATTCATTATACTGCTGTGTGCACACTGGTTTAAGGCCTACCTTTTATATTCTGGATGGTCTGGCTCATGTGGACCTTTTAATATACATGTGTTTACACCTGTGGATCTCCTTAATGCTGGAAAGGTGAAGTGAAGGCCGTTTCGAGACAGACATAACTGCCTTATAGGTGGACTTAGTAACTACACTTATTTAATCCTGTTACTCTGGACTTTGTATTAGACCTGGGCTCAAAGATTGTAATGGTCCCTAAAAGCAATAAGTCTAAAGGGTGATAAAAATAAGAACTTTGATAACACAGATAAATCTAAACAAATTAGTGCTTTTTATTCCACTACCAGCCAATGTAATGTATCTTGCTCTTCTGCTAAATTCTCCGAGGAGCAGGTCCTTGGAAGTGAGTCTGTTAGAACCCAATAGTAATATTACTCAAGGTAATTCGAACATGGCTCCTGATAATTTATATGAAAAAATAAAAACAGATCTGGAAATTTTTTTTAATCAATATAAAGTCAAATTCTTACACAGATTCGTACTACATTAGCTTCATACTCTCTAGAAATTTAACAGTTACATCAAAAAATGGGGAGTTGCAACTGCAAAATGAGACCTTGAATTTACATATAAATAGACTGGAAGCTATGGTTGCAGACTTGGAAGATAGATCCCACAGAAAAAAACTTCAAAATTAGAGGGATTCCAGAGGAGGTTACTGATTTGGAGGCCTATATTGCTGAACTTCTTTCAGTGTACAATCGTGTGAAAAATAAAGTGCACCCTCTTTGAATTCTATGATTTTAAATATCAGGGCATAATAACAAACATCTGTTCCTTAGCAGGTCTGAAAATTAGGTAAATACAACCTCAGATGAACAACACATGACATATTACACTGTGTCATGATTTATTTAACAAAAATAAAGCCAAAATGGAGAAGCCATGTGTGAAAAACTAAGTACACCCTTACTGCTTCCATAGGAATTAAGATGCTAAGTAGCAGACAGGTGCTGCTAATCAAAGATCAAGGAGGAAAGATACCAGCAATGATCTTAGAGAAGCAATTGTTGCTGCCCATCAATCTGGGAAGGGTTATAAGGCCATTTCCAAACAATTTAAAGTCCATCATTCTACAATGAGAAAGATTATTCAAAAGTGGAAAACATTCAAGACAGTTGCCGATCTTCCCAGGAGTGGACATCCCATCAAATTCACCCCAAGGTCAGACAGTGCAATGCTCAGGGAAATTGCAAAAAAACAAGAGTTACACCTCAGACTCTACAGGCCTCAGTTGGCATGTTAAATGTTAAAATTCATGACCGTAACATTAGAAAAAGACTGAACAAGTCTGGTTTGTTTGGAAGGGTTGCCAGGAAAAAGCCCCTTCTCTCTGAAAAGAACATGGCAGCACGGCTTAGGTTTGCAAAGTTGCATCTGAAGAAACTACAAGACTTCTGGAATAATGTCCTTTGGACGGACGAGACCAAAGTGAAGATGTTTGGCCATAATGCACAGCGCATGTTTGATGAATACCAAACACGGCATATCAGCACAAACACCTTATACCAACTGTCAAGCACGGTAGTGGAGGGGTGATGATTTTGGCTTTTCTTGCAGCCACAGAACCTGGGAACCTTGCAGTCATTGAGTCGACCATGAACTCCTCTGTATACTGAAGTATTCTAGAGTTAAATTTGAGACCATCTGTCTGACAGCTAAAACTAGACCGAAACTGGGTTATTCAACAGGACAATGATCCCAAGAACACCAGCAAATCTACAACAGAATGGCTGAAAAAGAAAAGAATCAAGGTGTTGCAATGGCCCATTCAAAGTCCAGACCTCAAACCGATTGAAATGCTGTGGCTGGACCTTAAGAGAGCTGTGCATAGACAAATGGCAATGAAAAGAAGCAACGTTGTAAAGAAGAGTGGGCCAAAATTCCTCCACAACTATGTGAGAGACTGATAGTCATACAGGAAAAAGATTACTTCAAGTTATTGCTGTGAAAGGTCGTTCTACAAGCTATTGAATTTAAGGTGTACTTAGTTTATCACACATGGCTTCTCCATTTTAGCTTTATTTTTGCTAAATAAATGATGACATGGTGTAATATGTCATGTGTTGTTGTTCATCTAAGATTGTATTTGCCTAATTTTTAGACCTGCTAAGGAACAGATGATTGTTAGTATGTCCTGATATGTAAAACCATAGAATTCAAAGAGGGTGTACTTTCTTTTTCAGATGACTGTATATGGAATTTAAGTTATATGGAGAAATTCCAGTTGAAAGAATCTACAGGCTACCCAAACCCGTTAGCCTATCTCACTCCAATACACCTAGAGATGTTATTATTTGCTTTAATAGCTATCGTAGTTAGGATCTTCTTATGAGAGGAATGAGAAAAAATCCAATGAAAAGTGAAACATTTTCAGACCTCTCAGTAACCACAAGGTTAAATAGGAGAAAATTTAATAAGTCCACGGCTTGTCTTCTGGAAAATAATATCTCATATAGCTGGGGTTTCCCTATGAAACTCTATATTTTTCAAAGAACAGTCACATATCTGTATGGATTTGCTCCAAGTTAAAGAGAAGCTAAAGGCTTGGGGGTTATTGAGATTAGATTTGATTGTATTGTTCAAATTGGAAATATAGCTTGATTGAACAATGTGATCAGTACGCCGGATGTAGTTCTTTTAGATAAGATGGTAATATTAATGTAGGGATTTCAATGGATACTTTGTTTTCTAGGTGAAAAATAAGCATTTGCCTCAAATGGTGTTGTTTTATTTATAGATTTGAGGGATGTTTTAGGGAATAATTTCTTGATTTGGTCACTTAGGTTGGATATTTGTATCTGCAAGATAGGTAGTACTGGTATAATTAAAGGGCTTTTTCTTTTTTCCTTTATCCTTCTTGTGTTGGATTTAGTCACAGAGTCTGGTTGTCTCTTTGGATAAGATATGTATTACTATATGGATTTCACTTGATGATTTGTTTTCTAGGTGAAGAATAATGGTGTTCTATTTAGCAATAGATTTTTGAGAGATGTTTTGGAGAATATTTTCTTGATTTGGTCACTGAGGTTGGTTATTTTTATGTACAAGACAGGTATTAATATAAGGATATAAATTATAGGTTTTTTTTGTGAATAATAGGCACTCGATTTATATGTTGTTATTTCATGTAGTTATAGATTTTGAAGAAGTACTATTCTACACGGAGACTAATTGTCTTTGGATAAGATAAGTGTTAATATAGAGATACAAAGTTATTTATTTATTTTGTCTCTCCTCTGAGACAACAACACTGCTATGCCCCCGGTGGAACGGGTCTTGTGTCTATGGGATGGACTTTTTGCCTTCACGTTTAGACAAGATGTATGAGGTTTTTTGTTATATGTTGTTAGGTATGTTTTGTTTCTCTGGCGAGTCGTGATGGGTTTTTTTTTCTATTGGCGTGAAGGGGATAGAGGCTTGGAGTAGGCCTGGATGACTGATGCCACTTAAATGTGTTACAATGAACTTCCATGGACTAAATTCCCCCTATAAATGATCATATGTATTTGATCTCCTGAGAAGGGAACATGTTGATACTGCATGTGTACAGAAGACACACTGGATGGTGGATGGCTGTTCCCTATGGAGGTATTGTAGATATCCCCACATCTTCTCTTCCTCATTTTTAGGGAGGAGGAAGAGTGGGGTGGCTTTTGTTATCTCAGCAGGGACAAATGTGAACATATTTGCTATGAGACAGATCTGGGGGAGATTTTTGATACTGATTTGTAAGCTTAATGATATTGTATATACTATGGTGAATCTTTATGCACCTTCAGATCAGCCTGTTAAATTTATATACTTTATAGCTGAAAAGGTTGAGCAGATCTGTAAGGGGGTGCTGGTAGTCGGTGGAGATCTGAATTGTATAAGGGATATTATTCTAGATAAAAGAACATTGGGTAAAAATAAATATGATTCTAGACTTGAAAAATGCTTTTTTCTCCTGCCTTTTCAGGCATAATTTGTATGATATATGGAGGGTTCAGCACCCAGTGGAACGAGATTTTACTTTTTACTGTAACCCACGTAAGTCATACTCTAGGATTGATTATTTTTTTATGAAAGGAACTTTCTTGGGTAAGTGCCAGGGCTGATTATGATTATGCCCCTGTGTTTATTATTATTAAGAACAACCCTCAATACCTTTCTCATTGGAAGTGGAAACTTAATGAATCCATTCTTTTTTCTGAAGAGGACAGAGTGGAATTATTGAACCAACCCAAATTTTTATTATCAGTTAATGATAATAACAAAGTGTCAAATATGACACTCTGGTGTATATTTAATTTTTTCATAAGGGGTGCCCTTATTCAGCGGACAAAACCAACTCAAAATCAACCCAAAAGCCACTAAATCCAACCCAAAAGCCACAAAACCCTACCCAAAACCCACTAAACCCAACCGAAAACAACTCAAAACCAACCCAAAACCCATCCTTAGGCACCAATTTTGCACCCATACTGCGTCCATATTGCATCCTTAATGTGTCCTTATTGCACCCATATTGCACCCAATTTGTGTCCTTAATGCACCCGTATTGCACCCAATTTGCATCCTTAATGCACCCATATAGCGTCATTATTGCACCCACATTGCATCTTTAGGGCACCCATATTGCATCCTTAATGCACCAATATTGCACCCATATTGCACCCAATTTGCATCCTTAATGCACCCATATTGCATCCATATTGCACCCAATTTGTGTCCTTAATGCACCCATATAGCATCATTATTCCACCCATATTGCATCTTTAATGCACACATATCGCGTCCTTAACGCGCCAATATTGCACCCTTATTGCATCCTTAATGCACCCAATTTGCGTCCTTAATGCACCCATATATCGTCATTACTGCACCCACATTGCATCCATAATGCAGGGCCGGCGCTAGCATAAGGCAGCTTAGGCAGCCACCATAGGTCGCCGCAGCGCAGGGACGCTGAAATGGGGGGAGCTGCAAATTTTTTTAAATTATTATTATTATTTTTTTTTTTTTTTTCTGATTTATATTTTATAAATAAATATCTGCCATGAGGGAGCGCTTATGTACGCTACCAAGCGCTCCCTTGCGCGTCTATGTCCAGTCAGTGAGCAGATGCGGCCAGTGACATCAGACGCTCCGCATCTGTGCACTGCCAGCGGCATCAGAAAGATGTAGGAGGACTCAAGACACCGCAGACCTTCATGTCAGGAGTACTTCCGCAGTGACCATCTCCCTTCCTCCTCGCATAAAGAGGTAGGAGGAGGAAAATGAGTTGGGGGGGCCGTCAAGAGGGGGGGAAAGAGGCAACAGAGGGTCAGTCAAAACTAGAGGGGGAGAAAGTCAAAAGGGGAGAGAGAGTCAAAATGGGGGTTCAAGAGGAGAGAAGGTCAAAAGGAGGGGAGAAAGTCAAAGGGGGATCAACACTCAAGAGGCGGGATCAAGAGTCAGACAGGGGGAGGGAGTCAAAGGGCGATCAACAATCAAGAGGGGGGATCAAGAGGGAAAAGGGGGGAGAGAGTCATAAGGGGGATCAACAATCAAGAGTGGGATGAAGAGTGAAAAGGGGGGAGGGAGTCAAAAGGGGGATCAACAGTAAAGCGTGGGAGAAAGTTGATGTGTTTGACTCTAACACACTGACACACATACAGACAAGCATACACATTGACACACTTATACACATATAGAGAACACACACTGATACATATATAAAGAAGCACACACACTTACACACTGATACCCCTACAGAGACTCACTCACATTGACACACTTATACACATTAAGGGAACACAAACTGACACACACATATACATATAGGGAACACACTGACACACTTTTATGCATATAAGGAACACATGCAATGATACACATACAGACACACACACACACACTGATACACATATACAACCTTTGACACACTTACACACATTTAAGGAACACACATATAGACAAATATACATATAGGGAACACACACACACACACAGTGACACTTAAACACATATAGAGAACACACTCGCACACATTAACACACATACACATACTGGGAACACACATACATTGACACTTATACATGTACAGGGAAAACACACATTGACACATACACATATAGGGAACACACAAACACACTGACACTTATTCACATACAGGTGCGTGGAACAAGCGGCGGAGCCAAGGGGCGGCAAAAGGAGGTTTTGCCTAGGGTGGCAAAAAACCTTGCACCGGCCCTGCCTTAATGCATCCATATTGCACCCAGTTTATGTCCTTAATGCACCCATATAGCGTCATTATTGCACCCATATTGCGTCTTTAATACATCCATATTGCGTCCTTAATGCACCAATATTGCACCCACATTGCGTCCATATTGCACCCAATTTGAGTCCTTAATGCACCCATATAGCGTCATTATTGCACCCATATTGCGTCTTTAATGCACCCATATAGCGTCATTATTGCACCCATATTGCTGTGACATGTTAATGCACGATATGGTGAATGCGCCATTAGGAACAACGCAAAATGTAGAATTTGCGACACTTTAAGACGCAAACCTTTAATTGCGACACTTCAAATGACGCGGCCATAGACATGCAACATTTTATGACGCGGGTACTCAGTTGCATATTTGGTGGGAATGTGTAAAGATCCTTCCTCTCAGATATAAAGTCGCTGATTTTTTTTCTATTGCTTTTTGATAAAGCCTGTGAGATTACCGCACAGATGTTTCTTTTCCATATCGATCTTCCAGGTACGAAAAATTATATTAAATAGCTACTTATTCTGCTTGCTGTTAAAATGTGTTTAGGAAGATACTGGAAGAAGCAGGAGATCCCATGTTGACCAGAAATAAAAGCGCAGCTACAGTTCCAGGAGAGTTCTGAACTTCCTTTCATAAAAAGGATCTATCCTCGAGAGCTCTATATGATAACAACTGGTCTCCATGGCATATAAAATGTGGTATAGATAAAATTTCCCTGTGAGATAACCTTTTCTTGCTATATAGGGTATCTTCGTTATTAAAATATACTTTTATGGCCATCCTTGATCTCTCCTCCCCCCAGACCCCACCAAAAAGGATTCTTTCTCTGTCGTCCAATACAGGTTACTGGTAACGTTAGGTAGGCGATCCGACCCTTTAAGTAGGCAGGAAAAAATCTAGAAATGACTGCAGGGGGTGGAGCCTACATTCCCTCCTTGGCTGCAGCTAGCCAACCAGCTGCAGAAAGATTTGTTCCTTGGTGAAGATAACACAGGCAAGAAAACAGTTCTGCTATAGTTTTAGAAACGTTTTTATTTTTCTGTTAGATGTGGAATACCACCATTAGGCGGATTACCATAACTGACAATGCCCTTAGATGTGGCTAGCTCAGTGACCAGGTGCTTTTTGTGGACCTTAAGTCCTGAGGGGCAAAATCTTGATTCCAAGTGCTTCCCCAGGTGTTACCCACTGAGGTACTTCTTGCTCCATGGTAATCTGAAGACAGAAGATCTGCAGGAAATGTGAGCAACCCTTTGAGTGCTGCAGGTCCACTTGTCCCACAGTCCCCCTCCGCACAGGAATTATTTCTGGGAGTTCTTATTGCACAGTCCTGCACTCACTGGGTCTTTCGGTTAGGTCTGTCAGTGTTTGGAGCAACTTTATGTGGTCAATTAACCCTTTAACTGGTGATTGGCATCTTTTGGGGTGGTTATTGGCACTTTCCTACTGGGTTCATTGTTTTCTGGGTCTGATTACATGTTCTAGTGATGTTTCATGTATTTTTATTTCTCAGTTTTAACTGAGTTAAAGGTGCGCTTTACCGCATAGATGCCATTGCTCCATTCACTTCTATGGGACTATACAGTTTGGGACATATCTCTGCAAACGCTCAAGGTAGCGACTTCAGAGATGGCTCATTTTAATTGTCTGACCTTGCTCTATCATCTGGTTCACATTGTAAGTGTGTTGGGGGGCACAGGAGGCTTCGGGCACTGTTGGGGTACTTTTTCTGGGAAAACTACATTTCCCTTGAGCGCTTGCTTCACGCATTTGTTTCTGATTGGCTCCCACCACGGCAGCCATTTTGTGAGCTTTACAGAACGAGTATCCTACGCAGGGCTTGGACTTTCCTTCTCTCCTCTGCAGATTAACCCTTCGCTTGCCAGATAAGTGTATTTTAGCAATTTCTGGGGTGAAATTTTAATCTTCCACATTGTAAATTGGGTGATTAATTATTATTAACATTGTTGACACTGTGAAAATGTCTACTCCGTTGGAGCTTGGGGCCAGGCATAAGACTAAGAATGCTGGGGTCTCTGTATCCCCCATCGTGCATTGCTCCTCATGTCATACAGGATTGCCTAGAGAATTCTCAGGTCATTTATGCCCAGCATGTTCTGATGTCCCTGAGTCTATCCCAGGGACCTCTAGCCATGCATTAGAGCCAATTTGGGTGCAAGAGTTCAAGGCAGCTACCAGGGACCTCAGGTCTACGTTGCAACTCTTTCCATCCCAGTTACAGGGGGTCTTCCATTCCTGGCAGACCCCTTCCTCAGTCAGATCTTCCCTGCCCAAACCGCAAGGAGTACCTGACGTTTCAGATTCTTCTGACATGAACTGTTGGTGGATTCAGATGTTGAGGAATGTTCTGCTGTGGGCTCCTCTCAATTTTTCAGGGATCCTTTTGAGGTTGCTCCAAAACCCTCGGTTGAGGGCCTGATCAGGGCCGTCTTAAACACGCTAAACATTCCCCCAGTTCAGGAGGTTTCCTTAGATCCCTCTGATGTATTCCAGGAGCCTATAAAACCCCATACTTGTTTTCCACCTAACTCCACTCTGGACCTCCTAGTGGCTGATGAGTGTAAATCTCCGGACAGAAAGCCTTCTGTCTCCAAGAAGTTTGCTAAGCTTTACCCCTTTTCTGAGGCGGCACTTGCTCAATGGGTTCATCTCCCTAAGATGGACGCTCCTGTCTCAAGGCTATCTAAGTCTACCACCTTACCAGTTTGTGATGTGTCCTCTCTCAAGGACTGACAAGAAGCTTGAGGTTTCCCTCAAGTCCATTTTTACCACTGCTGGTACTGCCATGCGTCCAGCATTCGCTGCAGCATGGGTTAACCGGGCCATTGCGGTCTGGACTGAACAACTCGCCCAAGCTGTATGTCGGGGTGATTCATCTTCAGACATGTTGCGGCTTCTTGCCAACATATCTGAGGCCCAGCACTATGTTTCTGCTGCCTTATTTGATGCTATCTGTCTGGTGGCAAGGGTTTCCACCATGTTTGTGGTTGTCAGACGAGCTCTTTGGCTCAAGATCTGGGCTGCTGACACCGCTTCTAAGAAAGTCTTGCTGTCCTTACCCTTTCAGGGTAATCCTTATATGGGTCAGACCTTAAGGATCTGATTAGTGAGGCCACTGGGGGTAAGAGTACTCATCTGCCCTTGGTCCCCAGGAAGAAACATCCTCTCAAGTGTAACAGGTTTTTTCGTCCCTTTCAGACTGAGACACGTCCGGCAAACCAGGCGGTTCCCTTAACTTCACGTGCCCCCTCCAAGCCCAAACAGTAATGGAAGCTCAAGGTCTCCTCCAAGCCCAAGCCTTCCAAGACTTCTCCGGCATGACTCACCGAACCTGGGTCCCCATTCAGCTGTGGGTGGTCATCTTTGTCACTATCACAGCATTTGGGAGGATTCAGTGGTGGACCCGTGGGTTTTACAAGTAGTGATGGAAGGGTACAGGATCCCTTTCACCTCTCTTCCTCCCTTTCTCTTTTTCCTCTCTCATACGCCCCAAGGAGTGGAAAAACACCATCTCTGCTATGGCGCTATCCAGTCTCTTCTGGACAAGGATGTTCTGGAACCTGTTCCAGTTCAGGACAGACGTACGGGTTTTTACTCAAACCTTTTCGTAGTGTCCAAGAAGGATGGCGATTGTTGTCCAATCTTGGACTTGAAGGATCTCACTTCCTTTGTGATCCAGTCTCATTATCACCAGGAGTCCCTGAAGACGGTGATTGCTGCAATGGTTCCGGGGGGAATTTCTTGCTTCTCTGGACCTTCAGGACGCGTATTTACATATCCCCATTCATCCAGGGAGCCGGCAGTATCTCAGATTTGCCTGCGACCAAGGGCATTTTCAGTTCTCAGCTCTTCCCTTTGATCTGACTACAGAGCCTCAGGTCTTCAACCGTGTCCTGGGAGCCTTAGTGTCCGTCCTCCACCGGGATGGCATCAGAGTTACTCTATACATGGACAACCTGCTTCTGAAAGCCCCCTCTGTGGAACTTCTTCATCAGCAGGTTCAGGACTGCATTCACACTCTCATCCATCATGGGTGGATCTTCAACTTGGATAAGTCAGATCTTGTCCCATCCCAGCGTCTGGTCTTCCTGGGCCTTCTCTTCAACACTCAGCAGAGCATGGTGTTTCTCACGGAGGAAGTGGCTCACCAGATTGCTCAGAGGGTTTCGGCTGTTCTAGCTCAAGATCCAGTTCCAGCCAAGAAGCGATCCTCTCTGGTGGGGAAATTCATCTCCACCATGGAAGCAGCTCCCTTTGCCATGGCTCACACCAGGGAGCTCCAGCGGTTTGTGATCCAGGTATGCAAGGGTCAGCCGGACCTTCCGCAGACATCAGTATCCCTCCCTCTTCATGTGGATGTTACCGCTGTGTTTCCCTGGCGGCGTCTCTGCAGTCCTCGCATCCTGCCGCTGCTCTTCCGGGTCGGGCGCGCGCATGCGATGTCCATCCTATGAAGCGGCTCTGGGCTTCCTTCCCTTCAAAAGATGCTCTGACGCGTTGTCAAAGCATCTTGTGCCTAGTTGCTCCGGATCGTGCCAGCTAGTATCCTGTCTGTTCCTGCTCTCCAGTCTTCATTCAGGCTGACAGTCTGCTGTCTTCTTGTGCTGCTGGTTGGAGTCTTCCGTTCCTGCCTTGCCTGTTGAAGTCTGTCTGGCCTGACCTGTCTGCTACAGGTATCGAATGGCCTCCAGCTTGCAGTCCTCTTACTGACTTCCTGTCAGTTACTTCTTCTCCTTCCACCTGTTTCTGAGCCTTACCTGCCTACATAGGGTCAGTGATATCTTTGGAGTTAATTTTCTCCTTGGGGACATTAGGGTATAGTCCAACCGTAGTGGGGTATCCTGAGTCACCTTCAGCTCAACTGAAGGGGGCTATCTGGCTTCGCGGCCAGCACCTTTATATGGCCTTGGCCGCAGCACAAGCCAGTACGGTTGGCCTATGCAATCAAGCTACGCACCTGTAATGGTTTGTTTGACTCATAGACACAGTGGTTAGGATAAAAACACAGTTTTATTGAATAAAACAATACAGTAAGAACTCTCACAGGTCCTGTAGTATACAACAGTATAGTACAGACACACGACAGGTAAATTATTCAATGCCCACACAGGTCCAGCATAACATGAAGGTACAGACAGTATATACTGACACAGGTCAGGCAAGAGAAGTAGGTTCCCAGGATTCCGGCACTGCAGGAGTTAAAGTTCATCAATGATGGTAAACAGTCCCATGTGTGAAGGTACTGGAATGATACTTTAACAAGCCAAGGACAGCAAACATACATGAACTGCCAGTTCAACTGAGGTAGAATGAGCACTACCGGAGCAATCACGGAGGCACACACTTGCAACCGGTATGACTGTAACGGAGGACTAAGCCAGAGCCGCTCTGCCGGAGCAGTAACTGAGACAACACTGGAAACCTGCCGGAGAAGTAGCGGAGGACAAGCCAATGGCACCTTACCGGAGCAATCACGGAGGCACACACTTGCAACCGGTATGACAGCAACGGGGGACTAAGCCAGAGGCGCTTTGCCGGAGCAGTAACTGAGACAACGCTGGCAACCTGCCGGAGCAGAGGCGGAGGACAAGCCAATGCTAACCGGATTGTCAGAGGACTAAGAATGTCGCAGAGGCGACAAGGACAAAGGAAGCAGGAATGTCGATCAAGCCGGGTCGGTGCTCAGGAACTGTAACGTCAGCCAGGCCGGATCAGAACACAGGAGCAGGAATGTCAGCCAGGCCGGGTCGATACACAGGAGCAGATACTGAAGAGTAGTCAGGCAATCCGGGTCGGTACACAGGAGCAGGAACTGAAGAGTAGTCAGGCAGGCCAAGTCGGTACACTGGGAACTCTGAGCAGTTAGCACTGGTACAGGAACACCACGAAAGGGCACTGAGTGGGTGCAGGAGCCCAGTATATAAAGGCCATACTGGGTGGGCTCAACACAGGGCAACCAATGAGAGCATTACACAGGATAACTGACAGCAAAACAAAAACAAGGGAACACGGGCACCGTGATAGTACCCCCTCTCAAAGACCCCCTCTCCTGGAAGAGGGACCTGGCTTCCGAGGATATTTAGAGTGAAAAATGCGCAGTAATCTAGGAGCATGAAGGTCCTTCTGATCAACCCAGGAACGTTCCTCAGGGCCATAGCCTTTCCAATGGATCAAGTACTGCAATTTTCCTCTAAATCTGCGTGAATCAATAATGCTTTGAACCTCGTACTCCTCCTGACCCTCCACCTCTACCGGACCGGGAACCACAGGAGTGGTAGTGTAGCGGTTGCATACCAAAGGTTTCAAAAGAGATACATGGAACACATTATGAATGCGCATAGACGCAGGGAGATCCAAGGCATATGAAACAGGGTTAATTTTACGGATCACCCTGAATGGGCCAATAAACCAGGGAGCCAATTTGTTAGACGGAACATGCAACTTGAGGTTTCTGGAGGAAAGCCATACCCTGTCCCCAACCTGAAAGGAGGCCGCTGGCAGCCGTCTACGGTTGGCGTGGCGCTGATGACTCTGGAATGACTGACTGAGGGCCCTCTGAACCTGTGCCCAAGTGGAGCAGAGTTGCTCTATGTGCTAGTCCAGAGCTGGAATCTGTTGTGACTGGAAGGAGAACGGGAGCAAACAAGGTTGGAACCTGTAATTTATGAGAAACGGGGAGCTCCCGGATGATGAATTGGCCGCACAGTTCCTGGCGAACTCTGCCTATGGCAACAGGTCTGCCCAATTATCATGATGATCTGTGACAAAACAGCGCAGGAACTGCTCCAATCCCTGATTGGCACGCTCAGCGGCCCCATTGGTCTGGGGATGGTAGGCAGATGAAAAGGACAGTTGAATGCCCATCTGTTCACAGAATGCTCTCCAAAATCTGGATACGAATTGGCTCCCACGGTCGGATACCAGAACTCTAGGTACCCCATGCAACCGAAACACTTCCTTAACGAAAACAACAGCTAACTCCTGGGCAGAGGGAAGGCTAGGTAGGGGCACGAAATTAGCCATTTTAGAAAACCTGTCAACCACCATCAGGATGAACGAATACCCCCTAGACACTGGCAATTCTCCCAGGAAATCAATGGATACGTGGGACCAGGGACGTTCACCATTAGGCACTGGCTGCAGTAGACCCACTGGGAGGTGTCTAGGGATCTTGGCACGAGCACAGGTGGTGCAGGCTGCAGTAAATGCAGAACAGTCAGCCCTCAGAGAGGGCCACCAGAAAACTTGTGAGAGAAACCATATTAGTTGATCCCTCCCAATATGCCCAGCAGCCTTAGATGAGTGGTATGTTTCGAGTAAACGGGTGCGGAATGGCTCATCAACAAAACACTTGCCCACTGGGGTTTCCGGGGGGGGCCGTAGCCTGGGTGGCCAGAATCTCTTCCCCCAGTGGCGAAGTGATACTTGTACGTAGGGTAGCCAGGATGCGGTCAGGCTGGATAATGGGTACCAGGACCTCGTCCTTCTCTGTTTCAGGCCCAAATTGTCTAGACAGGGCATCAGCCCTAACATTCTTGGAGCCCGGCAAGTATGATACTGCAAAGTTGAATCAGGATAGAAACAGAGCCCATCTGTCCTGACGAGAGGACAATCTCTTAGCCTCTGAAAGATAGGTCAGGTTTTTGTGGTCAGTTAGGATTAGCACAGGACTTCTGGTACCCTTCAGTAGGTGACGTCATTCCTTCAAGGCAAGAATGATAGCAAGCAGTTCTCTGTCACCTATCTCATAATGGTTTTGGGCACTAGACAACGTCTTTGAGAAAAACCCACATGGTCTGACAGCGCCCCCTGCCACCGGGCGTTGAGATAGTACTGCCCCTACCCCAATCTCAGAGGCATCGACCTCCAACGTAAATGGAAGGGACAGGTTGGGGTGGGACAGTAAAGGAGCGGATGCGAAAGCTGATTTCAGTGTCTCAAAGGCATGCTTGTTGTATCTCCATCAAATGTTTAGCAGCAGAGGCGGTTCTACCAGGAACTTCAAATACTCTCCGAAATGTTTGCACAAATTCCCTGAAATTCCTGGTGCAAGATTTAGCATTCTCCCATAAGGGATTGGCCCAAGCCAGGGCTCTGCCGGTCAGTAAAGATATCATAAACCCGACTTTACTACGGTCGTTGGGAAATGCATGTGGAGTTAACTCCAAAAATATCTCAAGTTGGTTAATAAACCCTCTGCATAAGTTGGGTTCATCTTCGTATCTGAGTGGCAACAGAGCAAAAGTGGTTAACCCTTTGACTGAGGCAACCGAAGTCACGGGTTGACTCTCTGGTGTCAAAACTGGGGAGACCACCGGATTTGGAACAGGCTTATCAAGGTGCACCGTACGCTCAAGAATAGTTTGTATGGCCAATGCCAACTGGTCCAAATGCTGCTCATGCACATCCATCCTCCAGTGGATGTTCTGTGTATTACCTTCACCTTTATTGTCTGAGGTCATGGCCATTCGTACTGTAACGGTTTGTTTGACTCACAGACACAGTGGTTAGGATAAAAACACAGTTTTATTGAATAAAACAATACAGTAAGAACCCTCACAGGTCCTGTAGTATACAACAGTATAGTACAGACACACGACAGGTAAATTATTCAATGCCCACACAGGTCCAGCATAACATGAAGGTACAGACAGTATATACTGACACAGGTCAGGCAAGAGAAGTAGGTTCCCAGGATTCCGGCACTGCAGGAGTTAAAGTTCATCAATGATGGTAAACAGTCCCATGTGTGAAGGTACTGGAATGATACTTTAACAAGCCAAGGACAGCAAACATATGTGAACTGCCAGTTCAACTGAGGTAGAATGAGCACTACCGGAGCAATCACGGAGGCACACACTTGCAACCGGTATGACTGTAACGGAGGACTAAGCCAGAGCCGCTCTGCCGGAGCAGTAACTAAGACAACACTGGCAACCTGCCGGAGCAGTAGTGGAGGACAAGCCAATGGCACCTTACCGGAGAAATCATGGAGGCACACACTTGCAACCGGTATGACAGTAACGGAGGACTAAGCTAGAGATGCTCTGCCGGAGCACTAACTGAGACAACACTGGCAACCTGCCGGAGCAGTAGCGGAGGACGAGCCAATGGCACTTTACCGGAGCAATCACGGAGGCACACACACTTGTAACCGGTATGATCGTAACGGAGGACTAGGCCAGAGGCGCTCTGTTGGAGCAGTAACTGAGAAAACATTGGCAACCTGCCGGAGCAGTAGCGGAGGACAAGCCAATGGCACTTTACCGGAGAAATCATGGAGGCACACACTTTCAACCGGTATGACAGTAGCGGAGGACTAGGCCAGAGGCACTCTGCCGGAGCAGTAACTGAGACAATACTGGCAACCTGCCGGAGCAGAGGCAGAGGACAAGCCAATGCTAACCGGATTGTCAGAGGACTAAGAATGTTGCAGAGGCGACAAGGACAAAGGAAGCAGGAACGTTGATCAAGCCGGGTCGGTGCACAGGAACAGGAACGTCAGCCAGGCCGGATCAGTACACAGGAGCAGGAACGTCAACCGGTCTGGGTCGGTACACAGGAGCAGGAACGTCAGCCAGGCCGGGTCGATACACAGGAGCAGATACTGAAGAGTAGTCAGGCAATCCGGGTCGGTACACAGGAGCAGGAACTGAAGAGTAGTCAGGCAGGCCAAGTCGGTACACTGGGATCTCTGAGCAGTTGGTTAGCACTGGTACAGGAACACCACGAAAGGGCACTGAGTGGGTGCAGGAGCCCAGTATATAAAGGCCATACTGGGCGGGCTCAACATAGTGGACAGAGGAGAGCAGGAACTGCATCCAGAGGTGTTCAACCTCATTGTTCAGAAGTGGGGTCTTCCTTGCATCGACCTAATGGCGACAAGACACAACCGGAAGTTCCAAGGTTCTGCTCTCGCTGGAGGGATCTTCTAGCTTTGGCAGTGGATACCATATCCATTCCTTGGTTATTTCCTCTGGCTTACATCTTCCCTCCCCTTCCTATGTTGAACAGGATGTTACGGAAATTGAGACTGGAGTGATGTCCAGTCATTCTGGTTGCTTGTACTGGCCCTGACAAGTTTGGTTTCCGGAGCTTCTGGATCTTTCAGTGGCGAAGCTGTTCTGACTCCCCTCCCGTCCGGATTTTCTCCTCCAGGGTTACCTCTGGAAAGAGGACATTCATCCTCTAGCTTTGACGGCTTGGAAATTGAATTCTCATTATTGAAGAAAGGTTTTTCTTCTGGTGTGGTGGCTACCATGCTTAGTGCCCGCAAGCCAGTTTCCTCAAAGGCCTACCATCGTGTCTGGTCGACCTTTCTATCTTGGTGTGCCGATAGGGACTTGTCTCAGGAATCTGATCTGCCCCCGGTCCTGGCCGCCTTGCAGGATGGTGTGGATAAGGGCCTCAGTTTGAGTTCCCTTAAGGTTCAGACTTCTGCTCTCTCTGTTTTCTTTCAGAGGCACATTGCTATCCTTCCTGATGTCCAGGTGTTTTTCCAGGGCGTTGCACATACTCGCCCTGTCTTTAAGGCTCCTGCTTCTCTGTGGGATCTTAATCTGGTTCTGAGTGTCCTTCATCACCCTCGCTTTGAGTCCTTGGCTACTATTCCTCTACACCTTCTGACATGGAGAATGGCCTTTCTCCTAGTGATCGTGTCTGTAGCAGAGTTGCATGCTCTGTACTGTAGACCACCACTTTTGGTGTTTCACAAGGACAAGGCGGTGCTTCTCACCTCTCAGGATTTCCTCCTCAAGGTGGTTTCAGAGTTCCACATCAAGCAGGAGATTGTGGTGCCCTCTTTCTGCACTGACCCCACCTCTGACAAGGAGAGGGATCGCTACTTGTAAGACGTGGTGCATTATCTCAAGTTTTATGTACATCTCACTGAGTCTATCAGGCAATCAGACGCGCTGTTTGTCATTCCTGAGGGTCCCAGGGCAGGAAGACCTGCATCCAAAGTGACTATTGCTTCTTGGATCAAGTCCACTATTCGTAAGGCTTATAAACTGAGGAAGAAGCCTGTCCCTTTCAGGGTCACAGCTCATTCTGCTTGATGTATTGGGGCCTCTTGAGCTTTCAAGAATCAGGCCTCTGCTGATCAGTTGTGCAAGGCTGCCATGTGGTCATCTGTGCACACCTTTTCGAAGCACTACCGTGTTGATGTGTTGGCATCGGCTGATGCCAGCTTTGGGAGGAAAATCCTGGAGGCAGTTTTGCCTGTCTAGGATTTTCTTTGGTTCCTGGTGCTTCCTTCAGTTTGGGGTATTGTTACCCCTGTTCAGTGTCCGTTGACAATTTATTGTTGTTGGGCTATCTCTGATCTGATGGTTCATATATGCGCTGGTGACTTTGGGGGCCTTGAGCCTGGTCCTTGCCTTACTTTCCACCTCTGGGAAACTCAATGGTTGGACATCCCAAAGTTACCAGTAACCTGTATTGGACGACAGAGAAAAGAGCATTTTAGTCTTACCTAAGTAGGCAGCACGGTGGCTCAGTGGTTAGCACTGTTGCCTTGCAGCGCTGGGGTCCTGGGTTCAAATCCCACCAAGGACAACATCTGCAATGAGTTTGTATGTTCTCACCCTGTTTGCATGGGTTTCCTCCGGGTACTCCGGTTTCCTCCCACACTCCAAAAAACATACTGATAGGTGAATTTAGATTGTGAGCCCCAATGGGGACAGGGACCAATATGAGTGTAAAGCGCTGCGTAATCTGTGTGCGCTATATAAATAAAGGAATTATTATTATTATATTATTATAAAATCCTTTTCTCTTAGTCCATACAGGTTACTGGTCTCCCACCCTGTCAAGAGACCATGCTTGGCTCTCCTGTGGCAGACTGTGGGGGTCCTTCAGGGTCATGCTCACAGGAGTCTTCTTTCCTTCCACTATCTAGTCATAGTGTCTCAAATCTTTCTGGAGCTGGTTGGCTAGCTGCAGCCAAGAAGGGAAGGTAGGCTCCACACCCTGCAGTCATTTCTAGAATTGTTCCTGCCTACTTAAAAGGCGGATCACCTACCCAAAGTTACCAGTGACCTGTATGATCTAAGAGAAAAGGATTTCACAGGTAAGACTAAAATCCTCTTATTTTACTGATAATATCTACTCTATTTTAGCTACCTCTGCGGCTTTCCATGGAAATACATGTATGTATATGAATGTAAAACGTTGTCTTGTTGTTTTTTAATTTATTTGTATTTAAAATAAAAGATAAATGTAGAAAAAAAATTCTGATGACTTAAAGGTAGGCAGACAATGTAACAAGGGGGCAGGGATAGCAAGCAAGATGCTGGGATATATAGCAGAAAAATTGAAGTAGTCATGTTACTCTACAGATCTCTGGTTAGATCTCACCTAGAGTATTGTGTACAGTACTGTATTGGAAACCCCATTTCCAGAAGGATATAGATATTCTGGAGAGAATTCATAGTAGGGCTACTAAAATGGTGAATCATTTACAGTAATAAAATCAGGCTAGACAAAATGATCTAAATAGGTATTGCTTAGAGGAGATATGAGAGGAACATTAAAATGATAAAGGGAGTCTACAAAGTACAGGAGGAAATACATTTCAAAGGAGTAGAAATGTTAGGACAAAAGGTCATAGACTAAAACTAGAGGGACAGAGGCTTAGATGTAAGGAAGATTTATTTCACGAGAGTGGTAGATAAGTGCAATAGCCTACCAGCAGAAATGATGTTACCATATTTGCTTGAATACAAACCTATGTTTTTTTCATGCATTTTAACATGAAAAAACAACCTCGCCTTATATTTGAGGTTGCCCTATATTCGGGATGCCAGTTTGCACCTCTGCTAGAGGCAGTATTGTGAAGGGGAGCGTGGGCAACATGGCGAAGGGGAGGGAGGGTGTAGAGGGAGGAGATGTGTATTGTGGTGGAGAGGGAAGTACATCACGAATGGTAGAGAGGGTGTATTGGGAAGAGGTGTGTAGTACTGTTGAGGGTGAAGTCCTTACAGAGATTTTCACAGGAGTGGGTAGAGGGTCTAAGCTCCTCTCCCCGCTCCTGTGAAAATCATGCCCCACGCTTACACCAATGAGATGGTTAGTATAGAGGAGATTTGAAGAACTCCTCCTTACTGCCACCCGAGTGTGTTTGCCTTCAGACAAAGCTTGTCAGTCACATGATGCTTCCTCTTTTATATACAATATATAGATTTGCTAAATTTAACAAATTGAAAAGAAAAATAAAACAGAAAATGTGGCATGTGCAAAAGTTTGGTTATCTTATCAATCAGTACTTGATAACACCTCCAATAGCAAAAAATCACAGCCTTAAAATGTTTCTTGTAGCCAGCTAACGATCTTTCTATTCTTGTTTTAGGATTTGTTCCCACTCTTCCACGCAGAATACTTCTAATTCAGAAATATTCTTAGGTCATCTTACATGCACTGCATGTTACATAGTAACATAGTAACATAGTAAATTAGGTTGAAAAAAGACACAAGTCCATCAAGTTCAACCTTCGCTTCATACCTCAGTAACTGAGAATTTTATAGCTTTCCTGCTACCAATTAAATTAGTCTTTATCAGACCTTCCTGATCAGCCTACTGATAAACAGTATAACTCTGTATGTTCCCTTTTGAAAGAAATGTATCTAATCTTCTCTTAAATGTATCCATTGTATCTGCCATAACTACCTCCCTGGGCAATGAATTCCACAATTTGACAGACCTTACCGTAAAAAAACCCTTCCTCTGCTGAAGTTTAAACCTCCTTTCCTCTAATCTCAAGGGGTGTCCCCTGGTCACCTGAGCAGGCCTTGGAATAAATAGCTCACCACAGAGATCCTTGTATTGACCTCTCATATACTTGTACAATGTGATAAGGTCTCCTCTTAGTCGTCTTTTCTCTAGAGTAAATAAACCAAGTTTGTTTAGTCGTTCCTCATATGTCAAGTCCTCCATTCCCTTAATTCATTTTGTTGCTCTCCGCTGTACCCTCTCTAGTTCTAGTATATCCTTTTTCAGAACCGGTGCCCAAAATTGCACTGCATACTCAAGGTGAGGTCTTACCAGTGATTTGTATAATGGCAAAATAATGTTATCCACTCTTGCTTCAATACCTCTTTTTATGCAAGACAGGACTTTGTTTGCCTTTGCTACTGCTGTTTGACACTGGTCACTGTTTCCAAGTTTGTAGTTGACAAGGATACCCAGGTCTTTTTCTAGCAACGAGTCACCTAAAATTATTCCATTAAGTTTATAAGTAGCCTTGGGATTGTTTCCTCCCAAATGCATGACTTTACACTTCCCCACATTAAACTTCATATTCCACATGTTTGCCCAATCTGACATTGTATGTAAGTCCCTCTGTAGAGAGAAAATATCCTGTTCTGAATTAATGACTTTGCATAATTTAGTATCATCTGCAAATATTGATATTTTGCTTTCTATATCTATTTCCAGGTCATTTATAAACATGTTAAAAAGCAGCGGACCCAATACTGAACCCTGAGGTACTCCACTCTCCACTTTAACTATACTGGAGAATTTTCCATTTACAACCACACACTGTTCCCTATCCTTCAACCAGTTTTGTATCCAATTGCAAAGGTTATCTCCTAGCCCCAAATTCCTTATTTTATACACCAGCCTTCTGTGTGGTACTGTATCAAATGCCTTTGCAAAGTCTAGATATACTACATCTACTGCCTTGCCATTGTCAAGGTTGCTGCTTACCTCCTCATAGAAGCTGAAAAGATTAGTTTGGCATGACCTATTCTTCATAAAACCATGTTGATTCGTGCTAATGATCTTATTTTTTGTGTTGTAATCCTGAATATAGTCCCTTATTATGCCTTCTAATAGTTTACCCACTACAGAGGTCAAACTCACTGGTCTATAATTCCCAGGTTCTGTTTTAGTTCCCTTCTTAAATAGAGGCACTATGTTAGCTCTTCGCCAATCCTGTGGCACTGAGCCTGTGGTAATAGAATCTTTAAAGAGTAAATATAGGGGTTTTGCTAACACTGCACTGAGTTCCTGAAGAACCCTTGGATGTATACCATCAGGACCCGGTGCTTTGTCGGTCTTAATTTTGTTCAGTCTTCCCATGACATCTCCTTGAGTTAACCCAATATCTATTAATTGTATTGTTTTATTTGTTACTTGCGGAGGCTCTTCTACCATTCCTTGCTCCCTTGTATATACTGATGCAAAGAAAGTGTTTAAAACATCAGCCTTTTCCTTATCCTCACTAACCAACTCACCCATCTCATTTTTGAATGGTCCAATGCACTCCCTCTTAAGTTTTTTGCTATTTATATATTTAAAAAACTTTTTTGGATTAGTCTTGCTTTCCCTTGCAATTCGAGTTTCATTATCTATTTTTGCTACCCTAATTGCCTTTTTTTTTGCACTCCCTGTATTTTAAGAAAGATTGTTCAGTTCCTTCTGACTTAAATAATTTGAATGCTTTTTTTTTCCTTGCCATTTCCTTCTTTACATGTGCAGCCAACCACATTGGCTGTGACTTACTTCTTTTGCACTTGTTCCCCATTGGTATATACAGTTGGGTACATTTCTGCAACCTAAATTTGAATTCTGACCATTTTTCCTCAGTATTTTTGCCTTTAAATAAAATATCCCAGTCTATGTGTTGCATTGAGGCCCTTAACAATTTGAAGTTCGCTTTTTTAAAATTAAGAGTTTTGGTTGAACCTATGCATTTTTGCTTTGCCAGACAGATCTCAAATGTAACCATGTTGTGATCACTGTTTCCCAAATGTTCTCTTACCTTAATATTGGATACCATTTCTGTGTTTGAGATCTACCTACAGATTTTCAGTAATAATAAAATCTGGATACTTTGAAGGCCATTACAAAAACTTAAGCTTTTGTTTCTTGAAATACTTCATTGTTAATTTTGAGGTATGTTTTGAATCATTTTCCGATAATATACATCCTATTTTCTGCGTTAGTTTCTTCACTAACTGTGTGACATTAGCTTCCAGGATTTGTTGATACTTAGTAGAAAGCATTCTTTCTACTACCCAAACCATATTTTCCTGTGTTTCCTGGCTGGCACAAAACCCAAAGCATAATAGATCCATCCCATGCTTAACCGATACAAAGGTGTTCTTTTCTTCAAATGCTTCACCTTTCTTTCTCTACAAAGATACTTTTGGTGATTTTAAACAAACCGTTTAAACTGAACTTCATTAGACCACATTTGGCTTCAAAACGCCTCTGTCTTATCTAAGTGTTGTGTTGAATACTTCAGATGTTGACTTTTGTGATGATATCACTGGTTTGGTTTCCTCCTGATGACTCTTTCAAGCAGATCATGCTTGATCTTGAGTGCCAACTAAACTTTCCTGCGGGTCCTTTGCAATGATATGGTGTTTCGCGTTGCATTCTTGACCAGTTTATGTGCAGTTCTACTGAGATTTTTCTTGGTCTTCCAGATCTTGTTTTGCATTCAGGAGTTCCACTTAATGTCCATTTCTTAATCACATCTTGGACAGTGGACATTGCAAGCAGGAAGTGTTTACATAAATGTTGCCAGATTTTCTGTTCTATCTATTTTTCACAATCTGTTAGATTCACCAAATAAATAGTAAATGTGCATTGCAATTTGCAAAATATGTAAAGTTTAAGTTTGTTCACTGCAGAGCTTGTGTTCACTTCTTTTTACTTAGAAAATCAACAAAACATGTAATTTAGCTGGGATGCCAAACCTTTGGATGTGCATATAATAAATATATATATAAATATGTACTATCAATATTGGCACAGCTTTGCCTGTGCGGTTAATAAAAAAACTAAAGTCCGATACAGTTGTATGCATGAGTAAATAAACATACAATGTGATACGTGTCTGGTAGTAATCAGGTTAAAAAATTAAGTGGATTTACGTGTAGGACTATTTCCCCCTGACATTCAGGTGAATCTGGAAAGGAGACAATGTTTTACTGATGGATTGTTGGATTTGTGTTTGTATGTGTTGTGTGTTTGTGTATTGTGTGCGTGTGTGTTGTGTGTGTGTTGTGCACATTTGTAGTACATGTGTGTTGTGCGTGTGTGTATTGTATACTCGTGTGTTGTACATGTGTGTGTTGTGTGTATTTTGTGTTTGTGTATTGAATGTGTGTGTATTGCATGTGATGTGCATTGCACGTGATTGTGTATTGTACATGTGTGTATTGTTTGTGTGTTGTGTGTGTGTTTTGTTCGTGTGTTGTGGTGTATTGTAGTGTGTTGTGCATGTGTTTGGGGTTTTTGTGCATGTGTGTTTATGTGTGCTTCTTGTATGTGTGTGCATGCATTGTCTGTGTGTGTGTGTGTGTTGAGGGCAAGTGTGTATTGTGGGCATGTGTTTGTGCGTGTATTTTGTTTGTTTTTTGTGTGTTGCGTGTGTAGGTGTTTATTGTGGGCGTGTGTGTATATTTTACGTTTGCGTTTTGCGTGTGTGTTACATGTACGTATGGTGTTTGTGGTGCGTGTGTGTTTGGCACAAGTGTGAGTGGTGCATGCGTGTGTGGTCTTTGTGTGTTGTGCATATGTATTGTATGTATGTTCTGCAAGTGTATGTGTGTGTGTATTGTACTGTGTATGTTATATGTGTTGTGTGTGTATTGAAGGCCCCTGCAACTCCTTACAGAGATTGTCACAGGAGTGGTAGGGGGTGAAAAGTGCATCTCTGATTTTTGGAAGAGGAGCTAGTGGGAGAAGGCCAACTCATTGCAGAGAAAATCTCTCTCCCTGTATGTCCTGGACAAGCAGTATACAAAAGAACTGAATAACTCCTCCTTACTGCCACCCCCCTGTGTGTGTGTGTGTGACACACATGCAGGTTTCTTTATTTCCTGATACCCTTTAGTTAAGCCCTTAGCAGCATAAAAACAGTAATAGTTTGACATCACACTCAAACGCAGGGTAATATGTAAAGGAATATAAAGCAACTAACATCTCCAAAGTGCATTTTATGAAATGAACAGTGAGCGTATCCTATCCACGAAGAAGAAGTGGTGAAATTCTGCAAAAAAATTGCCACACCAGACAAATAAAAATTCTCTAAATTTCTACTAATTTAAATGGGGATTGCAACCCTTTGAGTGCTTTGGAGACTTCTCTAGCATTCAATAGGTTAAACACCGTATTTAGATCAATGAAGGAATTTGGGGAATTTTTATTTGTTTCTCACGGTGTGGTTGTTTGCACCAGAATTAGCTTGCTGCTGTGCTTAGTGTATAACATAGGTTAATGTTAGCGGCATGGGTGGTGGTTCGCCCATTATTTATTCCTCTTTTTTTCTTACAGAAGTATATACTTTTAGCGGCATCTCTGATTTCTCTGACATGGTATAAGTCAGTGATGGACATTAGTGGCTCCCCAGCTGTTGCTATTCTACAATTCTCATCATCCTCAGTCAGTCAATATCCAGATGAAGATGATTGAAGTTATAGTCCAACAACAGAAGGAGGACCACTTTTGCCAAAAGAAAATAAATAATAGAAAGAAAAATAAAGTGGGCACACCTAGTGCTTTACCAAAAATAAAATATCACATATATTAAGCCTTATAAGACTGGTACTCTTGTTACTTTGGCTGCAACAACAGCATAAAATGCTAGTGAACAATATACTGCCGTCACACAGATTTTTATCAAGCATATGAGGGAATATCCTGGACCTAGATACAACTGCTCTTCCACCACGTCAGAAGATAATGGGATATAGAATGAAAAACTAGAGATAGAACACATAAACACTTTTCATATAAATAAGCACACTGTAACCAGTGTATTAGTTCTAATCACGTATCTGTGACTGGCTACAGCTAAGCACAGCAGCCAGCAACTGAGCAAGAGTGGTTAATTTTCAGGCCTGCACCAGGTCAGACTATGGGCCAGATTTAAAGGTTGCCGTTAAAACAGCCGGTAGGGACAAAGTGAATACCGGCTGACATAATAAAATGTCTAACCCGGTATTTAAAGGCCCTACCAGTTAAACGTACGACAGATGTTAGGCCACAGAAATGGTCTTGTGGCTAAACATCCGTTTTGCGCGTTAAGTTCCCAAAACGCTGCTAAATAGCAAAATGGGAATTTAACAGTAAAAAAGCTAACGATTGGCGCTTGGCACAGTCTTAAATGTGTTACACTTGCCTATCATCCACTGTATGTCTCCATCTGTCTTCATTCTGTATTCTCGTCTTTCTTTTATATTCTGTCTTCTCTTCTTTCTTGTATCTTTAAATAAAAAGAAAAAATAAATACAATGCTGAAATACACTAATACATCCTCTAACCCCTTGAGTGCCAGAGCAATGCATTGCGTACCTCACTGGGGCTCAAAAGAGTTAAGAATGTATTATTTTTTGGTGCCATAAATAAGAATATGCTGCCAGTTAGACAACGATGTTCCAAATAACTCCAGTAATGGTATAATAACATAAATACTTCACTTAATTTTTTGTTGCTGTCTCTGCCACTGTGTGCGGCCATAGAGGCAGCAGACACAGTATTATGTGGCACAGCCCCCCTGTCTTCTTCCTCATGGGCTGATGCCCATTACACACTGAGAGAATTGGAACTGAGACTCTATCACAGTCTCCCTTTGAGGCCTAAAGCGAGCCTGTGCTATTACTTCTGTATGGCCGCCGGCCGGCATGGCCTCCGCCTTCTGCCTGCCTCCAGGCAGCTAGTGCAACTTAGTCTCGCTCCTGGGTACTCTCCTCTTACGCTTACCTGTTGCCTGGCTTAGCACTTGCGGTGATACCTACGCTCTGTGCCTCCTAGTTGCCTTCGGTAAGATAGAGTGCAGCTTGTCTTGCTCCTTGCCTCAGTAGTGCTCTCCTACCTGGCTGCATCTA
Organism: Rhinophrynus dorsalis; assembly: GCA_037306005.1. Lineage (NCBI taxonomy): Eukaryota > Metazoa > Chordata > Amphibia > Anura > Rhinophrynidae > Rhinophrynus > Rhinophrynus dorsalis. Next base: position 404,330,876 of record CM074721.1, read on the forward strand.
TCTAAGCACCTACTCTGCTGCCTAAACTGGTGCTACCAGTTACGCTATTGGTATCAGTGGTCTATTCGCTCTGTGCCTCTGCTGGGTACGCTCCTGTACTAGTACCATCGTCCCTTCCTATTGTGAGAGAGCCAAGTCTAGTTCTAAGACTCAGTACCATAGACCTACGGTGGTTCAGTGTCAGCTCCTGAGTAGTGGATTAGACACTGTCCTCACATTTATCTCCTCTCTGACTGAGGAAATGTTCATTATTACTAGTAGTATTTTGATTATCTATTGCTCAATAAACTGGTTTAAATTCACTTGTACTGTTTCGTATGTTTCTTTATTGAGAGTCTGTGACAGACTGCCTTTATATTTGGGCAGTCTCCATTCCAGTTCCCTCACAGCCATTGGCTGGGACGTGCTTACGCACATCCCAGCCAATGGCTGTGAGGGAATCGGAACTGAGCTGCCCATATAAAAAGCAGTTTCAGTTCCAATTCCCTCAGTGTGTAACAGGCATCGGCCCATGAGGAAGAAGACAGGGGGCTGTGCTGCATAATACTGTCTCCCTCTCTGATGCCTCACAGCAACAAAAAATCAAGCTAAATATTTCTTAAAAGCAAAGAATTATGTTATTATGGCATTACTGGAGTTATTATTCGGAACAACTTGGACATCGTTGTCTAACTGGCAGCATATTCTTATTTATGGCACCGAACATGCTTTAACACTTTTGAGCCCCAGAGAGGTACGCAACGCATTGCATTGCAATGTGTTGTGTACCACTCTGGCACTCAAGGGGTTAAAGGATGTATTAGTGTATTTCAGCATTGTATCTATATTTTTATTTACAGATACAAGAAAGAAGAGAAGAAAGAAGGACAGAAGATGACCAGCATGCTGAGGACTCCACTGGGCATCAGGATTAACCCCTTAAGGACCGGGAAAATCTGAGGTCGTTTTCCCTTAAGGACCAGAGCAATTCTGACCTTTTTAACTATATCTTTGTTCAACAGTGTTCCCTCTTAGGCTTTTATTCCACCCCCATAAATTATATACTGTTTTTTAAGCACAAATAGGGCTTTCATTTGATACCCTATTTATATGGATAACCCACCATTCACTTTATTAACCCACAAAGGGTTACATTTTTATGGAGACTGCATGAAAAGTATGACTGGTCAGTTATACCTACAAAATGTGCTGTTTAAAGTGGCCACTCTCCCCCCTGGGTGAAAATCCCCATGTCCCTTTTTCCCACCCTATTTTGACACTTTTTTGTCCCTGGCATTTGGTGGTGTATATAAGTGTATTACATGGCTCCACAACAATCACACTTGCAATATTGTTTAATTATATATATTTTTTTAAAATAAAAAAAATGTTTTTTTAAAAAAAAGTGTGTTGTGTTTAAAAAAAAAAAAAAAACAAAAGAAAAAACAAAGTGTATAATTGCAGGTCAAAAATTGACCTGCATTTAGCCAGCCTCCTGCACCAGCAGTGAAGGGGTTAATACCCCCAGCTGCTGTATTTTTTTTAACCACTAGGTGTCTCCCGTCTACTTCTGTCTCCCTTACTTTGAGAGCAAGGGAGACAGAGGCAGATGAGACAGGCACAGACAGCATGCTTTGCATGCTGCCTCTGTCTGTCACTATGCCGGTACATGTGATCGCTGATACAGAGATCGCATGAACTGGAAGAAGCAAGAAGGGCTGAGACTGAATGCCCCGGTCTCGGAGCACTCAGCCTCAGCCTGGAATTAATGATAGCAGCATGCACGGAGGCACGCTGCTATCATTTAAGCCATGACGGTCCTGGACCGTCATGGGTCGTTAAGGGTATAACAACCCATGACGGTGCAGGACCGTCATGGGTCCTTAAGGGGTTAATGGTAAGTGTTACTTGTAATGTGATGCTGATTTGTTACTTAGTCGGGTTAACCACATGAGTTTTAATTCTACTAACTTTGGACACTTTTTAGGCACGTTGGATGTATTGATATGGAGCTTAGGGCCTGTTGTTTTATTGTTTTTTTTAAATTAAATATTTGAAACTTTTCTGTGGTCTCCAGTGTCCCTTCTTCAGAGGTGTAGCTGAGAGTGAACTGTATAAGAGTACCATGGGATTAGTGTTGTTCACCTTTGCAAAGAGGCTTGAGAAATAACCCAACTTGCTCAGTTGCTGGCTGTTGGGTGAAGCTGTTGTCAGTCACAGACAAGTGTGAGTAGAACTGACAAGTGAGGTTATTTGAAAAGGCTTTATGGCACCATGAGTGTCTTCTATCTCTCTTTTTTCGGTTCAGCCCCTGGCACAACTTTGGTTAGCTATCCCAGTCATCTGATAGTCAGCTGACCTAAGGCTTGCCTGTGTATGCACAATGATTACTGGCTACTGTGATGCCAGCTGAAATTGTGTTGGGCAACATGAGACTATGCTTCTGTTGTAGATTATAACGCCCATCATCCCTGGCGAGATGATGGGAGTTGTAGTCCTAACAGCTGGAGGGTCTTAGGTTGCCCATTCTTACTCCAGCACCTAGGAGGCATTTCCTTGTGTCCCTTCCTTGTTGTGCATGCAACCTGCAATAAAGCCAGCATGGCAGCTGCATTAACAGCCACCTGGCATCTCAGTGGCAGATAGAATATTAGTTTATAAATATTGCATGCAAAGTGGATACGTTGTGAAACAACTCAATGGAGGCCTCTCTAAAATTCAAGGGGTTAAATTTAAACTACCTATGGTACAGCTGATTTGCTCAACACTTGCTCTGTTTTCTCTTAACACCCAATTTCCCTCTTCCCTTAAGTAAGATCAGATAAAGTTTATTTAGGACTTGAAGGGGTGAAAGTACATGCAATAATTGTGAATTATAAAAAGAAAAGCACTAAAAACAATGAACCCACTCCCCTGCTGTTTAATGTTGAAAACAAAAAAAAGAGAGGGTGCCCAAGAGTGCCTTATCTTCAAGAAAGTACAAGTATACAAAAGATAATATGAGGGTACTCACATGCAGAAGTGGTTGGAAAGGGCTTTTACCTACTAACAACAAAAACAGCAAGGACTGCTGGAATGAGAAACAGCATACAAACTCTCTCTCTTTAATTTCCACCTCCTTAATCATTCATTGGTCTAAAAAATGTAAACAAATCTACTCATCAGTTACATGTGAATCTGGATATAACAGAGAAAACATATATTACAGAAAACATATACATATCATGAGGTTACATACATTATATTTCAAGATTAGGATCCTGAAAAGTATATTATATTAAAGTGATAGTACCTCCAAACGATGAACATACAAGATACAAATATGAACCCTGAAGCTCAATAGTGACACAGCAGTACCATGCATTTTCATTGGTGGATCTCTAGTCACCCAAAATACTACATTTTAGAAACCATATAAATTGAAGTTAATACATAAAACAAAATAAATTAAAATAAACATAAAATATGCAAAATTATATTACGTGAAATATAAGGAGGCCTATAATCTTCCACTATAACTTTAAAGTGCTATTGATGGTGTCAGATTCACAAAACAAATATATGACTGAAGGATCTAAATGGCACAATGTATTTGGGCCTATCCCTTTGTTTATAATTTTTTAACCCCTTAACGACCGGGGAATCAGGTCGCGGACGCGACTCAACGACCACGGAGCAATTTTTTTTATTGCTCCGTTGCGTTCCGGACTCCCCGAACGGCGTGCAGCCACGGGGGGAGCCCGGAACTCGATGACGGTCATAGTACGTCATCGGTCGTTAAGTCAAATCGACCCTTGACGTACTATGACCGTCAAGGGTCGTTAAGGGGTTAAAGTTATATGCAATGACTGCACATACTGTCAATCTGATGCTGCATCTTCATGGTTCAATGACTTACCAAAAATTATATACAATAGCAAATGTACATGGGGCTGATCTAATAAATATCCCATAGACTGTGATGAATGACACAGATAAGGGGGTGGGGGTCAAGTCAACACCGTACTCACGACCCAACTTTGATCTCACGTAATATAAATATTTGCCTACCTCATTATAAAATAAAATAAGATTCCTATGAGATCTGTTAAGCCCAGAAGCAAAATAACAGATATATTCTGGAACACCATATTGATGGTATCATGAGAGATTTCTAGATAGAGGCCGCTTGACAACAATAGCATCCCTTAGCAATAATAGGGTATCACTGAAGAGTATAATCCAGTGTTTGTCAAAGATTTTTCAGATAGAGCCCTCACTCGAGTAATACTTAGTGATAAACATAGAAAAAGTATTCTCTTTCTGTATCTTTCTTTGTTTCAAAAAGTACTTTCTCTGTCATCCAATATAGGTTACTGGTAACTTTGGGAAGAAGACTGCCCCTTTAAATAGGCAGGAATAATTCTTGAAAAGAAGTGCAGGGTGGAGCCTTCCTCCTCTCCTAGCTGGTCCCCAGCAAATCCCCTCCAGTAAGATTTGTTCCTTGACCAAGCAAGGCATGAGAACAATTCTGATATTTTAGTTTTATTTATTTTTTTCGGTTAGATATAGAATATCAACCATTAGGCGGATTACCATTACTGACATTCGTAAGTTGGATAGCTCATTTTCCAGGTGCTGTTGTGGACCTGTCAGCCCTGAAGGGGAAAATCTTGTATAGCATGTTTTTTTCCCTAGGAGTTGCCCAATGACACTTCTTCTTTAACAATGGTAATCTGAAGGCAGAAGACCTGCTAAAACGTGAGCAACCCTTTGAGTGCTGAGGTCCACATGTCCTACGCTTCCCCTCCGTACATGGGGTCTCCTTGGGAGTTCCTAATGCATACTCCTGCACTCATTGAGTTTATCTGTATGCCTGTTGGGGTTTAGAGCCATTGGATTTCTGTGGTAAATTTACCCTTTGTTTGCTGTTTTGAGCACCTCTGAGGGGTTTAATACACTTTCCCTACTGGGTGTAGTGTTTGTTTATTTATTTATTATGGTGTTTTCTGACATGTTTTATACTGTTCAGATACTTTTTCAAGTTTTCACTTTATTTGAGTTCCGTGCCTTTAAGGCGCACGTTACCGCATCAACGCCATGCTCCATTCGCCTCTATGGGACTTTACAATTTGGGACATATCTCTGCAACCACTCAACGTCTGCCCTTGTTCTATCATCCGGTTCACGTTCTGAGTGTGTTGGGGGACTCAGGGGGCTTTGAACTCTGCTACTGGGGTACTTGAAGGGAAACTACATTTCCCATGAGTGGCCGTTTTGCACGCTCGTTTCTGATTAGCTCGCGTCACGGATGCCGTTTTCTTCTTCCCTTCACGAGTATCCTACATAGGGCTTGGACTCTCCTTCTCTCCTCAGCAGATTAACCCTTCGCCTGTAAGTTAAGTGCATTTTCGCTATTTCTGTGGTGAAATACTTAATCTTACACACTGTATTTGGGTTTCCCTTATATTTTCAAAAGTTTATACCCTGTGAGAATGTAAACTCTATCGGAACTTGGGGCTAGACCTAAGACTAAGGATACTGGGGTGTCTGTGACCCCCATTGAGCATTTCTCCTCATGTCAATCAGGGCTTCCTAGAGAATACTCAGGTCATTTATGCCCTTCAAGCTCTGCTGCCCCTGCATCTCTCCCATGGACCTCCAGCCATGCACTAGAGCCACTGTGGATGCAAGAGTTTAAGGCCACTACTAAAGACTTAAAGTCTACCTTACAACTACTTCCATCCCAATTACAGGGGGTCTTCCAGTCTTGGCAGCCCCCTTCTTCTATCAGGTCTTCCCTACCCAAACCTCAGGGTGTACCTGATGTATCAGATTCCTCTGAGAAGGTACTGTTGGGGGACTCGGATGAGGGTGAATGTTCTGCAGTGGTGTCCTCACTATTTTTGGGGACCCCTTTGAAGCTGACCCTGATCCCTCTGCTGCGGGCCTGATCAGGGCTGTTCTCACTATTTTGAAAATTCCCCTGGTTTCTGAGGCTCCCAAGGACCCTTCAGATGTGTTTAATGAGCCTAAGAAGCAGACTACATGCTTCCTACCTAATCCCACTCTTAACCACCTTGTGTTAGATGAGTGGAAGTAACCTGATAAGAAATCTACCGTGTCTAGAAAGTTTGCTCAGTTGTATCCCTTCTCTGAAGCGGCCCTTGTGCAGTGGCCTCAGCCCCCTAAGGTGGATGCCCCAGTTTCTAGACTCTCTAAGTCCACTGCTCTGCTTGTGGTGGATGTGTCTGTCCTTAAGGATTGGACTGACAGGAAACTTGAGTCCTTTCTAAAGGCCATCTTTGCTACTGCAGACACCTCCTTGCGTCCCTCATTTGCGGCCGCTTGGTCGAACAGGGCCATTGCTGTTTGGACTGAACAGCTGACTCTAGCTGTACGTCAGGGTGCTCCTGCTTCTGACTTGTTGCGGCTTCCGGCAAACATTTCTAAAGCTCAGTATTATGTATCTGCAGCTATCTTTGATGCCATCTGGTTGGTGGCTAGAATTTCAACTATGTCTATGGTTGCCAGACACGCTTTTTGGCTCAAGATCTGGTCTGCATACACTACCTCTAAGAAAGCGCTACTTTCATTGCCTTTCTTGGGAATGTCCTTGTTTGGACCAGAGCTTAAGGACCTTATCAGTGAGGCCACTGGGGGTAACAGCACCCTCTTGCCATTGGTCTCTAAGAAGAAGCCTCAGGGCAGGAGAAATCGTATTTTTCAGCCCTTTCAGGCTGAGGTGTGCACCACGAACGAGGAGGTTACCTCACCAAACGACAATGGAGGCCCAAGCAGTCCTCCACCAAGACCAAGACCTCCAAACCTTCTTCGGCATGGCCCACAGAACCACGGACCCCACACGCCTGTGGGTGGCCAATTGCGCCATTTCCTCAGTGTCTGGCCAGACACTGTGTCGGATCTGTGGGTTTTTAGGTCATTTCAGAGGGGTACAGGATCCCTTTCACCTGTCTTCCTCCGTTCAGGTTCTTTCCTTCTTACACTCCTCAAGGAGTAGAGAAGCGCCGTCTTTTCGTTGGCGCAATCCAGACCCTTTTAGACAAGGAGGTCCTGGAACTTGTTCCCGAGATGGAAATGGGTTCAGGTTTCTACTCCAACCAGTTTGTAGTCTCCAAGAAGGATGGCGGCTGTAGTCCGATTTTGGACCTCAAGGATCTCAACTCCTTCATGGTCAAGACTCATTATCACCAGGAGTCCTTACGGACGGTGATTGCGGCCATGTCTCCTGGGGAATTTCTCACTTCTCTGGACCTTCAGGATGCTTACCTGCATATAGCCATCCATCTGGAGAGGCACCAGTACCTCAGGTTTGCCTGTGACCAAGGCCATTCTTTTTCTGTTTTCTGCATTCTTTTCTGCTCTCCCCTTTGGTCTGACTACAGACCCACAGGTCTTCAGTCGTATCCTGGGTGCTTTAGTGTCCATCCTACACAGGAACGGCATCAGGGTCACTCCATAAATGGATGACTTGCTCTTGAAGGCCCCCTCTCTGGACCTCCTTCATCAACAGGTCAAAGACTGCATTCATGCTCCACCCATCACAGGTGGATCCTGAACATGAACAAGTCGGATTTGATTCCATCCCAATGACTAGTCTTTCTGAGTCTTCTCTTCAACACCATGAAGGGCATGGTGTTTCTCACAGACGAGGTAGCTCACCAAATCACCCACAAGGTGTCTGCTGTCCTGGCTTCCGTTCCAGTCCCGGCCAAGAAGTTGACCTCTCTGGTGGGGAAGTTCATATCCACCATAGAGGCGGTTCTGTTTGCCATGGCTCACACAAGGGAACTTCAAAGGTTCATGATCCAGGTCTGCAAAGGCAAGATGGATCTCCTGAAGATGTCCGTTTCTCTACCTCTTCATGTGAAGCTAAGTGTGTCATGGTGGCTCGACCTCTCAAATCTCCTAAAGGGCAGGGCCTTCCTGGTATCCTTCTGGATGACGGTGACGACGGATGCCAGCCTCTCAAGCTGGGGAGCGGTCCTTCCTCACATGAATGCCCAGGGTCGGTGGTCCATGGAGGAGTTTCTCCTTCTCATCAACGTGTTGGAGCTTCGAGAGATCATTCATGCTCTCAGGTACTGGACGTTCAAGTTGGAGGGCTTTCCTGTTCAAGTCCAGTCCAACAACACCACGGCCGTGGCTTACATTAACAAGCAAGGTGGACCAAGCTGTCTCGCAGCTTGGTTAGAGGTCAAAGCTATTCTGGCCTGGGTGGAAAACATGCTCCTGCCATATCCGCCGTTCACAGTCTTGGTGTGGACAACGTTCTAGCAGACTTCCTAAGTCGGCACACAGTGGACAGTGGAGAGTGGGAACTGCATCAGGGCATATTCAACCTCATTGTCCATAAATGAGGACTTCCTTGCGTCAAAAGTAAACAGATGCTGTGCTACACATTGGATTATAGTAGCTGCAATAATGAACAAGAAGTATTGAGGGACTCACCGGCAGAGAAAGGGTGTTTCCTGAAGCAGCGCTCCATCACTGCAATCCAAGAACAATTCAAACAAGCAAACGATCTCAGGAGCACTCGCCAGTCTGGCGGGACAAGTCACTTGTAGAGATGAATCAAATAATGCTAGCCGGGCCGGTTGGAAATAAAAACAGACTTTATTGTATCAAAATATTGGGGATTGACTAGCACTTCAGCTTTTAGCTATATGCCATGAAGGTTTTTGTTTATTTAATTCAATCATCAGGTTGACGTCAGAGGTTATAGCGGACACTTTTGTTTTCAGTGATTTTACTTATACCACTGAAAGGAGACAGCGTATCGATATGTTATTTGAATCTGATGATTTACCGCAGCCAACACAATTGGAAAATTTGGATCTGAAAACTCTTTTCCATAAGCTGGAGAAAGCCCTAGTGTTTCGGTTCGTGGCTTTGGGTGAATTAATTTGGTGCAAAAGGTTGCACAGTAGCAGCTGTGTTAAAATAAATGTAGTTGAAAAGAAACTGCAAACTCACAACCATGTGCTTTTTTACAAAATGGCATCCTCAACCATGTGGCTATGAGAACAAAGACACCTAGCAAGATGGAGTCAGACCATGTGTTTGCTCTGAGATGGAAATCTAATTGCAAACACAAGGCCAGGGCTTACAGTATGCTCACACTACACAGACAGCAACACAGCTATTAGAAGCAATATGAATTTGCCCACACCCAAAAAGCCAATCCTTTAATTAAGGATATATCCAGAGAAATTTGTCCTAATTACCAATACCAAAATTAACACAATAACACCCCAGTACTAGCAATAAGCAATAATATTTAATAACAAACAATAATATTAACAATACACTGTATATTATCAAATATAGTCTAGCTAAAACCTCTAATAATATTAACTAGACACTTACTTACTGCAGTGCAAATAAAACACAAAATACAACAATTATAGTATAAAATACTATACGTTGGTTACTTGGGGTATTTTTCCCAGAAATATTGTATAAAAGAAACAACAAAACAAGAGAGGGATACTTAGCTAAAAATCCTGGGACAAGAGGAAGGAAAAGAAGCAGGCCCGGATACTGGGTTACTTCAACTGGAAGTCAGGCTTTGCTGTGGAACAGTTCCTGGGCCCACACCACATGAAGGCATGGCTAGAGTTTGGGCCTCTGCTGGCCCATGCTGCTGGCTGATCACATCTTCCCATTCATCACTCCACTGCTCCAAGACCCTTCTCCAAGACTGCCCCCTTTGACTCTCTGCACACCTCTTATATTGTTGGCAAACCCTGCCCATCACCAGCCCACTTTACCTGATTGACACACCCCTCCTCCCCTCTCCTAGAAGCAAGGGAAACAAAAGAGAAGCGTGTCCTTCTTTGTCATTTTCCTACCCAAACAGACCAGGGAAAAAAACACAAAGACAAAGGAAAATGGTTGTGAGCTAAATGTGTGATGTATGACATGAGAACATAACCATGCAATGGACACAGTTAAACTGCACATTTTGCTGCAACTTATGTGTGTCCATAACACCTAGTCAAGGACTTAAAGTCGTGGTGGGATATCAATACCTTGAACAAATATTTGGAGGGAAAACTAGTTCCAAGGGGACTAAGGTGTCACGGGTTGTTTGACTCACAGACACAGAGTTAAGATAAAAACACGGCTTTACTGAAAAAATAATAAAGAACCCTCACAGGTCCTGAACATCAACATATGTTACAGACACACGACAGGTTCAAGTAATATAGCATACAATGTACACATATATAGGCTCTACCAGCCTCACCAAAATACCAGGTAAGGCAGCCTAGAAGATGGTGCAATAGGACTGAGGAGGCTCTACCGGCCTTACCAAAATACCGGGTAAGGCAGCCTAATCTGGTACAACAAGGAACTGAGGAGGCTCTACCGGCCTTACCAAATTCCTGGTAAGGCAGCCTATGACTGGTGCGACACGGTGTACCGGAGGCCCTACTGGTTCTATAACGGAGGTAGCAAAGCAGCCGGTTAGATGGAGTGGAGCAATCAACTACTCTATACCAGCGCATTCACGGAGGCAACATATGCGACTGGAGGTTCAGAGTGGAGCGAACCAGTGCCATAAACTGAGCAACACGGAGGCCCTACCGGTGCTATAACGGAGGCAGTACTAGCAACCTGTGTCGGAGTGGAGAAAACCAACTACAGTATACCAGCGCAATCACGGAGGCAACACTTGTGACTGGAAGGTCAGAGTGGAGCAAACCAGTACCACGTACTGGACAAACATGAAGGCCCTACCGGTGCTATAACGGAGGCAGCATTAGCAACCAGTGACTGAGCGGAGTAAACCAACTACTGAATACCAGTGCAATCTCGGAGGCAAGACAAGCCTGTGGGCAGCGGTGCCAAACCAGGAAGGCACTGGAAGTCAGAATGTCGCCGAGCCGACCAGAGTCAAAGCGGAACAGCCAAGTCGGGATCCAGGAACATCAGCCAGGCCGGGTCAGGATACCAGAGCAGGAACGTCAGCCAAACTGGGTCGGATACAGGAGCAGGAACGTCAGCCAGGCCGGAACGGTACACAGGAACAATACAGGAGAGTAGTCAGGCTATCTGGGTCGGTACACAGACGCAGGAACAGGAGAGAAGTCAGGCAGGCCAAGGAAGTACACTGGAATCCACAGACAGGCGTTGCACTGGCATAGAAACACCACGAAAGGGCAGTGAAAGGGTGCAGGAGCCCAGTCTATATAGGCAACACTGGGCAGGCTAACCACAGGCAACAAATGGGAATCACCCATTGCTAACTGACAGGAAAAACAAGCAATCACGGGCACCGTGATATAAGGATAAAGAAATTCCCCAGTTTTGATACTAAGAATCCAATTTTTATAACCAAATGGAAAATGGTTTAGATGCATACAAGCAGGAAGAATCAATTTGTGTAAAGGAGGACATATTCAAAATCCAAGCCTTGCTCAGAGAACAGATGAATACTCCCACCTTTGTGGATCTGGACATGTCTCTCAAAAACACTATCAATAGACTGGATAATGAATTGTCAATATTCAAACAGAGAAAATACATAAGAGACAAACAGGATTACAAACAGGACATGGTATATGTCTGGAAACGTTCCTCCAACCATACACAGAGGTTCAGATCCACTTCAAGGCATTCCAAGAGAGGAGTGAGTTTTTCTGATTCTGAACAAGATCCTGAATTGGCTATGAATCAGGAGGGGATCGCCAATAGTAATACAATCAATATGTTGGAATCAGATATGCCTAGGGATGAACATTTAAGTGATGATCCAGATTTTACCAGCCAACTGTCAAAAAACTCAAGACCCAGGAGAAAAAGCAAGAACAGGAGAGGAAGGAGTCAAAGAAACATCCAACGAGGAGAGGCAGTTGCTGAAATGGAGGAATAAAGATACCAGCTAAGGGGGAATCCGCCACTACAGAAGAATTAGAAATCATCAATTTATCTAGTGATAAATTAACCCCTGCTCAGTCTAGGGTTTTGAAATTAGGGCTGAATTATGTACCGGATCGCAAGTTCGATCTCTTCTGCACCGTCATCGATCTTCACAGGTTTGTTAGGTCTCTTACCACCAAAAATTTTTTCTTGATGAACATGCGGAGGAGCCTGCGCCAGATCTGGTGCATCCCAATCCCTTATTCTTTCCTCTGGGTCAGATTTCACCTTTAAAGATACATGTGCAGCAATGGACTTGCAGTCCCTGATGGAGGTACCATTGCGGACTGAGGGGGTTACCCAGATACACAATAAGGACTCTGGTCTCCGTCCAAAGTCCAAGTTCTTCCCTCTACGCACCAAGGGTATGCATCTGGACTCTTTCCAGAAGGCAGTGGAACGGGAGATTATTCATTTGCATAGGTCCACTGAGAGGTGTCGGACCAGTAGTAACATGTCTCTCTCCTATAAGGAGGTGTTGACTCAATTAAAGTCCAATTCTCAGATAGTAGTCCGCATGGCGGACAAAGAGGAGGCTGTGGTGGTGTTGGACGCAGCCTCATACCTCAAGGAGGCCTTGTGGCAGCTAGAAGATCCCCACCCTTAAGAAATCCTGAGGTTTTACCCCATGGACCTATATAAGAAGGATTTGGCTAAGGTGGTCCGTCTGGGGGTCTCTTTAGGGGTGTTGAGTGAGCGAGAGGCATCAGCCTTGGTCCCTGAGAGTGCAGTGTTACCGATCTTCCATCACATACCCAAGGTCCACAAATCATTGGTCTCCCCACCTGGGAGGCCAGTTGTGTTCAGCATTGGCTCATTAAATGAGCCATTGTCGGATTTAGTGGACTTTTATCTCAAACCGATGGTGAAGGCACTGCCCTGCACTCTCATTGATACAACACAGGTTCTCATCGAGATGTCTGCAGTGCATTGGGAGGAGACGAGTTCATGGTTATCGGCAGATGTTACTGCATTATACACTTCCATACCACATGCACTGGCCTTGACGTCCATGGGAGAACAGTTAAGATTGCTTTCCGCTTACTCAGAGAGCCTCATAGTCTTTCTTGGTCAGGCAGTGGATTACCTTCTATGCCACAATTATTTTGCTTTCGATGGGGTTTTCTACCTTCAGAGGTGTGGGTCCGCCATGGGGGCTAGTTTTGTCCCCTCTGTACCTAACATCTTTATGGGGTGGTGGGATCGAATCCCACATCTTTGGGGCTGGCAACCCCCATCGGGAGCAAATATTGTGGTATGGGAGGTATATTGAGGACCTCCTATTCATTTGGTCTGGCAGTTCTGAGATTTGTTTACTTTATGAGCAATCTGAATAACTATGATATGAATTTGCATTTCATGTTTGCCCATGACAGAATCAGCATTTCCTTCCTTGATCTCACTTTGACTGGGGATCTTAACACTCGGGAAGTTATTACATGCAATAATAGAAAACCTGTAGCAGGGAATGACCTCCTGCACGCTCGTTCGGCTCACCTCCGCTTCCAGATCAACAACATCCCCAAGGGGCAGTTCCTGGAGAGGGATTTTTGGAGCGGAGATTCTGGGCGAGGGGATATTCGGAGGGCCTTCTATCCCAGGCTTTTGATACTGTTTCACGAAGACAGAGGAAGGATCTGCTGCGTAAACAGACCGCTCCCACGAATCAAAAATCGAGGGACAGGGTGAGGTTCATCACAACCTATAGTAAACAATACAGGTCAATTTGCAATATTAACAAACATTTACCCATCCTTTATGCAGATGAAATATTGCGTAGTGTTGTTCAAAGTGGATGTGGCTTTGTAGCACGGAGATTGATAACGATTGGCAATATTGTCTCTCCAAGCCTCTTCATGACACAAAGGACCACGCTGACCTGACTACAGCATAAGGGATTTTATAAATGTTGTATAAGCAGATGTGAGACCTGTCAGTATGTGTCACAGGAAAAGTCATTTAAGAGCTCAGTAGAAGAATTTATATATGACATATCAATTGTGGTACACATGGAGTGATATATCTTTTTACCTGTAACCTCTGTTCCATCCAGTATGTGGGGCATACTGCCCGACCTCTACGTCAGAGGATCAGGGAACATATATATCAGTCTGGAAAACGACTTCTAGATTTTGCTGTGGCCAGGCATACTCAAGATGCCCATGGGGGCTATTTAGCGTGTTTGCATTTTATTGGCATTGAGAAGGTGTGGCTTCCCTGGAGGGGTGGGGATCTGTCTAGACTTCTAGATGAACGGGAGGCCTTTTGGATCCTCACCCTGGATGCCAGGGTTCCGACTGGTCTCAATGCAGAATGGGATATTGGTCATATCTTTTGAAGAATGTCTCTATTTTGATAAGCTATGCTTTGTTAAACATTGTGATATATGTTACATTGTGGTATATACAACATAATGGCTGTGCGCGATTTCCCCATTTGGACCACCCCAGATGCTTGTGATAAATATTTGTGTAGGCATGTTTCCACTATTATATTGTGGTTCATTCTCTTATGACGGAATGAAGGTCCATTGTGGGGGCCCCATCATCTCCTCTCTGGGGTAGGCACTCGGGCTTGCAGTGCATGGGATGGATGCAGTTAATTTTATGGAGCACATGTAGGTAACCCTGACTGTCACTTAGTGGGGAGTTTGTTTCGAGTACTGTGTATTTTTGGATTAGAACTACTTATTTTTATGTATTTCCACTTATTTGGTTTTATTCTGTTTTATATTTATTAATATTATCAGTAGTTCCTTTTAATGAATATAATTATAATTATATTATGATATGCTTTATTTATAGTCTTTCTGGAAGTTGGGTCTGTGGCTATACCACTGGGGTATGTGTCAGGGTGTGGTGGATCGGTTGAATACCGAGTCCATAGCGTGGCTCACACGATCCCGCTGGAATAGTTATATTCCGGAGGCAGTATCTGTCTCCGGATAGGATGATTATTTGTTTTAAAAATGTCCAGTCAGGGCCATGTGGAGTGGTTTTAACGGACTTTCTTGGAAGATACACTTAGTCTATGATTAAGCGCCGTCCAGCGCGAAATATGTCAGATGAGTTCTGGTTGATCATTGTCTACTGATACATTTGTGTCCTGCTCCCTCTGTAATCAGGAGTGCCTGATTGATCATTTTTTTTATTTTGATACAGTAAAGTCTGTTTTTATTTCCAACCGGCCTGGCTAGCATGATTTGATTCATCTCTACAAGTGACGAGAGGGTCCCTCCAATAGGGGTTGATCACATGGCGCTTTCCTTTGGCGTACATCTTTCCTCCCATTCCCATTCTACACAGAGTGTTGAGGAAGCTGTGTCTGGAGGGTTCTCCAGTTGTTCTGATTGCTCCATACTGGCCTCATCAGGCCAGTATGGAGCTTCTGGATCTCTCTGGAGCCTTTTCGACTTCCCTGCCGTCAGGATATTCTTCTGTAGACCATCTGGGTTTGATGGCATGGAAATTGAATCCTCAATATTGAAGAAGTGTTTTTCTTCTGGTGTGGTGGCCACTACGCGTATTGCCTGGAAGCCTGTGTCCTCCAAAGAGTACCACAGAGTCTGGTCAACCTTTCTGTCTTGGTGCACTGATAGGGATCTTTCCCATGACTTTGATCTTCCTACGGTCCTGTCTTTTTTGCAGGACGGGGTTGATAAGGGTCTCAGCTTGAGTTCCTTGAAGGTCCAGATTTCTGAACTCTCTGTTTTCTTTCAGAGACGCAAAACACACATACATCTAATACACAAAAACACACATACATGTAATACACACATGAAAAAAACCACAGATACACTAACTATGCAAAAATCCAAACATTACATGCAAAACATACACTATACACAAAACACGCTCACACACGCTAACATACTGTCACTCACATACGCTTTCATGTACTAACATACACACTCAGAGTTGTATAACGCAATGCTTTGCAATCTCCTTAGGAGATTTGATTAACTCCTCCTTATTGCCACCCCTGGGTTTGTGTGTGCCAGGCACACAGAAGTTTTTTTGTATAAATAGATATTTAAGAAAGCTATAATTAGCCTGAAATTGTGGGAGGTCCATCAGGAGATAACTATACATCCGTTGCCCCATCTGATGTGGTCACTGGTGTAGCCGTGCATCCACATGGGGTGGCATTATTTGGTACTTGGGGCTCATAAGTGTGTTCAGGTACCCATCTCTGTCGCTGGACCTGGGGGCAAATATTTTTTTATATTTCCCAAGCTCATATTACGTGTTTTAGGCATATTGGTTATAAATTTGTTTGTTTTATTGGGTTTGGGACTAGAGCTTCTGCTATCCAATATACTCAGATCACTGAGGTTTATATTTCACTATGCTCTTACTGTAGCACAGATAATGGAAGGAGCAGGTATTATGATTATACTTACTTAATCATACATATCCACTGTATAACATTAAAGATGGATGTTCTAGGTATCACAAACCATGTCTAGAGAACTTTCCTTTTTCTAAGTATCAATATTCACCTATATTTTCATTTTTTATTTATTATCATATTTCCTACAATGTGTCTGTGAAGGAAATACAATATATAACCTTACACAAGTTGCTCCGATTTTACGTTTTATCTATGCAGCATATTATTGTTCATTTATATTTCCCACCCCTCCCTCTAGGTTGTGTTCTTAGGATAGCCTTGCCTGCCAAATCATCACAGTGTGCGCATTCCTTATTACTGGCACTTGTTTATCTTCATGCTATTTGTGTTAAGTTATTCCTACATGTTGTAGCAATTTAAACCCTCACTCATCCAGGTACTTTCTGTCTCTCTTATAACTTAAGTTTCTCTCAATTGCACAAGGTTTGGGGGGAGAGAAAAAAAAATTATATATTTTTTATAGTTACATTCTTTGACCATATGTTGATTCATAGGAATTGCATATTATAGGTCCGCTAACCTCTTTTATACGTGTTTCTCGTTGCCTTCGCTGGGGCTCAACCTTGTTTAGGCTAGTTAGGTTCTATACCCTTAGAAATCTGCCAGGCCTGTCTGTTGCATTAGTGGAATAAAGGGGGTGACTGTTTCCCTTAATCCATTATGTTTCAATACCTCCTCCTGTTGTCCTATCTTGTTAGACCCCTGTGTCTGTGTTAATTTTAGTTGTGACCGCAAGGCCAAAGTTTCCCACCTATCGTATAGGCTCTATTCCCCTCGGTCCAACTCATAGTTAGCGCCTTGCATACCACCATTTGCCATTATTGAAGGGCCTCACCTATCACATCTTATCAAGCCTTTAGTTTGAATATTTTTTTCCACTATTTCTTTGGTTAGATAGAGAGGAACTATGGGCCAGCAGCAACCTATTTTCATGTGCTATTCATGTATCCAGCTCTTGTTTCATAGACTCCCTGATGGACCCTCATTCTATCAGAATGTCTACTAGATCAGGATAGCGTGGTGTCCCCTGCTATCAAGGATCCCTGAGTCTACAGTTGGAGCAATTCATCCTACCATCTTATAGGACATGGACTGTACCTAAAATAATAGCAGAACTTCAGCAACAATGCATACCATTTGCGGCATCAGCACGGAAAACTAAACTATTTAAATTGCTGTTCTTGACTCCACTAGGCCTAGTCCCAGCCCGGTTACAACTCAATCTAATTCAGCAGAGTTGGTTATCACGGTTCCAGTGATCTGCTCTGTCACTCCTTGTTGTGGTGCGCTCCCATTGGCTGAGCTTTGTTTGGCCCACCCAGTGTGGCCTTCTTATTCCGGGCTTCTGGCACGTGTCAGGTGCCCTTTTGTGGTGTTCCTGTACCAGTGCTACTGTGTTGCTGTGTTCCTGCGTTCCTGTGTACCGTCTTGGCCCATCTGAGTACTCTCATTGGTTCCTGCTCCGTGATTCGACCCGGCCTGGCTGACGTTCCTGCTCCGTGACTTGACCCGGCTATCCTGACGACCTTGCTTGTGTTCCAGTCGTGATCCTGATCCTATGTCACTTGGGCGACATTCTGACTTCCACTGTTCTGATATAGGGCAGACTAAGTTGTTGCCTCCGATTCACTGGGCCTTCCCATTAACTCTTGCAGAGCACTGTTGCCTCCGTTACACTGAGCCTTCCGTTTACACTTGCAGAGCATTGTAGCCTCCGTTACACAGAGCCTTCTGTTAACACTTGCAGAGCATTGTGGCCTCCGTTAACACTGCATTTCCGTTAACCCTTGCTATTCGCAGTGATTTAGTTACCGCACCGTCAGGTGCTATTGGGCGATTCCATCAGCTCTTGCAGTGTACAGCCTTCCCGTTACTGCACCGGTTGGGTGCTATTGGCTCTTGTTCCATCAGCTCTTGCAGTGTACAGCCTTTCCGTTACAGCACCGGTCAGGTACTATTGGCTCTAAACACCTCAGCTCTTTCAGTGTCAGAGTCTCCGTTACCGCACCGGTTGGGTGCTACTGGCTCTAAACACCTCAGCTCTTGCAGTGTCAGTGTCTCCGTTACCGCACCGGTTAGGTGCTACTGGCTCTAATCCCTCACCTCTTGCAGTGTACATTGTCTCCGTTTACCGCACTGGTCGGGTGCTCACGGCTCAACTCTTGCAGAGTATTGTGGCCTCCGTTCCCTGCTCAGCACAAGTAGTAGTCTCAGTTCTGCCTTATTGACTGGTGCTCTTACATCTTGCACCACAGTCTCGCTCCTTTACCATCTACTGGGCGTTGTTAAACACACCACAACAGAGACTGATTGCTTTTCATGAACTTTAACCCATGTTGTACTTGTAATGCCTGATTATGCCTGTCCTGTGACAGTATCTATTAATTTCCCTGTATACTGGGCCTGAGAGGGCATCTGCACATGATTGTCATTTTCCTGTCATACTATATTGCCTGTAGTGGGCAGTGTTTCGTGTCTTTTAATAAAACTGTGTTTTATTCTAACCTACCGGTCTGAGTGTCTTACAAAACCATTACATTGGTAGACATTCAAGCATCCTTAGCTACTCTAGTGGTGTCTGTGGCCTCTATTCATGCCCAACTCAGTGTGTTGGAGACACCACAACCCTACCGTCCGGCTATGCAGGTCCCTTGTCCAGATCCGTCACAGGGTGTTTCCATCATCTGTCCCCTTGACTGTGGTCATCCTTCCATCACACCGGCACATTACATTCCAGGGCATCTTAGGAGATGTTTTCTAGAAGGTAGGGATATCCATCTAGTTTTGTTACTAGTTTCCTCACAGGATGGCATAGAGAATAAGTCTTTCTCCTGTAACCAAGTATCAGTAGTACTTAAAGGGGATGTATAACCCCTATACAAGTTAGCATGAATCGTTAGCTTATACAGCGAAATATAAGTAAATGTGTATTTGTTTTACATTTTTTTAAGGTCCTGTTCATCTAATTTGAAGTTATAGTATCTGCCCTGCAGCTTCTTCCGGACAGACTGTGGTTACCTGCTCTGTACCACAGTCCATCACTCTGCCTCTGCTCCCCTCCCTCTATCCAGCCTCTTCTGATGATGGAGGCTTTCTGCCTGTAAGCTTGAGTGGTCTCATTTGCAGAGACTGATATCTAGCCAATGAGACTGCTCCAGCTTACAGGCAGAAAGCCTTCGTCATTGGAGGAGGCTGGATAGAGGGAGGGGAGCAGAGGTAGAGTGACAGAGCAGGTAACAGCAGTCTATGTGGTAGTAGCTGCAGGGCAGATATTTTAACTTCAATTCAGATGAACAGGGGCTTTAAAAAAAAAAAATTCATACACATTTACTTATATTTGCTGTATAAGCTAACGATTCATGACAACTTGTATAGGGGTGATACATCCCTTTTAAATCTAGAGACACTAGGCTGGGGAAAAAGTTGTTAGTGGCAGAATTTGTACTGCCCTTCAGTCTCTTTCAGGATGTGATTTGTTCAGTTCACCCTCGTAGTATTGAGGAACTGCATAATTATCTTTACAGGGTGGTCAAGTTAGGACATAAATATGGTGACATGCTTTTTTTATAATTACCGCCATTCTTTTTCGGCTTAGATGGCAGTGGCTCTGGTATAATTTCGTTTTATAACTGATTGGAGCCAGTTAGATATGGAGTTTTTCTACTGGAATTTCGCAGGTTTAAGGGCTCCAGCCTGCTCAGTGTGTCAATCAGCCAAACATACCACCAACTTTTGTCCTACTGAGGTCACACCTTCCTCTTCTACTAGCCAGATGGCAACACAAATGTTCGCTCCGTGCCCTCCTGGTCCCTCCACTAAGACTCTGGATCTCTTGGAGAGGCCTATAGCATAGCAGATCATAAATATGCAATAATATCAATTCAACTGGGTTTGTCTTATCTACCATAGGGCTCATCAGAAGAATATATGTCCACAGCAACTTTTTTCTAGGGCATGACTAAGCATTATAAACATACTTACATTCAAGCATTATCTCGGGTTTCATCCTTCGTCAGGCTTAGTAAATTTCTTAGTGAAAGGTTTCACAGAGGGTTTTCATACTGGTTTAATTGCACTCCCTTCTGAATCACTAGTACGTGAAAATGTGCAGTCTGCCATTTTAGACCCTCTGGCAGTCGATAGGTTGCTTTCTATTGAAATGAGTAAAGGGTTTGTTATGGGCCCCTTTGACATACCCCAATTTGTGACTTGGAGAATCAACCAGATGGGAATAGATATGGGAAAGTTCTCAAATAAACAGAGAATAATCTATGACTCCTCGTTAGACCTTAATTCCTGGTGTAAAATTCCCTTATACCATAAGAGGAATTCTCTCTTCCCTATACTTGGGTAGATGATGCCATTCAGTTGATCATTAATTCTGGAAGGGGTTCCTGGTTAACTAAAGCAGACATTTTGGATGTATTAAACTGTTTCCGCTTTTTTTTTTTTTTTTTTGCTACTTATCTCACTTTTGGGGTGAAAAGAAACCCTGTGTTGGATACACTATTTCAACGATTTTCTCACTATTGAACCCCCTAGTTGGCCCCAGTAGGTCTAGTTAAAGCTGACAAAACTTTTCCACAACCTAATATACCATTGTCTCAGACTAAAACCATAGGACCAGTACCAGTCTGTGTTTTCTGGGTATCCAATTGGATTCGGCTCGTATGGAGGCTAGTTCACCTTTGGACAAACTTCACCACATTCAAGAAACGGTCCTTCATTTTTCCTCGGTTAGTCCTGTCACAGAGTAGAGCTACAATCTCGGCTTGGAATGCTAGATTTTGCCATGTGTATTATTCCTCAAGAGCATTCTTTTGTTTTTTACTTATTGACCCTGCTGTCTGATGGACCTGAGGTACGTGACATTATTCGATTGGATGAATCAGTTCAATTAGATTTGGCCACCTGGTCACATTTCCTGAGGAATTGGAATTTCTGTTCTATGTTTATTCTGCGGACCTCCTTTATGTCACCTTCTGTGGTTACAGATGCAACCACATCAAGGGGTTTTACAGTCATCTATGGAGATCACTGGATGGCAGAGGCTCAGCCGCCTGAAGTATTAGGCATCCCAAAATATGACCTTACCTCATTCCTATTTGAGATGTACCCAATTGTGTCAGTAGCTGCTATGTAGGGTCATTTATAGACAGGTCACACTGTAAAATTTGTTACATACAATCAGGCCGCAACTCAGATAGTAAACAAGGCTAGCCCCTCATCACTTTTATTATGCCCTTTGTAAGGCTACCCACATAGTTTCCTTATATCACAAATTATTGGTTGATTGTCAGTTCTTAGCTGATAGGTTAAAAATTAAGGCTGATGCTCTCTCTCGATTGAAATTTCAGAAATTTCACAGATTTCAAACATTAGCTGATCCACTTCCCACCACCTACAATAAAATCAATGATTGCTACAGTGTGCTAGAGTTCTGATGAACAGGGTCCTCTCTGCTAATACTCGCAGGACTTATAATTGTGCCCGGATGTTATTTTAAAGGTTCATTGGGGTCTACAGCCCCATTTAACCTTTTTCGGTCAATACCATACTGGCTTTCATTTCATTTTGCCATTTCTCACTGCAGTTAGCTTACAAAACCATCAAGATTTATATGGTCGGTATTTAACATTTTTCCCAACTTGTTGATTCAAAATTCAGGTCATTCCGCACATCTCATCCTATTAAGTTCTTACTCCATGCTATAGAGAAATCATCAACTGCTAAAGCGCCCACTTATTTCCCCATAGATGCGAACTTGTTTCGGCAGCTATGTTTTTGGCCTTTTATGATTTTTTGAGACCTGGAGAGTTTACAACATCTGAGGCAGGTAGATTCTTGGGTATATCAGACCTGATACATCAGGCAAACCATTATGTGCCCCATTTAGCTAGATCAAAAGCTAATCAGGTTGGTCCCATCACAGAAGTGTGTTTTTATCCCTCTTTTAATGAATGGTGTCCAGTATTATTGCTTGATTGCTACCTGCAATCACTAACAGGCAAATGTAGTAACAGTCCGCAACTCCCCTGTTATGATCAACCTCTCACCACATCAAAATTCATACTCTATATCAGGATTCTAATAACAAGATTAGGTCTCAATCCCATGGCATATTCCAGACATTCCTGTAGAATAGGGGCAGCTAGGGCTGCTTGTAGAAAAAAAAGTACTAGTACACATTATAAAGACACTTGGTTCCTGGTAATCATCATGCTATGCCAATACATACATCAGCCTCTTACAGAAGTTAGACAGGCTTTTCAAGTGTTAGTGGATTGATTATCAGATGGTGTTGTTAATTTTATTCTCTAACATATTAAAGATGCGAAGTAAAGGTGGTACCGCTGTCGATTTTTTGCCCTCTCTTAGGATCTCTTATCAGGTCGGACAGAGCACACCACTTCCAACATACCGCAGCTCATAGTTTCATAAGATAGGACTGACCACAAGTAAGAAGGCTGTAATTAGCCTGAAGTTGTGGGAGGGCTGTCAGGAGGCATATAACTTTACCTCCATTGCCCCATCTGATGCGGGCGCTGGTATAACTACACAGCCAGATCCCACCCAGCCCAAATACCCACTTTTTATTATCTTCTCTTTCTTTTCTATCCTTTCTTCTAATTGCCTGGTGAGGCAATATTAAAAATGCGAAGTAAAGGTGGTGCCTCTGTCAAGTTTTTGCCGTCTCTTAGGCTCACTCATCAGGTCAGACAGAGCACACCACTTCCGAAATACCTGCAGCTCATAGATAGGCCCGACCACATATACATATCTATATATATATATATATATATATATATATATATATATATACATGCACATATATAATACATTATTTGATCACTTACCAGAAAATGTAGTATGTTGGACAAGTAGGGATCCAGCATTGAAAATGCATGGTGCTGTTGTGTCACGCTATTAAGCTTCAGGGTTCATTGTATCCTGTTCGTGCTTTGTTTGGAGGTCAACTACTGCATTACTATAATATACCTTTTGGATTCTAATTTTGAAATATAATGTATGTAACCTCATGATATATATATGAATTCACATGTAACTGAAGAGTAGATTTGTTTAAATATTTTGACCAACGAATGATCAAGGAGGGGAATTTAAAGAGTGGTCTTTACTCTGTTTCTGTTTCCAATTCATTTGATATTGGATACACAGTCTTAATAAAGCAGGGCCTATTGAGAAAAGAGTTGTAAAAGCCTTTATATCTTCTTATTGATATTTTATCGTTTTAACAAAGTATATATTTTGTATATTTCGAATGGAGAAGCAGTCTTCCTTCTTCCTGCAACACATTCCAGCAACAAACCTGAACAGAGACAGGTGTTAAACTCTCTACCTGCTGTTTTTAGGTTGAATAATCCCCTATCAATCACTTCTACATGTGAATATCCTCATTTTCTTTTTTTTTTTACTAATTTCTTGAGTGATAAGGCACTACTGGGCACCCTGTCTTCCTTCCCTTCTTTTGTATAATACATCCTGATAGATGTGGTGAGAGGAGCTGCCTGCTAATAATAATTGAGAAACCACTCTAGAGTTCTACAGATACAGTTGTTAGGGTGATCTAAAGAACCCTTCCGTCTGACTTCCTAACAACATGTACATGTTGATTTCAGACACCAGCTGTATAAGTAGCATTCTTAAGTCGGTGATGTCTGGTGATACAGTCCAATTATAACAATATTGCACTAGGAATGTCTCCTGTAACTTCTCTTCTTTTTTCTGCTGCTTTATGTTGAGCATTGAGAATTTTGTGAGCACAAATTTCAGTCTGAAACATTTTCACATGCTGTAGTGCTCAGCTATTGGCTTGGAGTTTTCAGTCCATTGCCTTACTGTTCTCTAGGGATGTACAAAGCAGCATGACCAGTATGGCCACCAGCATTAGAAATAGCCTCCATAATAGTTGCTTCTAGCCATCTTCAGTTAATCATAACAATAAGCAACATGTCGCAGATGCTTGTTAGAGTGCATGTTGAAAGCCACTCCCAGACTGGCCATCATCTCTCATCCATAATCTGCTCTCTACTTGGACCGGTAAGAATGCAAAACCCTAGGTAGAAAGCCAATTGGGGTCGACAGTGAAAAGGAGAGATCTGAGGGTGAAATGTAAGTGGGGAAAAAAAAGACCTGATGGGAAATAAAGGGCTGACAGAGCTGCTGCCTCGTGCAAAAAAGCACAGAAAACTGATTTACCAAAGTTTTCCTTTCTCAGTGCAGTGACTTACAGGCTGTTGTGAGAGTCATCTTACTGCCCACCAGGGGCACAATGTTCAGTCTTCCCATGCTGCTCTTCACTTAATGAGTGGCTTTAGCAGGGACAGGTGGAAGTCTGCCACTATCTGCCAATGTCACACTGACTGTGCTTCATGTACTGGACAGCGTCTCTTTCTTCTACTGAAGGAAGTAATTCAGAGGTGCTCAATCAGCACTGCACATACAGTGTATAAGAACCCTTCCCCCTTGTACAGTTTAACCTTTTGAGTGCCAGAGGGGTTCCCAAAGCTTTGTAAAGCAATGCACTGGGCACCTCTGGCACTCAAACTGTTAAATGAGTGATTGCAAAGGAGCCTTTGTGTTACTCACACATTACGAATTATCATAACTGTTCAAACTATTAGTACAGGGCTGGACAACGTGGCTCCCTAGCTGCATCACTTCAGTTCCTGTGATCCCTACCAGGCTACTGGCTGGCTGAAAGTGATGGAAGTTGTACTCCAATAATAGCTTGATAGAGGTGCACATTCGTTCTTGAGTAAGGTTATGAAATTGTAGTGAGCAGGAAGTTTGTTCATACACGTCTGTATACAGTTTGTGTATGTAAATATAAATATGCTTTGTTTGTGCAGCACAAAACATATCTGATCTTACTACTTCACTGCACTGTTACTTCCGCACCTACATACTCCATATGCTCTGCCTGTCATCTATCTATCTATAATAATGTATCCATGTATATACAGTATGTGGCATTAGATTACGTATAAAAGCAATACACAGCTGGTGCGATCAGGCATTTTTTGTAGGTAGTTGTCAGCTAATGGGAGGATTGCATTATCCAGATTAACTCCTGCTGTGCAGGAATAACCGTTTGCCATTATAATGGGATCCAAATGCTGTCTATACATTTTGTATACACTAAGATTTTTCATTAAAATACTTTTTGGACATCTCATTTGATGGTTTCAACATTATTTTTTGTCTAATGCAATGATCTTATGGTCTCCTAATGTCACATTGCTAGCTGATGTCTTAATAAATCCTCTATTGACTTGTGAATTCCACTGGTGTAATGCAAAGGAGCTCTCATATAATCTGGGTCTCCTGTAAGGGTTTATTGCCTTGCAGAATGTATTTGGACTCATTACCTTACTGGGCTCATGTAATGATGAACTGCATTGCTGTTCTGTTGCAATGGAACCCTAGCTTGTTTGTCTTATGTTATAATGCATTGCTATATGGTTTATTTCATTATTGGTTTCATGTATTGGTGTTTTGTCCTGCTGGTCCCATGTAATGGATTAGAGCCCTGCTGGCTGCATGTAATATATCTGGTCTCATGTAAATTTATATATATGCTAGTCTCATGTGAAAATGTATGGCCCTGCTGATCTCAGGTAACACTCAGATGAACTCAACCACATTTTCAATCCTCCATTATGATTTAGTGGAAAAGCCTATTCTGTTATTCATAGTTGACTTGAAGAAATATATCCCTTGACCCCTTTTACATAAGAACATATTTATTTGGGAATCTGTCTTATTATGATCAATTAATATTTGCTAAAATGTGCTTTTAAAGTTCACCATTTAATCCTTTTTATAAAAAAAAATTGTAGCGGAGAACCTGTTCAAACACTTTTTGGTGAGTTGTAGTTCTCTTGCAAATACTTAATGGATATAATAGGTCCTACACATCCTCCTCAATCAGTCTACAGCAAGAGAGCCAAAGATTACCTATCCCTGCTGTAGCCCAGAGGGTAACACTCACTGAACTGTTTGCATGCCGGAAAATACTCTAAAAGGGATGTGTGGAAGTTGTTGTTTCCTCCTCACAAATGTCTAAGGCCAAGGGTAGCAAATATTTGGATTTCCACCTGTTGTAGACTACAAATTCCATCATCTCCAACCAGGCAACAGCTAGCTGGGTGATGTTGGGAGTTGTAGTCTCAGAAGCTGGAGGTCCAAAGATTGCCTATTCCTGGCCTAAAGAGATCTGAATCAGCCCATGGCAAACCATGACATGTCCTGACAATCCTGGGTTAACCCACAGTGCAGGTACTGTCAGTTTTGAATTATGTACCTTGAAAGTGTCCCTCTTTGGGGGTTTGATTAAATTTGAGCTGGTAAACCCCATGGTAGGGCAAAAATGAACACTTAACTGTACACATACATTGGTACCATCGGGATTCAATTGCCCTACAAACATGGACTACGAAGAGCATTGGGACACACAACCTAACTTGTGGCCCAGCGTTTGCTGTGGTTTTTAAATCCCATAATTCATGCTAAATAGCGTGAAAAATTGGGAACATCAAATGAAATCAGCTAACACTCTGTGTTTGACAGTGTCAAACACTGAGCGTGAGCTATAAACACAGTGACCCTCCCAAACACTAACCCTGCCCTTGGCCCTACACTACCCCTAGCGTTCACAATAAAGTTTACCAAAACTAACCCAAACACTATCCTATCACCAGTAGCTGTAACACTTACCTGGAAGTCTGGCATCCAGCAGAATCTTCTGCACCATAGTCTTTAGTTCTTCTTCTGTAAGCTTCTATCTAATTCATCATTTGTCATCTTCTTCCTCTTTCTTCTTCATCTGTCATCTCTGTCTTCATCTGTCATCTTCTTCTTCTTTCTTCTTTTCTTCATCTGTGCTAGTCTTCAGTTTTGTTCTTCAAACATAGTGTTGACCCTGTAAAACAAAATATTGCTATTAAAATTAAATCTTTCCTTGAAGTTACTCTGCCACTGCCATTGCTGCTGCTGCCAGCAGCAGTAAAAGTGACCAAAAAGATTCCTCTCCAGAATCCTTCATATCTTTTTCTCTCCATCCTCCTCTGTTCTCGGATTTTCCAGGAAGTAAAAATAGGATTTTATTTATATTTTTTCCTAATTCCATCTAAAAGCTCAATGAAATGGCAGATACCAACACTGACGTCACTACCACCGAGGTCCCAGTCACCAAGGATCTGAAAGAAAATAAATAAATTGTTGAGGAACCAGAAAAGACAGAGAATGGAAAGAATGATGCCCCATCAAATGGAACAGAGGAGAATGGTGCTGACTATGCTGAAGAGAATACAGATGACCCGGAGGAAGAGGATGATGAAGGGGAAAGAGAGGGAGAAGGTGAAGGAGAAGAAGAGGAGGAGGAGGGAGAGGAATTAGATGGTCATTCTGAGGAGGAATCTGAAACTAAAAAACAGAAGACAGAAAATGGTGACTCCACAGAACTGCAATATTCTGCCTAATTCCCTTTCCAGACATTTTATATCGTAAGTGACATGGTTGACTATAAATTGTAAAGAACATGCTTTTTTATATACACATGCACCTGTAACATCACAGCAAGATAGCTAAGGTTTTTTGTAAAATGTTATTTATTGGTGCTTGTTTGTACTGGCTGACTGCTAAAATAAAATATCTTATCTTTTGTTTTAAGTGGTACAGCTTTGGTTTTGTACATCTTTGAAGCACATGTCTTATCAGCATAGTACAGTCATGTGTATTCTTGAGTGAAGCTGCCTTCCTGAAATATAATGGTGGTAGGCTAGAAAGTTCATATGCAATGATGGCCAAAGAGATGGATCTTATTTTGCCAGGTTAACCAGGGTCATTCTGTATAGCTCTTTGGACTCAATTTTGTTGCTGTTTGGTATATATAGTTGTGGTGCAAGCAAGGTTTAGAAATTGCAAGGTTCAGTATGTATATTTCTCTGTATCCTAAAGTGTGTGTTTTGCAGTAGTCTTCGTAACATTTATGACTAGGTTATAAAACTGTATACCTCATTGGTTATGCTTGACTATTACTTTTTATATTCAGGTTAAGCACAATAAATAAATCTTTATTTTACCAAAAAAAAAAAAAAAAAGACCAAAACCCCCCTACTTGTACCTTTCGGGACGTTCCCAACTGATGGAAATTTGAACAG
This sequence comes from Rhinophrynus dorsalis, assembly GCA_037306005.1. Classification (NCBI taxonomy): domain Eukaryota; kingdom Metazoa; phylum Chordata; class Amphibia; order Anura; family Rhinophrynidae; genus Rhinophrynus; species Rhinophrynus dorsalis. The sequence continues at coordinate 404,359,381 of CM074721.1, forward strand.
GGACTGCTTTTTTAAATGGTTAGTCCCTGTTCAAAATGGTTCCCACACACCCATTGGCTGGGATGTGGGGTTACGCAGGGCATGGAACATGCCCTACAGTAAACCCCCTTCCCCCCTGCTAATCAGCTTCTAGTTGGAGGAATGACTCAACACTCTAGAAGCTGACTGGCTGAGAGGTAAGGTTACTGCAGGTCATGTTCCATTTTGAACAGGCACTGACCATATAAAAGAGCAGTTCCTATTCAAATTTCCCTCATTTGGGAATGGGCAACGGGCAGAAAGGTACAAGGAGGGGGTTCTTGGTCCTTTTTACTGCCGCTGCTGTTGCAGGCGACAGTGTAACTTTAAGGAAAAATGTAAAATTTATAACAATATTTTATTTTACAGGGGCAACACTAAGTTTAAAGAAGAAGACTAAAAAAGAGCACAGAAGAAAAGAGGAAAGAAGACTATGACAGATGAAGAAAGAGGAAGACCAGGGTAAACAAGAACCCGCTGGACATCAGATTTACATGTAAGTGTTTACTTTAATTGGTTGGTGTTAGCTTTTGGGGAATTAACCATTTGAGTGCTAGTGGGATATGCAACGCTGTGCATTGCATTGCATTCCACACTGACAATCAAAGGGTTACTTTCTTTTACATTTACACACAAGTTTTTGGTACTTTGGCATGTATTGATATTGGTATTAGGGCCTCAAGGCTCACTAATGTAGGGGTCCCTACTTTTGCATTTATTTATTACTTTTTTATACTTCACTTACATGTCGGTGGTTAGACACACGCATTAGGTGACTCAACTTCAAATGTTATAGGCGGTGATGTTTGGCCGATAAAAGTAAGTCCCTTAACACTTGTTACTAACCACCACATATAATTGAATGGCATTTTGATGCACGTTATCATTCTCTCCAATGGGCACAAATGTAGAGCCCAAAGTGCATTTTTACTTTTGGTAGTGTGTTACAGCACAGGTAATTGAATACCTGATTGTGACTTGAAACTACCGACAGTGCTTTTTTTTTTAATGCTGCCTATTGAATGGAGCCCTAGAAAGGATAGTCCCTCTTTGAGACCCAAATCCTTCTGTCCGTAATTCACACCGTGGTGTCCATCTTTTTTAGGAGATCAGACTGTGTGGTATGTATATTAGTGTATCACATAAAATTCACTTTAATGTGTATTTAATCTTCAGTATATGCATTTATAAATTAGTCTGTGTAAATAAAATACTTTGGTCTTGCTCTAAATCATTTATTCAGTTACACAAAGAGGTGTCAGTAGGTCATGAAATAACCTAAAAAGCCTGGGAAATGCCCCAAACTCCAGCCATACCCTCAATAACATCCCCTAAAATAAAAGTATTCCTCCTTGGCCATTTAGAATGTTGGAAGGTATGGAGTTATTTAAAGGAGCAGTAAACTTTTTTTTATGAAAAAATATATATTGTAGGGATTTTCCTATTGAGTAAAATAAGGGTACTCCCACTGTCTAGATATTTATATTTCCAGAGTTATTACAGTTTAAAGCCATGTTTTTTTACATTAGCAGTGCCCTCTAGTGGTCAAATTCTAATTAGATTTCCTGTTAGATTCTAATGGAGAGGAAAGTCAGAAAAGTCAGAGACATACAGTTCTCCATAGAATGTGATAGAAACTGCCTGTCACTTCCTGTCAGTTAGAACTATCAGGAAGTAAACACATTAAATTCACTTCCTGATTATTTAAGCTGCTATAAATTTTGAATAAAACATTTGACAGCGATGGGGGTGACCTTGTTTTATTCAGCAGGAAAAGTTCTATAAAATATGTGTTTTCATAAAAAAAAGTTTACTGCTCCTTTAAATTTAAAATAACAGCACTTCCATCAAATACACCTATATTATTTCTTACAGAACTGGACGCACACTGACAGCAGCATGGCATAAAAATAGGTAAGATAATCAGTAAGATAAGGACTATGTAAGTTTTAGTATGATGCTGTATTATGTATTTAGATTCTGTATGTACCATACTGCACTGTTTAACCCTATGATTGTAAAGCTGGTATCAATGCATTGAAAAGCAATATACTGGATATTCCTCTTGAATACATAATCATTTTAGGGCCTTATGTTCAGTAGAAAAGTGGTGGAATTGTGGAACAAACCAGCTACGCCACAGAGGAGAAATAAAACATCCTAAAGTAGTCATTTATTTAAATGGGGTTTTCAACCCTTTGAACGCAATGCGTTGGAGACCTCACTAGCATTTATGGGGTTAAAAGCCCTGTTTTACTCAATGGGAGTTTTGTAATTGTCCCCTAGAGTGAAGTTGGTTTGCCCCAGAATTCCTGTACTTTTCTTTTAAACATAAGATGCAATTTATGTAGAATAGTTCACTTTAAAAATATGTATACATTACTGTTCATTGTACCGTATATAATTTATACAGCAGTCGCTTAAATACATTTATTTACATTTTGTATTTATCGTAATTAAAAAAATGAAGACATCAAACTCCTGGTCAGGAACAAGAAGTATTCAGTAGGCTAAAGAGGATCATTTGTGGATGGCACCAACTACACTGTACAAGACAAATAACAAATCCTCTAATTCCAATGCTTTCAACACAAGAGGTTAAAAAGTCAGTTTAACCCTCTGAGTGCCAGAGGGGTAGGCAACGCATTGTTTGCAATATGTTGCCTATCCCTCTGGTACTCAAGGGTTAAATCAGTGGAAATTTGTATTGTCCCCTATGGTGCCGCTGGCTTACCTATAATTCATCTAGATTGCTTAGTGCATCAGACTCAGAGTATCAACCACAGTATCAAATTGCTATCAATAGTACTAAACTATGCAGAGCCTCATTGGATGCATTTATATACAATTTGTTCTTTTTGTCCTTTGTCAATTATTCACGCAATGGTATTTATAAAGTAGGCTTGCACCATGCTGTTCTGCAGTGTGGGAATAAGATTTCAGAGTGAATGCTGATGTAAATGTCTTCCTGAAATGAACTTCTTTGCCTGTGAATAATAAATGCCTGGCCTCACTTTTGGCCCACTGTCAGCATACCAGTCACAGACTGGCTGTGCTTGTCGAACACAGGAATTAGTGCTCTTTGGCAGCTGGCACTAAATGCAGCTAATTCTTTGTTGAATGGCAACCTAGTCTCAAAGTTTAACCTCCAGGCAACCATCTCTAGGCCAGAAATGCACTATGATAGCAGCTTACATGGCATTAACCCTTTGAGTGCCACAGAGGTATTCAACGCAATGGGTTTCTGGCATTCTAAGAGTTAAACCAACTGGATATTTGATATGCATGAATACATTTCTAATATATTTTCCTAGAAATTACATCTTCCAAAATCCTCCTATATAAAAATTCGCTAGGATGTTTGTCACGAGCAGTCATGCGCAGTACAGACTGCCCGCGTTCAGACAGTGTCTGCTGTGCATGACTACATCGCGTGAGTGCAAGTACAAGGTGTAGAGAAGGAAGTGCAGAAGGATTCTGATGTGACTTTCGGTGTGCAAAAGGAGGATATTGTTACTGAGATGCCTCCTGGAGCAGGTGGGTTTTGAGGAGATTCTTGAAAGTGATGCACGTGGAATATTGGTGAATGGTGATAGGGAGGGCATTCCAGAGTTGAAGGGCAGCCAGTGAAAAAGATTGTAGCTGAGAGATGGCTTGAGTTGTGTAGGGAGAGGACAGGAAGAACCCTTGAGAAGACCGTAGGGGACAGGAAGGGGTGTAGTGGGAGATAAGAGCAGAAATGTAAGAGGGTGCTGAAGAACAGATAGACTTACAGGAGAGGAGGAGAATCTTGTGAGAAACAATACTTTATAGGTAGCAAATTGAGGGATTTCAGGAGGAGATGAGAGGGAAGGTATCTTGGAGCAAATAAGGTGATTCTTGTGGCTGAATTGATAACAGATAGAAGTGGAGAAAGGTACTTGGGAGCAGAAAGCCTTTTTCCTAACGGTCCGTGCATGACTTGTGTCAGATGACACAATAAAAAATATAGCAATTCATACTCATACACACTGAGGCTGGTGAACTAAGAAAGTGGTGCAGTTAGAAGCAAACTGACTGCAGCAGAGGAGAGAAATAAACACTTCCAATATGTACAATAATGAGGCTTTTTCACCCCTAATATCCAAAAAAAAGTCTTGTGTTGGACACCTCTCTAACATTCAAGTGTTTAAAAGCAGCATTTAAGTCTATGGGAATTTGTATTTCTCCCATATAGTGCAGTTGGCTTCCACCAGAATTGCTCCTCTTTTCTTTTGTGCATAAGGCCCACTGATGATACACACAGACATGGAATGGACATGGACATGAAATGGGGTTATACACATTTAACCTTTTGGTGGGCAATAGAGGCTTATTCAAAATGGTCTGTATGGTGGGGATAGAGGGCTCTTATTCCAATGCTCCATAATTACAGTGTAATTATAGAGGCTTCTCTTGCTCTTGCAGCCCCCAATCTGTTATCATTTGGGAAGAAGAGATCATTTCCCTATGCAACATTATATCATACTCTCACTTGCACACTCATACTCACACACTCACTCACAAATGCACTCACACACTTCCACACATACACAGACTTCCACACTGTCTCGGTTTTCAGGACAGACACAATAGTAAAATATAAATAACCACCTTTATTTATAATGTACTGCAAATAATAGTATAGCCCACACAACCCCACAGCTCAGGATGATAGGATCCAGGCTCTTACCCGGAGCCGCACACTGTGCTGCGCACTGCACTACTGTGAGATACTGGAAACTAGGCCCGAAGTACGGATGAAACAACAGAGAGGATAGTACTGATGCACCAGTCTCCACTCTGTGTCACGCAACCAGAGGCAACAGGGAGCGAGAGCAGATCTGAACCATGGAACACCGATACTGATGGTCAGGCACTCTAGGAGGGTACTGAGCAAGTAGTCAGCCAGAGCCACAGGTCAGAAAAGCCGGGGACTGCACGGATCAATAGTCAGCAAGAGCCAGAGGTCAGACAACCAGGCACTACACGGAGCAAGTTAGTCAGCCAGATTCACAGGTCAGAACCGATGTGGGTAGTCAGGCAAGACTGGGTCATACACAGAGCAGGTTTTCAGGAGAGCACGGGTCACAACGGAGCGCAAGAGACAATATCAGAAACACCACATAAGATCAATGACTCCCAGGCCCAGGGCAAAAAGCAGAATAGGCCCATAAACAGGCATCCTAGCCAGTGCCTTTCATGATGTCAGCAATGCAGAAGTGGCTGCCACAATGCCGGCCAACACACCACACAGGAAGGAAGCACAGGATAGCCCAAGGGAGACTGTGATACAAACCTACACTCACACATAAACACACAAATACACATAAACACACAGACTCGTACACTCACACATACGCTCACACATACATACACACACACACACACACACACACATTCATAAACTCACACATAAACACACACACACTGATACATAAACACACACTCACACATAAACACACACACACACAAACTCACAGATGTTCACATACACACACACACACTCACATATAAACACACACACACACTCACATATAAACACACACATACACTCACACATAAACACACAAATACACATAAACACACAGACTCGTACACTCACACATAAACTCACACATACATTCAAACATAAACACACACACTTATACGCTCACACATACATACACACACACACATTCATACACTCACACATAAACACACACACACTGATACATAAACACGCACTCACACATAAACACACACACACACAAACTCACAGACGTACACATACACACACACACACTCACATATAAACACACACATACACGCACACATAAACACACGCATACACTTACACACACACTAACATGCCGACGCACATAAGCATATGTCTTATTTTTTGCCTTAAAAAGCACAAAGCCTTTTTCCTTTGTGTCAGTACATATTTCTCTATACACTGGAAATTACACTGTTCCAAGTTAACACTTTGGGTGCCAGAGA